>CM041044.1:13899205-14511311 GCA_023078785.2 Hyles euphorbiae | reverse complement strand
ACCGAAACAGCGACGAATTTAGGGGAAATATTGAGTGTGTTGGCCCCCATCGAACTCATTATACCTTGATTCTTTAAATTTTATTTTGCTTTATTGAATAACTATATGTCCTAACCCCTCTCAATCGTACTCTCATTTGTAAAAGAGGCTTGTACCCTGCAGTGGGACGAATATGAGCTGATACAGTACAATACAGTATAACTATAGTTATTTTTTATAGCAAGTAATTAATTATAATTCAATTTCATTTGCATGTTACTTTATTTTGAAACCGATCGGTTTATTCATCAAGGATTAATGAAAAATGTTGCAAAAATGGTATATCGTCGAAAAGTATTAGCACCAGGGCAAAACAGAACCGAACTGCTAATGAAATAAAATGTTTGTTTATTCGTCATGTGGGCAATTAAATAGCTGTTATGATAAGTTAATTCACATGCGGCCATATTCATAGACAGTTTTAAAACCTATTTTAGTTGTCTTCTTCGCACAAACTGAACTCTCAAGTCATCCAATAAGGACAAAAATTGATAAGTAAAGTAGGTTTTAAAAGCAGCTTTATCTGTATACACAAAATATTTGTTATGATGTATTTTTTATAAATATTAAAAACGAGTGTTATACATAACTTACTTTTAGTATTACATAACTTTTTATTCTTGTCAATCAATCGCTAGTAACGGTATGTGCCATAACCATGTTTGCACCGTAAGAAATTGTTGTATACGATTAACATTAATTAAAATGTCACCATGTGCCGAATGAACTCATCGGTTTGAGGCCTAAGCTATAATATTAGGAGGAGGATTAATATCACGAATTGACAGTTGGAAAAGAATTCGACCACGCAATTTTCAATTTCGAATTCGGTTAACTTACTTCAAAAGTCATAGAAGTTCTCTCTCTAAATTTGTATAACCTCCAGTATTTTAGGCTCTTATGCTCCAATCGCTGATGGGTGGTTTATTTGACTAAGGGGAGCTTTGGTGCATTCTATAAAAATAACTTTTTAAAATCGTAATGTAAGCTACTAGTACTTTTGATAGTTTGTCAGGACATTGTAACTATTTCTTTATTAATGTAATTTTTTATATTTTTATAATATGGAAAACGCCCCCAAAATAAGTTCTAGTTCCATCCAAAACGTACCGCAGCAGTTAGTGTAATAATTATCGCCTTATAAATAGCGCGGTCGGAAGCCGCACCGCCGCTGCAACGTTATTTTTAACTTCACCTTGTCGCGTGGAGGGTAGGTTTAAATAAATATACGTAAAAAATAGTGGGTTTGATTCCTGGTTAGGAAGTAAACCGTTGTTACCACTGCAACTCCTGTAAGCCAGTATCAACAGAGGCACGCATAGTAAATACACAGAGCATTGAAACTTGACGAGTCTCTGAGAATCTCTAACATGTCTTTATCCCGCAACGAAATCAATCACTAAGTTCAGTTAACGGAAAGATTTGAAAATACTTTTGTCCACTTCCCTTCCGTAACAATATTTACGCTATCTCAAAACATACATCACCATGCTTTAAGCCTCATAATAACAAAGCCCTCCATACTGGCCTACATCTCTTCACTTCCCAAGTATTCCCATGGCTCCACGGCTTCAATGGAAAATGAAATGCGCATACGAGTCGTTGACGCAACTGATGAACAAGACTGCAATCAGGTTAAAAGCCTGCAAGATGTACCCGGCCAATCCACCGCCATTATATGTATTAAAATATTAATATTTAACGCAAAATATCCTGGTGACATGTGGATATTAATATTGTAGATTAATGTTGACGGTGAAATTTTATTTTTGCACGTTTTTAAGACTGAGTTTCGTGCTTTCTATGTTAAAATCTTTGTTTATGAAAAATCTTTGTGTGACCTTCAAATATTTATTTTAAGTCGTAGTGACTGACCTATTGTGATGAAAATGGTTTAGACTTAGCAAATACTTTGTCAACATTAGTTGTGATAGTTGGTCAAGAATTCAGCGGTTATTTATTTATAGGACACATCTTAATAAAGGTAATTTTTTGCTGTGTAATCGAGACTCGAGATTAGTGGGCATTTAAAAGATTTTTGATATAAAACATTGGTGCCTCAAAGCAGTGAGTAGCAGTAACACTATTACTAACGTTGATTAAGAATCTTTTAAAAATATCTCTCTCGACCGTTTCAATTGCATTATCTCAGGAATTGTCTCTTAGCCCTCTTATTATCCTGGTAAAGTGCACACTAAGTGCGTTTTCGTTGAGATAGAACATCGAATGGCGCCAGATGATTGTGTATCTGTTGCAATTCCACATTTAGACCTGTTCAATTTTGAGCATATAGTAAAGAGAGTATACTGTTTCCGAAAATTGATGCAGTATGATCCCAAGAATAGCATCGAAAATTACTTTTAAATTGTTTCTTTACGATGACCCAAAACTTACGTTTTTAAACCTTGTACAAGATAACATTATATCGGAGAAAATTACGCCTATTACATTGCTTGTTCACTCTTGAAGGATCCCGTAACTTGTTTATTTTTAGCCTGGGAACTCCATGTTATGCAGTTCAGATAGAGCAACAGTAGACAAGATATCATCATTTTGGATAAATTTAAGTATATTAAATTGCTAATGCATTCTGTATCAGCCCATATACGTCCCACTGCAGGGCACGGGCCTACTCTACAATCGAGAGTACGATTGAGAGTGGTTAGGCCATATAGTCCACCACGCTGGCGTAGTGCGGGTTGGCGGACTTACATACCATAGAAATTCTTATAAATCGCTATGGTATGCAGGTTTCCTCACGATGTTTTCCTTCACCGTTTTAGTGCGTGGTGATGCTAATGCATATTGGACCCAAAACTAGTTAACTTTTAACCGACCTCAAAACGTACATTCTATATATGCAACACTTTTTATGTCTGCATTTGTTGCTTGTCTAGGTTTGTAGGGCACCGATATTTTGAAAACCAACTGACTCTCCTTTACATCGGCTTTTCTTTAACTGCAATTTATCCTCAAAAATGAACTTGAAATTCAACCCGATGTTGGTATGTCCCCGATGTTTTAAAACCAACTGATTCCCCTTAGTTCGGGTTTTCTTTATTTGTAATTTAACCTGGGAACTTTAACACAAAGTTTCCGCAAAAATGACCTTTAAATTCAACTCTATGTTTGAAATTCCTCGATTTTTAAAAACCGACTGATTCCCGGTAGATCGGGTTTTCTTTAACTGTAAGTTAACCTAGAAAGTTTAGCCCAAAGTTTGCTCGGAGCAGCGGGTAACACAATTAGTGTAACAGTTAAGATTAAGGAGTGAACTATTCCGGCCGGGTGCTCGCCACGGTCTACTGACCACCCCCGCCGTTACTTTGTACATTACGCCACCCCTATTACCACCAGGGTTGCCAGGGGTCGAATATTGGGTAGGATTTTTTGGAGGGAATTGTAGATAGGCTATAAAATATGAGATTTTGAGTTAAATTGTCAATATAATCAACCCAATTACAATTGTAACATTCAAGAAAAATAATTAGAGATACGATACAAAATCAAATATTTTTATTGTTATTTTATAAACATTATGCATATTTTATATGTATAAACATATAAAGGTTGTAATTGCATATAATTTAATTTGACATGTTGAATTTAATAAAAAGAATTGAAGTTGATTTTCAATTACGTTGTTATTTTTGTTTAAATTTATCTATAATTTAATTTGATGATGTACAATTACAAATGTTGTGTAGGATACACCTTTAATTGATATGTATAGTTTATCCAAGATATTCTTAGAAATTGTTTAATATACATAGTCTTTGGTGTTACAATTTAGATACAATAAAAAAAAACTTATCCAGTGAAATTTTCGTTGGGGTAATATTCAACCAATTAAAAGATTTTCTCTGCTTGCACAACAAAGGATCAAGGGAGTAAGATAATTGTAAATGCAATACAAACACAATAGAACGTCCAGAGATGTGTAAGTGATAGTATCCTTTGTGATGAACCCGTTTGTCAGTCTGTTGGATACCGGAGATACATTGAGCATGAAACGCGAATACGATTTGCCTGGGTCACTCGTCGAATGCATTTTACGCTTTCAAGCTGCTGCCTTTCAAAGAAAGTATTAGAAAAAAAGGCACTGTATTTATTTTATGTATTTTTTTAGATATATACTTTATTGTGCACCAAAGTTTATACAAAAGAATGAATAAAAATGATTTAAAAACACATTACATAATAACATTACTACAATGCCGGCCTTATCGCTACCCGAGATTTCTTCCAGACAAACTTTAGATGGAATAGATAATTTAAATATCTTTTCTAATGTTTACTTCAAAATGCATTAAAGTGCAAATGAGCGTCCGTCAGCCCTGCGCACAACGCGGGTTCACGGCAAACATGACTTTTTTCAATTTGTACTCGTTGAACACCGTTAAAATATATATATTTCTCAATTCGTTTTTAATTGAAAGTCAACACGGCCCTTTGATCCGTTACTAGCGGATTTGATTACATTTCATGTATTTTTTAATGAACATTGGCCAGTATGAAATTATGTTGCCTTTCAGCCAAATGAATGTAATTCGCGGATTTTAAAAATTGTACGTTTTTCATTCACAAATGTCATGTAAAGTTGAACTATGGTGTAAGCGCTTATTTTAATTCCTGTGCCTGTATTACTATATTGACATAGCCATATTAAATTGAAACAAAAAAATACTATTTGACAACACACAACTATCAAAATTAAAAAATATAAAGTAGAGAAGGTCCTCCTCATACGCGAGAGACCGTATAAATAGGTATCACAGCTCTGTGATTTCAAGCATGGGTAACAAATTACCTTGTTCCGGTTCTAAGGACTTGGTAGCCAGTAATAAGTTAGCATTAACAATTTTAAAACTCAATATGTCAGAGTGACGAGTGCATTGTGTAACATATAAGTAAATGATGACACATCTACTAGTGGGGCGAGCGGTAGTGGTGGGGGTGCGGTGAGTGCAGTGCCTGCACTCACCGGACACTTGCTGCTGGTGCGCCGTACGAATAGTGTGTCTGTCGGAAATCAAACTGTGTTTCCTTTATATATAACCTATACTGAATAGTGAACTCTACATGTGGCGACCCTGCCATCCACAAATTAAGGTTATAAAGGTATGTGCCAAACAATTTAAAAACTAAGCATGAGCTTAGAGGTAAATCGGTAGCAAATCAGTTTTGTTAATATTCGTGCCCTACATAATTGTTTCTGCGTTTTATTAGCATCTTTAAAGTATTTATGGGCATTGAATCGTCGTAACTGACTTAAGTTGTTAAATTACATCTATAACAAGGCACTTGTTATTGCAAAACGGAACTGATTTAGTTACTTTGATTGGTACCTAAATATGTAGCACATCAATGACTAAATGCTTTGATTATTGGCAAAGACAGATTAGAATGTGGGTTTTGCTCAACAAGATATATTTAAACTTAAAGCAATAAAACGATTTTCTGGAAATAAACTATAAACAGCTGTTATTTATGATTGTAAGAATGTTTAAATCAAGATATTGTAATGGACTTGATACAGTGTGAAATATTCTTCGATTTTTATGATTAATTATTATCTACCCACATTTTCTTTTATTGGTTAAACGCAAATGTTGAACATTGGATAGCATTCGTTAGTTATCTCGATGTCGATGTTCAAATATACACTTTTTAGTCTGTCAATAATCAAAGTTAACATTGTTGTCAGAGGTAGTTTGCTTATGCAAACAGTACCTAAATGATCTTACATTGTATAAAGAACAGGCTAAATGGCCTTAAGTTAAATACAATAAGATCAAGAGGTAGTTCGATTTATTCGGAACAGTACCTAAAAGGAAATTACTCCAGCCTTCTGGGTAGACCATAAATATGTCGCAAACACCACCTTTGGAGTCTTTTGACTGTGACAGCGACTCAGCTTCAATTGGTCTATGCTGGAAAAATGGGAGTGTGCACTACTAGTGTAAAAGGGGACAAAGGCCTTGCTCCTGCATATGGGCGGGTCAACCCTACAAGAAATATATTATAATATTCCTGGTGCATATGGTGCATATGTAGAAACTACTAGTAATAATAATACTAGTATAATGACAACGATGTATTTATCGTCGCTGTCAACATGCTAAAGTTTAGCTAAACGAATACTTTTCCTCCAAAAAAATAAAAAAAAATAATAATAATAAAAAAATAAAAAAGTGGTATTTATGAGCGTCACTTGTATAGGCTCATCAAATAAGGAAGTGGAGGAAAAATAATGACAATATTCTCATAGAGTTAGACACTAGAGCTCTAAATGTCAATTCACTGCCCCTAACGAACACGTGATTGTTCAAGTCACAGAGAAATGTAAGTCAGCCAAATTAAGGGAAACAATTCTAACCCTTACCGATGATGTGACTCTTGACAAATTATTTCCGAAACCAACGCTCTAGAGGAGTGAATCGACAAATTAATAATTTTGGTTTGTCGAAATCAAGTAAATACCTAACGGTTAATATAATGGAGGGTTCAAAAAAAAAAAATCTTGAAATATCGAGTCCCGTGGACGTTATGACGACACTATTAAATGTACGCTAGGGGGGTGTCAAAGTTGAGATGGTAAGAGATTCCGGTCGTAAATGCAATATTACTAATGATGTTACATGGCAAGTTCTCAAGAACAATAGGGTCCTAGTTGAAAATCAAGTGAAATCTCCAAACAAGAGATTCATGCTAATGCATGTAATACTTTAATTGTACTTGGATCTTTTGAATCATTACAATTGGCAGCAACTACCCCCGAGCCGAAGCCACCTTTTATGTAGTTAAAGATGGTCATGGGAATTTGCTAGGAACATATTATACTGCCACGTCCTTTGGCTTTCTAAAAGTTGGATTAGTTTCCAAAATTTAAAGATGTTCAGATTCATATCTTTTTAGATAAATCAATCAAATCAGCTGCTCAGCCTTGTCGTAAAGACCCTGTTCCTCTTGAGTCTAAAATTAATAAGAAAACTTAAGAACTTATTGAGTCAGATATTATAAAGCCAATTAATGGCCAGCCTGACTGGATCTCTCCCTTAGTATCGGTCTTAAAAGCAGATGGTGATGTACGCATCTGCGTAGACATAAGGAGAGCAAATAGAGCTATCATTATGGAGAACTATCCTTGCACAATATGGAACAGTTTATTCCAAATTTCAGAAATGCTACCATTTTCTCTTAAACTGAAAAAAAAAAAACTGTCCACCAGCTAGAGCTAAGTGAGGACAGTAGACATATCACGACATTTTATAAATGTCTAAACGAATGTTGTGTTCGCCTGTTATTGGCACGTGTACGTGTGTATTACACCAATGGTTAATTTACTTAAGAATATTATGTATACTGTGCTGTTGGTGTACCAAATATACTAAAATACATTCACTTGTAGCCGGGGACTATCTCTGCCTGTTTAGGTACAAACGCGTCATTTTGTGAAACTCGTGTGTCTCGAATATTAAATAAAAAAAAAAAAAAATTAGAAAGTATCCTGTTGCCTTGTACAGGAGTCGCCAACTTTATTGGTGATATAGTCGTTTATGGTAGCAATGAGGCCGAGCCTTGCACAAGACTACAAAGTTTTGTTAAACGATACAAAATGTGCATTCGAGTAAATCAAATAGATTTTCTTGGTCATCAGCTATCTTCCGAGGGACCTAAGCCTTTTAGACAAATATGTAAAGGCAATCGAATTGTTTCGAGAACCGAAAGTTACGGGAGAAGTGTCAAGCTTTTTAGGGCTAAGTAATTACGTAGGAAAATGGATCCCTAACTTAGCTACTTGGACAGAACCTTTGCGCTAACTTCAAAGACTAAAACAAAGCAAAGGTGTAAATATCATTTTATTGGCGCAATAAACAAAATAGGCGTTTGAGGGGTCGAAAATTAAGACCTTAGGCTACTACGATCCGCTTGACTGTACCCAAGCCTTCGCCAATGCTAGTCCAGTCGGTTTAAGAGTTGTGCTCGTCCAAAATGGCACTAACGGGCCTCAAATTGTTGCATACAGCAATAAAAAATCTGACAGACCGTGAGAACCGGTATTGTCAGACTGAGAAAGCTCTTGCGTTGGTTTGGGTGGTGGAACATTTTGATACATACCTATTTGGGAAAGATAGTTTTGAACTTGTCAGTGATCACAAGCGATTAGAGGTGATATTTGGACCTGACTCTAAGCCGTGTGCAAAAAAATGTTTTGCGCTTACAGTCATATAATTACATATTGCCCTTAGGCATTAAGTCTGCCTGTACTATTAATTTGTACAAAGTGGGTAAATAAATAAAATAAAAATAATTTCAAAGTGGTCTATACTGTGTCAAGACTGTGGGTGATAAGTCACCACAGCTTTTGATGTTAATAATTATTCGAACTTGTTGTTGACCAATATCGACCTGTAGCAGAGTTACCTTGCATGAGTCAAGAATAGTTTGCGAGGGAGCCTTTAGAGCTAAAGTTAGTCAGAAACGGAATATATAACAGCTGGGACCAGAGTGCTAACGCTTATAAGGTCTTTGTGCAGGAACTTCGTTCTCAAGGCAATTTACTATTACATGAGAATAAAATTGTTATCCCAACATGTTGAATCAAACTTTCTAACAGCTGCTCATGAAGACCATCCAGGCATTGTAGCTATGAAAATAAGACTACGTTCTAAAAGTGCCTAGGCCCAAAATTGATAGAGATGCTGAACATTATATATGAGCTTGCAAGGGTTGCACTCTGGTTCCCGCTCCAAATTCTCCTAATCTCATGCGCAGAAGAAAACTGCCAATCAACCCTGGGTTGATACAGCCATAGACTATCTCGTACCTTTACCTATCGGCCATTATCTTTTACTATTATAGATTATCTTAGTAGATATAAAGAAATCAAAATTACTAAGAACATCGATTCTGCCTCGGCGTAGTTGTACTAAGGTATGGTTACAAAGCTGAGGTCTCGGGTTCGAATCCTGGGTTGGGCAAAGTGATATTGGATTTTCCTATTGATTATCAGCCCAAGGTCAGGAATTTGTGCCCGATATGGCGATAGGCTCGCCACCTATCAAATTGTGGGACGGAACATACAAGGCGAAATGTGGGTGTCCTGGCACCTCTGCCTACCCCTTGTGGGAAATAGGCATGAGTTTATATATGTATGTCTCGATTCTGCTTCATCGATTCATGATAAAGAGATTTTCCTCGTTTAAGCTCGCATAGGTATTACCGCTGACAATAGTTGGCAGTTTGTTCATACCGAATTTGAAGTTGTTGCAAAGAATTTGGAATTCGGTTGGACCATAGCATTTCTTATTGGCCTCAACAAAATGGGAAAGTTGAGAAGCAGAACCGTGATATATTGAAACAACTACGGGCGTCAGTTTAGAGATAAGTTGCCTTCCGTTGTTGATGTTTAGTTTACTGACCTAGAAGCAAGAGACAGGGATACTCTAACGAATACACAGATAGAAAGAGGCAAGCAACGGAATCTAATATTGATATTGGAGAGAAGGTATATGTTTAATATACAGTGAAGAAAAACAAGTTGTCGACCATATAGTAGTAATAAGCTTTATAAAATGTGAAAACATGTTAATTGTTAATTGTAATTTTAATATTGTATATTACCTAGATATATAACTGTTTGTTTTGCGAATAAAATAAAATAAAATATTATAAGAACGGTTACGTAGAAATATAGTACATTCCAAGAGGGTTGAAGGAAAGTGAGTAGTCTGCACAAATGGTGATGATAATTCTTCAAATAACGACACCACCGATGACGAAGCAAGTGTCGAAAATAAATAAGTGATGTGTTTAATATTATATAACATACATAGCGTTTGAATTTAATATTGTTCGATGATTGTTTTGATAAACTAATTTGTAAAAAAAAAAGAGTTGTGAAAAGAGCAACACTAGAGTTTCTTGCCCGTTCTTCTCTAGTGAAAACAGCTTTCCGAACCGGGTGGTAGATAAAAGAATGACTGAATATAAATGATGTTGAACATTTTAATATTTGACTATAAAAACTAATTCTACTTTTTTAAATTTTGTAAAAGGTAGATGTAACATATAAGTAAATGATGACACATCTACTAGTGGGGCGAGCGGTAGTGGTGGGGGTGCGGTGAGTGCAGTGCCTGCACTCACCGGACACTTGCTGCTGGTGCGCCGTACGAATAGTGTGTCTGTCGGAAATCAAACTGTGTTTCCTTTATATATAACCTATACTGAATAGTGAACTCTACACATTGCTTTCTCATCATCATCATTTTACTGTTGGCAAACACTGCTGGCAAAGACCTCCTCCAAATTACGCTATTTCACCCTGTCTTCGACTGCTAAACAAAAACCTCCTCCAATTTGTGCCATTTTGCCCTGTCGTCGGCTTGTCGCATCCAGCAACTGTCAGTGATCTTTCGCAAAGTCACTCCATCTAGCTGAAGGGCGTCCTATTGCCATGTAGTGTTCAATAATTTCTTAGAACAGTTTTTATTTTCGAGCAGTTGACTCTTACCATCAGATGACGTACTAGTCTCGTCATTCTTGCTAAGCAAAGATTGCATAATACCAAAAATAATAAAGTCAAACATACACATATGTCCAAAGGTCATTTTTTGCCGTTCAGCTCATACATCGGAATCTAATTTATCTCTTTGTATTCTGTTCGCGACGCCAGGCGATATCTTTTATACGGATACCCGCGTGCGGTGAATTTTTCCTCACCGATACTGCTGTTTTTTATCGCTGCGACTCTGGATCCGGATCGGAAATATTTTAGATGGGTGTAATGTATCGCGCTGAAAATACGAAAACCGCACGTGTGGTGGTGGTGAAATAAGTTTATGTGTTTCTTTCCTAGACGTATTACCGAAGTCTTGGTCTGGACTTTCATTTCTCTTAAGAAAGAGTTTACTTAATTGTATTATTAACATACCATAAATCACTCTTAAATGAAATAAAATCCCTTTAATAGTAGAACCGCCATATATATAATTATATATATGGAGATAATCCTGTCTCCAATATATAATTGGAGATAATCCTGTCTCACCTATCAAGGTTTTATCTGGATGGTAATACACTTTCATATTTGGCGCTTTATTACAAACTTATAAAACTTTAATGATTAATCTTGTTACTACTATTAATACTATATTTTTAATTAAGACGGTGGAAAAGCAAGAGACTTCACAAAGTCACCATTAGGGTTTGCGAGAAAATTGTAGGGATTACATATAGCTCTTGCTTATTTACATTAATTTGATAATGTGATGCATTTTAGCATAAAGATTTCATTCTAATAATTCTATAAAGGCGCATATGTGATTAATTCGAGTTTTTCGCTGGGCTCTATCAAAAGTTGGACCGACTGCAGGCCAATGACGAACCATGGACTGTGTTTGACCAACTTTGCCTATTTTATGCAAATTAATTGACAAACTTGACGATTGACCATAGTCTGTATACACAAACCGCGCGATTCCATAATTGAAAAAAATTGACCATTAATTTATTCTGAAGTTGTAAATATTTATAAACGGTATCTTAACATCAGATGACACTCATATCCAAACTAATAATATTTTTGAAATTCTATGATTTCAATCTAACACTTTAACTTTATTTTGTATTCCATTTTGCGTGTACTTATGATCTATTCCACTTTGATCACCTGGGTGATATCACCTGGGTGATCATAGGACACTAAATTGTCGCCTATGATCACCTGCGATTTTGATCACCTGGGTGATCATAGGCGACTGCGACAAAATTTTTATTATAGTATCCTATGATCACCTACAATTTTTTTTTACTTTTTTCACAAATCACCCACCTTGCGACTCCACATATGACTCACCACACTAACACATTGGGGGTGGGTCTCTTATATGTGACAGGCCGTCTGGAAAGGTACAAACGAAATATTTGTTTCTCCCGCGAAACAGCAGTGTAAATGCACTGTTGTTTTAAGGACAAGGAGGAATGCCAAGCATTGCTTTGTAATTGAAGGTGTTGTTTGGTTTTGCTACTGTTTATAAGCGGTCGTATCGCTTACCATCAGATGAGCGGCATGCTCGTCTCGCCATTCACTGCAATAAAAAACAAAAAGTTTTAATAATATTTATTAGAGTTACTTTATTAGTGTATTTAGCGCTTTGTATGGCTTTTTGTCTCGTTAAATAAAGTTTATTGTAACTTTATAACCAGTATCCCTAGAAAACAGATGGGCCCCCTTCCTCTATTGCAAAGAAAACTTTATCCTTATCAGTTTTCCGTTATGACGGCGACAATGCGTGTTATTATTTGTTAGATGAGTTGTGAGGGTAGTTCCTGTATTAGTATACATAGCGGTTGTTATTCTGGCCGCGTCCTCCGAGGTACGGCGCCGTGCTGCATATTGATGACCACGTGTCTGCAACTCTACGATCGATTCATATTTATATTGTATTTACTATTTAGATGGTTTTTTATATTTTATAGAAGATACCGTAATTTATAAACATTAGTTCGTGTTGATAACAATAGCTATGCAAAAACATATATAGTATTCGCCTTTGTTAAGGTATGATATGAGTATTGTAAAAGAGTTGTTGATTATTTCAATAACCTTTTGAGGCTTAACAAAACATATACGCTTAATACAAAAATTAATTACCAACACATTTCTGATAGCCTTTTCAGTGAACAAAGCACAGTTCTTTCAACACACCAACAATTATTTCTGAAACCATACATAACCTATTTTATAATTTTTAACAAGAAAATAGGAAAATAAACATTTATTTAATGTTGGTACAAATAGAACACAATAAGAGAAACAAAATAAAAATAACACTTACACAAAAACTTGAAAATATTAGATTTAAAATATAATAATAGTGGCATACAATGACAAATGATAATTAAAGTAATAACTATTATAGGCAAATAATGCCAACAACAAGTACCACCATTCAGCTTCTTCCTGCAGTATGGTTTAAGCAGTACCACAGCAGTGATTTTCGGTTAGTTTTCTAGGTGACATCCTGGCTCTAGGTCAAGACATGTTGTTCCATCAAGATTTAAAGTAAATCCTTCTTAAGATCTTGATCTTAAAATCTTAAGAGACCTTGGTATTGGCCCTTATCATTGCCAACAACCATTGCTACATTAACCACTTCCCTAAAGTCATCTACAATCTCATCTACCACCATTAAAACCTATAATTATTACATAATTGACATCATTATCTCTTTCCAGCGCCGTCTAACTCAGAAGTACAGCATTGCGGTGGGTGTCCCCACCCTGGTTATCCGAGGCAGGCACGTGAGGGACGCTCTCTTGGACGATCCTGCGGGAGAGAGGTTCCCCTGGCCCGCCCCGCCGCTGCACGAGGTGCTAAGGGGAGTGGAACTCGAAGGAGAGGGGGAGGTGAAGAGGTATGAAGACCTGCCTGCGGAGGCTTTGAGGGTGTTCTACTTCGCTGCACATTGGGTGAGTTGGTATTTATGCTGTATGGTTGCTAGACTACAAAAGGTCTTCAAATAATATTAGGCAATTGGAAATCAAATATAATAAGATAGCAAAATGAAATTAAAAAACCAGAATTTATAAAGGGTTATATAAAAAAAAAGAGTTTAAGCAAAGTAACAATTTAGTGTTTAAACTTGAGTAATTTCACACTCAGAGAGAGAGAGAGAAATGAATAAATTGTTTGCTATCAAAAACGGCAATCATGGACGCCTACTGCAGAGCTCTGGACTCCCCTACAATCTTGAAATCAATTGCGAAGACTTATCCTATCCCAAGCCCGTCTACCACGAGTGGAGTCTACCACGCTACCTGTCTTTGGCTTTTATCTAGAATACTGTATACTTATACAATTAGAAATTAACAAGTAATATTGTCCCCAGTGCCCGCCATGCCGTGCGTTCGCACCGAGCCTGTGCGCCGCGTTGTCTGCGGTGCGCAAGCGTCGCTCCAAGTACGCCAGCACGCAGCTCATACTCGTCTCCAGTGATAGGTAAGTGATAATATTCCATATTTATAGTTTGTGGATGGTGACGTTATGTGACGTCATTGGTAGTCCGAAAAGAAAGTCAGTGCGAGGCAAGTCGCTCCAAGTACAGTCCAGTGACAGTACCCTGTCATGCCTGTAGAATGCATCTTGGGAGAAGCTGTGGACTTCTTACAGTTGAAAAAATACCCATGTAAAGAATGAAATCATGTCACAATGACTACTTCAAGAACAAAACGAGAGTTGAACGAGCGAATGCGATATGTCTCTGGATGCTTTTTTTCGGTTTTCTGAATAGTGGTTCGTTCAAAATTATTCATTGATTTAGTGCGCAAGCCATTATTTAAACAAGTATACGCTGCGTGTGATTTCATTATTAAATTGTAGACTATTCAATTGTAGATGATTCAGAATTTGAAATAAGTACCAATCGATAATAACAAACTAGGGTTTAACTAAATACAAACAGAACTGTTCCATTATTTGTGTAATTCTAACTATTCCGTCAACTAACAAACAAGTAAATTGTAACAACGTACTACCATCGCGATTGTCATTACTCATTGAATATATCTGTTCAAAAACGACCCTTTTGTAATAAAATTCTCATTTAATTACATTGTGTATATGATTGTATTTAATATTCCAACACAAGTGTACTATAGCCGAGGTATAATAATTAGAATGTCGCACATAAATACTAAGGTACTGGAAAACCCATAGCTGTTAGTTTGAAATTTTATGGAGCAAAGTTCCCCCACGTATCAGAGTTACATCATTAGTCAACATCGATCCTTTCGACTCGAGTGTCTACGTATTCATATGTACAAGTTGTAGTAGAGATAATAGTACTCGAATAAAAATATTGGTATTTTATGAATAAGATTAGAAAATATTATTCAGGAAATTAAATATACCTAATTGACGAAATGTAATTGGAAAACACTCATAAGTTTGTTAGTTCAGAGGAAAGAAGAAAATGTATTGAAACAATAATAAATGTATTCGAATGACAATAAAAAAATACTCTATATTGTAAGCTCTTTATCAAACAAAAGCGTCGCATAACCAAACCTACATTTACATAAGGGCCACTGGACATGTCTAAGAAAGATTTGGTTTACATATTATTAAAAATTCTACCCTTAGAAACCGTATATTTCTTCTATTTTCTGTATTAAAAACTTTACATAAATTGACAGTAGCTATTTTTCTATTAAAATCATAAGAGCCACGAACACAAAAGAATATAACACATAAAATTAAACTCAGCACGTAATATCAGCTGGAATTGAACCTGGCTCAAATAAAAAGCTTACGTGGTATCGTTTTAATGCGGTCGGGGTGGTTTTATCCACCCTTGCGGTGGCGGGCGGGATATTGAAATGTACCAGCAGTAAATGAGCACGGTTTTATCATTCGATGAGTTTTATTAAACCTGTAAATTGTAAACATATGTATTCTATATCAGCCCATATACAACCCACTGCATGGCATGGGTATACAATATACGAGTACATTATACAATCGAGCACTCCTCTACAATCCAGAGTAAATTGAAATAAAACTATTATTGCCGGATTTTATCGTAAAATCTGAGAAAATGTATTTTACGTTAATGTGTAAAATTAGTTAACAAAAAGTGAAATTGAGAGGAGTTATCCAAATCTCAACGGTTGGTAAAATTATTCAGGTCTCGCCCATTGCTGATACAAACTGCAACTTGACACGCTTTGGTGAGTCATAAAGATGGGTTATCCATAATTATGAATGTATTAATTTGTGTTGTTCAGTTTTGCTACTGTTCATGAGCAATCGTATCGCTTATCATCAGGCAGACGGCATGGTCGTGTAGCCGTTCATTGCAATAAAAAAATATTAACATGGAAAAGGGCTATAATCAGTACGAACAAGTATCCCTACTTAATATTATAAATGCGAAAGTGTGTGTGTATGTATGTATGTATGTTCCGTTTTCATGCTAAAACGGCTCAACCAATTTTGATGGAATTAAACATACAGGACTATGGAGATGGACACAGCCTACTATTTATCCCAAAAATGAACTATCTGAACCCGTGCGAAGCCAGGCCCGATCACTAGTGCTAGATATTTTTAGAAAAACGAGGACTCTTTATAAAATAATATTTTTATGACCAATAAAATACTCAGTGTATCAGCTGAATTTTTGACTGTAACACATTCCGCTAGGTTAACAGCTTACAACCAATAAATGTATATTGAAATGAATTCCCCCGTGTTCCGTATTTATGAGCTGGAACCGCAAACATCGTTGTCTCTAATGAGACACAGAAAATTAATGCAAGTGGGTATTCACAAGCTCTTGCAAACCATGTCACCGGGTATGCCAACTTAATTAATGCCTTTTCAACCATATCAATTACGATAGAGTAATTAAACTGCTGAACCATTTTTGAGGACATTTAATACATATTGGACTATAGACGTGGACACATTTTACTTATTAATCAAAAAACAGTACTATTAAACCCGGACGAAGCTTTTTATTAAAAAATGAATCCACTATTAATTCCGATACATATATACTTGTATTTTTTTATTTAGGAATGATTCTTTCGATTTTGATATATAATATATTGATTTTCGATCCTCCATAACAAAATTATTATTATTTTATTTTAGTATTTAATGGTTTTGATATTTCTGCATATTTTGTTCGTGGATTTTTGGTGGTTTTGTATGTTGAAACTGGTGGAAAGCCAGTTTAACTGATGGCAACACTGAATACCACAAAGCTAATACACCGCGTCGTTTCTCAGCAGCTTATAACACCAGTCACGTAATATAATTTGGTTGCACCCCAACTCAGGGGTTGTTTAATTGGAGGTTTGTTTATTATTCCAGCACTCCTAATAAAACGTTTGTTTGCTTGCTGTAATTGTGGAAAATTTGCTTAACTTTTCCGAAGCTGATGTACTTCTGGTTTCATGGTGTGCTTTAAAGGTGTTTTCGTTTTTACTTTTAAGTCATTTCAATGCAATTGTTGTTTAAATTGTTACCGAGTTTGTAGTTTTCGTGGAAAGCCCTTAAGCACCCTGGTCACACTAAAATATCGCCGTCTCTAGATAAGACTTTTTTAAAGTGCCCAGCTTCCAGCTATTCCCCGGAATCTTTGAAAAAACCTTTTTTGAAAGCACATACATTCCCCAGAAGCTGCAACAGGATGTACACGTTTCGCCTTGTATTTTCTGTACCACTATGTGATAGAAGGTGAGCCTATCGCCATATTGGACAAAATTCCTGTCTAAGGGCCGATAATTAATAAAAAATCCATATCACTTTTCCCGTCCAAGGATTCGAAGCAATAAAGATTTTACAATAAAGATAAAAATTTATAATTACAATAAAAAATTAAATAAAACCAATAAATGTTTGTATAAATAAATATATAAGGAGTTCTATTTCTTTTTAGAGCGTTTTGGAGAGAGTATTTGCGACGCAAAAATCAAGATTTCTTGGCATCCATTTTTCTGTTTACTTATCCAAGTGTAAGTTGCAACATTGGTTTGATCAAAACAGCCAGCCCCTTAGATCAGCGAGAGTGCATAAAATATTCATCACCGAGGTGTCGCCACACCAAGAATGTCGTTAGGGCAAATTGAATGCCATTCACTGGCACGCAATCAGATGTTATTTAGGGGATAAAATGGCGGAATTAATTACAGATACCAACTTTCAAAGAAACAATTACCTTGCATTCTGTGAATTGTTTTTGTGAATGTGGTAACTAATATAATTACGGTTCATAATATTTCAGGATTTTTATTTACAGTTGTGTTGTATAAAAATTATACAAATTATACGAGTGAGATAACTTTCGATACACAACAAAATCAAAATTCAAGCATTTCAATATATGTAACGGAATATTCCAAATTGTAAAGTATGACCCAAACATCGTGTTACTTATTTTAGTTTACATGTATGTAAATGATGTCTAGCAATGACTAGTTACTCGTTGCATTCAACGTATAAGAACAATAGACAATTAATCAACATATCTTTTTGATGTACCGATACTAAGCTACGTGTGTGGTAAACTCAATATGAAAAATGTTTCCCACATGTTAATGTTTGCAACCGTCCATTGCCGTTTCCGCATTACGCATTCATGTATTCTTGAAGTTATAGGTATCATTTGGCGGGGGGTCAGTCTCCCGTCAATAACTCTCAGTACGTCCCATTCCGTATTTGTCTGGCATCTATCTAATTCTTTTTTATTGCGATGCAACGGTCGGTGAGATTGTGGAGGCGACATTATTAGTATTGAATAACTTGCGAGAGAAATTGGTTATGGAGGAGGGAAGTTATTACAGCTTAAAATAAAATTTACTATGAAAAGATCTCAGACCGTGTAGGAAATATTTGTGTGATAGTTTTTGGGGCTTAGTAAGCCAAATAGAAGGTAGACAAAGCCCAAGTTTTGATGGCAATTAAGAAAATGACCTTCCAGATGACAAATTATAGCTGATGATGATCGTAAAATCCAAGGGGGGGAGATTGTAGAATCTAACTGATATATTAAATATATATTTTAAGTTGAATATGTACATAACATATCTGATAGGAACCTATAATTAATATATTGTAATCTGACTAGTAACTAATATCGATTTCACAGATAGGATAGTAAAAACGAAATTGTAAATCACCCAAATAATCTTTAAAAGCAAACAAATAATTTTATAACACAACTTACATTTAACTAAAAAAAGTACGTTACCAACATAAAGCCTTGTTAGATACCAAGGTCCACTTTGGCATGTTTCTTGCTCGAGACTGGGAGATGCCTCTTGACCTTGCCAGAGTGCTCATAAATCTAGGTATCTGAATGATTCTAATGTGAATTCTATTGTTTAAGATAACTAACATAAAGTTTTAGTTGTGGGTAATATTTTCGATTTCAAAGGAATATTGAATGTAGTTATTTAGTTGATCGGTATTTTAACAGAAGATATTTAGACTGCTTGAGATTGAGTATTAAAAAAACAAAACTAACGAATTTAAAAGTAGAATGTAATTATATGAAAGAATTATTCAAATATTTGAAAGAAATAACTAGGTTCAGCAGTGTACTTTCTTTGGTAAAAATAGTATAATGAAACGCATAAAGCCTCTTAATTTAGGGTTGATTTTTTAAGTCAAGAGGCTATTTTAATCAGGAATTTAGGAGCATAAATCCCATCAACACAAAGCAAATCATGATTAACAAAGATAATACAACAGCCAGCGATGTTGATAGGGCGCGGGGTGCAGTGAAATCATTGCTTGTAAGGGTGTTGAACCGAGGGTTCTATGAATTTCAAGCCACTGGATAATAAAACGTGTAGCAAGTTTCCTAGACCCTTTGAACCGTGGATTGTGTTTGAGGGTTATTTTATTGTTTGTTTTGTTTGTACTTTGAATTTGTTTAGAAACTTTGGTTGTGAAATTTTGGTAGAGTATTTCGAAATACAAAGGTTGTGGAAAATAACGTCCTTATTGTTTAGCTAGGTGTCTTGAAATAAGTAGAAACATCATTAACCAATTTATTGACCTGTATTTGTCCACTGCAGAAGAATTTTCTAAGGTTACGCTGTTCCTTAAATTAATGAAGAAATGGTCACAAATACGAGTATGTCCTTAATTATAAAATACAAATTAAAAGTAAAAAAAAAATAACCGCGCAACAACAATGCCACAATGAAATACTATAGCTAACAAAACTTAAATTGTAACCAGAGCCTATTAGGGGTTGAATATTTAAGGGCTGGTTAAACATATCGGGGAAAAAAACGGGGAAACTTCTAGTGACAGCAAGGATAAAAATTACGCTCCATGTCGTAGCATACGCTACGAATATCATTCAAGCTACTTTCCTCTTTCATTACTATTCAATTGAAACAATTTTGGATTCTATATATATAAACACGAAAATAATAATTTTACTAAAATGTATAACACGTTTTAATTAATGAGTGATCACCCCTATTCTTAACAGCGAAGGCGCGGCGCTTACTCCAATATAAGAAATTCCAGAAAGCAATTTGGGAAGTAATTTTTTCCATTTACATTGCGAAAACAAATAAATTCTCCACGGAAAAGAATTCAAGTGTTTCGGGGTTCGGGGCGGCCTGGCGACTGCGCAATTAATTTAAGCCGATATCGTTGTCGGCGAACCGGCAAAGGCACAGCCACGCACAGCCATTACATAACCTCTACCGTTAAATCATAAGATTTGCACGCCAAATGGCCGCCATTTTGAAGCAAAGGTTCGTTTTTGACAGTAAGAATTGCTGAAATAATTTTGTAAGATGTAAGAACAGAGATTATTAATCTAAAAATAAACCTGACTAAATAATTTTGTGTTACATTTTCCATAATTTTTTTAACACCTCTAATATAGAAGAAATAAAATGTTTTCTTTTTTAATATTTCAAAAGGAAATAAACTGAACTCAAAAGTGAAATCGAGAGGCATGATACTGCTCTTCCTTTATCAATTATAAATACAGCAAAACAAAAGTAAAACATTTGTCAATCTGACAGATTTATGGAGAGTCCAAACTCGAGATTTATGATCGCTACCCTTCGCCATTACGCAGAATATTTGATGAGCTCGCAGCTTACTCGATATGTTTACGGTATTGATATTTAATATATTCTACCAGCACTTTCTGGCCTCGATGCAATATTGACATAAACCACGCCTTTTCTCAGTAGGGATAGGTGCTCTACTAGGACACCTACGTTTTGCCTTGTGTGTTCCGTCTCGTGATGTGATAGGGCGAGCCTATCGCCATATCAGGCATATGGCAATACAAAAATCTAATATTACTTTTCCCCGCATTTTATTCGAACCCGAGTCCAAAGCTTTGTAATCGTTAAAATTTAACTTAGTTTTACTTTAAAGTATTTAAATATTATATTTATGCGAAATAAATAAATGTTCTAAATTCGATTTTACGAAAACTGTAAAGTAATCGAAACGTCGGGAAGTTATGAAATGTAAAAATTAAACCAAACCCGCGATAAAATCCGTAAATAATAATTTTATTTCAATGTACATATAACATTCGCGTAAAGACTAACGTGACCATACGTCCCGCTTTGAGCGGGACAATCCCGCTTTCAGGAAGTCTGTCCCGGTGTCCCCAGCAAGGCCGACATAGTCCCGCTCTTGCAAACAGACCAAACGATAATTTAAAATGTACTTCGCGCTCGAAATGCTTTAGCGAACTACTGCTAAAAACAGTGGGGTCGAATTATTCCAGCACTTTCGTAAATACAATCTTGATTTATAAAAGTTCTCCACAATTACTGAGTACGTTATGTGTCTGCCCAGAAGTAAAGCACCTATCGAAAGAGCTTTTTCTCACATTAACAAAATATGGACAAGTGATAAAAAACAGTTGAGTGCCGCAGTAATGAAAGCTATTTTGATTAGGAAAATTCAGCTTTTCAGAAAATTTAGAGTTTCACACTCATATAAAAACTTGTAAAAACTTTATTATTATTATTATTATTATTTCATTCCACAGATGTCCCGCTCTGGCACAAAAAATAAATGGTCACGTTAGTAAAGACACGAAACCATTGAGAATATTTTCTACTTTTATAACTTATAGCTCACTTAACTACAGCGTGGCTCTACAACTTTATATCACCTTAAATTCGCCTTTTAATTGTAATGAAATCCGATCCCCGGCAAATTGGTTTTAAGGAAAATTGAAAGCCCACGCAAAAGGAACTTCGTGATTAAAGCCCGTGTTTACTGCCGCGACTGTTATTTCACCTTAAAATTCTCATCCAATGTTAATTATCTCTGTATTTTATATTTAAACCCATGAAAAGATAAAAAATACATATTTTTTAATATATTTTTTTATTGCAATGAACGGCGAGACGAACATGCCGTTCACCTGATGGTAAGCGATATGACCGCTCATAAACTGTAGCAAAACCAAACAACACCTTGAATTACAAAGCAATGCTCGGCATTCCACTGCGCTCGCCATCCTGAGACATAAGATGTAAAGTCTCATTATATCAATTAGTTACTCTGGCTACAATGTCCTTCAAGCCGAACCATAACAGTGCATTTACACTGCTGTTATGCGCAGGAAAAAGTCATTGCAGTGGTACCCACCCAGGCAGCCTCTTACATATGAGACACCTACCACCAGAAAATATACATATATACCTATATATTTCTCGTAGTTATTAAATTATTTGTATTTAATATACGTTTCTTTCTATTCTAAGGTCTAGACTACCCTCTGTTTATTACTTTTCTCAAATCCATCCCATGTTTGTCAGTAAGACATTACCTTTGAGCGTTAAGACTGCCAATTGTATTTTTTAAGTATGGAATTTTCAATTTTATTTGCTTCTCTTTTGTGTGTGTAAGAAAGGATATGTAAATAAATATAAATCACTAGCGGCCCGGCCCAGCTTCGCCCGGGTGCATGTAGATTTCTCTACAATAATATGCACGTATTATACAAATAAACCTTCCTCTTGAATCATTCATATGGTTTTAATAGGAATTTCTAAAGATTTGTATAGCAATCTAGTACTAAATATAGCCTATGTTACTCAGTGATAATGTAGCTTTCTAATGAAAAAAGAATTATTAATATCGGTCCAGTACTTTTTGAGTTTATTCGTTACATACAAAAATACAAATCTTTCCTCTTTAAAATATTAATGTAGATTAAATACTTTGAATGTTACGAATCACAGCCCACGATTTCTGCTACTAATTAATAATTTCGCTTTTCATATTTCCACCTACTACACCGCGTAACCTTTCTGTACAACATATTACAAATATATATATTTTTGGAATGAATGTTACCAAGTACCAACGCAACATTTTTAACCCTTTTTTTTAGCTTCGCCAACTTAACATACAGACACACATAAAATCGAATTCAAATTCGATTTTCGAGCTCTTCAAAACGTCGGAAATCATAGCAAATGTGTAGAAGCCGAAATGACAGATATATAAATAAATAACATACGTAAAAACGTAGCCATAAAAATATATTGCATTAATCAAGTACCTACACGAAAATTCATTAAAAACAAGAAGCTCAGACGAAAAGTTTGTAAAAGTAAAAAAAGACACATAACATTAAACAACCCCTCTCTAAACATACGAAAATTTTATGAAGCCATATGGGCTGATAGATAAGTGTGAGAATGTACTGGTTTTATACCCCACAACATACATTTTTCTCGTATATATATTTTTATAGCAGAAAAACGGCAAATGAGCATGCGTCTCACGTGATAACCGATCATTGTCGCTTACGAAAACTCATAATACCGTAAAAGTTGTAAGTGCGTTCCCACCCTTAACAAAAAGGGACAATTTGATGGGAACAAATCTAACTTTTAAACAAACATTAAAGAGAGCTTTTTTTTCTTTTTGTGGCTACAAGCATAAAGAGAGTTTACTCGTCATCATCACCAATATCTAATGACGAACATACATGTGGAAAGAATAAAGAGACAGTATTTTAATTATAATAATATCAATATATTATCTTATATCTCAAAATGGCGAGCGCAGTGAAATGCCAGGCATTGCTTTGTAAATCATGATGTTCTTTGGTTTCGCTTTTGTATATTAGCGGTAGTATCGCTAACCATCATATGAATGATATGCTAGTCTCGCCATTAATTGCGTCTTAACATTTTACAAAATATTCATAATCATCTTTACGCCTATATACATCATATATCTCGCTCGCACATCATTCTCACATTACATTCTTACAGTTCGGTCACTTGATCCTTTCAACCCTGCCTAAGTTTTCCCTAAAGATTTCTATAACGGCCTGCGTTCAGTAATATCCTATGACCTTTATCAAATGATCGTTCCACGTTGCTAGTAGACCTTCGACCATGCGACGAGGGCAGTTTCCTATTAAACAGCCACGATCTAACCATTCACGCTAATGGATGGCCGATTCATTAGTCTCGTTGCACCATACATGGCGTGTGAATTGTAAGGTCCTGGTTGTCTACGAAATTGGCTGAATCAATTTATTTCAGTTTACATTACAAAATGTTCGCATGAACCAAATACTTAAGTAAGCACATCTGTCTTTCATGTCTGAAGTAAAAAAATACTGTATTCATAGGAATTACGAATGAAGATACAAATAGGAGTTTTTGTTATTTTCATGCTAATGAAAAGATTCGTCGCATTAATAGGTACGTTAAAAATGTCGCTTATAAAGCCCACATCCCACGGCGATAAAAACACATTCACATAAAGAAAACACTTGAAAAACAACCGTCGGGTTCTCGGCGAGTCCTAAATAGCCTTTAATTAAGCATCTCAGTCATTCCGTACTAATGAACGGGGTAAGAAGCCCACAATGCGATATCGTTGCACACACCCCCGGGCGCATTACCCCCTTTCATTCAATTTACCCCCGACATTTCCCCCTCTTTATGTATAGAATTACGCCAGCCCATCATTTGCGGCGGGGCCGGGCTTAGCGAGCGGGCTGGGGGTCTGACCCACATCGGTGTCACGTTTAAGTTCAATATTCAGCTGGAATAACGTTATTGGGGATTATTTGCAAACGCAATTTTCGGAAAATTTGAAATTATATCAATATGCGATCTCTATTTAATTTTCAAGCGCGTGCTGGCCTCTTGGTTACAGACCGACTCGAATGCCAAATTGTCAGGATAGTCTCGTGTTCAAATCCCAAGGCGCACCTCTGACTTTTGAGAGTTCTATAGATTTCAAGCAATTGTTTCTTGACAACAGCTCAACTGTCCTATGGATACACCCGTTGCTAAGTTCGGAACTCCTCTTAACACATTAACCGCCAAGCTAATTTGACCCATATGTTCAATTTAGGCCGTTTGGTATATAAATAGTATATGTTCTGGTATGTATGTACACAATTTTTTTTTAAATTATATGCTTATTTTAGAAATTAAAAAGGTTTTTTTTTTGCGGTCACCGGTGACCCCCATGGCGCTGAGAGAAGGGTATGGTGCCGGTCACCGGTGACCCCCACGGCGGTTAATGTGTTAAGTTGAGAGATCAGTTAAGAGGGCTTAAGTATAATAATAATTCCCCCACTGGCATTTTTGGGATCGAAAACTCCGGTCACAAAAAGCCCAAATAATGTTGATTGCTCGCTGTTAAATATCGGCATTGAATAAATGTAACATAATATTATGATTTATTTTCAATATTATTGTTCCAGTTAGTATTGTCTTTTGTCAGTCTCCGTGGCACAGTTATGTTAGTCCGAAAAGTCTCTCGTACCCACGACACAAGACTCGATCTTAGTGTAGGGTCAGGACTATGTATGTGACTGTTGGGTGTATCATTTATTTATTGTGGAATCGTAAAGCCTTCGTTATTTCGGATCATCGCGAAACAACACGATCATGATACTTTAGAGCTTCGACTATATGAGTGGCATATTTATTTGATTATTTTTACATATAATCTTTAAATATTGCCACCATATTATACCCCTATTCCACCCCTGCAACTTTATTGTTTACCAATACCAGTTCCTGAACATGCGTTTATAGAATTCTGAGCAGACGACTATTGTTTAACTAATTATATTTTTCTACAGCTCGTTAGCTGTTAGTGGCATACCAGTCGTGCCTTCAAGCGTTTTACGTAGCTTATAACTTATAGCTGGTGACATTTTATACTTAGTTATATGGGTAATTATCTACTACTTAGATGGTATATGATTAATAAGAACTAAACTACTTGATGAAGGAATAACTCATGCAAGTTTGGAGGTTAAAAATTTAAATATTGATAAATTAGTAGACTCATATCAAACTAATTTATGGATTAAAAAGTATATGGTACAATGATAACGTATGAATTACGGTGCACTTAGTACGGGAAAGTACGGTAGATACCTAAATATTAACCAATTAAGAAGACGGGGAGTTAATGCCCCATACTAATATTATTTATTAAACACGCATCAAGGAGCTGTTAAACGACTACAACAGTAACTATTTTATTTTATTAAAATATACCGACGACATTTATATTAAACATTTTCTAATACATTAATGGATAAACTATAATTTTACTAGTACAATATAAAATTAAATTGGAAGAGAAATGTGAATAAAGAATAACAAAATTAATTGAAATAAACTTGTACAAAAAATATTAAAAATGAACAATTTTAAGCAGCGTAAACAATTAGAAACAATTATACTACAGCCATTTATAATCAACATCCAGCCAGTATCCATCCAGTATATAGACAGTTCTCCGCGTATAAAATTAAATCTAAAAGCCTTTCAAAAATAAACTCAGCCCTACCGCGTGCAAAAAAAGAAACACACCTGAGTATTATTGGCAAACACCGGCCGGCAGAAAACGAAACACTCGACACACAGGGAAGTGTGTACGAAACAAAAACCACCACAAATGGAGGGGGAGGCCACTTTATAATACCCCGTTTTTGTAACTTTTTGTACTTTTTCCCAGTGGGCAACACTTCATCGAACGGGGGAGTTATTTAGGCGGGAATAGGGAAAACATTTGACTGTATAGAACTCGTCTGCCAACGTGCTTTTAACAGAGAATTTGTCTTCCCGCGGGATCGGGAAATTGGATGAAATTGTTCGGCCTCGCGGGATAAGTTGAGAACGTTCCGGAATGTAGGTCGATGGTGTTGTTCTTGCTGCTCTTTTTAAGCTTTTTAGCGGTGCCTTGTTGTACAGTCTTATATTTATGGATTTTTCTTATTCTTAAGGCACAAATAAACTAGACTAACTTAATATGTGCTATAAACAATATTCATGGCTATTGACGAAGTGAAATGGCGCAATTTGGAAGAGGCAGTGCCAGCAGTGGACAGCAAAAGGCTGACGATGATAATGATTATTTGCGAAATAGCTTCTCGTAGTTTTCAATAAAATATTTTGTAAATAAACGTCTCTGAAATTGTAAATTTCTTTTTTGACGTGACAACGTCTTAAATTAGGTTGCGGCTGGGAGTCACTTATGAAAAAGTGTAACGCCCGGTAACGTTACGATGAGTCACCGAACGAGAGAGAGGCCCGCCGAATGCCTTGCGTCTCTCTCCCACTCAATTTAATTATATTTTTTTTCAGTTTCACCCACTTTTTCCAAAATTGTCCCATAGCCCCCCCCCTGCCTTCCCCCACCCTTATTCCGAAATAGTGCCTATTAGCCTCCCCACGAAACCTACCCCCCCCCCCCTCCCCTACCCCCACCCCGAAAATTTACCTCACCCCCCCCAATCCTATCTCGGCCAACATAGGTCGTAGACCCACCGAGTTTGGTATCCTCGGAACCGTCTTGGTGAGGGCTACAAATTGACCCCGCCAGAAATCCCAAATTACGCAAAAAATTACCCCCCCAAAAAAAAATATTTTACCTCCAAAACAATTAATTTAAGTTAGCCTCCCCACGAAACCTTCCTCCCCCCCCTCCCTTACCCCCACCCCGAAAATTTACCTCACCCCCCCAATCCTATCTCGGCCAATATAGATCGTAGACCCACCGAGTTTGGTATCCTCGGAACCGTCTTGGTGAGGGCTACAAATTGACCCCGCCAGAAATCCCAAATTACGCAAAAAATTACCCCCCCAAAAAAAAATATTTTACCTCCAAAAAATTTATTGACGTGACAACGTCTTAAATTAGGTTGCGGCTGGGAGTCACTTATGAAAAAGTGTAACGCCCGGTAACGTTACGATGAGTCACCGAACGAGAGAGGCCCGCCGAATGCCTTGCGTCTCTCTCCCACTCAACTATGATCGGTCTGCCGCGCGCGCAGCACTAGAGAATTAGGCGCATTGAATCGGCGCATGCTTGTGTCTCTGTCTTTGTCTTTCTCGAACGTTCTTGGCGTTGGAAAAACAAGAAAGCGTCACAATACAAGTTCACACGTGTGGTTAAAGTATCGTCAGCTGTGTCTGTAGTGAAAATATGGAGTGCTTAGATTCGTCATTACATGTACAATGTTTTAGTAAACAAAATATATTTCTATAGTTAAAATTTGTGCAATTCTTATTTTCATTCAATTCCTTGTTCCTATTGTGCAATTTAATTATATTCATATCAATAAATATTCTACCGAGAAAAAGACGTTGTCACGTAAAATCTTCGCCCGTAAAACCGACTTTACAGGCAACCATTTTTTTAGGTAAATCGAAATCGTACTTTTATTTGCCACTCACATCTCCTTCCACTACACCCAGGCATATTATAATCTGTGTTAGAACCTGATATGTTCCTAAAACTCTTGTTGTACTACGTTTTGATGGACATACATCTTAGCAGTGTTTCTTTTCTGAGTATATATATAATGGGTTGTTTTGTTACAACATAATATTGCAGCAAGGTCTAATTTACTCTTATATTTGCGTGGTGTTCTTTTGGTCACCAGACGCGGCTGCCAACATGATTAAAATGATCGCTGGTTCTAATCACAGGGAGCACCACTCACTACAAAGTCATGTGTGTATTGATAGTCAATCACCAAGCAATACAACGGTGAAGGAAAACATATAGAGGGAACCTGCATACCATAGCGATTCGGAAGAATTACTACGGTATGTAAAAATCCGCCAACCCGCACTAAACCAACGTGGTGGACCTAATTCTCTATTGTAATGTACCCTGCAGTGCTTCGATTATGGACTGATACAATACATTGTTAAAACATGGTGGTAGGTCTCTTATATGTGAGAGGCCATCTGGGCAGATACCACAGTAATATTTATTTCTCCCGCCGACATTGTAGCCATAGAGACTTTCGGGCATATTGAGACTTAACATCTTATGTCTTAGGATGGTGAGCACATTGGCAAGCCAAGGATTGCTACTGGCAGTGAGCAGTCATATTGCTTACCATCACGCGAATGGCATGCACATCTCTACATTCTTGGCAATAAAAAACTTATAAATACTATATACAAAAGTACAAATATTTAATCACATACCTAAATTGATTAAATCAGCACAAATATTTCATTTGATTACATATTTCATTAAAGTCAGACGGCAGCCGTCGCGTTCCCAAGTGGAAAATGGTCGCGAACAAAAACTCCTTGTAAGTCAAAAGGGGAAATTTAACAGAAATGAAATTACACGCTTTTGGTTTTTACGAAACTCAATTTACATTTCTAGAGGGGATGTTGAATTACTTTCGGGTGCGCGGAGTTGGTCATTGTAAGAAACAGTTTGTGAAAAAGTTGCAAAGTTTTCATTGTTAAAGTTGATGCTGGAGGGTAAGTTTTCGATACATTATGTAAGGTTTTATTGGAACTTGTGGTATTATGAGATTTATTCCGTATAATTTGTAAAATGGGGATATGTAGCTTGATTCAAATCAAATCAAATCTAGGGGCCCTACTATATACATCCCAAACGAAGTTCGAAACTTCGGACGATCGAAGTTTTTTATACGATACGAATGTATCTACTCTGTAAAAGTTCGAATTTGTATAACGTACCTCGTAACCATAAGTCTATGGTTACGACCATAAGTCGATAACGAACATAAGTATATGTAGGTACATTCGTATCGTATATAAACATCGATCATCCGAAGTTCCGAACTTCGTTTCGGGTGAATATAGTAAGGCCCTAGATCTAAATAAAATTGATTTGTAAATGCAGGTATTTTTAAAAGATGATTATTTTTTATCACAATTTTTAATGTCTTTTAAACATTCAAATTTCAAACGGCTTTTATTTTCATATTGATTACACTTCTTATGTCTAATGATGACCAGCGGCTGACACCAATAATTTTAATATTGAGTTAAAGCTGAACGTGTATTTTGAAGATCTTTATGAATTTCAAATCGAAACCTTAGGAATAAAATACTTTTGATTTCAGTGGAAACTATTAGTGGTTTTTCTCTTTATAAATTCCCTTTCATAGGAAACCATCGTAAAATATTTTAACAATTTTCAAAGCTGTAATAAAATAAGCTGTTTTATTTCTAGCTAGGAACTATCGCCATGTAGCTGTCACCGTGAAATATGTTGGATATGTTTATGGAAAGAACAAGTAAGACTTACGTTATGGCAGGGGTGCTTCCAAAATATATATATACTGTCAAAAGAAGCTTCTTAAAATGTCTGTAGTCACGCTAAACTACATTTAACTAATATGAATAAATAAAATTGAAACTGATGCCACGTATAAACTTGACCATTTAATGGGTACATTGGTAGTGAAGAATTTGAAAGACCCACAATTCTTTTTTTCTACACTTTGTAGGCATTTATGGGTATGGATACCTATGGCTACGTGAACCGCTTGGACAATAAGAGATAAACAACATAACAACGACAGCAAATACTTCACTTACATAGAAAGCCAGCTAAAATACTTAAAACCGTTCGGACAAAACGCAGACGTAATGAATCATAATTTGATTGAATAACTATTGACCGGTAGATGGCAACCCTATCGGTCCATTATACCAGGCGAGGCAGGGGCTGGGATGCGGGACGTGGGGGGGGCACCTGTCGCGACTGTGTCTAGTGACGTCACGCGGGGGTAGCCACCCTTGCACCTTTGTTATTTTTGGCGAGGGCGATATTAGCCGACGTGTGAGAGGAAAATCGATGACTGTTTACTATGAATGTAAGGATTTGAGAGGTTAATAAAGATAAAACAGGTGATTTTGTTGGCGGATTTGTTGATTGTGAAGTTGGGATGCAGTTAAATAATAATATGATGTGAGTAATGTATTATTAAAATAAAATACAGAAAATACAATTATGGTCCCACGAACCGGGCTCTAGTTTTAGCGTGGAGGGAGGTTGAGTCTCAATAAACAAATAATAATAAGAGGCAATTAAATTAAACAAAAGATAAAATAACACTTCTGACATATTATAAGCTCCAATGATTGCTCACTATTGATCGCAAGACTTACAACGGCTTCGGTGGATATGATTTAGTCCCATAGCCCAACAAACGTCACATCTACCTTTTTTTAAACTAGCACAAAATGACCGCACCTGATTGTACGTGTAATGTCGTCCAGACAGTATGAGATTTTATCAGATGGCGGTCCCATATCATTCAACACAATAGGATAATGTCCTATATCTATTTATAATTGTTTATATCGAAAAGTAACGTGATAAATAATCTTGTTCGGAACATTTTTTCAAATCCGTAAAATATTATACAAGTTACAAATATATAAGTTGGTGGTAGGAGTAATAGAAAAGTATGCAACATGCACGACGTGACGTCATCTTCCATAAGGCACACGAGTGCGAAAGAGAAAACTATGTAGTAACCCCACCGCAACACTAAAAATATTCATATCTCAGTAATTTTACAACCAATTTTGATGCTGTTCTCAAATTCATTTTTCTTATAAGCGGTACTTTTTAGGAACCATATTATATACTGCTCAAAATCGTACCTTAGACACACCACAAAACCCTTTTATGGTTGCAATTATTCTTCACATTACCCTGGAAGGACCCAGACATATTATAGGAAGGGAACACGTGTGACGGCCAATAACGGCCAACAACAATTTTTCCATTCAATAACGAAGTATCAATGTCTTTGTTGACATTGACAATATGTATGTATTTGGCAAATACTACATGAATATCAATGAGATGTATCTTGAATACTGGACCGCATCATGAATAACAATCTGATCTCACGAGGTTTTGTAGCATTCGATCATTCGTTATTTTTAATCGACAACAAAAAATGGAGATTACCAAGTCTATGAGTATATATGTAATTATGTCAGAATTGCACAGTTTTTGGATATGTTATTGGATATGTCTGTACTAGTAATGGGAATTAATGCTATATGAAATTAACATCACCACCTTGTTATTTTTTAAGACTTAACACGTTCTATATGCTTTTGCTAATTGCCCAAACCAGAATTTGTAAACAAAAAAAAACATCCTGAATAAACAACATTTTCAAATTTAAAATTGACAAACAATATTGATTCTTAAAAAAATCACTCTTTCATCATTGACTTTAACATTGATATCGATGTCTTTCATATATTACACGAGATTTTAATATTAGCCGATCGGCTTTGTGAATCACAATCGCAAATCGCATTTTTATTTTTGTAACATGTAAAATATTATCGACTTCACGTGCTATTTCTGATTGATATTGCTATTCATTCCAACAGTAGTTTGTACTAGCGTCTGAATTATGTATGTTTGTATGATCACGCTACGAACTATGCGGAATAAATCTAGGGAGACAGCTAGGTAGTCCATAACATTAAGGCACTGACTTTAAAATTCTATCCCACCAAACAGCCGTGTGAATGCACTGTTGTGATTCGACTTTAAAGACATTGTAGCCAGAGTAACTACTGGACATATTGACACATAACATCTTATGTCTCAGGATGGTGAGCGCAATGGAATGCTAAGCATTGCCTTGTAATTCAAGGTCTTGTTTTGCTACTATTGATGATCGGCCGTATCGCTTACCATCAGGCGAACGTCATGCATGTTTCATAATTCATAGCAAAAAATATAAAAAAAAAACATTGAGAATGTATTTGTAATTGAGCATATTGGCTACAGATCGTCTGCTAATAACAGTGAAAAAAAAGCTGTTCAAACTTCAAACAACAATAGAATCACAGAATAAAGTTGTCAATTAATAAAAACTTCATTTCGGTGCCTCTTTTTACATAACAATTGTTAATGCTCTTATTGGGAACAGAATTCAATGGCATCTCATTGTGTTCCTTGCATTGTTATTTAAGTGTGTGTAACATTTCATCATTAAAATGTGTCGTATCAGTAACGCAGAATAATGCCGTCGACAGTCAAGATGCATGGCCGCATGGGGGTAAAGAATACAAACATATTGTTTTTATGCATATTATACGTGCATACAAACATACATATTCCAATACATTATTTCCTTCACTTTTTTTTATTTTTATTGCCTTGTAGGCAGACGAGCTAGCGGCCCGCCTGATGGTAAGCGGCTACCGCTGCTCATGGACCTCCGTAGTGTCAGGGGACCAGCACAACAAAGTCGCTGCCTACCTCGAGGAAAGTACTCTCCTTAAACCTCGTTTGAAGAAGGACAGGTCATAGCGCTGAGGAAACACCGATGCAGGGAGTTCATTCCAGAGCTTGCACGTACGTGGTAGAAAAGAACGCTGGAAACGTACCGTTCGGGAGCGGTACGCCTCCAGGTGGTGGGAATGAACTCTACTGCGGAGACGTGTGGTGCGATGGTACATAGGCGACGGTGGTACCAACTCAAACAACTCCTCGGAGCACTCCCCATGGAACAAACGATAGAACACACAGAGAGATCCGAAGTCTTTCCGCAGTCCTAACGGTTCCAATTTGTCCGTGAGATCGGATCATCGACTATTCGACAAGCTCGTCGCTGCAAGGAGTCAACTTCCCTGATCCTCGGAATCTTTAATTGTAAGACCATTACAGAAGTGGGTATGATTTGCAATCAAGAGGCGTTGACCAAATTTAGAAATTCTCTAATGATATCGAACTTCAGGGTTCCGTATATAACCATAAACATTAGAAATGTTTAAATTCTTAAGTTTGTTAAAAAATCCATCATTTATTTTAGTTCCTCAATTATTAAATAACATTAATGCATTATAATTATCCCATTATTGAGTTGTTCTACGCTAAACCTTTTACTATATTCCTGTATGGTACATACAGTGAATATTCCCACATAGTTTAATGTTATATGTATAACAAGTTATATCAGAGGCTAACAAGTCGGATATCGCAAACAAAGCAAAGTTACAAATAAGCTGAATTTCGAATGCGTTCCACGAGACTCATACCAGTGGATCAAAGTTCTAGACGATATTTAGGGTTGCCAACAAAGATGCACTATTTTACCAAAACTAATGAAATGTCCACTAAATCTGATAGTATATTTTTTGTGATCACATAATCAGTATTCTCTAATGTAGTTTTATTTAAAATAGTGTAATAATTATGATATAATAAAAACAATTTTATTTTTCCGTTTTTGCAAATTCCAAGACACATCAACGTAGAACTTGGATGATATTTCGGTCAGGAATGTCTTAAAAGGAAAAAAATGTTTTTCAGGTTGCTTTTTCAAAGATGCAAGTTACAAAACAATTATTACATATAAACCACAAACTTATCCAACTGAATCCAATGTTTTGATCCGACAAACTCCGCTCCTAAATCCAAAGCAAACGTAATTTGATCACATAAGCCCGCGCCATAATTTTCCCGCGCGCCATTTCATTTGAACGCGGCGCGGCTGCCCTCACAGACTGCTTCCACTCGCCAGTCGCATTCAATATGCCGGTCCATAAACAACGCAGTATGAAACGTGTACTTGTATTTATTATCAAATTTATTGGTAATAGTATTAGGACAATAAATTAAGCAGGGAATTATTGGGATTTGGTTATGTCGTTTTTCGTTCTTGTATCTACCATTTTGTCTTAATTACCGGGAACCTAAAGTTAAATTACTGGAATGGAATTTCAGTACAATATGCTATAGTAAATTGGATTCTATACCAGGCACCACAATGTTTCATACTAAATCTCTTCAGCTGATCTGTAAAAAAGATACCAATGCCGCTATCCTCCGATGTAGCAAATATTCCGGGCTTCTGTAAGAAAGAAACAAAGATATTTATTTTACTACACTTTTAGTCCGATGTATTGAAAAGATTTAAGCAAAATCATATCTAAACAATCTTCGTTCATCCAAAAACAAATAATTTTCAAGGGATTTGATGGCGTACATACCCGGTTATCGGGTCCACTGAACCGGGTTTAGCTCCATAAACCGATCGTAAAGTCCTGCACGAGGGTTATCGGCACCCGGACATACCCGGGTATACTCGGATACACCCGGATAATCGGGGTAAGCTTGTAATAAACGTTCGGCCATATTACAAAGGGGCAAGGGAACTTCACGTTACGGCGTCTTCATGGTAATTTTTGGAAAGTAATAGAGATGTTTTATGTATAAATTGTTTTGATATGTTCATTCTGCAGGATTTATGGTGGAATATACAAAGTTATAATGATGTCAAATTTATGTTTGAACTATTTATGCGCGTCATTAAATGTGGAAATGTGCAAATACCAAAACTTAATCTGAAATCAATTTCAAATTTAAATAACCAAATAATTATGAAAATATGAACTCATGTTACGAAATAATCGCTTACAAAATTAATTAATCCAATATGAATTAACATCATAGATTCAATCATGAAATGTAAAAAAAATTTAATTACAAACGTTATTCGGTCTCATAAATGAAGTCACGAAAATCCTTCAAAACGTTTTAACTTCATTATAAGGATTGTTGGTAATGAAAGGGAATGCCGATGACGTGTAATCAGGGATCAATCAAGGGAGTCAAAGTGCGGACGTCAAATCATCGAAATCAGCGGAATTCGGAATGAATCGCTGATGAATGGCGATGAGCTTTCGCCTATAAATGAACACGCCTTATTTCAATTCACATCGAGGTTTTGAAGTATAAATATGTAAAGAAAAACCTCTTTTCTTATTGTATTTCATTTTCATATTTTTTATTTAAAAATCAGATGTCAATATGACACATTCAATTGTAGAATAACGTAATTTGTTGAATAGTTTTAATTATTTTATGATAAATAGGCTTAAAATGTTGTTTCTTTAATTTTTACAGGTTTGTGTTTTAATTAGATTATAATATGTCGTAGTATAAGGTAAATGTAAAACAAAAGTACTAATAAAAATTATCTTTAATTTTTACAGCAACACATTTCAAGTCTTTCATTTTCTATAATTAAATAAATAATAAATAAATAACACCCAACAGTCACATACATAGTCCTGACCCCACACTAAGATCGAGTCTTGTGTCGTGAGTATCAGGAACTACGAGAGACTTTTCGGTCTCACAAACACCCAGACCCGGAAGAAATATTTGTGGGCCGCACTAACATTTCTCTCGGTGCGGGGATCGAACCCGCGGCCTCTCGTTTCACAGGCGGCGTTTAACCAACTGCGCCACGGAGGCTGTCATAATTGAAGAGATACAATAAAGATTATTATAAAACAACATTTTCTGCAAATATACCTATCAAATAATTATGGAGAAATTGAGATTTGATTTTTCTATGAAAGCGTCGGCTGACGGTAAATCCAATATTATATGAATAACCTCCATAGCAACACCGAATGGACAAGTTTATGAAATACCAACCGAATATCAACCGATTGATCTACATCAAGTTATAAAACATACTTCCAAACTACGATAAGAAAGACATTGAGTAAAAGACACCAAACAAGAAAAATATGGATAACTTTGACAAATGAGATATCGAAAACTTATCTTGATGAACAACAAAACCTGCAATTTAATGACTTTTATTTGGAAGAAATTTTTGAAGAACCTGATACTAAATGTGCACCTGACAACAGGAATGAAATGTTCGAAAAATTGTTACAAAATTTACTGGAAGAAAAACAAGGTAAAAGAGAAACTCAGGATTTAGGTAAAGTTGCAAAAGATTTCATGATTGAAAAATTTACTGGTAGAAACACCAATACATACCAGTGGATTACAGCATTCAACACAGAATGTGAACGTTTCCAAATCAATGACGATCAACAGAAAATCAAAATATTGAAATACTTTCTAGAATACTCCAGTTTAGATTGGTATAGCTGTATGTTGATGAAACTTACGATAGAGTCAGAATGGAAAAGATGGGAAAAAAGTTTTTATGACACATTCGCCAACAAAGGATGGTCCACAATTAGGTATGCCATTTCTTATAAATATCAAAGAGGTTCTCTTCTGGAGTACGCCCTAAAAAAAGAAAAGCTATTATTGGAAGTGAGAAAATCTATTGATACTGGTACACTTATAGATCTTATAGCATCCGGCTTGCCGAATTATGTAGCAGATAAAATTGCTAGAGAAAGCCTAAAACAACCGGAAGAATTGTATACTGAAATCGGAAAGTTAGAATATCTTGTAGAAAAAAATAAATACGACCAGAAAATATTGAAAGAATATTCAGGAAGTAAATTTAAAAAAAATGAAGAAATTAAACCATGCCAAATATGCATCAGAGAAGGCAAAGGAAAACGTTACCACCCCATAGACAATTGTTGGTTTAAACAAAAAAATGCAAGAGAAGTTGTAAAAACAATAAACAATTCAGAACTGGAACTAGAATTGAATGAAAAAAATCCAAAAAACTAGAAGTGCCACCATTAATAAAAGTCAATTTACTGTTAAATGATAAATTGAATGTTTCAGGAATTTACGATTCTGGATCAAATGTTTCTCTAATTAACGCCAAATTACTGAAAATAAAACAAGAAACAACTAATGATGTGCAAATGGTAAACTTGAAGACTATTAATGGTGAGAAGAAAACTAAAGGCATGGTAACATTAAAAATAAAAATTTATGATATTGAGAAAGTTATGGATATTTTTATAGTAGATAATGATAGTTTCAAATACGATTTCCTCATTGGTTTGGATTGTATAAAAAAATTCAGATTGATACAAAATGAAGAATTAAAGATTTTACAATGTAATGATTCACATATGAAGAAAATAATCACAAATGGGGAAGATTTTATTTCATCCACAGACGCTATAAAAAAACAAGAAACTCAAAATATTAAGAAATTTGAAATAAATTTCAATGAACATATAAATTTTCATACATTTGAAGTATTGCTAAATCATTTAGATTCATATCAACAATCAGAAATTGATAATTTGATAGAAAAATACAAATCAGTGTTCGCAAAAGACAAGTATGATATTGGAACTGTTCGAGATTATGAGGCCCACATTGACTTGATGGAAGATAAATATTGCTGCAAACGTCCATACAGATGCACAGTTGAAGATAGAAAAGAAATTGAAAGTCAAATATCGAAACTTTTAAAGAAGAATTTGATTGAAGCATCTTACAGTCCTTTCGCTGCCCCTGTGACTCTAGCATATAAAAAGGAAGATGAATCAAAAACAAGGCTATGTATTGACTTTAGAGAATTGAATAAAATTGTCATCCCACAATCACAACCTTTCCCATTGATTGAGGACCTAATGGTGAAAACTGTAAATTGTAAGTATTTTTCTACTTTGGATATAAACTCTGCATTCTGGTCAATACCAATGAAAATTCAAGATAGATACAAAACTGCATTCGTAACACAGGAGGGCCATTTCCAGTGGACATGCTTACCATTTGGACTTAAGACTGCTCCAGCAATATTTCAAAGGATATTAAGTAACATCATAAGAAAATACAAACTCTCAGATTTTGCAGTGAATTTTATAGACGATATTTTAATTTTTTCGAAAACTTTTGGTGAACATATATTGCACATATCAAAACTCCTAGAGGCTATTCAAATGGAAGGCTTTAGACTAAAATTTTCGAAATGTAATTTTGCAAATAATTATGCCAAATATCTAGGTCATATAATTGAAAATAATACTATCAGGCCTCTAAAAGATTATTTGACGGCTGTCAAGAATTTTCCAATTCCAGAAACAAGGAAAAATATACGTCAATTCTTAGGAAAAATTAATTTTCATCACAAATTCATACAAAACAGTGCAATTATTCTAGACCCGTTACACAATTTATTAAGAAAAGATGTAAAATTCATATGGACTGCAAAATGTCAAGAATCCTTTGATAAAATAAAAGCATTGTTATGTTCAGAACCAATTCTGAAAATCTTTGATCCCAATTTACCTATAAATATTTACACAGACGCCAGTATTAAAGGAGTAGGAGCAGTATTGAAACAAGAAGATGAAAATGGAGACATGAAGCCAGTTGCATATTTTTCAAAAAAATTAAGTGAATCTCAAAAAAATAAGAAAGCAATATATTTGGAATGTCTGGCAATAAAAGAGGCTATTAAATATTGGCAGCACTGGCTTATGGGTAAAGAATTTATAGTATATTCAGACCACAAACCATTACAAAATATGAATATCAAGGCTAGAACTGATGAAGAATTGGGTGATTTGAGTTATTATTTGTCTCAGTATAATTTTAAAGTAAAATATAATCCTGGAAAATCTAATATAGAAGCAGACTGTTTGAGCAGAAATCCAGTTCTAAAACCTTATGAAAATACTGATGATTTTTTAAAAGTAGTAAATTTAATAAACTTAAAAGATATAATAAATGATCAACACAAAAATGAGGACATACGACATGGGAAAAAGAAATTTATATTGGAAAATGAGATTTACTACAAACAGAATAAAAGAAACAAAAAAATCATATTATCAGAAGAACTTAGCAAAGTATTAATAAAATATGTACACGACACTTATTGCCATATCGGAAGATCGCAAATGATTAGTAAGATAACACCATACTATACAGCGAAAAATATAATTGCAAATATTAAACAAATTTGTGATGAATGTGAAATTTGTATAAAAAACAAGTCAAGGAGGAAGTCTAAATATGGCTTAATGTCACACTTGGGTCCAGCGACACGCCCATTTGAAATAGTGTCAATGGATACCATTGGAGGATTTGGGGGATCTCGCTCGAAAAAAAAATATATCCATCTTCTGGTTGATCATTTTACAAGATATGCTTATATTTCTACATCAAAAAATCAAAACGCTCAAGATTTTATTAAACTTATTAAAAAGGTGATACAAAGTTACAACATAGATATGATCTTAACTGACCAATATCCTGGTATAAATTCTAAAGAATTTAAAGAATTTTTGAAAAATAAAAATATACAAATGGTTTTCACTGCTGTTGATACACCATTTTCAAACGGACTTAATGAACGGCTTAATCAGACTTTAACAAATAAGATACGATGTAAAATAAATGGAAACGATAAAAAAATGGCTTGGACTTCTATTGCACAAAAATGTGTAGAAAAATATAATGAAACTGAACACACAGTCACAAAGTTTGCTCCAAAATACCTTTTAGAAGGCAAGAATATAAATATTTTACCAAAGGAATTAAATTCAACCTGTACAAAAGAAGATTTGGAAAGAGATAGAAAACTAGCTCTTGAAAACACAATAAGATCACACAATCATAATAAAAAGAAATTTGATTTACACAGAATCGACTATGATTTAAAAGTTGGAGACAGAGTCTATGTGGAAAACGGGAACCGATTGAATAGAAGAAAAACTGATGAATTGAGGATTGGACCATACAAAATTATGAAGAGAATTTCTAATTCAATTTATGAAGTGAATACTGGACACAAGAAAGCGGAATCTAACATATATCACATAACAAAACTAACACCTGTTATAACTGATAAAAGAACAATTACGAAGGTTACACTTTGTAATTGATTCTTTCCCCAGGGGGGGGAGATGTAAAGAAAAACCTCTTTTCTTATTGTATTTCATTTTCATATTTTTTATTTAAAAATCAGATGTCAATATGACACATTCAATTGTAGAATAACGTAATTTGTTGAATAGTTTTAATTATTTTATGATAAATAGGCTTAAAATGTTGTTTCTTTAATTTTTACAGGTTTGTGTTTTAATTAGATTATAATATGTCGTAGTATAAGGTAAATGTAAAACAAAAGTACTAATAAAAATTATCTTTAATTTTTACAGCAACACATTTCAAGTCTTTCATTTTCTATAATTGAAGAGATACAATAAAGATTATTATAAATATTATGCCTTCGTTATGGAGCGATGTATAGGAAAGTTCGTGTTTCAAAATTTTAGTTTTCTATTACATGTTTGGTAAAAATTAGAGCAATTGTAATACGAGCATTGCTATTCATCGCTCGAGATTCGACCCCGCTGTGCCGCCCAGTTTAATTCCTTCTTTATGCTTCGAGTGTTGTAAGACAATTAATGTCCTCATTCACGCGCTTTTCATAATTCATTTTCATTCGTTCATATTAAAACAAATTTCCAACTCCTATTAATTTAACTTTATGATTGATTTTGTTGCGGCAGTTACGACATTCCCGGAGACTCGCCGAGATTCAAGACTCTGTGTCATTACAATACGTGCCACTGTTGGTCCTGGCATACAGAAGTTACAGCGGTGGGTGTGAGGGCGGGACAGTCTACATATATTAAAAAAATATAAGGTTGTATCAGGCACTACACTGAAAAACCACGTCAATGAGACTAAAAATGATCTTTATAAAATAACTAGCGGCCCGGCCCAGCTTCGTCTGGGTGCATATATTTTTTGATTCCACTCCACACCAAATACATGTTATTTTTCGTATAAACTCTTGTATACCTAAACTTGACGTAGCTGTCCTACTGTCCGGCTCAATCCCGTCTCATCCGTCTGTTCAGTCTCTTCCCAATCCATCCCGTCCTTTCTCTTTATTATCCATCCCATCTTATAACGTGCATTTATATTTCGTCCTATCAAATCTGTCAGCTATCCCAGCCTTCTCCCGTACCTTCCACTCTATTATATCCCGTCTCTCCATATACATGTACATATAAAGATTGCCTTATGAAATTTTTGTGCAGCAGAAATCGTAATATTTTAATTTCACCACAACTTCAAAACCAAACGTCCAATTTTAATCATTCAAGGACCAAATATTATCAAAATAAACTGTACTTATTGATGAAATAATTTATTTTGATAAGGATTAATAGCATGAGTAAAATAAACGCGTTTAAATGTAGTCCAAAAAAAAATCAAGATTTTTAAATAAAAATGTGGTTGTTGTGCCTCACTCGACATAGATAGGTATAGTGTGTCGCGGACTTTTTTGTAGATATTTATAAGATCTACAATTAATTATAACATTTTATGGTTCTATCTTTTGTAGTTTAGGCAGCGTACGCAAAATAAGTAACTTCTTTGGTTGATTTTTTTCAGTTTGTGTCCGAAAAATCCAAATATCTTACGGAACCCTATTTTTTTCCAAAATAAAATATAGTCTATGTTACTCGTGGATAATGTAGCTTTCGAATGGTGAAAGAATTTTTAAAATCGGTCCAGTAGTTTTTGAGCCTATTCATTACAACCAAACAAACAAACAAAGTTTTCCTCTTTATAATATTAGTGTAGATAATTTTGAATTCTGAAATATCCGAAATAATTTTCTATACGATATTGCAATCAACTGAACCTTAGATAAAAGTACCCAATCTCGAGCAAATTACCCTTTGGAAATTGAACAGCTCGCGAGCAGAATATTCAATTTAGAAATAATATACTTTCACAACCAACGTGCCTGTGTATAAGCTGAAATATTATATTTGAACTATTAATTTTCTTGGATGTGTGGAGATCCTTCTAGAGACCTATGTTCAGCAGTCAACTGTGGCTGAAAAGAGAAAGAGAAAATATTCTCCTTTAAAAGATTAATTTATGCGTATAAATAAATTAAGACGTAACTTCGAACAATGTGAATTCGGGAGTTGTTTGTGCGAATAAACAGCACAGAAATTCTATTTTTATATAATTTTAATTGTATAATTATTTAAATTTGCATGCTGTGGTCTCCTATAATTGAAGATCACGTCGAAATGTAAACCACAACAATGCTATACCATTGTCTTCATTATATGTCATGTATCCTTCGTTGGAGGTCCTCAATTTAAAAAATAAATATATATGAAACTAATAGTAATATATGACTAAAATAGTTGATAGATAAAGAAACCGGTGGTCTCATCGCTTTCTTATAGACAACCATGCGAAAAGATGATAAAAAAAGGGAAAAAGGGGACTCTAAGATACTTAAGATTGAAAAAAAATGTTTTTTAAGGATACTTTTTAGGAAAACCAGACACATACCAGAATATGGATACTACTTCTACAACTCATAACTATTAGCAAAATTCAATTATAACAATATGAACAAACAGGCGAACAGCTATTATCGGATCGGGAGAGTTAGCGCGTAAAGTGAAAACTTCGCGAATATCAGCTGTTATGACAACCCGCGTAATACTGTTATAACTATGAGAGTTGTGTAGGATCGGATAGTTCCATAATTAGTTACAAAGTAAGCCCTGTAGGTAATGGCTCAGAGTCAACATGGGTTTTGAAGTTATGTGAAATGTTTTGATTTTGCGAACAATATCGATGATAATTTTTCTTTAACATGCGTTAAATTTAAATTTGAAAAATAATAGTCATTATAAGTAATAAATGATAAACCCAAACGAAAGACAAAACAATACGCCAATATTAAAAATTCATGCAATCAAATTCAAATAAGCAAATACAGCCAAGGCGCTCCATTTTTCAATGCATAAAGGAATTTGATAGTATCCATACTAATAGTCCGTATTTGTCTTTTCTAATTCCCCGTAATTATATTTTAATCCCGAAACTGCCAGCACATGTCACACTATCTCCCAAGTCCCGGATATCCAATCCAATTGCCAGGATCACAACAAAGTTTCCTCGTAAAAGTGCCATCCCATTACTTTACTGCACATTAAGCGGTAATAGCCGAGATTTATACTTCTCCACTTCCCCGCCATAATGTGCTGAAGGGTATAATTCTAATTTAATGATCGAGACTTACATTTTGAGTATTTCGACCCAGTTTCGGTTTAAAATAGTTCGTACTTTGTGGCGTGCGGTGCGCAAGTTGTAAGAGTTCTGGAAGTTTCTTTTTGTGGAAATTTTAAAGGAAAAACGTGGGAGGGTTGAAATGGTTTTCAGAAACTTTTTTTTTTAATGCAACGAATGTCGATACGTGCAAGCCGTTCGCCTGATGGTAAACGATACGGCCGCTCATAAACAGTAGCAAAACCAAACAACACCTTGAACCACAAATCAGCAACGCTTGGCATTTCACTGCGCTCGCCATACGATGTTAAGTCTCAATATGTCCAGTAGATACATTGGCTACAATGTCCTTAAATCCGAAACATAACAGTACAATTGCACTGCTGTTTGACGGGAGAAATAGACATTGCGGTTTTACCCAGGTGGCCTCTCACATATGAGAGACCTACCAGTAAAATATAAGTTTGTTGCTAAAGATCTATTTTGTGTTGAGTTTAAAACGGTTATTAAGGGTATAAATATGCATTATTTTGCATGACTAGATAGACTGGGCATTAAAATTTATCAGTAAAATGCAATAAAAAATTAACATACACATCGAATTAATAATCACCTTTTTTGAAGTCGATTAAAAATATGTGATTACAAGCGAGGAATAAATAAATAATGTCTTATTATGATAATTACAATAAACAAATATTTTTTGTATTATAAGTAAGTAAAAACATAATAAACACTGACATGAGACTATTTCGTGATAACTAAAGTTTACCAAAGGAACAAACAAAGGATCTTTTGATTTCCAGAAACTGCGAACCTCAAAAGTGAAAATCGTCTTGAAGTTATAACCCAACTGCATTTATTACAAAAGTTATGAAGTAGATATTTGAATAAGTACTGTTACAATATTACATAATATTTGAAATTATGTATGTATGGACGTTTGTTAATTTTACAAAACTTGAAAATTCTATAAAATGAAACTTTACAGTCTTATAGCTCGTATGTACAGTGAGAAAAACACATAGCTGTATTTTAGGTATGTATCAAGGGAATTTAAAAAACATCCTGCTTTGAAATTAATAAGGTAAAAGTATTTCAACCCGGGTGAAACCGGGTGAGAGGGCTAGGTAGTATTTTGTACTTTCGACCGAGATTGACTCTGGTCATCGAAAACGTACAAGTTTAGAATCAAATAGTAAGATATTACGATTTTTAAGATGACAACATACACTTTTAATCAGGAAAATGTGTATTTTAATTTCAATTTAGAACATCAACGTTAGGATTTGAAACCTCAAATAATTATTGACTATTAAACGCATTTAACATAATATATTCCTAAAGATACATATTTTCTATGATAATCCTTATAAATCATAAACTTGCAATGTGTTTCGATTTTTCTGATAATAAATATATGATCGTCATTGTTGTATCTATTAAGAAGCTCCCCTTTGCTAAACCACCCATTTCCTTCATATCTAACAGGAAACGACTCTTAGTGCACGCAAAAGTTCTATTTAAGCCTTCAGGCTCAAACGTAAGTAGTTCCGTCCTAGCTGGAGGTTGACGAACGGTAAAGAGTCTAGTCTGAATGAAAATGGTGGCTATTATGTGAAGGATACTAGTGACGGACTTAGCCTGTTGGCGAAAAATGTCAAAGGATTTTGTCCTAAAAATGTGGATTTGGAGATAAATCTGAGGGTAGTTTTGATTGTTATTTTGGACGTTGATTCTGCTTGTCATAGTAAAGTTAAGAGACTCTTGTATTGTACGGTCCGAGACGAAACTCCAATGTACGAACGTTGTACGTAAAGTTGTATGAATGCCTAGGTACTCCACTAAATTTTTGAATCCTCTGTCGTACGTCGGAACCAAAGACTTAGGAGTGAATGATGATATCATTGAGAATAGTTTTAATTTTTGGATATGGAAAACTTATAACTGTCTTCGGAAGTCGAAAGTCCGAATATTAGTGCTTCGATTCCAATCACAGAGTAACCCTGGTCTACGGTGATAACGTTACCATACCATGACCGAGCAATGAACGACTCAGAAGTGTTATTTTTATTTATTACTAAGGAGCGTCCCGGAAGGCTATTACGAAACAGTCTAATGGGTCACATTCTGTAGTAATTCATACAAATAATATTTTGTGGATACCCACTGTACATAGGTACCAATATAAACAGAACAGCAAACGTTTGTAATTCATAACTAGAAAGATGTGAGTATTAAAGTTTTTTAACGACATAATCAGAATTACTTGGTACGAACCGCTTGAAATTCCTTTTAATAAATCCAATTCTTTTAATAAAACTGTCTGTAATCTACTTAATTATTTCCGCCAGCCAAGACGTATGAGCAACGATGAACTACGGTCTTATGTTCCACCTAAATAAAGTTATTTTTTGTATCTATATTACAAAATCGCGTAATAGGCGGCAAGATGAAAAATAATTTGGAATAACACTTCGATTTGTTTAACCTATGACACCAGAATAACACATATTTATTTGATAAGGGCCATAAATCAATATCAGACTGTAAAAGAATACCGCTTGGTCGCTATCTGTTTGATAACCTATAATTTTTAATAGGGAATCATTATAGAAAATAGAGTGTTAGAAAACACATTAACACATATTAATTTAACTGTGGGTTGTTTGATATGGTACTCTGAATGTTATTGTTACAAATTGCTTTTTTTTAAGCGTAGTTATAGAATAAATAACAAAATCCATGTTAGGGTTTTATGTCGCATAAAAACATTACAGCTTGTTGCATAAATGTTAGCGATTTATTTATTGAAACACTCTTAATCGTACTCCGTGGTGGAGGAAGCCAATGCCCTGCAGTGGTACGTATATGGCCTATGGGCTGACACAGACACATTATGTGTATTTAAAATGGTTAAAATACGCCCAAAAATAGCACTTAAGTAGTTTTAACACAGCTTCAAACTTGCCTTAATAAAACATCAAAATAATTAGTAATAGAATTAAGTTTTGTTTTTACAGCCAGAAAAAAAATACGAATCATGAATGGAATCATGCATGTACTAACCCTCTCAGACAGATCCCACATATCAAAGCGACTCCAAGAAATAAACTGCAAAGGCCAACTAATACCAGAGTGCCTTTGAGCGGCCTGTCTCAGAACTATTCGGTTTGTCGTAAGCCCCGGCTGAACTTGCGCGACGCTGCTAATTTGTCCAACTTACAAACTTCCGACGCGTCCGGCGCAGTTGAAGTTGGCTGTGCGTTTATGAGCGTAATTAACTGGTTCCTTTACGAGATCAATTCATTTTGTCTGTTGTTTTGGGTTATGCTGGTTTGAAAGATGCTGTTAGGTAAAAGTATTATTTTACTTGTATATTGAAACGCGTTTTAGTATTCTAGACTACTTATTTACTTATCAAAATGTTCTTTATTCAAATAGTCTTTCAGGAGATCTTTTGAATCGTTAATTTCTGCTACCGCCCCTTCGGAACGTGTTGTAACTGTGAACAAGAAACGGCGCAATATCCTCAGCAAAACTAACTGTCTTCTTTTCTTTAATTTTTCGTTTCTTTTTAAACCTTTCATATTAAATTCACCTTTAAACTGTACCTAAATGACTAATTTCTGGTATTGTTTGATTTGTACGAGATTTCATCCAATACCTTTCAGCAGTGGCGGCGTAAGGTAGGTTGGCACCCGGGGCGGTTTTGTATTCAGCACCCCTACATAAACATAACACCCAATACTAAAGAAGCCTACACCGGACATATCGTGCACTTATCAAATCTGACTTTTATCGGAGGAAAGCTATTGTGCTCTTCTTTGGGTGGCCCGGAGGTGGCTGGAACTGTATGTTAGCCTGGCACGTTAGGGATGTTTTGGCCTAGCCGGTCCCTCACAAAACCTCCGCTAGCATACCGACTAAATTCCTTGGATGACCGTCACACACATTCTTGCCCGGCATAATGGCCGCATTGCGCCTGATGGTGAGCGCAAATGCCGCCCAGGCAGAGTATCCATTGGCATCGGACGGCAGTCCCATGCCAATGGAAACAATTATGCCGGCCTGCTAAGGTGCCTCTTCACACCACGGCGGAAGGACCCAGGATTGTAGGAAGGAGGGAACACGTGAGACGGCAAACAATTCCACAGTCTGACGGTGCGGCACAAAAAAGAATTTGAGAACCGTTTGGTTCGCGCCGGGATGGTGTGGACCGTCAAGCTATGGCTTCGCAAGCCAGCACGCGTCGTTCTGGTTAGGAATGGAGAGGAGGGGATCAAGTTGAACAATTCCTCAGAGCATTCACCGTGATACAAGCGGTAGAACACGCTTAGAGAGGCGACATCCCTCCGGAGTTGTAGCGGGTCTAAGTTGCTCGTAACGTCTGCATCATTCACAATGCGGATGGCCCGCCGCTGCATCCAAGGCATCGAGCAGGTACTGGGCGGATCCATCCCAGAGGTGCGAGCAGTACTCCATACCCGGCCGGACCTGCGCTTTATATAAGCGACAAAGCTGACCAGGCGTGAAAAACCGATGCACCCTGTTCAGGACTCCAACCCTGCGTGATGTGGCAGTTATTACGCCCTCGATGTGATTCCTTGGATTGAGATCACAGTGGATATCCATACCAAGGATACTTAGGTCATTCCGCATTGATAGGGGAGCACCCTGAAGAATGGGGAGGGGAGAGAACGGGGATTTTTTGCACGTGAACGCACACACCTGGGTTTTCTTGGCATTAAACTCAACCATATTCCTAGAACCCCATGTAGAAATGAGATCCACGGTCCGGTTGAGTTCAATGACAAGATCTTCGCGTCCCTTCACAGTTTCGACTCGGCAACCCGGAGGCCCGCAGTGGTATCGCCCATGAACCGTGCTGTCATCTGCATAGCAATGATTGTTGCCAAGCGACAACATGTCATTGATATGCAGAATAAACAAGGTGGGGGACAGCACCGAGCCCTGAGTAACTCCGGCATTTACCGACATGAGCGCCGAAGCGTGTCCGTCGACGACTACACGTATTCTACGCCCATGCAGTAAGCCGGAAATCCACGAACACAGGTTGCCGGGCAGACTGTATGCTGGATTTCTTCTTTTGAAGGGTGCGACTGTTTAAAGACGCTGCGCCGGTTAAAGATGTTTAGGTCGTCTACGTCAGAGATGAGGCCATGCGCCCTGTCGCTCATATCCAAGTTGCTGTAGGTAAGGGCGCACCGCCCCCTGCATAGTATGCCCAGCCCAACGTAATGTCGCCTCTTATGACAGTTAGGAAATACCGTGGCGAAATTCTCATACCCTACGACAGGGTAGAGGCGCCGCAGCGGTTCAGCCATTTATTGCCCGGCAATCCTTTTGTGCAGGTGGCGGTGAGCGGGATCGTTCACTTCGCGATCCAGTCTCGTGTTATTCTTCTGCGAGATAACGATCTCGCAGAACGAGAGTTTTGCTTGCCAAACCTTGCCAATCTTGACCATGGAGGGCATGACGGCTGAGAGCGAGAGGTTTACTCTGGCGGCTGCATGGAGTATTCTGCGCTCGTCACCCCAGAGTGGGCACTCCGAAAGAGTGTGTTTTTTCACAATGATGGCACACAGTGGAAAGAAACCTTAAAAGGCCATCGATCGCACAACTCCCGCGTACAGCCTCTGGTAAGGGGTGCCGGAATCTTCGAAGTTGAGTTGGTTAGACCAGGACCTCCCGAAGTCATTTGTACGGTTCATACATGACAAACATTCACAGACCCTTAAAAATTATATTAGACCCTAATAGATTATCTGAAAAACTCTTAATTTGACATGACATTTTAATTAGAAAAGAATTTGGTTAACTGATAATGAGAAGAATGTGCTTGCTTTTCTGAGCAAAGCTTCCCAAAACGGTGCTCCAAATTGGCTCACTCGACTCGATCGCCCCTGGGACAATGCTGCGACGCCCCAGGGCGTCGTGACGCTTAGTTCGGGAAGCCCTAGGCTAGAGAATGCGTGTGCTGCCTTGACTAGTTTCGATCTTAGGCTCATGGCAGGACATGAACATTCCAGCGACTATACAAGACAACTCTAACATACTTCACCAGGAGATGATAGAGACCTCCACGCCATCAACTGTGATGTGCGCCCCTGCAAGTGGCTTCTAGACTCGTGCAAGCGGATAATCTCAAATTTATCCATTACGAGAATCAGCTACCGAATTTTGGAATTCATTATTTTAGAGACTGAGACGTTATATTTAAAAAAGACGATATTTACAGTTGCGATAAACTTCAAAATATACTATTAGTATACAAATAGCTAGATACAAGGGTTGGTAGTTATTTCTGGATACAGGTAGATTTTGTGTGCTTTCTGTGTGTGTCATTGGCACCCCTTGGTGCTTGGTACCCGGGGCGGACCGCCCCCCCCGCCCCCCCTTTACGCCGCCACTGCCTTTCAGAGTCCAAGCCATAAGCACAGACTCACAGTGCATTCTAATACCTTACGAACGAGACTGGCGACTGGTAGGTAGCTGCACAACTTTGGACAACCATCATAGAGGTCGTTCCAATCGTGCCCAGTAAAGCACATTTTTAGACTTTTCACAAACAATTTGCTGAGGTTTCTTCTACTAGAACTACCTTCAGCCAAAAAGAATGTTTTCTACCTACGATGCCCCGATCGCTTTATAAACTTCGATATACATTTCTCGTTTACTTTCCAGGAGCGAGCAGTCGTACAACCGCACAGTGCAATCAGTGTCTGGCGCGGGCGCAGTGTCGGTGCCGTGGTGCGCAGCCGAGGCGCGCGCGACGCTGCCCGCCGCGCTAGCCGTGGCCGGGATACCCGCGCTCGTCATCGCTGACTCCACCGGCAAGATCCTCACTGGAAACGGGAGGCATCATCTCGCTGGAGATCCGCTGGGACTGGTCAGTACTGTTATTACAAAATTATAGCAACTAGTTCGCTCTGAAACTGTATACGCGTGTGAAGCGGTAATGCAGGTGCAGGCTTTTAAATGGTGGTAGGTCTCTCATATATGAGAGGCCGCCTAAGTAGGTACCATCGCAATGTTTATTTCTCCCGCCAAACAGCAATATAAACTTATAAACGCTCATGTCTCAGGGTGGTGAGCGCAGTATAATACCAAGCGTTGATTTGTAATTCAAGGTGTTGTTTTGTTCTGTTACTGTTCATGAGTAGTGGTAACGTCTGACCATCAGGCGAACGGCATGCAATATGCATAGCAATAAAAAAATATAAAATATTTTATGTGTCTTTTTTCCTATGTATACTTGTAGTAGAACATTTTACATTTTATTTCTCTATTCTTTATAATTTACTCTGTATCTCATTATGTTAAGTCCTAACATATTTTCGAAAACAAGTATACCTGTATTATCTTGATTTACTATGAGTTTACTGAATAAATACAATAATACTGTACATTTGAACAAGAGCAATAACAATACATTCCATTGCAGAACTTCCCGTGGGGCCAGCGGCCGGTGTCGGTGCTCACGGAGCAGGCGCTACTCAAGATGGCGAGACATCCAGCTGTCGTGCTCTTCATCGGTATTGTACTTTTAAATGAACAACGGATTTAATAATAAAACCTAATAGAGTTATAAAAAGTTTACAAATGTTAGGAACGTAATTAGACACCCAGGCTATGACGTTATACAAAAGAGCTATCGATAAGTATCTTGGATTTTCATCTGAGATTGGGTAAATGTTAAAATCAGCAATACACATTGCATATTCGAAAACCTTTTAAAGATGTTTGAAAAATCAGAATCCATTACGGTTTAAATTTAATTAACAAAACAGGTCTAATTGAAGTGGTAGTAATAAAAGAAGTGAATAAATATATTAAACAAGATAAGATGTATTTCGTCCTCTTCTTGAACGATGCAATAAGGGATAAAACTAATATTCAAATACAAATGAATTATTATTCAACAACATTACATTACAAGCAAGATTATACTTTGACTCATAATACTAATCAATAATCTTCTCAAATTCCAGACGACGAAGACTCTGAAATCGAATTCGCAGAATCAGTCCTGACACCATCAGCGGAGTCCTACTACGAGGAGTGCAGCATCCAGTACCCGGGCTTCTGTCCCTACCAGAACTCCTCCGACGACGAGACCATGGACTTTGACTACCCCACCACCAAGAACAGCAGGATGAAGAAGAAACAGTTCAAACACGTCACCTTCTACATCGGCATTGACGGCACCGACAGCGCTGATATGCTCAGAGAACATATTTGCCTCGACGACGCTGTCCCACTTCTAACAGCCATAGACTTCCCCAAACAAAGAATGGTTACTATGAAATATGGCGATGAAATCACCACAGATTCTGTACAGAATTTTGTGGATGCATACCTCAGTGGCAACGCTGATTTTAAACCCTTAAAACCTTATAGTGATAGATGTTAGTGTAGAAATAGAATAGTTGGGTTTAGTTTTAGTAGTGCCACTTAGCTTCCGATATATCACTGGTATTCATTTGTTAGATGATATTGGTCTACATATGTTAATTTTGGTAATTATAATAGTAAATCATGGTATTTATTAACAAATGGTATCTTAAAGTTTTCTTCACTTATAAACTTTTGTGCCTTGCCCAAATACAAGCGCAGGAAGACGCTAATTGCAGGCCGCTTCCAACAGTTCTAAGTGGCGATCTATGGGGGAGGCATATGTATAGCTGTGAATATCCTGTGGCTGAAGAGACAGAAAGAAACCCGGCCGAACTGATGATATAAATACAAACAACACAAAAAAAAAGATATAACTACTGAGAAATGATTTAACTCCATTTTGAAAAAAATAGAATTCAACAGTGAATTGTAGTCACAGATCACTTCCAATAGATACCGCATTACGATAGTTTTGTTTTGAATCGAAAACGCCAACGAAGGGAACTGCGCGGGGGGTGGGCGGGTTGCAGCGCGGTCACGTGGACTTCACTGGAGAGATGAGGCATAAGTCGATAAATAAAAAATGTATCGATAGTTCGATTTGCCAGTAAGTTCATGTGTTATGATCGCTTCTATAACTTAATTACCAACTTGTTAAATGTTTGATAATATTTTTTCACTGGCCTGATAAATTATACCAACCGGTAACCGCTAACTACGAATAAAATAGAATTAAGATTTATACTTTAGTATGTAACGGTTTTATTTCTATTATTCACCGTGTATTTTTGTATACCATAATGGCGAAATACCCAAATTAAGTGTTGATATAAAAGATCAGATAAAAATATGAAATAGTAAATAACTAAACCTCACGCCCGAAAGGGCTACAATAACTTATTCCGTTTCTTGAATTTTGACGGCGGCTGTAGTAAATGTAATATCGACAAGTGACGATGAAACCCACTTGACGAACTATGAATGTTTTTGATACGATTTATACAACGTATGTTAAAATTAGTGCAATAGCTTGTGCTACTGATTCTCAATAAACTTAGTATACTAAAACTTATGAAATGAAATGATATGTATTTATTGGTCACGTAGGCAATTTAAAACTCTTATGACTTATGATGAATACCCTCAAATTATATTTGAAAACGTATACAACTAGAGGGAAAAAAGGAAATTTAATTACGCCAAAGATAAAATAAATAAAAAAATATTGTAAACGTACCTTGTTAACAAATTTAACTATTTCAAATTACATAAAATAACGTGATTATGGTAATTTGCAATTTTTATTTAAATCAATATATATTTTTTGACATTGTCATTTAATAAAATTAATTTACATTATTGTTTTACAATATCGATATTTCTGGGAATTATATTATAAACATGCGACAAACACTAGAAGAACGCGTGATTTCGCCAAAAAAAGATGGCTTATTACGGTTACTGCTATGCGAAAAAGAGACGGCTGATTCTCCATCCGTACTCGACTGTTTGACATTGATACATTAACCAGTATAAATTGAGCTCGCTCGGAACCAAAATAATTTAAAGAATATTAGTTATCGATGAAAACTTATTGCGTTTTATAGATATTTTATTTTTTTGAGTTTTTTTGCACACCATTTTATTGAACAAATCATTTTTAACTGTAATATTATGTTCCCAAAATGTAATTTTCGCTAATGTGCGACGACATGTGCGGGTCCACTACTTGGACGACACTGATGACGCGACATTTGGCATCGGTTTATATCTATCTGAAATCTTAAATGTGTTGGGCGCAACCGCTGCCTTGCATTAGGTATCTATTGGGAGTGATCTGTGATTGTAGTAAATTGTAGTAATATTTCAATTGTTTCACTTCCATTGTGACCATAATTTATCTCAAATAATTAGGTACTTTAATAAAGTACACGTAATTTTAACCTTGTAATGACCCTCATTAATTAGTTCGTAACAAGTATTGTTTGTGCTGTGACACAAACAGCTGTTACAAGTTCAACGAACCGAGTGTAATATCGATTAAACAAAACTGTTTGTATACTAAACTCAACTTGGCTCAATTTCAAATTGTAAAACGTACCATTAACCCTCAGCCCTCTTTCCACACAGCCTACCAAATTGGCGCCATGTTTAAATTCAAATCGGCCATTTTGAAAAATACCGGAATTTAAAATTTCTAAGCACATATTCTTTACCATCATTAGTTCATTTTTTACCGGCACGATGAAGTGACACAATGCTGTCCAGAATTGTGATAAAATATTTAATGAGATTCTACATTTATTTAGGTAAACTTATTAGTGTGGGTTTTTGACAAAATCCCATCTTCATGATCTTATACCTACAGTAATAGGATTTTGCAAAAAAGAATCAAGTATAGATTGCATAAAAATGCCATTAAAACTTGTTTAATTACTATTAACTTGAAAAATAAACAGTGTTGGTATAATCTAGGTTTAAAAAACTCACTTCCCTGTAACACCCCAGGGAAATTTACCTGTCAACGTGAGTCGTTAGCCGTCGCGCAATGGAGGTTTTTGCTCATTTCCTATTCTAGGACATTACGTAAACTTCCGTCTTTAAATAAGCGGAAAATACAATAAAAATGTATACAACAGTAACATATTCGGTGTGAATAGTTGGTTTAAAGAGTGATTCAAATGTACTCCATTAAAATATGTCCATTCAATACCCACACTCATAGACTTCACGATAAATATTGAGATTTGTGATCTATGTATAAAAATATAATATTCAGTACATACAAAAATCTAAAAATGAAAATATTTACTGGTCATAAAATATTGGTACGGCGCATTGTACGGCGACACACTGTGACACGAAATTACAAAAATAAACATCAGTAATCTGTCAATTTAATTACACAATCAATAAATTGTAATTAAATTTATTAAAATCTGAGAAATTTTATAGCGTAGAATATCGTAGAGATCTTAGCATTTGTACCATTTTGTTAAATAGTACACGTAAAGCTGTGTTATGTATTTTAGACCATTATTTTGTAAAAAAAATACTTTTTCTATAGCGCTAGATTTGAATGAATTGTGATCTTTCTCGCACTTATTTTGTAAGCATCATAGAATTTTGTCGTCCTACATTAGTAATAAAATTATTCGAAACTTGTGTTTGTATTTCATTTACCATTTTATTTTTAAAGAACCACTTTTGTTAATTTTACCCAAATCAAGATATTTTTTTTTTAATTCTGGTCCGGCATAGTTGCCGTATTGCGCCTGATGGTGAGCGCAAATGCCGCCCAGGCAGAATGTCTACTGGCATCGGACGGCAGTCTCATGTCAATAGATACAATTATGCCGACCTGCTAAGATGCCTCTTCATACTACGGAGGAAGAATCCAGGATTATAGGAAGGAGGGAACACGTGAGACGGCAAACAATTCCACAGCCTGTTTAATTACCATATTGGTCATTACAAGTAGGTATGAGAGACCTAAACTGACCTAATGTGAAAGGCTGCCTGGGTGGGTACCACCGGAATGTCTATTTCTCCCGCCAAACAACAGTTAAAATGCACTGTTGTGTTTCGGATTGAAGTATATTATAGCCAGAGTAACTACTAGACATATTAAGACTTTACATCTTATGTCTCAGCATGGCGAGCGCAATGGAAGCCAAGCATTGCTTTGTAATTCTAGGTGTTGTTTGCTTTTGCTACTGTTCATGAGCTGTGCTATCACTTACCATCATGTGAACGGCCTGCTCGTTTCGCCATTCATTGCAGTAAAAACAAAGTGGACACAAAAATAAAAGTCTCCCCTTGAAACGGTAGGCAATAGTTCAAAAAATGACCAGATTGGCGCTAGTGCGCACACTTACACACCGATGACTTGTTACAATTTCCTTAGATTCTTGTTAAAATTAGTACAACTCTGTGTATATACTTACTGGAGAAAATCAATTTGAAAATAAATATTTGCTCAAAGAAACACTAAGTAAATATATAATAATTATTAATGCTTTCCAATAAAAACTCTTAAAGGTAGTAGATTTTAAAAACTAGGACGTACATTTGAAGGCTGAATATTTGTATTTTATACCGTTTGAGTTTAGAATAAATAGAATCCAACATTGAGAATAAATAACAATCTTTTAGCTTTTGCATCCTATGATTTCATAGGATGCAAAGCAAAAAATACGTTACACAAAATTTAAATTTTAATGGGCATGTTTGGGCATGTTGCATAGGTGATGTCATTCGTATAACTCAAAGATCAACATTATGCAAGGATCTAAAAATACTATTTTAATATTTTAGTATTTAGTACTTTGATCATCTATTGAAATAACTTAGTTAAAGAAAAGATTGAATAATCTTTAACTTGACTACCCGTAAAGAACAATGTTGAAAACATAATTCGATCATATTTATAACATTCAAAGATTTCATGTCCTTTTCTCTCAAATATAATATACTGTTGAAAAACAAGAAGATAAAGACTTGTCTATGCTAACTAGCAACACTGGCAAATTCACTAATATCCCCATTCTAAAATGGCAACACTCAACTTTAAAAAAGTAAAAATTGACGCCAATGTAACGAAGCCGCCATTATTGTAAAATATAGTTTCAAAATAATTTTCACGTGCTCAAATTGGCTATTACTGTAGTAAATAAGCATTAAACTATACAAATGGCTGACAATGACGATTTGTTGGACTACGAAGATGAAGAACAGGCAGATCAACAGACTGCTGATGGAGCAACAGAGGCGGCACCAAAGAAAGAGGTTAAAGGATCCTACGTATCTATTCACAGTTCTGGCTTCAGAGACTTCCTTCTAAAGCCTGAGATACTACGAGCCATCGTAGATTGCGGTTTCGAGCACCCTTCGGAAGTACAACATGAATGTATACCCCAAGCCGTTTTGGGTATGGATATCCTGTGTCAAGCGAAGTCGGGTATGGGTAAAACGGCGGTGTTTGTGTTGGCAACGCTGCAGCAACTCGAACCGTCGGAGAATCATGTATACGTGCTCGTCATGTGCCACACAAGAGAGCTGGCCTTCCAAATCAGCAAGGAGTACGAGCGCTTTTCAAAATACATGTCCGGTGTCAGAGTGTCTGTATTTTTTGGCGGGATGCCGATACAAAAAGATGAAGAAGTGCTCAAAACGGCGTGCCCTCACATCGTAGTGGGCACTCCGGGCAGAATTTTGGCGTTAGTCAACAGTAAGAAGTTGAATTTGAAGCATCTAAAACACTTCATATTAGATGAATGTGACAAGATGTTGGAGTCCCTTGACATGCGACGTGACGTGCAGGAAATCTTCCGGAACACGCCACACGGCAAGCAGGTGATGATGTTCTCCGCCACCCTCAGCAAAGATATCAGACCAGTGTGCAAAAAATTCATGCAAGACCCCATGGAGGTGTACGTCGACGACGAAGCGAAGCTGACACTTCACGGGCTGCAACAACATTATGTGAAGCTCAAAGAAAACGAGAAAAATAAGAAACTATTTGAACTTCTTGATGTACTAGAATTTAACCAAGTAGTCATTTTTGTAAAATCTGTACAACGCTGTATAGCGCTGGCTCAACTTTTGACAGACCAAAATTTCCCTGCAATAGGAATCCACAGATCAATGACCCAGGATGAGCGCTTGTCTCGCTATCAGCAGTTCAAAGACTTCCAGAAAAGAATATTGGTTGCGACAAACTTGTTCGGCAGAGGGATGGACATAGAGAGGGTCAACATAGTCTTCAACTATGACATGCCTGAAGATTCTGATACATACCTGCATCGTGTGGCACGTGCTGGGCGCTTTGGTACCAAAGGCTTGGCTATCACAATGGTGTCAGATGAAAATGATGCCAAAATCCTCAATGAAGTGCAAGACCGTTTTGATGTCAACATCACGGAGCTGCCAGAAGAAATTGAATTATCCACTTACATAGAAGGCCGATAGATTTAAGGTTTAATTGTACCAATTATGGTTGAAGATTATTGTCATGTTTTGTAACAACAATGTGCAGTTTTTTTTTGTCTTGGTATTTTTATGATAAATTGAGAGAGTAATTGTCCAGAAACCTAACTTTAGGATAAACTAACTTGACTGTCTTAAATAAAGGCATTGTGATAACTTTTGTGTTTGATTTATTAAAAACAAACAACAAACAAAAAAAAAACATTTACAAAGAATTTTCAATGCACATACTTAGGAATAGTAGCAATAATTTCAATTATGTTGTGTATGTGAGAAATATTAAGTATGCAAATTGTTATCTCTGTGATGATCACATCCATTTTTTTTTTTTTATTGAATACAATATTTAGGGTAGTTAAAAAACAACACTTTCCAAAGTAATGACTATGACACATTTAGGATGTGTAAATATCCATTGGATTTAAACTAATTGAAGTAATCTAATGGTATAATTCAAGTTGTGTTATGTTTAGTAACATGTAACTGGATATCTCAAGTATCATGTCACAACTGTGCATTATTAATTTAACTATATAATGAATAGACTGATTATGTTTTCAATATACTGATTTATTTCTAACCTATGTAGTTCTAGTTACTGAAATAGCTAACGCTAAATCTTATTAGAAATCATACTATAGAAAACCTCAACAGCTTAGGAAAACATACAGTGTTAAAAATAATTCTTGCTTTAATTTGTTCCTTTATAAACAGGCATGTAAAGATTTCTTTTTTTTTTTCACAATTCTCTGTTGATATTAAGTTCATCACAATATTACAATTGTTGGTTCTGGATTATTAATTTAAATATTGTTTTAATGTTCCTTTTCATTTCGGTGTTTAAAAAAATGATTCGCTAGAGGGCGCTGTTCTTAATATTTACTTTATATTTAGGTCTACATCAATCAAGCAATTTCATTTTTTTAGTTCCTGATATTTTTAATGGGTGTTCCTAGAGAGATTCACGCTGTAACCGCACATGAGACATCAATAGCTATATCTAGCAACACAAGAAAATAAGCGCCATATTGTGGCCTTAATTTAAAATAGACCCTATTACAATGACATTAGGTTGCTTTATTGCTTGAACGACGTCGCTTTGTCTGGCGAAATTCTTTTTTCGCCCAACGACAAAACGCGGCACGTCACATGAAATAGAACATTATTTTGCATCTCATTCTGACATAAAGAAATTCGTATCGGTGTGTCTCATTTTTGCGATGTACAGTACATTTAGGCTCTCTCTAGAGGTAATTACTCTAAGGGTGTGGACCATGGATTTAATGGCCTATCATCTAGGTTTCAGTCTTATTGACCTATATGATGAGTTATGACTCTACAATGCCTGTACACTAGGTACTATCGCTAAAGTGAAATGAACTTTCATAAAGTTGCCAGTCTAGCTGTGATTTTCTAAGCACTAGAAACTTGTTATATACTATGGTTGATCGTCCTGGTCAAAATATACCGTATTGTGTAGTGGGAATCCTAGTAGGCTATCAATTTAGACCGACATCCAAAAAGCGATGATGAAGTTAGCGATTATATACATATACATATGTACCAACGCGTGAAGCGTGCAGAGAGATATTTTTATTCTAAGCAGGTAACTTAATGGGCAATATTATCGTCATAAACTGTTTTCTCCTTTCAAGTACCAGGAACGCATAAAGTTGGAGGAGACATTTTTATACGTAACAACAAACTAACTTCCTATTGGCTACACCTGATGCTCCTTCCACTTTAAGCCACGCCCACCAACTATGATGGACCAATCAGCGTGTCCTTAATGTTACGTCACACTATTCACAATAAAATGTTCTAGAAAGTAGTGCCGAATATTTTTTTATATACTACCCTCGAGTTTAAATAATGCTGCAAATTGCAATAAGATTTTAAACATATTAGTTGTTGATTAATATCAGTGGCAACGGGTGACTTTTTTCAAATTGGAAGCCGTATTTTCTAGTGACTGTATATAATTTTAAATCAGATATGGTTGTGAATGATAAACCATTGTAAAAACTTGTGATAAGGTGACTGAATAGGAAAGAAATGTTGTGTGTATATTGCAATAATATACGACACAGAAATAAAACAAAACTTGATTGATATTCATATTATTTTATTAAAAAACATTTCAATATACTTAGATATTTCTTAAGAATTTTATAATATAACCAGATCAGTACTCAGTATTTGCTCCGATAATCTATTGTATAAGTATTGGTATTTATAAAAAAAATCTATGATTAGTTCAATATTGTTGCAGACAAAACGGATTGTTCGGCTTGTTGACATAAAATTAGGGCGAAATAACAGGATTTGTGTGCCCAAATTGCTGCCTGCCGTTTTGTTGATAAAATGGTGAGTGATCATTTAACTACTTTAATTAAATGATCACCACTTTATTTGTATTATCACTAATACCCACAATATTAGAAATATGTATTTTAATACCTACCACTAATGCTAACAATGCATAATTTAGGTTTCATATATTATTCATTGTAGGTATGTTCATATTTGAAATAAAAATAAAGTCCTTTTTGTGAGTACAAAATGTAAATATGAATTTGTATATTAAGTACTTCTTTTGAGGTCGTGTAAAGTTAAATGCCACATAAAAACACTTCATATATTCATAAATAAACAGTAGTTTACACATAAACGCTGATCAAGTTTTGAAATTATGTTTTTAAATATACATATCTGTGTTAAAGATATATGCACAATCTATTTACTAGGAACTTTATTTTCATCCAATAATATGACCAAATACATTCACAATGAATATTAATATAAAACCAGAAAATTTATTATATGCAAGTTTAAGAGCCAATAAACAAGACTTGTTTGGGATCCGTAAAATACCGGTATCTACGGATATTTCAAATCCCTTCATTTATTAAATAACGTAGTATGGATCAGCCTTTGTGACGACGAACAGGCTTATCGATTTGGAAAACCAAAATTCATCGAAAGGCGGGTGACTCTATTTTTGTAAAAAATTAAATTCAGTAATCACAATGTGCTCAGAAACGACTTTTTGAATCGGCAGTGGCTCTTATATTTTAGAAAATAATAAATATCCATGTCTGAATTAATACACTAAAACAGAACCTAGTCAAACTTTTTGTATTAGTATTTTTTTATCAGGTTAACGCAGATGTACTGAATGACCTTAAAAGCTACTTGTTACACAAGTATTACAAGAGGACAAAACAAGGTCTAGTTGTTTCGATAATTCATGCAATTATTCTGAAACAAACAGGAAACTAAATTTTGCAAATGAATTCAGATTTATTTATATTAATGTTATATAATAAAATTCGGGACCATTAATTATTTTGTATAAGTAACCAAAGCTATTTATTCTGTAGAAATATTCCACAACAAAGTAACAATCCAAGAAAAAATCCATAAATGACATCGGAATAAATTCCAATTTTTTTTATATTTACCTTTATACAGGATAAAACTCTGCTTAAAATTATGTTTGTTTGATATGTTGTACTATATTTTTTGGCTAAGTTATAGTTTGGTATAAAACATCTTATTATTATACATATTTCTTTTTATTATACTTCATACACCTATGACCACAAAATATTTAAACCACACCAATAGATGACACTTCACAATTTTTTTCATTTTTGCAAAAAATATATGACAATTCAAATCCTAAGTATAAAAAACAATAGGCACTATTTCCTGCTTCAAAATAGAGATTTCATATCCAATTATTTATGTAAATATGGTAACAAAAAATAACTAAGTTATCAGTTACAATTCACTTATCAATATTACTTGATTCAGTTGAATCTAATAACCATCTTTGCTTAATTGAGTATTTTTCTTTCCATGTTTGATTTGTTTAGGATCGTAGAAAGTTTTCTCATGAGTAAATCTAGTGATGAGATCTAATGCCCACTTGGGTTGGTCACCAGGCACCATATGACCGGCATTTCTGACCATGATTTCGACCAGTTTGCCTCCCTGCTTTACATATCCTGCCACCTCACCATCCACCTTCCAAATGTACCGTTTCGCTGACCTATATTCATCCGCACCAGTGAAGTTGAGATTTCTTAGATAATTCAAAGTTAGGGGATATGCAACAATAATGTCAAGCTGTCCGCTGTAAATTACTATGTAGTAGTGGTCCAATAATTCAGATATCCAGGGTGCTACAGACTTCATGACATCTTGTTTTAAGTATGTCTCAACTACAGAACCATTGTTGAAAGGCATATTTCCAACATGTACACCTTTACGGAAGGAACTCCTTTGTATCATGGGTCCAAAATCTTCAAATTGTGTGTAATCTTTTGTATGCAAGTAGTTGAAATAGAAATCAAATCCAGTCATATTGGAAAACAAACTCTTTCCCTCAATCTTGTCTCCATTCAATAACAAGTCAAAGTTATCAAAAGCCTCTTCCCATTTTTCCTGTTTGATGTAGTCAATAGTCTGATTTTCATACTTCTGGAACACTTTGGCTTGGTTCCAATCAAGGAGACCAATTTGGTATAAATATTTTGAATATACCAGCTGATGTTCTGGATCACTCAGCCCATTTCCAATAGCTATGCCTTTCATGTTGATTTTTACACTTGCAGTAGGATTTTTCTTATAAATAGTGTATGCTAGAGCTGGTACATATTTCCCTCCATAAGACTCGCCTGTGACAAAGAACTTGTTTGGCTGCAACTCAGGGAATAGTTTGAAGAACTGGATCAAAGTAGAGTACAGTTGTTCACCAACTTGAACTTCATCAGTGCAGTATCCTTTAGGGTCCTTGGTGAAACTGAATCCTGTGCCAACTGGGTTGTCTATGAAAATCAAATGGTGGCTTAGAGCCCAGTTGTACTTCCTTCTTTCTAATTTATTATTTCGTACTCTCAGTGGTCCGTTTTCTGTGAACAAACCGTATAAGGAGGTAGCTCCCGGTCCTCCTTGTAGCCACAAGATGACTGGCGCGTTTTTGTTGTCAGGGACCATGGCAGGGAAATACCATAGGAACTGATTGGAGTCATAGGTCTTGTTCACGGTGAAGTATCCTGCGTAACTTTTTATTCTCAAACTCTCCGTAAAGGGGACTCTAGCAAGGCGCCTACCTTCAGTAATGTTGCCGCTTTCCACGTAAGGAGTAAGAAATAGAGGCTCTCCGGCGTCTCCATCATCTGCTTCGCCAAGATTCAACTTGGGATACGGATGTAGTAGACACTGTGCCACAAATATTTGGGCAGCGAAATATAAAAAGAGCGGCTTCATGTTGCCGCTCACGCCAACTGTGACCTGCAGAATGATAAGCTCAATACAATAACCTCTTTGGCTCTTTATCTTCTACGTGATTATTTAAAACAACAACCGGTATTCTGCTGACATATTACATATCGGCTCACGTTTCGTTGCTATGGGCGCATATTTCTAGATCCAAAGTGTAATTTTCTACATAATGTGTAATAGATAATTTCATCAAGATATATCTTTTAAATAATTTATAATTTTAAAATGCAATTTAGAATACATGTATAATAAATCTTAAAATATATTATTTTTAATAAATAATCCTGTACGCATCACTAAACTGCCATTTGAATTTTGAACGCATCTGAAAGTTGTGTCAAATGTACATTGATGTACATTAAACAATACACGTGTGTTTATTGTTTACATTTATCTTTATTTATTTTGCATTGTTATGAGATAATTTAAGTTGATGCGTTGATATTGTGTATTCTTCGTTTATAATTATATATTGTTGATGATATTTAATCTACAATAATTTGTGTAACGGTTACATAATGAAGCTACAATTCTTTGCACATATTTTAATTACAATGATGACCGTATTCACTTTTGGAAGTGCAGTGTTTTTTCCCAACATGTATCCCCGAATAAAATTAGCTGCGAAACAGCCCACTGATGCCGGCGAACCTCTTTTATTGACTCCTTATTTACAAAAAGGGTCACTCGAACTCGCACAGAACCTTTCAATAGTGCCATTAACTGAAAAAATAGGGTTCCGCAGTCACGCCGGATTTTTTACGGTTGATAAAAAATACCACTCCAATCTTTACTTTTGGTACTTTCCGCCTTTTTCAAAAAATGTTGATGCTCCAGTTGTGCTCTGGCTACAAGGCGGACCTGGTGGTAGCTCTTTGTTTGGCCTATTTACAGAAAACGGTCCGTTAATTGCAAAGAAAGGCGGATTTGCAAAGCGTAAGCATCACTGGGCACTTAACAACCACCTCATCTTTATTGATAATCCAGTAGGAACTGGATTTAGTTTTACAAAAAGTGATGAAGGATACTGCAGAAATGAAGATTGCATTGCCAAAGGATTATATGAGAGTCTACAGCAGTTCTTCACAATGTTTCCTAATCTGAGGAAAAATAACTTTTATATTACTGGTGAGAGCTATGCTGGTAAATACATACCATCACTGGCCATGGAAATCCACAGACAGAATAGTAAATCAGACAAGGTAATTAATTTAAAAGGTTTGGCAATAGGTAATGGGTATTGTGATCCTATAAATCAACTGAACTATGGTGACTATTTGTACCAACATGGGCTGATTGATGACAATCAGTTGAAGATATTCGAGAAGTATCAAAAGCAGATAACATTAGAAATAAAGCAGGGGAACTGGCAGGAGGCAGATATGCTGATGGACTATCTGATGGATGGGGAAGTCAGTAATTTCTCATACTTCAAATCATTCACAGGGTTTGATTACTATTACAACTTTCTTCAAACAAAAGATACAGAGGACTTGGACATTTTCTCCAAACTTCTTCAGAATGACAATGTGAGACGTAGTGTCCATGTAGGGGGCCTGCCATTCAATGACGGAATGCAAGTGCAGCTTCACTTAATAAATGACATGTTGATGTCTGTAGCTCCATACATATCAGAGCTTTTATCTTTTTATAAAATCTTATTTTATAATGGACAACTGGATATAGTTGTAGCATATCCATTGACAGAACATTTTCTGCAGAAACTAAATTTCTCAGCAGCCGAAGAGTATAAACATGCTCCAAGAAACATTTGGAGGGTAGGCGATGATATAGCAGGTTATGTGAAAAAGGCTGGTAATTTGACTGAAGTTGTGGTGCGAAATGCTGGTCATATGGTGCCACATGATCAACCAAAATGGGCTCTTGATTTAATCACAAGATTTATTAAGGGCAAACTGTGAAGGTTTTAAACACAATGATAAGTTGCCTTCTTTTGAAACCTACTTGGTAGTTTCAAAGCTTTTTTGCATAATATGATATATTGCTTTGCAATTTAATATAGGTTTTACCACTGCATACTTAATGATCTCAATTATTTTCACAATGTTCAGTGAGAACTTTGAATTTATATAAGTATTTTTTTTATTATTGTAATTATAAATGGTTATTTTATATTTTTATTTTTTTGATTATAATAATATCATTGAAATGCTGTTATTTTCACAAATCGAAATTAATTATGGGACAATTGTACTATCTAAAAGTCTGTCATACCAAACCATCATTTCAGAGAATCTACTACACTTAATAATATATGCATATAAATTACAAGCTAATTTGACAGAACATTTTCATTTCTTTGAAGTTTGAACAGCCATAATTGTTATATCCAACAAAAATTAAATTGATTTGATCTGATAATGGGCACTATTAATAAATTCAAAGATATGCATATCCTCAAAATTGCAGGGGTGCAAAAATTATATAAATCAAGTGGTTCTGGAATTTTAATCTATAAAACATTATATTTGTCAATATAAACATTATATTTTTCAATATAATGTTTTATAATATTAATACAATTTACGCAAATGTTATACATTGAAATTAAACTATTATTTACGGATTTCATTGAGGATTCGTTGCAATTTTTACATTTTTAACTTCCCGAGGAGTCCGCACTGTGACCATGTAAGCTGTAAAGTAATACAAGAAGCACCGTGAAGGTAAAAATGTAAAAATCAAACCAAATCTGCGATAAAATCCGTAAATAATAGTTTTATTTCAATTCAACGGGAATCTCTAGAAGATATATGTGGGATCAGCATAATAATTGAATAATTTGATTATTGTTTAAGAGAACAATAACTCTAAAACAGCACCAAAATAACACATTAATATTTATCTATAGGTAGGCATAATGTTTATTATAATCCTATGCACTTAAAGTGGCTTGCAATCAATTTAAACATTATTTGTGGTTTCAATATTAAGATTTTTTACATGTTATATTCACAATAAAACAACATGTTACAATTGACTTTTATTTAATTATCTAACTATCAATAAATATTAATATCATTAGACTAAAAATATCAATTTAGAAACCAGTTATGGTGGGAATAGCCAATACATTATTGTCATCAATATAATTAACAATTATTATAAGCAATAAAGTAAACAAAATTAAAAGGCAATGAAACCTATTGGTATTATAGAATCCTAGGAATTGTAATTTTAGACATATTTCTTTCATTTTTTTATGAATATGTGATTATTTTATAAAAACTAAATTCATTTGAACACATTATTTTATATCCAATGATTATTGTGGTCTGATTGCTTTATTGCTTGTACCTCAATGTTTAATAAGAGTTCCTTGTAGTAATTTTATTGAAAACAATGTATTATGTAAACAGACTTTTCTTACATCAAACTTAACACTAATCACTCATAAAAATGAACCAAGCTATGTTTGAATTATTGAAACAAAATCATTAAATAAAATGTCTCAATATTGCGATATTTATTAAGATATAATAATTTAGGCATCAATTTTGTGATTTAATTACTCATACAGAAAATACTTCATCAAACTTCCTTCATTGTACTTCAAATCAAGTATATTAACGCAAAAATGCTGAAACGCCATTCAAAAATTAAATTGCACATAACTACCCACGCCCCAATTAATCAGTACATTTAAGCGGAAGTGGTATAGTAAATAATAAATCCCTACAGTCACATAGTCCTGACCCCACACTGAGATCGAGTCTTGTGTCGTGGGTATCAGGAACTACGAGAGACTTTCGATCTCACAAATACCCAGACCCAAAAGAAATATTTATGGGCACAGACATTTCTTTCGGTGCGGGGATCGAACCCATTCACATTTCACAGTCGGCGTCTAACCGACTGCGCCACTAACGCCCGAATACTGGAACGCCATTCAAATAATAATTTGCTCTTAACAGCGTACGGCCCAATTAGCCAGTACATTTAATCGGGATTAACGTAAGCGCAAGTTATATTTAAGTTGCGTTCCAGTATTTGGGCGTTAGGCTGTCAAATTGCAATATAATATTTAAGTGGCGTTTGGTTATTCGGGCATTAATATAATAATCACTGGTAATCTTAACTGCTAACTGATTTCTTTCCTACATATTAACACAGTCCATTGTTTCTCATTTGTCACGCTAGGAGCGCGGTGAGCGCGTCAAGGAATTGCGCTCGTTGTGATGTGGGTAGAGATATTACGGATGAATCTAGATAGTCCAGTGAGATGGATACTCCGGATTTAGTCGCTGCTTGCTCGAACGCTGCGCCGAATAAACTGAAACAGGAGTAATAGTGATTTAGTATTATCAGTACCAACTTGTAAACGAAGCGTCGGACGTCCACCTACTACTAAATACTAATGACGGATTGGTGAGTTCCTAAAGGTAGCTGGATGCCAGGCCGCTTGCAGCAGGTTTAATTATGTGACAACTGCCAAGGCTTGCAAAAAAAAAACTCGTTCCACCAGGTGAAATTTTACATAAATTGAAAAAAATATGAGAATATTTTTTGTAAAAAATCGTGATTTTTTGTTTTCACAATTTTTGAGTATTCCATATAGATAAGGATATTTTTACCGCTAAGCTTAAGTTTAGATTGGGTCGGGATTGGAGTTAGGAGTTGATAAAAGCATTGAAACCAAAATAAAGATTATTTACAAAACTATTGGGGAGTTTTTTGTTCAAACTTGGTACAATGTTACTTAGGCGGGTTAGGGATATGTGGTTTCAATTAAATACCATATGTCAATATCACTCTGTATAAAGCACAAATAATATAGTAGTGTTATTACTTGCGCGGCTCATGCTGCGAGCGCGGCGGCACGCCCAGCACGAGGCAGTGTCCGTCGCTGGTGTTGGCGCTGGCGACCAGCGGACACGCGCCGCCCCGCGTCCCCGCCGCCGCCGCCGCCCAGCGCGCCGCCACGCCCAGCCACAGCGGACCCGACACCGACGCGCACTCCGGGCTGCCCTGCACGCAATCATAAATAAATAAATAACACCCAAGTTAGTATAGTGTTGTTCAGTGGCAAGGTGTGTTGCTGACTGTACCTCCTGCACGATGAAGTAGTAGTGTTGTAAAAATGAGCGCTGAGAGTCGAGCGTCGAGCGCTGAGTCGACGCTTTGGAGCGTTTTAGACTCGAGCGTTAAACGCTTGAGCGTTTAAGGCTTGCGAGCGTTGAGAGTTTAGACTTTCATGCTCGAGTTATGCGCTCGAGCGTTCAAGCGTTGTAGTTTTTAAATACGGATAGATGAAAAAATTGTGATTAATAAAAATGTTAGGAGTTGTGGGGGGCGGTAGGTACGGTGAGTATTACTTATCTTTTGACTTTGGTCGTATAAGCTGGCCTTATCTATACATCTATACATATAAATAAAATTGAAGTGTCTGTAAAGTGAAAATAAATAAAAATATCCAAGTACATATCGTTGTATACACGATACCTATAACGAAAATGACCTTCGATTTTTTTGTCTGTCTGTTTGTCCGTCTGTCTGTCTGTCTGTTTGTTCCGGCTAATCTCTGAAATGGCTGGACCGATTTTGACGGGACTTTTTTTGTCAGGTAGCTGATATAATAAGGAGTAACTTAGGCTATATTTGTTGTAGAAAATTTCATTTTTTAAAAAAATAACTAAAAGACCTAATTAACTTTTTTGTTAAACTTCACGCGGACGAAGTCGCGGGCACAGCTAGTCATAACTAAAAGAAGGAACAGACTTAGTAACGAAAATATACAGGCCAGTATGTGACTTTTCTCATGGTTAAAAAAAATATAGTGTTGCAAAGGTGTGTGATGATTTTAGGTAGGTATTTAATTTAACTTAGTTGCTAAGAAAAATCAGTAGGTAGTCAGGAATTGTATTTTTTTTTTATTGCATTGAATGGCGAGACGAGCACGCCGTTCGCCTGATGGTAAGCGATGCGACCGCTCATGAACAGTAGCAAAACCAAACAACACCTTGATTTACAAAGCAATGCTTGGCATTCCACTGCGCTCGCCATCCTGAGACACAAGATGTTAAGTCTCAATATGTCCAGTAGTTACTCTGACTACAATGTCCTTCAATCCGAATCACAACAGTGCATTTAAACTGCTGTTTGACGGGAGAAATAGACATTGCGGTGGTACCCACCAAGACAGCCTCTCACATATTAGAGACTTACCACCAGTAAAACACAAAAACCAAAAACAAACAAAAAGCTAAACCACACTTGTAATGTAATTTGGGCCTTATGGCGTAGATCATATGGCATATTGTATACTAATAATAAATGAGTATTTTTCTACTATTATAATATAAATATCGTTAAAAATAAAATTGAAATGGTCTTATTTCAATTATACCATCTTTTTTACGGTGGTCGCGGGTTCGAATCCCAGGGCACACCTCTGACTTTTCGGAGTCATGTGTGTATTGATAGTCAATCACCATGCACTAAAACGGTGAAGGAAAACATCATGAAGAAACCTGCATACCATAGCGATTTATAAAAAATTCTATGGTATGTAAGTCCGCCAACCCGCACTAGGCTAGTGTGGTGGACTATATGGCCTAAACACTCTCAATCGAACTCTCGATTGTAGAGTAGGCCCGTGCCTTGCAGTGGGACGTATATGGGCTGATACAGATACAGATCTTTTTTACAGTTTCTCTAACTATGTAAACTAAGCGCGCTCTCAAGCTCGAGCCGAGCGCTCAAGCCACTGCTCGAGCGTCGAGCGCTTCAGTCGAGTCCCGACTCGAGCACGAGCAATCTACTTGAGCGTCGACTCGAGCGTTTAAGCGCCGACTCGAGCTTTTTTACAACACTGTGAAGTAGTGGAAGGGTCCGGCGCGACGCAGCTGGCGCGCGGCGAGCGTGGCGTGCACGAGACGCACGGCGGCCTGCAGGCTGCGTGTTAGTATAGTGTTGTTCAGTGGCGAGGTGTGTTGCTGACTGTACCTCCTGCACGATGAAGTAGTGGAAGGGTCCGGCGCGACGCAGCTGGCGCGCGGCGAGCGTGGCGTGCACGAGGCGCACGGCGGCCTGCAGGCTGCGTGTTAGTATAGTGTTGTTCAGTGGCGAGGTGTGTTGCTGACTGTACCTCCTGCACGATGAAGTAGTGGAAGGGTCCGGCGCGACGCAGCTGGCGCGCGGCGAGCGTGGCGTGCACGAGACGCACGGCGGCCTGCAGGCTGCGTGTTAGTATAGTGTTGTTCAGTGGCGAGGTGTGTTGCTGACTGTACCTCCTGCACGATGAAGTAGTGGAAGGGTCCGGCGCGACGCAGCTGGCGCGCGGCGAGCGTGGCGTGCACGAGACGCACGGCGGCCTGCAGGCTGCGTGTTAGTATAGTGTTGTTCAGTGGCGAGGTGTGTTGCTGACTGTACCTCCTGCACGATGAAGTAGTGGAAGGGTCCGGCGCGACGCAGCTGGCGCGCGGCGAGCGTGGCGTGCACGAGACGCACGGCGGCCTGCAGGCTGCGTGTTAGTATAGTGTTGTTCAGTGGCGAGGTGTGTTGCTGACTGTACCTCCTGCACGATGAAGTAGTGGAAGGGTCCGGCGCGACGCAGCTGGCGCGCGGCGAGCGTGGCGTGCACGAGGCGCACGGCGGCCTGCAGGCTGCGTGTTAGTATAGTGTTGTTCAGTGGCGAGGTGTGTTGCTGACTGTACCTCCTGCACGATGAAGTAGTGGAAGGGTCCGGCGCGACGCAGCTGGCGCGCGGCGAGCGTGGCGTGCACGAGACGCACGGCGGCCTGCAGGCTGCGTGTTAGTATAGTGTTGTTCAGTGGCGAGGTGTGTTGCTGACTGTACCTCCTGCACGATGAAGTAGTGGAAGGGTCCGGCGCGACGCAGCTGGCGCGCGGCGAGCGTGGCGTGCACGAGGCGCACGGCGGCCTGCAGGCTGCGTGTTAGTATAGTGTTGTTCAGTGGCGAGGTGTGTTGCTGACTGTACCTCCTGCACGATGAAGTAGTGGAAGGGTCCGGCGCGACGCAGCTGGCGCGCGGCGAGCGTGGCGTGCACGAGGCGCACGGCGGCCTGCAGGCTGCGTGTTAGTATAGTGTTGTTCAGTGGCGAGGTGTGTTGCTGACTGTACCTCCTGCACGATGAAGTAGTGGAAGGGTCCGGCGCGACGCAGCTGGCGCGCGGCGAGCGTGGCGTGCACGAGACGCACGGCGGCCTGCAGGCTGCGTGTTAGTATAGTGTTGTTCAGTGGCGAGGTGTGTTGCTGACTGTACCTCCTGCACGATGAAGTAGTGGAAGGGTCCGGCGCGACGCAGCTGGCGCGCGGCGAGCGTGGCGTGCACGAGGCGCACGGCGGCTTGCAGGCTGCGCGTGGCGGCGACGATGCCGATGCGCCGGCTGTTGTTGTCTCCGCTGTCCACATCCAGCGCCGCCAACGCGTGCTGGAACCCCTCCGCGCGGGGAATCGTCTCCTGCATTACACGTATTATTAATAACTAGCGGTCCAGCGTGGCTCCGCCCGAGAACAGATACACTTTTCTAAATGGCAACCATAACGTTCAATTCAATTTGGAATATTAACCAATCGGACCAATAAAACCGAATATTGCTACATTTTTTACTACTGCTTCCATGCTTTTGGTCATAGCGTGATGATATATAACCTATAGCATTTCTCGACAAATGACCTATCCAACATTGAAAGAATTTTTCAAATCGGACCAGCGGTTCCTCTGATTACCGCGTTCAAACAAACAAACTAATTCTTCATCTTTACTATTCTTATAATATAAAATTAGTAGCTGAAAAAAGTCAGTGAACTATCTATGCTACGGGAATAGCAGATTTGCCAAAATCCAAATAATATATCACTCACATGTTCCAGTAACCCTAGTATACAGTAGACGAGGTCCAGCGCGGCCAGTGGCGGTGCATGTGGCCTGGTCAGGAGCGGCGCGACCCGCGGCGTCGCCCCCGGTATGCGCAGGCGCTCCGCCGCCGCCGTGAGCGCCTCGCGGGCCCCCGCGCGCACCGCCGCGTCCATCGCGCGGTACGCTTGCCGGGCTTGCTGGAGCGGCACCCTGGTACAACACTGATGTTAATGTATGTTCCATAGATAGATTAATAAGTGGGCCAAAGTTTGTCTACAGTACATACAATACTACTTTAATGCCCAGATACTCTAACGCGACTTAAATTTTATGTTGCACTTTACGCAAATGCCGCGTAAATGTACTGGCTAAGTGGGCCGTGCGCAGTTTATATTATATCCATTTTTCACATCTAAAATTACACCCACCATATTGACTGTTCAGTTGGTTCTATAAATGGATTCGTATAAATAATCTCACCCCTTCATAGATTACACGAAATCGTATAAAAATATTAGTCTATCAGCTTTATGAATTATAATGGCAAATCACAAAATTTACTTATTTATACAACTTGTGAAATGTTATTATCGACTTCACATTGCTATTGCTATTCCAACACTAGTAGGTATGAAGTGCTATGCAACAAGTCGGCAAGGTGATTGGCTCAAGGTTGTCTCACCCCATGTCGACGAGTAGTTGCCTGAGCTTGGAGGCTCCGGCCACGGTGTGCAGGCGCAGGTGCGGCCCCACGTCGGGCGCGTGCCGCAGCGCGCTCTCCAGCGACCACACGCGGTACAGCGGCAGGTTCATGTCCTGTTCTAGGACCACCGACGGACCCTGCGACAAGTATATCACACTCATTCAATATTAGTAGCTTAAATATCCAGAAAAGTCATACTTGGGTGCATTGGTTATGTTTAAAATAGACTGGCATAATAGTGTTAACTGTTGGAATACAGTTACGTATTTCGTTGGAAAATACACACATCAAATGCAACTCTGATCACTTTGTCACTAGTATAAATAAAAGTTCATAGGTACAATATATCCAACAATATTTTACAAATTCACTTTTAATTCACATATTTTCCCACTAAACCACCATTCCTCTTCCCAACTTTATTCCTTTCTTCTCCACTCCTGTTTTGATGGGCCGACAACTCATTCGTGATCCAAACTTTCTAGAGTGGCAGTGGTCAATTAATACCAGGTAAAAATAAATATATATTTTTTTTTTAAATATGTCCCGCCCTCACACCTACAACTGTCATTCCTGTGATCCAGGATCAACAGTGGCACGCAATGTAACGATACCGAGCACTGAAGGTCGGCGAGTCTCCAAAAATGTCTAACTTGTCTAACTCGCAACATAATTTATCAGAAATTTAAATTAATAGAAGTTGGTAATAAATTATAGCCCACTTCCCTCTGTGCAAAACAAGTGAAAAATCATCTAAAGAGGAAAATAACCTCAGTAAAAAAACTTTTACAGCCCGTAAAGCCACCTGTAAATCACTATGGATCAAATCATTTAAAATGGGACCTATTATGTGAGCTGTTATACTTGATTTCAGTAATAGGTACGGCAAAAACGCCGGAAATCACGGAAGTTCTTCCTAGTCTCTACAAGGTCCATGTAGTATACAACTCCAGATGATATTTGCATACTATCCAGCATGACTGTATGCTCATATATCATAGCCCTTGTATAGTGGTGTGTAATCAGTAAGCACAAACATGCGGGTCATGCGGTCTCGCGGCCAGCAGCGTGTGCAGCGGCGCGGCGTCGAGCAGCGCGCGTGGCGCCGAGCGCAGGTGCAGCGCGGCCGCCGCCTCCAGCGCCACGCCCGCCGCCCACGCCGCGCCCGCGCCGCACCGCGACAGCCGCCACCACAGCTCCACGCATACCAGCGCGCTCTGCCCACAACGCAACATATTACCAATGGATTATTGAAATTACTCCTCAAAAGCAACAATTTTGAGAATGTTTGTAAGTATTAATGACAGGAAGTATAACAAAAACAAAAAAAGATAGTAATTCTAATCATCAATAAAACAAAATCTATTACAATGAGTTCATTTAATATTTCTTTACTGTACCGTAATATTACTTTATTTATGAAAAAATCTAGTAGATCTAACTTTAATATGTGAGGTCCTAAAGTAAGTGATAAACTGATGTGATAGGTGAATGACCTTTTTGTAATGTATGCTGGTCAATGTGTATGTGTCAAATGGCCAAAAGTGTGTTTAATGGTGCATGTCATGTCTATAGATATTGATACAGATATCACATTTACCATAAATGAGGTTTTTAATTACGCCTAAACAATCGTAAAAAGGCCGATTTAATTGTGATGATTGACTGAGTAAAAATATGTGAAGTTTAAATAGTTGGTACTCACAGGTTTTCCATAGTAAGAAAATTGTGTGTAGTTAAACATCAGAGTGTTTCTCTTTTCCTCCCAGGCGCGGCGTTCCCGTCGCTTCTCCACTAGTGCCTCCAGGCCTTCCCGGCCTGGCTCTGATTCTTCTTCATTCTACAAAAATAAATTGAATATTACATTCTATATGTTACTGGCAAAGTCACTAGGACAGCATGATAGACTATATGGTCCAACCACTCAGTAATACTATCAATCATAAAGGAGGCCCATGGCATACAGTAGTTCATATAAGGGCTAATATTAATTATTAGGCATATTCCATGTTATTTATGATGCACTGTTTACCCTAAAAATGTCACATAATCCACTTGATATTTGATACATACATGCATCAGACATTATTGTCCCATTGCTGTGCAAAGATGTCCCTACCCTCTTTCCATTTAAAGTAAAAATGAAATGTCAAAGAATTACCTCCTCCTCATCATCTCTGAAGATGTCATCAAAATTAGGAATGTCTTCTTCTTCATCTTTGTACACCAACCTTACCTAGAATAGAATATAAACTGAATTATGACTCCCTAAAATAACACCCACAGTGCAAATCTGAGGCAGATAGAAATTATTTTTATTCAAATACCTAAATTAAAATTGTTATCTCTTAGGAATGTATTGTTGATGTGAAGTGGAAATGGCACAAGAAATGCACCCAAATGTCCTATGTGCTGGATCATGGAATTACCATACTATAAGGATGTACATGAGTGGAGGCCACGTACAGGCAAGCGAAATGTCGAACGCCCGCCTACAAGGTGGACGGACGATCTGGCTAAGGTTGCAGGAAGTCGCTGGATGCAGGCCGCTTCCGACAGGTCATTGTGGAGATCCTTGGGGGAGGCCTATGTTCAGCAGTGGACATCCTGTGGCTGATATGATGATGATGATGATGAAGGATGTACATAATGGGGCATAAAGTTGCAATTACCCTACCCTCTGTTTTCATTTTATGGTAAGCAATTAATTAAAAAATATGCATTAATAAAATCATATTTATAATTAAAGTAGAACTTAGTAAGTTTGTATTTAATTAGGGAAAGGTTTCTTAATGAAACACATTTATATACATTAACTATCAAGTTCCTTTGCTATTAACCCATACCTAACAAAATTGTGGTTTTGTCCATGTTGTAAGCAAAAAATAATACAAGATACTTTCCGATCCCAATAGCTGAATGTTATGCTGTCTGTATCATTGTGAATGCTTAAAGGGATTGTTTAACCTTGGTTACCTGGTTAATAATACATTTTTGCTAACATACTTTGTAATACATTTTCCTCCTAATGGAGGAGATGCCATAGCATATCACATAGCATTTTTTTCCAACTGATAAACTCATGCCAAGTAGGTTATTTGACCTGGGTTTACACTCTCTGTAACTCCTGATTCATGCTGACCTCAACCAATAAGATCAAAACTCTAACTTATTTAAAACATTATAATACCTGCCCATCACTATACACATTGCACACATCAGTGGGTTTATGCGCGTCCAGCACGAAGAACACCACATCTTCCTCCGGCTGCAGGATGTCCACCAGGTCTATGGTCCCGCCGCAGTTCACCAGCACCACGTACTTTATCTCCTCATTGTTCTCTTCATACGCGGTCTTTAACTCCGCTATACCCCCCACAGGCACTAACGTATACGATATATTATCACATTTAAACAAGTCTTGAAGAATTTTACACGTACATACAGCGTCTACATCGTAGTGCACCAACAATAGAACACGCTAAAACAGAAAAAACATGCCGAAATTAATGCACTACCCCTCCGAGGTATTGTTGAAAAATACACTGTCTCTTTACTCACGTTCCCGAGGAGGACATTGTAGAAATCATTTTTTATGTCCTCGATAAACATTCTGAAAATTTAAGGACACATGGGAACGGAAAAATCCTCAAGGGATCATATTTCGGTGTTTTGCAACAATGTGAAAATTATACTCGCGGATTTATGTCAAAACTTGTAATGTCAGTGCAAGATTCCCGCCAAAATTATGGCTGCGTTCATTTTCTTCGTAGGTGTGTTTGTATATAGGCATGATAGGCTCATCGGCTCAATCCTCAAATAGAAATTGCTTACGAAATATAATAATATGGAACAATAACTAATATAGCCAAGAATATAGCGAACAGTGCAATAATCATAATTTAATTACGCTTGTGTACAGATGGATACTAAATCCTTAATTATGCCGCAGCGCTGCTTAAAACATCTGTAAATAACCAGACTTAAGTGAAAATTGTAGGGAAGTTTTACCTACTTGAATAAAAGTATACAAATAACAATAGAATACAAAATGTCTCGTTCAAAATTGAGTAGAAAATCATGGGTGGAAAAGGAAATTATGCAACTTACCTTTACGCGTCACTTGAATAAATGTATAAAAGTTCAAACTACCCACATGCAAGTTGTAGTTTGAATGAAGGTTTGTTCAAGTTGCATGCAGTTCGCTACTTGCATACAAGTAACATACCTACAGGTACCTAATGGAATCGCGCTAAGGTCTAGTCCTATATTTGAGCTTCCTTAACATTTTCCAATTCGAAATTGCTCTAAAATAGTAACTGATTTCTACTACTACGAATCTTTTGAATGTATGTTGATACTTATGATTCTTTATAGTTTTAAAATTCTCTATTTCGGTTTTTGAATAAATGCTAAATAGATTTGAATGAAATGTTAACACCTTAAAGGAATTAGGAGTAAAAAAAATATGCAGTTGATCGGAAAGCATAGGAACTCTCACCCAGGGCTATGGACGTAACAAACAAAGCCCACGGCATATCCTCTATTTAATCGCCCTAGGACGCCAGTAGTACTAAAACTAGCACTGGCTGCAATAGATCAAAGATATAGGTATAAGTAATGGAAGGTGTGAATCAGAACATTCAAAGTAAACAAACAATACAAAATATACATTTATTAAAATATGACTTGGAATTAAGTGTTCGCATTTGATCGATTTTTGAGACTTTCTACATGATGGCTTGCTATTTTATGTACAATAGTACCAGTCCTTAACAAATTACTAGATAATGCTTGATAATAAGACTTCAGAAGGGACTCGTCTGTCTCTTCTGGATATAAGTACTCCTGGATGTTGTAGCAGAGATTATCTTCTGGACAATCCAAAGCCCTCAGACATCCCGCGTACTCCGACCATAATAATTTACGCCATTTTACATTATGCCGTTGAGCCAGTGGCACCAGAACGCAAGCTGCAAATACTGGGTCACCATAACTGACTGATTGAAACTGTTCCAGAAACTGGGTATAAAAATCTTGGAAATTATGCAATCCTGACAATTCTTTATCAAAATTAAAAGTGTTTTTCTTTTTAAACAATAGTTGAGTGCATTTTTGCAGCAATAACTTAATTTTTTGATCCAAAAATAATGAATTGTCGCACAGGAAAACGCACATAATTCGACAAAATCTGTCTGTTGCATCCATGTCGTCTAGTAGGTCTGGAAAACATAATTCATTGAATAAAATCCATTCTAATGTGGAGGCAATTATGAATTCTTTTTCTGCAGCCATTTTCCTTGCATGTTCTCCAACAACTTTAGGGGCTGTATTTGGTTCTTGACTCTTAGTGTACAACATAAGTATAGGTAGGTATATCCAGTCTCGTGGAAGTATAGGTTCCATCCATTTTCTTAAGACAACATTAGGCCCAGTAAGCTTGTGATTCAATATGATCACTTTGCTGTAACATTTTTTTATGTCTTCTATTGATGCCAAGGCTTTGGAAAAGCCGTCTGCATCAGACAAATTCACTGAGTTCAATAATCTTTCAGCTGTAAACCATTGCCGATTAAATACAATGAGATCAAATAGAAAGTTTAATTCGAATTTCTTGTCTGTTCTTAGTATGTAGCAGAGGTGATTAGCAACAGCATAAATTAGGTCTTTATCTCCTTCACTAAGATCACATTGTACAGATAATCTCAAGATGTGAAATACGAAATCAGTTTCCATTCTCGTAAACCAATTGTCTGATAAACTTGGGATGTTATGAGCCAGTTTCTGGAGATAATTATGCAGGTGCTTTAGGTACATTTGCGATATATCTTTGTCATCAATAGTAGACAATAATTGTAATAATGATACTAAGAATGGAATGGGAGATACCACATTGAGAATGGGCAAAACTTTCTGCTGTGAATCAATCACCAAAGATTGTAAACTCATTAAATTCTTTGTGAAAAGTAATTCTTTGTTTTCTATATTTGACAGAAGATTTGAACTTGGCACAATATTTTGAACAAGTTTTTCAAATCCTTTTGAATTCGCTAGTAGCTTTAAAGAATCAACAAAGAATTTTGCTGGCACATTTTCGATTTGTAGTGCTTTCTTGCAACAGTCTATAGCAGAGCAAAGTATTCTTAAATGTGCACATGTATAATTTTCAGAACTACATAACTGTGCTGTCCATTTCTGCACTCCTTCTATGAGTAGTGGATATACTTGAGATTTGAATGGATCAAAATTCTGTACTTTGCAATCCAACAACTTGTTTACAAGCTGTAAAAGTGCTGCAGCATGAGTTACAGACAGTACTGATGAGGTTATGAAAATATCTGTCCCCTTTACATGTTTGTGCAGAGTTGATACAATCACTTGACATAGAGATAAAGCATATTCAGAACCCAGACCATATTGAAGTACATTAGACAGTATGCAGATAGCTTCAGTTTGTAATCTTAAACCATAGCTTCTATCAACTACAGAACTTATGTATACAGAGATAGGATTTAAAATATTATACTTTGATATTAACATCCCAGCAAAATCTACCGATTGTAAAGAAAGTACCCTCAATAATTTTAGTGCAGCTAAGATTGGCTTTCCATTGTATACTATATTTGGTTGAAATACAAAGTTAATACCGCTGACAGGTACAAATTTTTCTATGATAGTATTCATCAAAAAATCTGAATCCATTATTTTTTGTGCTGTTTCCAATGAGTCCCGAGCCAGTCTAGTTAGTATTTGTAAGCAATATTGCACACAATTTATGTTTGGTTTAATTGTGTCTAAAATATAATACATTCTTTGTAGCACATTTGTTCTTAGAAGTGCAGCTATTAAATCCACTTCTGCTAAATGGAAGTCTTTTAACTCAGTTTCTTTTGAATCTAACTCTTTAAGTTCAGATTTATCATTTTCTAGACAAGGTTGGCTTGTGCCTTCTTCAAATCCCAATAATGCATCAAGGCATGCTTCATCTATCCTATTGTATATCAAGTTTCTCATAGCCCTCAATGCTGGCTCCAAATTAATCACCTTATTTTCATCCATGGCAAACCTTACAATGAAAAATAATTTGCTCAATGGAATTTCTATGACATCTTTGTATATCCCAGCATTGTAGTATTCAAAAATCCCTGCTATGATGTTAAGTGCCATGACTCTTTGTTGTATGACTGAGGATCTTGATAACTCTATTAATTCATTAACAGTATAACCAGGTCTATGGGGTTCATCTCCATGGTGGAACAATGGTTTTGTTGCTTCTGTGTATTCCATAGTATAAGGCAACAAATAGCCTTTAAAATCAAACCTCGCTTCATATGGTTCATTAGGCTTTATTTTTTTACTTTCTTCAACACCTTTCATCCATTCAAACTTGTCCTTCTCTAAAGAATCAAAGTGAAGCCATTTATCTAGTTCAGGATGGGAGAGAACATCATTTTCCCACAGTATATCATTGTTGAAAGTTGAAGACGGTTCTGTAGTATCCATTTTCACAACTTTATTTGTAGGGTTTTGTGGATTAGCAACGGTATTTCTTTTAGATTTACTTTCACCTGGATTTGATACGTTTCGTTTCGCCTTAATAAACTCAATCAATTTAGGATCTAGGCTACCAAGTAGTTTTTGTTGCTCATCCAAAATCTCTTTTTCAGACATTTTCTTCAAAATATTTAAATTTTCAGAGTGTATTTGATCAGCTTCTTCAGACATTACCACAAAACTTTTCTCCGGTAAATTTAGATCATTAGTTTTTATGGCACTTGAAGTAGGTAGCACATCTACATCCATTTTTGTTTGTTTAGTCTCGGTCTCGCGTTTTTCTGTTGCCTTTTTACTAAAATCGCGTTTTACCGCAACAGGAAATCCTTCTGCAGGCATCGACTTAAATTCCAAATCAACATTATCAAAACATTTCTCCACAATATTGCCTAAAACTAAGGGATTTACTTTTGGGTAGTAAACTTGGTCGTCTTGTACCTCTTTTTGGACCACCTCTTCTTGATTTTTTTCTAGTATATCTCCCAACACTGGATTTGATGAGTCAAAGGTTACACGCTTCTCCGAGTTACCAAGACCTTTGGCTTTGGCGTATTTGGAAGGTTTTCTGGTGCTTGGTTCTGTGCTGGGTCTTTTCACCGGCTCTGTAGGCCGCAGGTTCACAACCTGAGCGGCCGGTTGCCAGTCTTTGTTAGTCTCTTTTTCCCGAAGGAATTCTTCTTGCATTTTGAGGATGTCTTCCTCATCGTCGTCGGGCTGCGGCCGTTTTATCATTGTCCTCTTCTAAAATCAAAATGACGTATCAAATATAATATAATTATAATAAATACTACACTAAATTTGCAACAAAATACGAACAAAACTATGAACAAAACCGATGTTTTGACATTAACAATTTGCAAATGGAATAGGCTTGGGCAAAAAATATCGATATATCAAAATATCGATATTTTTTCAGAAAAATATCGATATAAATTAGCGATATTTTTTCCCGCGATATATCAATTTTCGATATTTATTTTCAGATATCAAAATCGATATATTTTTTAAGCTCTGCTGTCTGCTCATGCGTCACATCATGTTTTTGACCAATCCGATTTCTTAAAGAAAATATGGGTGGGTCCTCCATCTGGTCCAGACATGAGAAATTATTAAATCTGAGCATAGGTTCCAAGCAGTAGCTGTGTCCCCAATGAACTGAAGCAGTATCACTTTTATAAAGAAAATCTGATCCAATATAGCTGGGTAAATTGTCAACATTACACGCCGGTTCCCTCGGATATCGCTCAAAAATATTTGATTTGTCAAGCATCTTCAGTGTAATCTGAAAGAGTAGATTCAGTGGTAAATTTGGCTGTGCCAAATGATAGGAGCAGATTAACAGGGGAACACATCAAACAAAGAGTGCTCCTGATGTCAATATCAGACAAATGCTGGTTTGGATAATGTTTTTTTTTATTTTGTTTCTTTTTTTATGTCGAGCATTTCGAATTTTTTTTAAATAATAAAACTTATGTTGAAACAGGCCAGATGTGTATTTGCTTTAAAATTCCGATAATTTTGGCAATTTTTATAAATAATTGCAAATTGGGCAAAAAATATCGATATATCGAAATATCGATATTTTTTGGGCGATATATATCGATATATTTGAAAAATATCGATACGATAAATATCGATATATTTTTTCCATTTGCCCATCCCTAAAATGGAAACTTGACAGTTGACACTTGATAACTTTTTTCTATTCCTTCCGTAAGGAATCGGCTAAAGTCAAAGACTATGCTGCCAAGTCATAGTTATCAAGCATGGAAGTATTTTTTTTATAACAATTAACAAGCATTGTCATAACCAATAGCTATAGATGACAAAAAATTAGTATTATACATGAGCCATTTGCGAATGCTGCATAAAATAATAATTACTCGGAAGTTGTTCTCGTATCTGCTGTTATTACCCACAGAGTACATTACTGTAATATAAAGATATAAAACAATAAATACAGAGGTTAAATTGTGTGATTTTCCCCTTTCGTACTATCTGAAGTCTGGTAAACACTTTACACTATTCGTATTATTAAACCTACTCGATATTTAAAATCAATTAAAGAAACGGGAAATCTATGTACCATTTACAGATATACAAACAATAAAGAAAATCTCCTAAGGCCGTATGTTTTTGTTTCATACAGCCGGCCTGTGACATCTGTCATTCTCACGTGGTTCGTGTCAGTTAGTGTTGAGTAGGACATGACTTGAAAAAGAGTTTGTAAGAGTACCCTCATTTTTGTACCGAGCCAGTACAATGTCCCACTTCAATTGAAGTGAGGCGTACTGACACTTATTTATGGCTCTTAACTTTGCCTCACGGCTCACGTCAATGAAATGACCTTACAGACCAAGTAGTACACCAAATATGAAGTAGTACACATTAAAAAGTTGAGCCGCTCTTACATTTTGACGTCATGTACGGGACAAATGTACTGCCTCTTGTATGTCCTGCTCAACACTAGTTTACAACAACTTCGGATAACAATTAACAAGTATTGTGAAATGCGTTGATAGATTTACTTGTATTTTCTAGTGTTGAGTAGGACATGACTTGAAAAAGAGTTCGTAAGAGTAGCCTCATTTTTGTACTAAGCCAGTACAATGTCCCACTTCAATTGTAGTGAGGCGTACTGATGCTTATTTGTGTGTCATAACTTTGCTTCACGGCTCACGCCAGTGAAATGACATTACAGACCAAGTAGTACACCAAATATGAAATAGTACACATTAAAAAGTTGAGCCGCTCTTACATTTTGACGTCATGTACGGGACAAATGTACTGCCTCTCGTATGTCCTACTCAACACTAGTGTCAGTGACCACTGACCAGTGTGACATTTTAAAGTTTATGATTTTTTGCATTTTAATTTATCAACACGTGTTATACAAAACATAAATAACAAAAATGCCTAACGTTAAAAAAAATATAGAGAAGCTTAAGCACCCTAACAGTAGAAAAACGATAACACTAACAAAGAAAATTAAGAGACATGAGAAGAAAGACCAGAATAAACTTGGTACACACATCAAACAGAACCTTATCGGAGAGAAAATACTTTGGTTTAAAGAAAGACTACCAGAAAACTGCGAAGTTCTAAGTAAGGAGCAGGTTTTAGAATTAATTAATACGTATTTAACACGATTTGATGAAGAATTGGAGCAAATTGCCTTAAAAAATTCAATTGGACATAGAAAAAACCGCCAGCATGCCAGCAGAGAAGATATAATAAATATTACAAAGAAAAACGAGTTAGAGGAGTTTGAAACGTGTGGTCTAGAGATGCCCGATTTAATGGATGTTGAACAAATGACAGTACTGAAGAACTGGAATGGTGAACTTAGGTTTTTACAACATTTCAAACTGAGAAGATTTGCTAAGAAGCATCTCATGTAGTTCCTTAAGCTAAATAATTACGTTGTTCTTTAAAGATGTACAAGTATATATATATTTTTTAAATAAATGTGTAAGTAAACATTTATTTCTTATTTTCTTCCACTATGTAACTTAAAATATTTATGTATATGATCTTTTCATCATATTTAGCAAAAGAAAACTTACTCTATACCTACACATACATTCATTTGAATCAAAAAACAATTTTATATGTATAGTTATTGTATTAGTCATACAGATTTATATTTGGCCTACTATCTATAGCAATGCTAACTCAATAACCATTAGCCAGTAGGAAATCGTGTCAATTAACTAGAAAGTTATTAGAGAGTGCCTAGCTATATTATTTATGTAGAGCTATTAATTAGCTTGTATTGGGGCTTCATGTATTACATTAATAACAAATATGCCTTGACCAACATTGGGCTTTGGTTCCAGCGAACAAGTTACCACCAATGATCTAATTGTGTATTCAAATAATAGTGACATTGAAGACAAAAACTCTGACTCACCATTCCAACCACAAAGGTGAATCCATAAAAAAAAAAACAATTGTAGGATGACTAATTTATTAAATTAAGAAATATTTACATCATATGTATAGAAATGATACAATAGGACATGAATCAGAGACCAGATGAATTGACAAACTGAGGAACACAATGTTGCTTAGTTGTTCTGGCTTATACAATAGTTTTATCTACATTAAGAACATGTTCTACACAACGGAACTACTAAATCACAAACCAATTATTACACGGCATATCATTTTTGACAGATAATTTGTATTTTTAACTATAGATCAAAAATAAAATGGTCTAATCAGCTTAGCTTCAGCTTCCATATTAAAATTTCTTTATTTTCATCTAATGGGATGAATACTAATAATAACAAAATACATGTTATTTAACCTTAAAATTGTGGTACAGTTTACATCCACAGGATAAAACCCTTTTGTGGTCAGCTCTTATCAAATCATTTCAATGCAATAAACCAATTAATATTTTTTTTATATGTTAAATGATAATTTAACCAAAGCTTTATTGTAAAATATATTAAATGTACTTAACAAATTATCTAGCCAAGAATATTATGCCACATGATTAATACACTAAGCAAACTATACAAGACATGTAGAAATTAACTTTCTGATATGTTATACAAAATCAGTCACATTATCACATACAAATATTTCCTTGATCATAAACTAATTGGAGAAAATGCTGAATGACTAACATAAAAGAACACATACAATTTATTGACCTCACAAAACTTAGGTAAATGCAATAACATTTATATAACAAACAAAAAATAGAATGTCTATACAAATCTCATCTAATTAAAAAGACAAAAAAGAAATTGTCACACACATCAATAAAATAACTAATAACATATTTAACCTTTCAAAAATATACAATTTGCCCTAAGCTGTCTGAATTTCATTTTCCTAAACACACATACATATTTAGAATAAAATCTTAATCTACGCAAAAAAAACTAACTGATAATAACTAACTTGCCAAATTTATCTAAATAATTAATGTTACAGGTGTTAAAGAAAAAAATTCATTAAAGCATTACAGATACAGAAACTAACACACAGACTACATAAAAATGTTCTTAATTAAGTCTGAGCAGTCAAAAAAAAACATTTGATTAAATTAACATTTATACAAATAATTATATTATGTAGGATACATTTAAAATAAAATGTGGATAGACTAACAGTAATGTTATGAAAACCTATACCCATGTTTAAAGATGTCCAGAGTTAAAACTTTAAGCCAAAACTTTTGCACAACAATAATGAAAGGAATACTTTATTAGCCCAAACACCAAGGAACAGGAACAGTTTGTCATTTTTGTTTGTAAGCAATTTTATGAGTTCATAGAGTAAATAAAAAAAAACTATGGAGACGGCATCTTTTTTCTTGATTTGGTAACCTTTCTCCTAACAAATGGGGTATTTTATAAAACAGGTCAATTAAAGGTATGGTAGTATTATGAAGGTTACTACATACATTTTTTATCACCTACCATTCCTATGCAACTAGGCACTTTGATAGTCTATTAAAAATACATTTTTTTTTTATACAAAGAAGAGTATTTAAAAGTTTTAAAAATACTTTAATTTCAAATTTTAACTGTTCATACATAGGTTTTTTTAAAATTTCAACATGATTATACATACCTATATTATATTCCTATACTGTTCTATATACATAATAAACAGCAGTTTTAGTAAGTTTCATATTGAGAGAAAAATGGTTTATTAAATAGCTGGACAGATTTTTTTTAAATTCCTTCTTAGAAAAATGTATTAAACAAATAGTATAATACCCAATGTTCAGTATAACATTGATATACACACAAGGCAAATCCTATTTTTTACACCCAACAGTTTCTGATCATAAATTTAATTAATATTTTAATAAATAAATATTATTATTGCGTCTAACCAAAAGCAAGCAGTTAAGACTACAATTTTATCATTAAATTTAACTGCCGCATAAAATAATACAAACTATAGGATATCCTATAAACTAAGGTTTAAAATATACTGAGTGATTTCATTAATTCATTTCTTAGTGTATTTTAAAGCTAAATATGTTGAATACCAGCGCAAATATCACATGGAGAGGGATCATTGAAAATATAATTTGGTACTTAATTAATTGAAAAATATTGCCTCATGAAGTTAATAATACACAATCATTTTCAGTAGTTAATCATAGTTAAGAGCGTATACAGCTTGCGCGCAAAGTCAACTATAGGTATTTCTTCGTTAATTTCACGCACACATAAGCGACCAAAGCTGTATGCGTAGAGCTGCCGCGTCTGCTCGCTATACAATCGGCTCAAACAACTTTGATCCGTGCGCTTCAAATATTTAATTGAAATATAACTGTAATATAATATCATAAAAATATTTTATTTGCATTATAAGTAGACAAATATTACTGTGCAAGCAAAGAATAATACAAATTTAGATACTAATCATATTTTCGTTATTATTACATTGTTAAGTTGCATTCAAATCAGTGTTCAATCAGTAGACATTACGGACGTTTTATTAATCATTTCGTGTTCGAACACATAAATAGTGTTAGGGGCCTTACAACCCCTTACAATTACGAAATATATTTAATTTTATATTACAATACATAACATAATTTAGCCTCGGAATTACATTCCATTATATTACCTGAAACATAATTTATACTCACTACAAAATCATTGTAGGTAATAAAAATAATTAAATATTTGACTACCAAAGTACTAAGATGTGGTAATCGCAGTCCGCGCGTGGCTATTTTTACTACGTACGGCAAAAATCGACTGCAGCCAGGCCGGAGCGACGAGCGATACGTCCTCCCTCTAGAAGGCCTTGCGGCGGTCTGATTTGATCCACGTCGGACAGCGTGTTTTATAGTGGTTTTTAAAATATTTGTAGAAAACATGAAAACTAATTTTGTTGAAATATAAAAATGGTAATTTATTGATAAGGTGTTCTTCTATTATAATATGCAATTGCTATAAAAAATATGTACGATAAGTTGGTGAAAAAAAATATGTTCTTGACGAGAGTTTCTGAATAATTTCGCATTGTTTAAATTTTTATTTTTCAGGAACTAAACACAAAAAGATTACTTTTCTCAGCAAAATCCCTCCATAAGGGTCTTATTAGTCTGATAATATTTTTATTTTCATCTTATATTTAGTGGTTTCGGATATCTTAAGCTTCTAAATTGCCATTTAAAGCCTAAATAACGAAACTTGTGTTCAGTAATCCTTATAGTACTCACAAATTATCCATCAATCTATAATGTTTTCCACCAAAATCCCTAGATGACAACCTTTTCTAAAATTAGTACTAATTATTTCTCCTTTAAATTGTTTATTGGTGGCTATTAACTCATTTGAAAAGTCCTGTTTTTAAGCCAAAAAGCGCGTGCAGGGTATAAACGCTCTTAATGATTACATTCAGATGCTTAACACAATGTCACCTTGTCATTGCCACATGTATGCTAAGACATCAGATGGAAAAAAATATTTATTACTAGTGGTCCGGCCCAGCACTGCCCTGGTGCAGATACAGTTTTCAAAATGGCGGAAAAAATGTTCAATTCCGACTATCAATTTAAAATATCAACCAATCAGACCAGAAAATTGAATAAAATATCCTCCTATTTGCTAGATTTTTCACTACTGCTTCCCTTCTATAAGTCATAGTGTGATGATATATAGCCTATAGCATTCTGCGATAAAGGACCTATCTAACACAAAAATATTTTTTCAATTTGAACCAGTAGTTCCTGAGATTAGAGGTAACAAACAGACAAACTCTTCAGCATTATATATTAGTATAGATGTAGTAAAAAGTTACAATGCATCTCTTGTCTCTGCTACCTCTAACTTGTAGAATCACAGAAGCATGGGTTGTTAATCCAACAAACAATTTATTTAGTTATATATTACACTTTAAACAATATGAAACAATAACTCAGTATACCATAAACCTCTCCTACGTAGCGGTAAGCAATTGTTATAGCATGACTGGAAGTTCATATGCTTTACTTACTATAATTATTTATATATTCACAACCGTTAGATAACAACTGACAGTGAAGATATTTTGTATCTTTCTGACGCAATTCACTTATTATGCTAGACTTTTCGAGTTTTAGTGCCCTTCATATATACAGTAAATATTGTTCCAATGATTGTTATCACTAAAATGCATGATGCTGCATGACAAATCTATATTACAGCACAATAAAGGTATTGTTGATTGTTTTCAAAAATGTGTAAATGCAAGGTAGCTAACTGCGAGTATAATATCGAGACTAATAACATTGTTTACCTAGATAGGCACATGTAACGCAAGGGAAAAGTCATAATGAGATACATATTTTTTTTTACTAAAATACCACTGTCAGTTATCATCTAACGGCCAAATTCTCGCATCACAGACATCGCGTCACTCGAAATTTTCGCGTATAGAGAGCAAATAAAAAAATCGACACAACCATTCTTACACCGGTTACGCACACTTCAAATTCATTTTACACACACAGCCACGAATTAAAATGAATCAAGTGAACAGCGGGAGGTGGTAGAAGTCGTAGCCTCTCTGACCGCGGGCGGCGAGCCAGATGTAGACCACGTGGTAGGCACCCGGCACGAAGCATATCATACCGGCTACGAAGAACACAGCACCTTGGAGGCCGTTCTCAGGCTCGGCGACTGCGAAGGCTCCCATGCCGAGGAGCCCTACGCCGACTATGAGGAGCACCACTGCAGCACACACAGTCTTCCAGTTCTCCCGCACTTTTGGATGGTTCCAGCAGTACATCGACTGCGTTGATTCCACATATTCGTGTATGAGCGAGTCTGAATCTCTGGATGTTGTGTCTTCGGTGCATTTGTAGGTTTTGCTGTGGAGGAATAAATTATAATTTATTACTTAGAAGGAAGCCGTAGAATATACAAAGTTACATAGAAACAACTTTATGCCAGGAATCTTACGATTGGCTTGAATATCATAACATTAGTCAAGGCATAGCCTTAACATATACATATTTCGTAAACATAGTCATAGTTCTGACCTTACACTAAGATAAAATTCTGGTATCGCGAGTATCGGAAACTCCGAGACACTTTTGGGCATCATAAACATCTAGGGTCTAGACCCATAAGCATAACAAATGCCTGTAGATCAAAAAAACATTTGTCTCGGGACGGGGTTCGAACCTGCAGCCTCTAGTTTCACAGCCGCATTCTAACCAATTGTGCTACGGAGGCTGTCTAAACAAGATGAATACGATAAAAGTCGGACTACGAAGTATGAATTTCTCCAAATTTCTTTTAACGCTCAATTGGGTTCAGCTATGCACCTTTTCACAGTATAGTTTATGTATGATTTTATAGTGAGCGAAAAAAATACTGTAAATGTCCACGTAACTTCTAAATGGCTCTGCCTTGGGTTTGAACCAACGACCTTGAACATGAAAAGTCGGTGCCGGTCCGCTCCCGACTAGACTAGATATAATTTATAGATTGCTGTAATGACTGTTAAGCTTTTTATTTTTACTATCCAATATTAAAATAGATATGTTTTAACTTAATAGCTCTTGTTAGTGAATGTGGGGTTTGATATTTCCGCCTTTTATTAACGGAAAAGTAATAGAGCTTAATTGTAAACCAATAATATTTCTTTCTTAATATGGATATTCCTATTAACAGGATAAATTAAAGCCCAACTTGTTCCGTTACTTAATTAATGGAACATTTATTAATCATAAGTTGTGACAACAAACAACATTGGACTTTAAGTCTCTCATAGAGGAAAATAAACAGATATATTATTGCAATAGACGGAAGTGTGAAAAACATGATGAAAACTTGAATTTATAATTCCAGCAATGAATGTTATCTTAACAACAACTTTAATAGAATACAAACTTGGAAATATATTTCAAAAATGTTTTTCTTCAACGAAATCACATCTGTATTCAAAAAAATAAGACTAAACTGATTATAACGATTATGAGATGATAATTTTGTCTACAGGAGATCGACTGCTTAACGTAAGCTTCTCCAAGGAATTTTTTTAACCTGTGTGTCTCACCGTAGGGCAAAAGCTTCTATTTTCTTCTTCCTCCCTTCCCTATCCAAGGATTTCTTATACCAGTTCTTTTTAAAATTTAAAATGATGTAAGTCATCACTTTCCACCGAGTTGGATGCATTCGAGTCAAATAGCAAGAGCTCGCCGAGGACAGGGTTAAGTGGAGTGACAAAGGGAAGGCCTTTGCCCAGCGGTGGGACACAGATGAGGCTATTAAAAAAAAAAGTCATCACTGAATCTCCCATGTGACCTTTTACGTTTTGTGGAGTCCATTCGATAGCAGCGCTGGCCCATGACTTGTTTCGTATATGACAGATGCAACCGATCCAGCCCCACTTTAATTTAGATGTTTGTTACCCAATGACCTCGAGTTTTTTTCTGGTACGCAGATCTTTGTTTCCAAAACAAGATGTTTATCCCCTGGACACTACGCTCCATGGCTCGCTGGTATACTCCGACTTCGGACTATTGCACTTTAGTCAAAAACTAGGACTGATAGCCACGATAGACACGTCCATGAGCTTTTGCTTAAGGGCGAGCGGAAGATTGCTCTTTTGCAAAGACCAAAATCTCTTCATGACGTTTTCAATACTTCAGCCTCTTGCCTGTTCTGGAAGGATACTATCTGGCTTAGATATAAATTCTCATTGTCAATTTGTCTGACGTTCGACATTACCTTCGCCGAAGTCCTAAGACATGTTTATGTTAAATCCAATGAGCGTAATATGAAACTCTAACACTGAAGAAGAGAAAAAGGCAATATCGCTGGCTAACCATAGATTAGTTAATCTTTGTCTGCCTACAATAATGTCCTCTCCCCCAACTGCATGTTAAATTAATAGAGATTTTAGCCCGAATATTGCACTTAACTATGTAAATCCCGCTTAAATGTACTGGCTAAGTGGGCCGTGCGCTGTTAAGACCAACTTATTATGTGAATGGCGTTCGAGTATTCGGGCGTTACTGTAGTAAGATTATTAATTACAAAAATGTTTTGAGTAAGTTAGTTACGTAAGTACTGTTTTTTTGTTTTAGTATCTGATTATTTTTGTTTGCTAAGATAACAAGATATTTTATAATTGTTGATTACTTCAATGTTATTTAAGTACTTACGCACTGTATGCTGATATTGATAAACAAACCCATTTTGAAATTGATTGTTGCATTCTTTATCTGCATTTTCATGCACATTTCAAGGCTTTTCATTTGTATATATCACTTAATTTTTATTTCTACTATTACAATATCCTAATTAGATAAAATTATAATAATGATATTAAATGAGTGAATTCAACTATCAGAATGGTTATAAAGATCTAACAAAGAAAATATAGCAAATATTTAAACAGTATTACAAGATCTAGATTTTCCTTATCAAGCTAAAACCTGTTATAAAATTTTACACACAAGATTACAAATGCTAAATAAGTTCTGTGTTATCAGGACCAACTATATGACTTGCATTGAATGGTGGTGTATAACTAATCCGTAATTACATAATTTTTTGAATCATATGCAAACTTATTTCTTATGTACTGACGTTGTATCTTTTAAACCTTAAAAATGTGTCGCAGTCACAAAAAATACATAATTGGGCGCCCCTATCGCCATATCTGGCACAAATTCCTGACTCCAGGTTGATAATGAACAGAAAAATCCAATATCACATTGCCCAATCAAGGATTCAAACACAAGACCTCAGCTTTGTAATCATACCATAAAACAACTACATCACAGAGGCATAAATATGTAATTAATAAATAATACACTTACGCCCGAATACTGGAACGCAACCTAAAAATAAGCTGCATTTAACTATGTTAATTCCGATTAAATGTACTGGGTAAGTGGGCCGTGCGCTGTTAAGAGCCACTTATTATTTGAATGGTGTTCCAGTATTCGGGCGTTATTCACATCACAGTCATGATCCTACATAAGATTCAAAGTCTTGTGTTGTGGCTCTTAGAAAATACAATACACTTTCCAGTATCTAGCATGCCTAGACCCGAAATAACACTAAAAACCTTTCACTACTATCATTTTCTACGAAATGACCAATTTAATAACAGAGATAATGATATTTACTCTGCATTATCCTTTATCCAATTATACAGCAAACTGACTGTCACATAATGCCTTGTTTAAATTGTATAAAACATTTCTGAGTCAATCTACATGCTCTTTAAATACTGTGCAATATTTGAGTCACTGCTGTTAATATGAAATAATTTATTCAATGCCCAAGTGTAGCCAGAACTTATTAACATGATCACTGTAAGCTTTCATTTGAATCAGTTAGCATGAATCATTGGTATTTTTTGTATTGTTTACTGATTTGATATTGAAATTTATTTGTACAAAAACTAGGATAAAAATGTATTAATAATTGTCCTGATCAATGTGTTAAAAACACATTTAGTAAGTTTGCACAATTGTATTGACAAACTAATAACTATCCTCTATCATAGTGGTTCTTAATAGGAAGAAATAAAAAAAAATCTGACCACTGCTGAATCCTGGAAGCATCCCAAGTGTTCTGCAGAACCATCCTAGGGCCATCTTTAAAATTTGTATGCATATTTTATTTATGGATAGATAGAAACCTTTATGCTAGGATAAAAAACAGTTACAATATAAATCAAATAGTCATCATCATCATCATCATATCAGCCACAGGAAGTCCACTGCTGAACATAGGCCTCCCCCAATGATCCTCCACAATGACCTGTTGGAAGCGGCCTGCATCCAGCGACTTCCTGCGACCTTAGTCAGATCGTCCGTCCACCTTGTAGGCGGGCGTCCGACACTTCGCTTGCCTGTACGTGGCCTCCACTCGAGAACCTTTCGGCCCCAACGGCCATCGGTTCTACGAGCTATGTGCCCGGCCCACTGCCACTTCAACTTCAACTTGCCAATCCTATGGGCTATGTCGGTAACCTTGGTTCTCCTACGGATCTCCTCATTTCTGATTCGATCTCGTAGGGAAACACCGAGCATAGCCCGCTCCATGGCTCGTTGAGTGACTTTGAGCCTTTTAATGAGGCCCACAGTGAGAGGCCACGTCTCGGTGCCGTATGTCATTACTGGTAACACACAACTATCGAAGACTTTCGATTTTAGGCACTGAGGTATTTTGGACGAGAAGACGACGCGAAGTTTCCCGAACGCTGCCCAACCGAGTTGGATTCGCCGATTGACCTCTCTCTCGAAGTTGGACCTGCCTAACCGGACCACTTGTCCTAAATAGACATATTCGTCTACAACTTCGAGAGTCGAGCCCCCAACTCCAATGGGGGTGGGCACAACATGGATATTCGACATGATCTTCGTTTTATCCATGTTCATTTTAAGACCCACCTGTTGGGAAACTCGATTAAGGTCTTCGAGCATAGTGCTAAGGTCTTCCAGCGATTCTGCCAAGACTACAATATCGTCGGCAAATCGAAGGTGAGTAATATACTCGCCGTTGATGTTGATGCCGAATCCTTTCCACTGCAAGAGCTTGAAGGCGTTTTCCAGCGCGGCAGTGAACAGTTTCGGAGATATGACATCTCCCTGTCTCACGCCTCTCTGTAGTGGAATAGCCTTCGTGCTCTGATCCTGTACTCGGACCGACATGGTGGCGTTGTTGTATATACACCTCAACACTTCGATGTACCGATAGTCTATGTGGCACCGCTGAAGAGACTGTAGCACAGCCCAGGTCTCGATCGAATCAAAGGCTTTCTCATAGTCCACAAACGCTAAACAAAGCGGCAAGTTATACTCCTCGGTTTTTTGTATTACCTGCCGTAGCGTATGAATATGGTCCATGGTACTAATCAAATAGTAATTTCAAATAATCAAATAATAATCAAATAGTAATTTCACTTAATTTTTATATTAGAATTTTTATACTTATCACATTTATATTACAGTTCCAAATCAATTATATATTCATTATTGTTATGGTAAAAACTTAGATATAGAGGGAGCGCTGGTACTTCAAAAACGTAGATAAAAATGGTGGTGCCGGGCCACCTTTTTCTGCCTTCCTATTGGCTAATATTTGAACAGGTTGTGTGTAAATTATTTGAAAAAAAATAAAAATATAAATTAATAGTTTAGGTCTATATAAGTCCACTCAAACTCGTTTTAAAAGGATAATAGCTAAATATAATTTCGGCTATCAAAGGAATTTATAGCAATTTATTGCTAAATAATTAATTCAATTCTTACTAATATACGAGCGCTACCAACATTACGAACAAGAAAATATCTACGTTTTTCAAAACGCGAATGTATGACAGCGCTCCCTCTATATATAAATACTCTAAGGGTAAAAATATATTTGAATGGGGAAAGTATTGAAAAAATGGGCTGCTATGAAGGCTTTTAACTATACTTCATGGGGGTATTCGGCATCCACATATATACAAGAAAATCTTTACTATCTTGTAAAAATATATTATACTAGTTAGTTCATAGTTAAAATCTTTTTATTGTACTGCTAACGTTTTGAAAGTCGGTATCAAAGGGTAATTTACTTCTAATACGTCATGATAGCAAGTAATTAATATACATTAACACAACACTAACAACAATTAAGAGTTAGCAGATAAATAGATTACTATGCGGTACAGTTAGTAAATATTAGCGAGTAATTAGTGCTCCGAATGTAGAACATTGCCCGATCGTACAATAATATCTCACACAGACAAAAAAGGTCAAGCATATTGGAGTTTATAATTTAAATATTTACACTCACGAAGAATCTCAGAGCAATATATATGTGTAAAGATGTTAGTTATGAGTTAAATTATAATTACCTGGCTATATAGTCGCCTCCATTCTTAAGTTTGTTCTGTAAAGGTGATCTATCGCCCGTTGCGCCGTACACTTTTATCGCCTCGTCGGTCTCCTCTTCAAAGGCGTCGTCGATTGAAAAACGTTTATCACTATTGCCGAATGATCTCGTCATTGTGTCTGCTTGCTTTCAGTCTGGATGCGAGAAATAAACATCACAAATTTTCGTTACGAGCACAATACACAGCTGTCAATTTGTCATATCAACATGCGCCATATTGATTGGGGTGAGATCTGAAAGTCAATATAAATTATCCGACTAAAACATAAACAAAAATAAACAATCGATCATGTATAATAAATCGGCATTACGGCATAAGTAAACTACACCAAGAAATATATTTTTAACATAATTTTGATACGTTTTTGCAGTTTAAAACAAAACAGTTAAACTTAAAACAGAACTATACTCAACTATACTGCACTGATTGTATTTTATTGGTCTGTGATTGTGTCTAAAGATCAATATTAATTAAAGGCGTAAAAATTACTAGCTAAATACAGCATTATTTAACTCGTAAGACTGTAGATTTCACAGACTAAGGAGTAATGGTAGATTTGAAAATGATTTTGAATCAATTATCGACGCCTGTTTAGTGATTCGTTTGATTCACAAAAGTGTGTTTGGATACATAAAATAATACTTCGTGTATATTTTAAAGTAAATGGCTTAGTTTTACCAAAAATATATTTTATAAGATGAATAAGTTGATGTATATTCAAGTTATTTTTGAAATAAATTTTTGTTTTGTGTTTTTGGTGTAAAATACACATTAGCAAATTATAAATAGTAGGTAAACCATTTACAACCTATACAATTTTAATGTGTATCCGAACGCAGATTTATAAACGTCATTGTCAAAATGTAAATAAATAATTGTCAAGTGCACATGGTTTTGTATTGTCGTGTGTATTTTTGTATAAAACACAATGGTTATTAAAGATTGGGCGAAAGTTACGCCGGCGTTATCGAAGCCGGTGTTGAGTTGCATAGATAAGCAAGGTTTCAAGACCATGACTCCCATACAGGCCGCTGTTATCCCTTTAATTCTTTCGTGCAAGGATGTAGTGGCTGAGGCGGTCACCGGGTCAGGGAAGACGCTTGCGTTTGTTGTTCCTATGTTGGAGATGTTGCTGAAGAAGGGGAAGGATAGTCCTTTAAGAAAGGATTTTGTTTATGCTGCGATTATATCCCCTACTAGGGAACTGGCCACGCAGATATTCACAGTATGTGCTATACACCTTATTAGTTTGTAGAGCATATTTTATTATTATTGCCCGTATAGGCAAACGCGCTAGTTTTCCTGATAGTATGTGATCACTACTGGTCATCGTTTTTGGTATGTATATTATCTGAATCAATGTAAACCACCAATCCGCAGTAGGCCAGAGTGGCGGATTATATGTTCTTACCTCTCTCAATCGTACTGTCGATTGTAGAGGAGTCCTAGGCCTTGCAGTAGGATGTATATTGGCTGATACAGATCCAGAACAGTCCCCAGCCTACATTTGTTTTGTATAATACATTTTGCATTAAAAAATTCAAAATTACTCACCTTCCTCATATAGGTTCTGTATTATAATTATTTCCTATTTTTTTATAATTCAAGCAATATTCTAAAAGTACACTTATTCTGCCCTATCTTCATTTTCCTTCACTTATGTCCATCCCATGGTAGTCGGTAAGAGATTGCCTTGAGCGATACGACTGCCATTTGTACTCTTATGTTAAATATAAGTTTTAGTTTAAGTATTATTTGGTGTACAAATAAATAAATAAATATAATGTCTAGTATGTGATGACCCATCTGTGTGCAATGTGTGCCATGGTTGAAAATTAATTAATTCCTCAGGTCATAGAACAATTTCTTAAAGAGCCAGAACTGGCGCATGTAACTCTAGCCCTGCTAGTGGGAGGCAGGGCGGTAGACGCTGACATTGAGACGTTGCAGAAAGGTGTTCACATAGCTGTGTGCACTCCTGGCAGACTTGAGGACCTGCTGTCAGAGAGGAAACAGTTAAACCTAACTGGCAGGATGAAAGAACTTGTGAGTAGATGACTTTACTTCAACTTTATTCAGCATTGTTGGCAATTTACAATAAATAATTAAATATTATTTGTTATGCATTTTTTTGAGATGTTAGATTTGAACAGTACATCTATGCATGTGATTTATTAAATGGATTCAATTATCATTAGACTTGTTAACTATGGGTTTGAAAATATTGGTTATATTTATTGATTCTGATTACATTCCTATTCAAATTGTGTGTTTGGAAAAAAAGGCCTATGTACCGGTTTTTTTGATTTACGTGAATGTTACACATTGATATAAGACTATTATTTACGGATTTTATCGCGGATTTAGTTTAATTTTTACATTTTTTGAATTCCCGACGTTTCGATCACTTTACAGCTTTCGTGGTCACGGGGCGGACACGCCGCGATAAATCCGCGACAAAATCCGTAAATAATAGTCTTATTTCAAGGCCTATGTACTTTACTAACTTGGTTAAAGCTATGCAGCTTACTATAAAAATTAATAAACATAATCAACAGTTACAAAGAGGTGAAGTTGTGACTGTTGTAATTAAGATTAATAGTCATGAAATAAAATTGATAGCAATGACTCAAACTAATTACATTCAATAAACACTTATTAAGGAATTCCTCTTAGTATCAAATAGATGAATCATAGACACCCATAAATTCTGACTACTTATGCCTTGAGTCATTCCTGACCCATATTTGATGGGTTGATAACCTCAGCACTGTTATGATACAATTCTAATTTGCGAATTGAAATTTATAGAAGACATTTGCTTATTTACTCTCTTTGTATTAACGAAAATCATTTAACACTTACTATCTTATCTATCTATCTTCAGAGTTAAGAGTCGGTGTTAGGGTAGGGCGCGGCTGGCCGACGTCCCTAGTGCTCCAGAGCAAAAGGGCGCCGAATGTCGGGGTTTACTGTACCCTATAGTGGATCATCTATGATTTCCTGTCTTTCATTTGGATAGTACTTATAGGGCGGCGTAGAAATCTCGCCCAGGGCGCCGTTAATGCTATATCCGCTATTGTCTATCGTATCTACTATCTTAAACTTATTTATCATCTTTATCTTTAGTCTTTATTTACTTTTTCATTTTTACTTTACTTTATCATTATCTTTACTAGAAGACCACTGTTAAACATAGACCTCCCCAAATATTTATTTTAAAGGGATTTGACTCCAATATGACATTACGTCATGTTTTAGTATGCCACGATAATGAAACGTGTTCTATGGCAATGGTCCTTAAAGCCCTATTATTAAAGTAGAATATTTACATATGTATTATGATGGATAACAGAAATTACATGAGTCCTACGATACTAAAACATCTCACACAAATATTTTTTGACCCCCACACTGTTGTGGTGGTCAATTATTCCACTATAAAAGACAGGTTTCTATTCATTTTCAACTCGGAGTCAGGAATTGGAACCCGATATGTATAGCGATAGCTTCGCGCCCCTTATCACATCGTGGAACGAAACACACAAGATGATGATTTACTGGTGGTAGGTCTCTCATATGTGAGAGGCTGCCTGGGTGGGTACCACCGCAATGTCTATTTCTCCCGTCAAACAGTAGTTTAAATGCACTGTTGTGTTTCGGATTGAAGGACATTGTAGCCAGAGTAACTACTGGACATATTGAGACTTAACATCTTATGTCTCAGGATGGCGAGCGCAGTGGAATGCCAAGCATTGCTTTGTAAATCAATGTGTTGTTTGGTTTTGCTTCTGTTCATGAGCGGTCGCAACGCTTACCATCAGGCGAACGGCATGCTCGTCTCGCAATTCACTGCAATAAAAAAAAAAAAATGAAATGTGGATGTCCACATAGCACCTCTGTCTACCCCTTTCGAGAGATAGGCGTGGGTTTGTACATGTATGTAAATGACAGATCTTCATGCAAAATCGGGTTTTATTTTCAGGAAATTCTAGTCCTAGATGAGGCAGACCGTCTTCTAGATCTTGGCTTCAGTGCAACTCTGACTACAATCCTGCAGTACCTACCTCGGCAGCGGCGCACGGGCCTGTTCTCGGCTACGCAGACCAAGGAGCTTCAGGACCTGGTGCGAGCAGGACTCAGGAACCCAGTGGTGGTCAGCGTCAAGGAGAAATCCACGATCAGTACGCCATTGCTGCTGGAGAATTATTATGTCATAGTGGAGCCGCAGGATAAGTTCCTGTTTCTGTTGAACTTTATCAGGAATAGGAAGATTGCTAAAGGTTAGTTTGTTAGCCCTGTTTTTTGTCCATTCAGGTCTTATTAGTTTGGTTTAGTGAGATTCCCTTCTAGCTTCTATTTTTAAAGATCAGCGTCATTCGCGATTTCTTCAGGGTAATTATTAGTCATCGTCAGCTCAGGAATACATTCCTCATTGTAGGCTTTCCCCAAAGATTTTCGCTGTAAGCGGCTTTCATCGAGCAGTTTGATAACTTTACTAGTTCTACTATCTACCTCGCGAATTGATGTCGAAAATAATAGCCGCTTATAAGCTTTCTGTTCATGGGTGATCTATTATCAATTATAATTTACTACACAATATTATTAAAATAATGACCATTACCAGTAATGAGCCTTGACAACTTGAGGCTAAACAGCAGCATTAAAGTTGCAAAAAATCGTAACATTGTTTATTGCAGGTTCCAAATAACAATCCAAAAGTATCACAGGCATAAACTTTTATTCCACAATTTGAATTTATCATAGGTTTATTCTTCCTACCAACATGCGCGTGTGTGGACTACTGGGCGGATGTGTTGCCGGTGTTCCTGCCTGACATAAAGATATTCGCCATCCACGGCAAGATGAAGCTTAAGAGGAGCAAGATATTGAGCAAGTTTCGGGAGGCTGATAACACCATACTGTTATGCACTGATTTATTGGCCAGGTGAGGACCATACAAATCAGTCTATCGCCATTTTTTGTTCGTTGTAAACTTTCAAGTAATTTACTGGTGATAGGTCTCTAAAATATGAGACGCATAGGTAGGTTTCACCGCAATGTCTTTTTCCCCCGCCAAACAGCTGTGTGAATGCACCCTTGTGTTCCGGTTTGTAGGACATTGTAGCCAGAGTAACTAATGGCAATATTAATACTTCACATTCTCATTCGACTGCCTCGGTGGCTTGGTGTACTAAAGTACGGTTACAAAGTTGAGATCTCGGGTTCGAATCCCGAGTTGGGCAAAGTGATATTGAATTTTTCTATTCAGTATTAGCCCAGAGTCAGGAATTTTTGCCCCATATGGCGATAGGCTCGCCACCTATTACATCGTGGGACGGAACATACAAGGTAATGTGGGTGTCCTGGCACCTCTGCTAACCCCTTCTGGGAAAAAAGGCGTGAGTTTATGTATGTAATACTCAACATGACTCATGAGGATGGCGAGCGCAGTGGAATGCAGAGTATGACTTTGTAATTCATAGTGTTGTTTGGTTTTGCTACATGTGTACCATAGAGATTTCCATAGTGTACCATAGAGAAGGTATGTAACATTCACCAACCCGCACTAGGCCAGCGTGGTGGACTCTATATGGCCTAACCACTCTCAGTCATACTCTCGATTGTAGAGGAGGCCCGTGCCCTACAGTGAGACGTATATGGGCTGGTACAGATACAGATACAGACAGAATTTCCGCAGAGGCCTCGACATCCCCGAGGTGGAGTGGGTGCTGCAGTGGGAGCCGCCGTCGTCCCCGGCGGCGCTGGTGCACCGCGTGGGGCGCACGGCGCGGGGCGGCGCGCGGGGCTGCTCGCTGCTGCCGCTGCTGCCCAGCGAGGACGCGTACGTGCCCTTCATCAGGGCCAACCAGATGGTGGAACTTAAGGACTGGAGGCAGTCAAGGGATCAAATCAAGATCAGTGAAAAGTTGAGAGACAAGGTAAGTTGTTTTAAATCGCTAACGAATCATCTTAGATCTCAATTTTCTTGACGTTGAATTGAGATCTTGAGACTTTTCTAAATAGGAATCAAATGTGAAACAAGAATGACTGCAAAAAAAAGTTCTTGTAAACAGTGTTGCATAAAGTAATGTCAATATCAAACAAATTGTAATTTTTACATTAATTTAATTTAGGTTAACTGATTATTGTATTTTAATAACTTAAATTTAAATGTCTTCTTATATCCCCCAACGCCACTGCTTACCTAACATTTAGCAAAATTATTTTCATCCTCAGGTCCTATCATTACTCCACAGCCAACAAAAGAAAGACAGAGCGATACTAGACAAAGGCCAGCGCGCCTTTGTCTCCCACATGAGGGCATACACCAAGCATGAATGCAACCTCCTCTTACAATTCAAAGAGCTACCCCTAGGCCACATAGCGACCAGCTACGGACTGCTAAAACTACCCCTCATGCCAGAAATCAAGCAGGAACATAAAGAGCAGTTCATAGGACCTAAAGAGGAGATAGACTTTAATAGTATACCATATAAAGATAAGCAGAAGGAAGTTAGCAGGCTCCAGAAGTTGGAAGAGTATAGGAAGAGTGGTGTGTGGCCGTCCAAGAAGAAAAAGAAAGTGAGTGACTTTTGTTTTTCATGAAACCAGGTAAAATGGTGAAGGGTTGCAATCTGTTTTTTAGCATGTTATTACCAGAGTAATAATCAAATGATTTTCTAGAGTAGAGTTTTATTTTATATCTCATTTAAAGGAAACATTTTAATTATGGCTACCAAGAAAACTAGTACCGGACAATACAAGGTGTTATCAGTTATTTATTTATTTTTGCTTCTTATACACGATGTAAACATGTAAGTCACGAACATAAAAAATCGAGTGACGTGCATCATTGTCTGGATTGACAATAGAACTCGGAATCATGTCGCATTTAACATCAAGTACACTGTGGCACCTTTGCTGTACCCCTAAATACTTCAACGATAACATTTCCTTGCAGAACGTCCAAAGTCAACCCTGGGAGCAAACAAAACAGAACAAAGAAGAACGAAAGCAGAAGAGAAAGAAGCGTAAAGAGATGAAGCAGAACGCAGAGGGAAAGAGAGGCAAGAAGCGGCGCGCCGTCACGCAAGAGGAGTTAGACGAGTTGGCGGCTGACGTGGCGCTTCTCAAGAAGCTCAAGAAACGGAAGATTACTGACGAGCAGTTTGACAAGCAGTTCGATGTTGGAGATTAAATATTTTATTGTTATTTTTTATTTTTACTTTTTGTTGCATTGCTAAGCAAACAGGTCATCTGATGTTAAGTGATTACTGCCGCCCATGAACACCCATAACGCTTGGATTACGGACTTGTAAACTCTAAATTACCTTACTGTATCAAGCCATGTACGTACCACTGCAGGGTACAGGCCTCCTCTACAACCGAGAGTACTTTTGAGAGTGGTTAGGCCATATAGTCTACCACACTGGCGTAATACGAGTTGGTAGACTTTACATACCATAGAAATTATTACAAATCGCTATGGTATGCAGGTTTCTTCATTATGTTTTCGTTTACCATTTTAGTGCGTGGTTTTTCACTATCAATACACACATGACTCCGAAAAGTCAAAGGTGTACCCTGGGATATTACCTTATTTCTTACAAATCTCACAGTAAAGTAAATTTTATTTTATGGTTTTATTCTTGACTGTAGATCTCAACTTTCAAAATAATATTATGTTGATCTTTTTCTGGAATTCCAATTTTTAAGGATACAGGTTCTGTAAATAACACAACAAATGAAAATAGTAAAATATGTATATTTATGTGTAACATATTTGAATCATTTTGAGTATTTCCAAACACAACAAGGCACTTACACCTATATTACAATGACATCGATAGTCGATACTCGATATTCGACACTCGACACTATCGATAATCTAGAACACGAACAATTTTGGCACGACTGTATATAGCACCAGTGTGAGGCTTACATTATATATTGCAATTACAATTTATTAAATAATCGATTTTGAAGTAATGTAAATATCGATACGGTCGCACTTGACCGTTTTGTCTCTGATCTTCCATGGTTTAATAAGAACTTTAGTATTTAATTTCTTTATAACAAGAGGCGTTCAACGCTTTAAATTTATTTTATTGTATAAGTTGATGAAATTTGAGGCTTTATTGCCAGTTGGTAAAACATTAACCATAGACTATCTTCTTCTTTACATACCATCACTTCGAAATACTTATATTGATATAAAAGTCACGCAGACTATTTATTTTAACAAGTTAATTGTGCGTTAGCAATATTTTACTATTTTCACTTTTGATATATTATTAAATTTTTCTATTAAAAAACGAGTTGCTATTTACATAGACGCGAGCGTATATCGATCGTTTAGCCGCTGCACTGAGCACTTCAAAGTTATATTCAAGCGGATTTGAGTTATAATTTCGAGCCTCTACATTAATAATGTATAAAAAGTTATTGGGAGAAAACATTGCTAAATGAGTCGCCGCAATACAAAACTTGGTCGATAATTTCAAAGTTAACGTATTGTTCTTACATCGATGTTTATAGGGCATAATCTGATAATACACGTTTATAACTATAATAATATATTTTTTGAGTAAAATAAACTCAGATCGTAAAGTTTTAAGGTTTAGATTTCATTGAGTCTATTAGAGCAGGGTCAGTGCCAGCAGCCCGACCGGGTCGCTCAGTACAGTGACAACAAACATTTAGTAAGGAAGCGTCTAAGCGGTGGTACACGCCATACATTGTCGACTCCGCACAGTAAGTACAACGGCATCACTGCACAGTGTTAAAAACTCTACGAGAACAAAAAAAAAACTCCAAAATGAAAAACAAAATCAATAGTCGAAGCTTCACAAACAGACAAGTAATAATTTACACATATATCCATCGAAAGTGAATTAAAAAAGCATTTAACGTTTACAATTAGAAAAAAAATCATACATCACCTTGTCATGATCTTAAAAATTGAACATCTAAATTACGCCATCTTACAATTAAGAAAAATATATATAATAATTATAAAATTACAATATTATCGTCACAATAATACTATATTTTTGTTTTTAATTTAAACTAGTTTAATACTCGCTGTCGTGGGGTGGACAGGATGACTTGACTGTCAAATGTCAACTTACACAAATGACATGACTAGCTGCCAAAAGAACCGTTACATTACTTTCTTTCCCTTTAAATATCTACTTCAAAAATGTTTGTAAACTACTGAAAATACTTAATTACTGGTCCTATTAAATTACTGTTTCGTGGTCCATAGACATAATAATTTGTCAAAACAGACATTTCAGGTCATATGACGGACAACTTCAACATTTTTCTAACTCGTCAATGCTACAAAACATAAACAAAAGAACAGGGAACGCACGTGTCCTTTTGGGGAAAAATATCTTGCGCCAAAAAATATCGAAAACTTAATACACAATAAAACAGAAAACTTACACTATCATAATGGTAAATACAATAATTATTAATAATGCATTGAGCCAGCAAATGTTTAGAAGCGTAATGCCTAAGTTAACCAAACATTATTGCAATAAGCACCAAGTTACTGGACTCTTATGACTAACTTATGAGCCGTCACAACACTGTATCGAATTATACACTTAAAAAGCCATTTACAGACAATGTATTACTCAAATAAAGACGATTTTATGACTCCAAACTTTTGCTTATCTTTATTAATACTTGAAATTAATATAACGGTCAAAATTTCGTCTTGGGGTCAAAATTTTGAGGTTATGCGTACACGAACCAGTGTTGTCTTGAACGTAGCACACACATGACAAAGTTGCGAAAATTATTCAAGTCACTGTTTTAATTATAATTTGGCACCATTTTACTACACTATTTATAAATATAGAAGCGAAAAACGCGTATGTTAATCCGACATTACACCCCGGGTAATTTTAATATCTACCCTTTTTTGGGGGTCTCAAAATGTCAGTTATATTAGGGAGGGGAAAATTATAAAAGATTGAAACAGTGAGTAAGCCGTTTGAACGAACGAAAAGATATTAAAAAAGCTGCAACTTCTCACATGTGCGCCTGATTCAACAGCTCATATAAACATTCATACAAATAAATAATATATTCAGCACAAATTATATTTGTACACACGTTGATGAAATTGCCATTCTCAACTTGTCTCTCTCTTCAATTGTGTATTCAATGCATCATACTACAGACATATTTAGTTGTCAATTTTCTGCTTGTCACACCTCGTAATTTGAATAATACCCCAAATTAGCAAATACTTTCCAACTATGTTTTTCATACTACCACTGAATACTTTTGGAAATAAAAATGTATAATATATTTACTTTTAACATGCTTATTTCACGGGATTGCATATCTTATGAGGATGCCTTAAATAAAATATAAGCATAAAGTTTTTTTTTCATCAGCGGATGTACAAATATTTATAAATGGTTACTACTAAAAGGCGACTATAAACTCGGCCTCCGCCAAAATATAATTTCATTTAGAGATAACATCGTATAATCCTCTTTATGATTCTAACATGGTTACAGTCAGCGCATCGCCCGCCATATTATATTTTACACTGCAGGCCAATTCAATCGGACGATTGCATATTATCGCCGATATAAAATGCTTTTATTGGAAGACATGATTTGATCAATTCTATACAGTTTAACACAAGCTATTTAAGGTTGTAAATATTTTTATAGTAATGGCGGTCCAACAGTGCCGACTGTACATAGTGTGAACTAAATGCAAGAAATACACATCAGCCAATAACCGCCGAATACATGACAATGATTATATGTATATATTTCATAAACGAATAAGGCACATAATGTATTATTTATCACTTGCACTACTAAATTTACTATTTACAAGATTTATTCATATAAATAAATAAAATTTTCACGCACTGACGTACAAAACATCAGCTATACACATTGTAAAATAAATACGAAATCCATCTATGTTTAACACCCATTGTAATAATTTGCTTTACAAATCAAATATAGTGACTGAATATAAATACTTAATTGTTGCAAAAAATACATATTTTATATTATACGATAAATATATCTATTATGAGTGTGGCCGATAATTTTGCACGTCAGTGCATCTCAATAGCGACGCTTCAATGAAAAATTGACGCGCGGTCGTATTGCTTCCACGTTTCGTTCATAAGCACGTATTATTGTCATAGTTTACGCTTAAATTACATCCATCAATCTCATTACAAGACAACGGGCGCTTGTGTCGGCAAAACGTTTTGATATTGTATAAAAATTCTTAACATTATTGTGTTTCAATCGAGTACGTTTCGTTGCTAATGTTTGATTCTTACTAGTTTATGTAGCCTTGGTAATAGCATTTAATATTACTTTAAAATAGCAGTCGTATTTTGTCCTATCTACCGGAAGTTATCAAAAGATAGCAACCTATTGAGAAAGGCGATTATCCAGCGACATAACTTTATACAGATCTTCGATTTACGCCCTGTACATTCCATCAACACTAAACAAATATTTTAATGTCTCATCAAGTATCATTTATATGTAAATGAAACCTCATACCCTGATAACAATTCAGACTCAAGTGATCAACCTGCAGACAAGACATAGCTTCAAAATACCGACTGTTAAATTAACATCTGAAACGTTTTAAAAACACTAGAGAAGGTTTTAAACATTGAGATAATATATTAGAGGGGACACTGCAAACAAAATGTTTTTAACAAAATGAAGGGTACCTTCTATTTCTGTCTCTGTCACGCCTACGAAGTAACATTATCTTAGCTCTCGCTTCACACACTCGAGAGATTTTGTTCCCGATGTTTGCTCTAGTATAATATGGTTTTAAAGTAATATTAGAATGCGTTGTAGCTGTGTATGAGATGTGTGCATCAGACCTCGTCGGGTGCGAGTCCGTCGTTGTGTTCGGGCGGGGGCGTGGCGGGCGCGGGCGCGGGCGTGGGCGGAGTCTTCACGAGCGCCTCGAGCGCGCGGATGCGGTTCTCCTGCTTCACTATCACCGACTTCAGCTTGCGGATCTCGTCAACCAGGTCTGAGAGCTGCTTCTCCTGGGGAGTTGAGAGGATTTCATTAGTCTTTTTTGCTAGAACAAAATACTATTCCGTAGGGTTGGTCTTATTTGCTCTCAGTCCATCATATTTTCTAATAAGTGAGATTGAAAAACTAGGATTACCGCCATACTCTTTTCGTCACTTCTAAAGTACATTATGAGATGCTTAAAATACAAAATGATTAGGTGCTAGAAAAACATCCCACCATACTTTCAAAATGTATTAATATCAGCATTAATACGAGTAGAGAAACATCGATTGGTATGAGGGATTACTTTCATAAAATAACAGCGACAATCCTAGTTTGTTTCATTCAGTCGTATGTATGTCAGTATGTAAGTGCTTGTAACTTGAATAGTTCTGTAACGACAATATAGCATAGCACAGAGTACTCACGATGGCAGCAGTAATCTGCGGCGGCGGCGTGGCGGAGGCGGGAGTGCCGGCGTGGCTGTCGTCCTTGCGCGCGGCGGGCGTGGGCGAGCGGTCCTTGTCCCTGGCGCTGGCGGCGAGCGCGTTGCTTCTCTTGGTGACGTGCAGCTGCGTGGCGCCGCGCCCCGACACGTAGCCGCCCTGCACAACCAACGCGCGCTCCTGCAGTTTGGTTAGGGCACCCCCCTAGCCTATAGCATCTGTTTGTGTTTGCGTCTGTTGGCTTTGATAATGGACAGATTTTTGGGAGTTTTTTTTTTAAATAATATTGGCTGAGAATTGCCATTTGTGTTCGCTTTGTTATTGTAATAATTGATCTTTTATTCTTTTTATTGTTTAATTTGTATTATATCTTTAAATAATATTTCTACATATAAATGAAGGCTTTCTAATAGTGTTCTACCATGTATAAGATGAAAAATGTTTGCTATTTAATCTACTGTAAATTTTAATTGAGAAAATAAAAAATAAAAACAACTTTTTGGACATATAAAATTTTAAGTGCACATTTATCGTGGCCAAAACTGTATTCTATGCTTTTAAGTAACAAAAAATGAAATGTCAGCGACTTTCTCTTATTATGAAAAAAATAGCCATTAGAAATATTCCAATTACTATTTAATAAGTAATCATTTTTTATTTCATATTAGATTGATTAAATAATAAGCAATACATAAATCACAACAGAAAATTAAAACAACATCAAAATATGAAAAGAAAAAAAATCTATAATGAAATATTGGGAAATGTGTATGTTAGTAACATCAATGAGAAAAAATCTAAAAACTCTGTATTAATATAAAAACGCACAAACAGACAGTCAAGTTACATCGTTAAAGAGGGAAAGCCAACAGAGACAACAAACAAAACGATGCCGGCAAACCAAATGCAGGAAGCAATCGTTATACAGGGTGTGAGAAAACCAATGTTTCAAAAAGTGTACACGCTGTATAACGATATTTGCTGACATGGCACTTACCTTTATAATTAATAACCAAAAGAAAATAGACCAGTTTAGAAAATAACTAATTTATGCATCTGTCATGTCGGTATTAACAGTTTCAACACGAACTATAGAACCCTAAATGTTATAGTATTAACACTCTTTTCTCATTCCCATACAGTTATTAAGCCCTTTCTGTAAGCGTGTAGACCGTAGATACAATTTATGAATTGTGATGGCTGAAGGGCTAAACTTCAGTCATACTAAACCCAACTTTCAGTTTTCTCCCTTATTCCTAACATTAATAAATAATAATAAGAATAAATGAACAAAAGAACAAGATTACCATATTTTTCAAGATATAGGATTCTACAAAAATTATTGTATTTTTTATATGAAGTATGGTCTTGGGCCCTACTATATAAATCCGAAACGAAGTTCGAAACTTCGGACGATCGAAGTTTATATACCATACGAATGTATCTACTTTGTAAAAGTTCGAATTTGTATAACGTACAACGTAACCATAAGTTTATGGTTACGACCATAAGTCAATAACGACCATAAGTATATGTAGGTGCATTCGTATCGTATATAAACTTCGATCATCCGAAGTTTCGAACTTCGTTTCGTTGAATATAGTAGGGCCCCTTGTTAGTAGCACACACAACTTACCTTCTCAGATATTGAAAAATATATATTTTTATTTTCATAAACAAACCATGCCAACAATCTAGTTGAAACAATTATTTTTTACAGTAAATATACAATTATGTTATCTTAAAAGCAATTAATGTATATGTCAATTTAAATATCTAGAAAATATAAGTAACGACTTTGATAGGATTTTTATACTAACATTTACAAATATTTACTGTCTTTTTTGATAAACTGAATCATTGATTCAGATACACTAATCACTGGATTTTATTAACAACTTTTCTTCTACTTGTTACACTACTAGCATAAAAATTTAATTAAAATAAATTACAAAATTTACTTTACTAGAAAAATCACTAGCCTTTTTTTACTTTTTTTGCCAAAGCCAGTCCAAGATTCATTTAATATGACCTGAATATCCCAATACTTTCAGCAAATAGTAAGATTGCTCCTAGCACCTGGTGTTCCCTGTAGGTTACCTTGAGCGACATGGTGCAGGGCTCGGCGTCCTCGCCGGCGAGCCACTCGTCGGCCGTGAGGCTCGCCTCGTCGCTCAGCGTGTCCGGGTACAGGTCCTCTTGGAACAGCTCCGACTTGCGTGGCACAGTCATTGATATCACCTGCGTGGCGCAGTATAATATTCAATAGAGCAGAAAGAAAATATATTACCAATATGTACTGTCCGCGACACGTTCCAAGTAGTTTATATCGATAAATTATAAACGCAATAACATAAGAGTAAAAATAATTATGTCAAGTTTATTATACGCAATGTGACAAAATATTTTATCTACAATTTGTAACTGATCGATGTCTGCATATGGAAGATATATGAGAAAAACTATTATGGGAGGATTGTATGAACGTAGTAGAACCGTAGAATAATAATGAATTATTGTTATTTTTATTTAGCTTTAAAAGCTACCACGGTCAATTCTATACACAACAATTTGATACACAAGGAACTATTTGAGCGGGATCGAGATCGATAACCGTGCGGGGGTGCGGGGCGTGTCCCATTTCATACCACGATTGCCATGTCGCCTACTTTATATGACCATATGGCTTCTGCAAAGTGATTTATATATGGTAAGGTATGTGTCATAAGTGTCATCTTTATTAATGACACTGTATAGTGTTGTCGGTACCTGACAGAGTCCGGAGTTGTTGAGCCGGTAGAACTTGGCGATCTCGCACGTGGCCACGTCGCAGCCGCGCTTCGGCATCATGCCGATACCTGCAACGAACAATACATCTTAGAGTAACCTGCAAATTGAATGGAATGTTATGAATGGATTTAATAGCATTAGAAATTAGGTTGGAAGCCTTGTAGAAAATAAAGTTTAAATTTCGTCTAAGCGCCTGTTAAGTTTTGTTGAGTATTAATAACATTCCCATGGGTGGAGGTGTATGTATGGCAGTAAACTTCCTGTGGTTAAAGATGACAATGGTAATAAAAAAAGAGTGGGCATTTTTATATGATGCAGGTCACTTTCAACAGGTCAATGTGATGATCTTAGAAAGAAGCCTATGTTCAGCAGCGGACTTACTTAGTCTGAAAACAAGAGAGAATTTACGTCTGATAATGTTAAAAACAGTATGGACATACCTCTCTGTGGGTCTGGAGTTTGGAAGGTATTGATGTAGTGAACGAAGGGTGGCTCGGGCGTCACCTGAAATAAACAATTATAATTAAATAAATTCTCCTATTTTAGGCTTGTTCTTTATCGTTGAGTCAAGATAGATAGATTCCGTTAAATCTTTTAAGTATGACGCAGGTTACGTTGGTGTCAAAGTGTTGGTGTCTGAGAGGCTATAGCTTGCGACATTGGGTTTGAGTCTACGAGTATGGCGCGCGGTACCTCGAAGTATCGTATGACGGAGTCGCCCTTGCCGCAGAGGTAGATGAGGTTGGTGTGAGGTTATATCTTGTGTAGTTGGGTGTTAGTGTACGAGTATGGCGCGCGGTACTTCGAAGTATCGTATGACGGAGTCGCCCTTGCCGCAGAGGTAGATGAGGTTGGTGTGAGGTTATATCTTGTGTAGTTGGGTGTTAGTGTACGAGTATGACGCGCGGTACCTCGAAGTATCGTATGACGGAGTCGCCCTTGCCGCAGAGGTAGATGAGGTTGGTGTGAGGTTATATCTTGTGTAGTTGGGTGTTAATGTACGAGTATGACGCGCGGTACCTCGAAGTATCGTATGACGGAGTCGCCCTTGCCGCAGAGGTAGATGAGGTTGGTGTGAGGTTATATCTTGTGTAGTTGGGTGTTAGTGTACGAGTATGACGCGCGGTACCTCGAAGTATCGTATGACGGAGTCGCCCTTGCCGCAGAGGTAGATGAGGTTGGTGTGAGGTTATATCTTGTGTAGTTGGGTGTTAGTGTACGAGTATGACGCGCGGTACCTCGAAGTATCGTATGACGGAGTCGCCCTTGCCGCAGAGGTAGATGAGGTTGGTGTGAGGTTATATCTTGTGTAGTTGGGTGTTAGTGTACGAGTATGACGCGCGGTACCTCGAAGTATCGTATGACGGAGTCGCCCTTGCCGCAGAGGTAGATGAGGTTGGTGTGAGGTTATATCTTGTGTAGTTGGGTGTTAGTGTACGAGTATGACGCGCGGTACCTCGAAGTATCGTATGACGGAGTCGCCCTTGCCGCAGAGGTAGATGAGATTGGTGTGAGGTTATATCTTGTGTAGTTGGGTGTTAGTGTACGAGTATGACGCGCGGTACCTCGAAGTATTGTTTGACGGAGTCGCCCTTGCCGCAGAGGTAGATGAGGTTGGTGTGAGGTTATATCTTGTGTAGTTGGGTGTTAGTGTACGAGTATGACGCGCGGTACTTCGAAGTATCGTATGACGGAGTCGCCCTTGCCGCAGAGGTAGATGAGGTTGGTGTGAGGTTATATCTTGTGTAGTTGGGTGTAAGTGTACGAGTATGACGCGCGGTACCTCGAAGTATCGTATGACGGAGTCGCCCTTGCCGCAGAGGTAGATGAGGTTGGTGTGAGGTTATATCTTGTGTAGTTGGGTGTTAGTGTACGAGTATGACGCGCGGTACCTCGAAGTATCGTATGACGGAGTCGCCCTTGCCGCAGAGGTAGATGAGGTTGGTGTGAGGTTATATCTTGTGTAGTTGGGTGTTAGTGTACGAGTATGACGCGCGGTACCTCGAAGTATCGTATGACGGAGTCGCCCTTGCCGCAGAGGTAGATGAGGTTGGTGTGTGAGGTTATATCTTGTGTAGTTGGGTGTTAGTGTACGAGTATGACGCGCGGTACCTCGAAGTATCGTATGACGGAGTCGCCCTTGCCGCAGAGGTAGATGAGGTTGGTGTCGGGGTCGTACAGCGGGAACATGACGCCGTTGCTGGTGTCGATCTCGACGGTGACGATGGGCTCGGCCAGCGCGTCCGGCGTGCGCAGCGAGTACTGCCGCTCCGACATGCGGCTGAACCTGCACGTCACCATAACAAACATATTCATACACGGAACATTCATATACATAATGCTAACCAAGTAGTATACGTCTGAGCTTGCATCAGAGGCGTAAAACACTCGGAGGGAAACATAAGAGGCGATCAATTCATGGAAGTCACTGTGTGCACTACGGAAGCGGTGTACTCTTATAGCGATACTGACTTCGAATTTCCTATCGGTCATGGATAGAGTTATAAGCTATGCAGTGGATGGTTATAGGTGGACACTCACCCTGTAGTAAAGACGAGCCCGTGTTTGAGGAAGATCGCTCTGGATGCTTTGCTTCCCTCGTGCGCTATCGCCTCGGACTCCACCTCGCCTTTACGGGGGTCGATGATTCTGGAACAAAACAGGGGTATGTTCAAATAAAATAAATAAAGCCTGAGAGATTTGTACATGTCTTCCTATGCAGACAAGCTGTTACGAGGACTAAAGTCAAACACATTTAATTCCACAATTTTTTTGGTGTTTTACAGAAATTTCTCTTAGATTCAGATAATGACTTATGTCTTAGTATTGAGCTAGGATAATAAATAAATGTTGGGAGTATTTATTAATTAATCAATTTATAAATAGGCAGGTCACTAACTATGACTGGCTGTAAGGATTATTAAACTGGCACTGTTTGAGATGTATGTATACACCGTACCTGATCTTCTTGTCCCTGCAGGTGGTGAGGAGTTTGGAGCCGGTCCAGTTCCAGCAGGCCGAGTAGATGAGGTCCGGGTGGCAGTCCAGGCTGATCAGCACCTCGCCGGTGCCCACGTTCCATATTGCTATCTGTAACAAATAGGAAATTGATTTGTATTTTTCATTCGTATAGCAAAGTGGAGAGAGCAACTCAATAAATTGAGTGCAAGAAGGCTATGTGGAGTGACGATCTTCGCAGAATGGTTAGGTGAGTATGTGTGAGAAAAGTTGAAGGTCATAATTGACTTGGCGTGGAATTGGTGGACAATGTTCATTAATATACTGCTATAGGCTGACACAATAAAATTATGAAAACATTGAATCTAATTAAAATGGAGTACTGCCTTGATGGGGCATCGACTGGAATATTTTTTTTCTTTGATAGGGCAAGAGAAAGGTCGGACGCCCGCCTACAAGGTGGACGGACGACCTGGCTAAGGTTGCAGGAACTCGTTGGATGCAGGCCGCTTTTTTCAGGACGCGACAAACTTGTATAGAGTACTCCAACAGTTTTTGCACCTCAACTTTGGTCAGATTTCAACTTCGATAATTTTGGTTATAGTTTTAATAGTTAGCCTTTTATTGTCTACTGCTGGACATTTTCACCCTGTCTTCGGCTCGTCGCATCCAGCCTCTGCCTGGATACCATTTAAAGTTCATGCAATGTCTAACTCACCTGGTTATCAGAGCCGGCGGTGAGCAGCACGTTCTGCGCGGTGGGATGCCACAGCACCAGTCCCACGCGCCGCTGGTGGTACACCAGGTCCACCACCGGGTCCGTCAGCGTGCGCGACAGACCGCCGTCCGGGATCTGCCATACCTGCGGGAGGGAAACGAACAACAAACATTCTTCAAGTTACATCCACTTGGAATCCTTCATTCGTCCGGGATCTGCCATACCTGCGTGGGGAAATATTCTTCGAGTTACATCCACTTCGCATATTCGTGTAGTATTTTACATGAACATTGTATCTAGATATAATATGAAGTCTATCCAATCGCATTTTAAAGGTGTAGGTAATTTTTTAAATATACTATATTGTACCTAGATATAGTACGCAGTTTATCCCAAAAAATCTTATAAAGAGGATAGCTTTGATTGTTTGTTTGTATTGAATAGGCTCTGAAACTACTGGACCTATTTGAAAAATTATTTCACCATTATAATCCTACATTATCCCATATGAACATAGACAATATTATGCTATATTATGTTTTAATATTGAATTAAATAATTCTAATGCAGCACTCGGTTCATATCGCTCTTAATGGGTCCAACACCATGGTATATAGATTACAATCGACAGTTTATAATATTTTATTAACTTTTCTTACGTAGATTTCCTACCAACTATTTGCATATATTAACAGGTGAAAAGCGCAAGGAAGGAAGTCGTAGGATTTACTGCCCTACCAAAAAACTTTTTTTTTTAGAAAAATATATAATATATTTTTAATTATTATCAGTGAAATAAAAAATAAGTATTCCAAGCAATTTGAAAACTATAACTACAAGGGTAATTACTGCGTAGAGATTGTTAAAAATTAATTAAAATAGGCATTATCTCGTAGTTCACCTCACCTAGATGTGTACTAATTAATTTAGCCAACATTCACGTTCATGTTACTGTTAATTACACGCTCTTGTGAATTCCGATTTCTTTTGTTCTCTCGTGGTGCATAAGTTCTATTAAAGGTTTCTCAGATTTACGTGAATGTTGCACATTGAAATAAAACTATTATTTACGGATTTTATCGCGGTGGATGACCTACCCAGACGGCTTCTCACCTTTGAGAGACCTACCAGCAGTAGTTGTTGTAAGTTCACTATGTAACTGTTGGATGAATATACCGGGTATATCAAGAGTGCTACCGTAAAGGAAGCCGGGTGGTAGTTTAAGTGACTACAAACACAATGTAACTAAAAATATCGCAAAGAAACGCGACAATTTCTTAAAATTATTTTTTAAATATCGTCGAGTTTGGGTGGTAAATCCATAGTTTTTTTCTAAAATAATATTGATAGCCTTGAGTACCATAGCGTGTTAAAAAATAAAAGGGTGTACACTATTATTTAAGAAAAAAACTATTTATTTACCACCCTAATAAGAAGATAGAAAAAGAATTGAAAAAAAAATCGTCGCAATTTTTTGCACCAAATTTAACTGCATTGTGTCTGAAGTCACTAAAACTACCACCTAGCTTCGTTTTCGGTAGCAGTCTCGATGTACCCTGTATATTGTTTGTGTGGGTTACCTTGACGACGCAATCTTCGGAGCCGCTGGCGATGACGTTGTCGTTGTGCGGGCACCACGCGATGTCCAGCACGGGGCCCTTGTGTCCGCCCACCAGTGGGTGGTCCGCTGGGATGCGACCCACCTGCAAATAAACAATGTGACTCGTAAGTTATAGTAGATTATAATATCACAAGTTTTGAAGGAATATGCGTGGTGGCCTGTTGGTAAGCGGACCAGACGCGGCACCCAACATGTTCACGGTGGGCACACCTCTGACTTTACGGAGTCATGTGTGTATTGATAGTCAATCACCATGCACGAAGAAAGAAGACATCGTGAGGAAACCTGCATACCATAGCGATTTGTAAGAATTTATACGGTATGTAAAGTCCGTCACTACTCCACCACTACCACTCTCAATCATACTCTCGATTGTAGAGGAGGCCCGTGCCCTGCAGTGGGACGTATATGGGCTGATACATACATAAGGTCCGTCAACCCGCACTAGGCCAGCGTGGTATATGGCCTAACCACTCTCAATCGGGGGTTGAGCAACTTTTAACATACAAAATAGTAATGAGTTCGTGTTGCCGATTTAGGTGGCAAAGAGCTATTGTTTTAATATTTTTGAAGTACAAGAAATCATTGAACGATTTTTTTTTCAGCTAATATAGACCTAGAGTATTCTTTGAGAATGCATTTCTGAATATAAGCCTTTCATAATTTATCGAAACTTTTTTTTTTTTTTTTTTTTTTTTTTTATTGCAATGTATGACGAGACGAGCAAGCCGTTCGCCTGATGGTAAGCGATACGACCGCTCATAAACAGTAGCAAAATTCCACTGCGCTCGCCATCCTGAGACATAAGATGTTAAGTCTCAATATGTCCAGTAGTTACTCTGGCTACAATGTCCTTCAAACCGAAACACAACAGTGCACTTACGCAGTGTTGTTTCACGGGAGAAATAGACATTGCGGTGGTACCTACCCAGATGGCCTCTCACATATGAGAGACCTACCACCAGTAAATATAATAAGATTTATAAGTGCTTCAAATCGTATCAAAACTTCATGTTAATCATGACTGCAAACAAGACCTTTTAATTGTCGATAATTAATGAATGAATGAATGAATTTGTCAGAATTAATTATTTCCGCAACATGACCCCGTTGAATTAAGGATAATACAAAGAAATGAAACATTCACACAAGGCTACAGTTTATCAAAAACGAGGTCGCATTCAGCAAAATGTTCACAATTTGGCGAATACATTCATTTTGGGGAAACTGACTCGTCTTACTTTCACTATGCTGGTGAAAGCCTTACATTAATTATCACAATGCCTAATGCACTTGCTAATGTGATAATTCCATTATTTTTTTGCAGACAGAACTTTCAGACCGAAGCATTTTAGTGTTAAAATATTCGTTGAAAGAAATGAGCTGAGTTTGTTGAAATAACGAAACTGAACTCTAGAAAATAGCTTAACGTGCACAAATAAAAAGTTTTACGGAAGGGGATTATATTTATGAAAACATTTTATCTTATGCTGTCACCGCAAAGGTAATACTGCTTAGGATTTTAAATGCAGTGGAGTTGAGAAAGCCGACGACTCATAACAGTTCAAAAGACCACATCTAGTGTTCTAGTGATTAAAAAATGACTTCTTTACTTGATTTAAAAACTAAATACAATTGATATTGAGGATTTTTTTTGCGCCGTTTCATTTTCACACCTACTACATCCATCATTTAGTGATTACTCAAAACATATTTTAAAGGCTCCTTGAATTATTTATTTAATTGCTTTGCACTGGTCGCGGGAAATATAGACGAGGTTGTAAACCGAGCATCAATACTATCAATACATATACTATTAGTAATTGCTATCAGATATACCGTGCAATGTCCAAGTAAACGTAGTGAATGAAATCCTCAGAGATCTCGTAACAGATAGCGGTCGCGTGCCGGCCGCAACACTTGCCAACTTGACCTAGGTCACGGCCGCCGATAAAGGTCCTAGGCTTTTCCTCCTTTCACGAAATTATCTCAGTACTTGTGTCTTAAAGATCGTTGATCAAGGGTACGATGAAAAGAGTAGATTGCGAAATCAAAAGACGTACTTGAGTATACGAGCAATAGGATACATGTGAACGTTTGTAAGGATGTATCAATATATTTAACTCTTTTAAGCAAAACTTGCTAAATGGTTTGATTAACCTTTAAAGTAGGTAAAAAGTATAGTTTTTACGGGATTTTTTACATAATTGCGGAAGGTGGGTACAGATCAGAGTGGAAAAGCCTATGTAGAATCCTGGCACCAGCCGAATATATGCCAAAAAATATAGATAACGCAGCGGACCGGGCTCTATGGCGTACCTAGTTAGTGTAGGCGTAGCGGTATTAGAGAGGCCTATGTCAAGCAGTGGACTGCTACGAGCTGATGATGATGAGGGCCAGTAAATGAATACAGAGTTTAGTCCAGTCGTTAGTAGACTTCACATACTCTATGCAGAAATTTCAAGATTAAAAGTTATCTTAGGCTTTTTTCTTCACATTTGAAGCAATATATCGTTCACTATAAATATACACAATATTTAGGAATGTAAGTTACGTCCGAATACTCAAACGTCATTCAAATATTAAGTTTCTCTCAACCGCGCACGGTCCACAAACCCAGTACATTTATAAGTCGCGTTTGAATATTCGGGGGTTAGTATTTGAATGGGTTTGAGTATTCGGGCGTTGTAACGGATATTGCTTTTCTCCATAGGAAACCAGCTACGTTACTATACAATTACATTTATTGACACCATACTCCTTAACTAAAAGAATTCTTCTAAACTAAGTTTTAATCTATCAACGTCAAACAACCCTTACAAGGCCAACCTGGAAGACTAAAGGTTAAACCTTAACCGAAAGTCCACTCCAAGCAGCGATACATTTATTGGCCGATACAAACAACCTCATAAAACAAATCAACAGTGCACTAAATCATACTGAATTAAATCTGTGGATCATATCACACATGTGTAATGTTTGATCAAACATGTGGCACATTTGCCGAACACGCGCGATGTGTCACCGCACCGGGCACGTTCCAGCGGGATGGCGGCACGCCAAACGACCGATTTTATAACAGCATACCTACACAACAAATATCTTCTACACTGCAACAGCCGGTGCTATTTGAATTTGTTTAACGTCAAGCATGGTTGCTGCAGGGGTAGGCACAACTGCATCCAATTGGTAGGCGAGTCTATTTCAAGGAATCAATCATACTTGTTTAGTTCAGTTTAAAAATTAAGTTTATAAACAGCTACAAAATTTGCAATGTCGAAAATAAATTTTTTTGATCAATTTCGGGCGATTTATTGAATGGGACCGCATCCACTGAGCTCTTGTGACTTTAACCAAGTCATCTATCTACTTTACTGTCTTCAAAATTATACAAAAACGTGGTATGCAGTTAATCACGAGATTACTGTATAATCTTTAAAGCGGGGCAATGTTCAGCGGGCTATTCACTGACATACATACATATCGTGAGTTGTAAATATCAAATTAATTTTGCGTCCCCAAGTCCAAAGAACCGAAACAAATAGTTGATCACAAAAGAACTCGCCCCAAAGTAAGGATAGAACCCTCTAGGCCTAATTCACGGACAGTTTGTAATTATCAAATGTTTTGTCTCTTTCGCTCAAACTGAATAAAGAATCTTTGGAATGGGATAAAACATACGATCAATATAAAAGGTATATAAAGTGTCTACAAATAAAGCCGTCTGATTATAGTTTAATATCGAGCTGATAATAAAATAAGTGAAAGCACGGAACAAGTGTAAACTAGGAGTTCACTGCTGATAACGAGCAATGAGCTAATACTGTGATTAACACTGATAACGCGTATCAATGAAACACGTAATCACTGTTAATGTCACGGCTTCATTGTACTGATAACAAAAAGAAATGACACAATAAAATACATTTAATGTTTGCGTACTTTTTTCCTCTCATTGTGCTAATTAATTCCCTTTTGCATCCCCTTCCTCTTCGCCCAAACATTAATACCCTTAAGAATAAGCTAAAACTACTTGGACAGTGTAATTTTCAAAATCTATACCTGGCGTTATTATGCCAAGTGCCATGGTAACTCTTTCAGCACAATCTCCATTGAGATATGAAGAGAATGGCCGTTGAATTTCATATCATCCTTTAGCGACTTTAGATCAATGCTTTCTTGGCTATGATCATTTAAATATTCGGTTAATTATGTATATATCCAAAACATTGCAACCAATGCCTGCTTGATATGATTCTTTAGACTGACAATTGTAATCTATAATATGTTGTAGATGATAGTCTTACAGTCTGTAATAGGACTGCCAATATTTATGCGGCACAGGGCTACAATACTATTGTTCCCGGCAAAACTGATAACCTTGAATATGTTAGCGCACCTTCTTCTCGTAACAATTTATCTACTATCACTTTACTAGTTGGGGCTTTTCCAAATATTATCTCATGTAAACACTATGATTAGATAACATTGTTCCCAAGTTTCAGATATTTCTTCAAATAGGTGTGGACACTTCAGACTTACACATAACGTCAGAAACATTGATAAGATTGTGCTGAATAATAGTACAGTTAAACTGAGGAGATGTAAAACGTATTGAAGGTCCTCAAATATGATGGAAATAGTATCAGACGGTACTTAGATAAGCTGATATCTCCAAAAGTATTGATTTACCTATTGACAAAGGCAACAAGGCATCTAGTATTTATAATCATCATCATCATCATCATCAGCCTATTCGCGACCACTGCTGGACATAGGCCTCACCTATGGCACGCCACTGGGCTCGATCTTCAACCCAACTTCTCCAACCGCTACCAGCCATCTTTCGGATATCATCATTCCACCTCGTTGGAATGTTATTAGAATATTATTCATTAGAATTTAGAAATCAGAAAATTAATAAAAATGCATAGCTCATCTTTCAGGTTAGAGATTAGACTGTAGTTGATGTATGGTGTACGAAACGAGAAGTCGGATATCAGTAGGCTCAGCAACCTAACAGACGCAATGATATAAAAATATTGGTCGCTATAAATGATATGGGTGATTCTACGATAAGAGGTAACTTGATCGGCAATCAGTATTTAATAGGTTTTTTATTCCATATTGTCCAATCATTTACAATCAATTACACCATTTTAATGTACTTAAACGAATAGACTCACAATTAAATGATGAAATATTATATTTTTTTCTGAAATTGCCAACAAAGTCCAAAAAAGTATCTACCCTGGCCTGTCCCTTTGCCGATTTTAGTTAAAGTTACTGCCGTACCTAATTTGTTTGTATCGCTTTCTAAACTAAAGCATGGTAAATATGCATTTGAATAAATATACTATAATAATTTTAAGAAAAAATCCAACAAAGTATGTTTTTTGTGTATATTTTCTGAACTTAAATTTTGTCCCGTATTTTTTGTGTCTTTACCCTGGCAAATTTTGTTCCACTACTACCAACATAAAAATAAAACGGAAGTATTGCAAATTCCTCTCAAGGACATCTAACGACGTGAAGTTAGCCACAAATAACAAGCGAGCCATTAGAGGCCGCCATTTTGCTAGTTGTCGCGACGCGTAGGTGCGGTGTAGTGGTCTCGCAAAGTCATTGTATCTCTCCACTGGTAAGTCAAAAAAGTTATATTAATGATTTGATTCATTTGTGTAATATTACATTTATTCAATAATAGTGTACTTATTCAAGTGGGATATTTAATTAAGCCAAAAATGTTATACGTCGATTACAATATTTGAATTTATCATGAAAACGTCTTTCCCCTGTCGTATTTCCCCTGCCAAGATAATTACCAGGGGAGATACTTACTAGCCAGGGGAGATAAAACATATCATATAATGTAGTCACAAAGTAATTTAAATATAGTTAGATTGTACTGAAGTCAGATTTATAAATAATATACCGTATATTGAAGTTTAGTGGTGGTAGGACTTATGTGACCGCCCGGGTAGCAACCACCGTCCACGAGGCGTAAAGACCGCCATAGTGATCTCCGGATCGCGTTCCGGGATCAGCCTATTGTTTTCCGGTTTCTTCGAGGGTCTTGAGTCCGGGCATGAGGTTGTACCGTGTGGGTATTTCCGGTCGTTTGTCGAAGGGAGGAATGTTGATCCGCCGGCCAGGGAGACCCGTAGAACCCGGTTGTCCGCTAGCCGCCCGCGGTATAGTACAGGGGCCCAATCGGGGCTAACCAACTCGAGAGGCTGCCTCACCATGCCGCGCATAATCTTGGGTGGGTCCGTCGTGCCGGTTGGTGACCGGAAGTGGGGTCCTGGCGGCCTATCCCGGGAGGGTACGGGTTCCCTTCCGTCCGGCGGATCAATTCTCTTCCTGCCGACCCTTTCGTGCCGGTGCCCATTCGGCCTTCTTAGTGCCCGAACTTAAGCTCCTCGTTGCCTCTTCACCAATCCCATCCTTTCTACCATAACTGCAACCAAACAGAGCAGGTCCTTCAGCGGTGCTTAACCCCACCACCGTGTTCATTATGGAGTTCATTAACATCCGCGGACTCCATACGAACCTCAATGCGGTCCACCACCATCTCGAGACGGCCCGGCCTGCTTTGCTCTTCCTAACGGAGACGCAGATTCGTTATCCGGACGATAATTCTTACCTGTTGTATCCCGGTTATTCGCTTGAAGTAAACTTCAAGCCTAAAGCTGGAGTATGCTTGTATGTTTGGTCGGACATCTGCTGTCGCCGTTTCCACTGCATGGAGGACCCATCCTTCTCCGCTCTGTGGGTGCACGTGGATCTAGGTTCCCTGAGCCGCATCTACGTGTACCTTTACAGATCACACAACGGGAACGATGAGACGACTCGGCTGTTCAGGTATCTTAGCCAGGTGGCTGATGACACGCAGGCGTAGTTCCCGTCGGCCGAAATGGTGGTCTTGGGGGATTTCAATGCTCGTCACAAACTGTGGCTGGGCTCCTCCAAGACTGATCATGCTGGCAGAGCTGCCCATGCATTCGCTCTGACTCATGACCTGACACAACTGGTGGACCAGCCCACCAGGATCCCGGATGTGGCGAGTCATGCGCCTTCTCTGCTGGACCTTCTGCTGGCGAGTCACCCAGCCGGGTATCGTGTGACCGTTAGTGCGCCTCTGGGCACTTCCAATCACTGCCTGGTTGGGTCGTCAGTACCGTTCGCATCACCTCCACGTCCCGTGCAGGTTAGGCGGAGGGTCTGGCATTACTCGTCGGCAGATTGGGATGGTATGCGGGAATATTTCGCATCCATCTCTTGGAGGCAGCGCTGCTTTGAGGGTAAAGATCCCTCAGCGAGTGCCAACGCTATTGCTGACGAGATCAGACTTGGAATGGAATATTACATTCCTTCCTCTGAGATCAACAGTAAGGGTCGTGGACGCTCCTGGTTTAATCGTGCATGCGCTGATGCTGTCGGTGACAAACAGGCGGCGTGTCGCGCTTGGATCAGGGGTCGCGCCATGAAGGATCCCAATATCAGTTCCCTCAAAGAAGCCTACAACCGTGCCACCAAGGCCTGCAAGAATATAATATAGCAGGATTGGGCGTGCGTTGGCCGATCACCCAACTAGCAGTCGTGCTTATTGGAGTTGGGCCAGGGCCGTTCAATCTAACTTCTGCCGTCCAGCGTTACCGCCGCTGAGGTACCCAGAAGGAACGCTGGCCCACAAGCCGCAAGAGAAGGCCGCCTTGCTGGCAAATCTCTTTGCGGCTAATTCCCGCCTCGAAAACCGTGGTTCCCAGATGCTGCCCACACTGCCTGATTGCGTTTTCTCAATGGCGGATATTCGCATCAGGCAGTGTGATGTGCGGCGTGAGTTACGGTCTCTCGATGTGCGGAAAGCCAGTGGTCCGGATGGGATACCAGCGGTGGTTTCAAGAGCTTGTGCAGCCGAGTTGTCTCCTGCACTGACTCGTCTCTACCGAGCGTCCTACCGCACAGGTGTTGTGCCGGAATCTTGGAGGGAGGCCTGGATAAATGTATGAAGACACGTTAATTTAATTTTGTTTTATAAATAATAAAAGGCTTTAAGGTGAAAGTATTTAAAAATATCAATAACTAATAGTCTAATAAAATAGATTTTCCGATTAAAAGTTAAGTGTAATGTTTAATAAAAGTTGATTTTATTAATTTCATTCATTATTTCATTGCCCGAATCTCTCCCCTGGTCTAATAAATATCTACCCTGATCTTGACGTCTCTACCCTGGCCTCGATATTTACCCTGGCCTTCTAAAAAGTAATAAAATATGTGTGAAGTGACCTGCCCTTGGGTGAAAAGGTTAATCAATGGGTTAATTAGCATAATTTAACATTTTCATGAAAAAAATCCAAATTTTCTCCCTGGCCGCGTCTTCTATGGGCTCGAAACCTCTTATCGTAGAACTACCCATATACAAACTAGGCCTACATCAACAAATGTGGCAAAGTATTACTTAAATACAACCTTATAGACGCTGCACTTTTCATCTTTTACTGAATTCTAAGAAATAGAATAGTTGGAAAACTACTAGAAGCGGCAGTAAGTCACGTAGCAAAGCTCGCGTGTTGCCCAACAACGAGATTGCACGCACGCCCACGCTCTCCACGAAATGCTCAAATATCAGCCGAATTTATCACGTGTCGCGGCCGCGTAAACACCACGCGCGGAAACTGGGTGAACCCAGAACTAAATTATATACAATGCGATGTGATAACGGACATTCTGTGCGTATTTTATCTTTCATTGTTTTGGTGGAGCGTGGTATTTATTGTCATCTAGCACTACGAAGTGACGAAAATGCACCAAATGATGATTGTAATGTATATAAATTACAATATAAATTACGTATCCTCCGACGAGAGGTTTTTTGTAACAAGATATGCAAGATTTGAAGCCGACATACACTTGCTTGTGTCAAGATTGCTAGATGTAATAATGTGTAACAAAATCAAGTGAAACAGTACAAACAAAAATAGGATTTCAAAATATTAGCAAGCTTGCCTAACAAATTTAACATCATCAGCCACATTAAGTCCCTTGCAAAATTGAAACCACCACCAAGAAGTTCCCCTGGATTTTTATTAGGTCGTCTAACTTATGGGTTCATGCCCACATATTTACTACATTTAACTAATTATTCTATTTATTGGTTGCTAACAGCTCAAGTCTCCCGTAACAAGTTGCATCATAGCGACACATTAACAGCTGATATTGCCAAGTGATTTGTTATATTTTATTGGGAGCTCAGGTCCGTATCATGTCTGTATAATTTATATTACTATCAGTCATAGGAACTACAAGTTCAGTTTGTTCATACTTTGATCGGTCACGGAAATCGGCTAAACTGCTAATATGAACGAAATTAATAAGTGATTTGTAATTTCTATCTAATAACAAATATTTGTTCGCCATTCAAATATTTACCTTTGCTGGAGGCTCCTAGGTTTTAATATTGTTATAATAGCATTAAAATATTAGAGCAATACATAAAAACTCCTTGAGTAGACACAATCGGCTTTCACGTAACGAGATTACTAGTGTAAAAGTAAAAAGCTTAACACGATTACGTTCCGCCATTCATTGCAGTAAAATGTCTTTTCTACTGACAAGACTTCATAAAAGGTCAGGTGACCGTGGAATTCTACGAACAGGGCTCTTGTGCAGCATTGGAATGCTAGTGGCTGAAGACGAAGACAACAACAGTTAATAAAACACGTGTGAGCCTGATTAGATTTTCGTGGGTTTATTTACACAATTATCCTGAACACCAATTGTTCATCATCATCATCATTTCATCCATACCCTTTTCGTCACAACATTAAATCCCGCCCAAGTGTGAATGGCGCATTGCACACGTCTTCGCCGTAGCGCGTGGGCGCGAGCGGCTCGTAGGTGCAAACCGCTCGCCACGGCACACACAAATAGATGTTTGTAAATAATACACCCACCACCGATGGCATCGGATTAGTTACACGCCACGCCTACTGTCACGGTGCCGGCTCAACTTCTACATAGTTCTCCTATCTGTATCTGTATATACGTCCCACTGCAGGGCACGGGCCTACTCTGCAATCGAGAGTACGATTGAGAGTGGTTATATAGTCCACCACGCTGGCCTAGTGCGGCGGACTTACATACCATAGATTTTTTTATAAATCACTATGGTATGCAGGTTTCGTCACGATGTTTTCTTTCACCGTTTTAGTGCGTGGTGATTGACTATCAATACACACATGACTCCGACAAGTCAGAGGTGTGCCCTGGGATTCGAACCCGCGACCACCGTGAACATGTTGGCAGAGATCTTCTATGTACAATGTACATAATTAAATAAATACACCCAACAGTCACATACATCGACTAGGCCTGATTTCACATTAAGATCAATTAAGTCTTTTGTCGTGGATATGAAAAACTACGAGAGACTTTTCGGTCTCACAAACACACAGACCCGAAACAAATACCTGTGGTTCCCGGTTCGCACAAATATTTGTTTCGGTGCGAGGATCAAACCCGCGGCCTCTTGTTTTACAGCTGGCGTCTAACCAACTGCGCCACAGAGGCCGCTTTCAATAACAAAAGATAAAACATGTTGTTATTGCCGAGGGACGTTCGTGTACTATTCCTTCTTCATAGCCAAAAAATATGTTAATGTTTTATGCCTGCAATGGAATAATGTTGGTGCGGTTCTCAAATATTAGTTTCATCTCTGGTCACAAGAACGAAAATACTTTTATAATTTCTGATGCCTACAGCACAGGATTTGTGTACAGTTTGAACCTGTGTGATGTTTACTTATTTACTTACTAATTAATCATTGTACTTACAACATTAACAACATCCTTCCTACTATATAATTAATAACACCAGCATAAATACTGGAAATCTAGAACCTCATTCAAATGCCTTGACACGTGGTAAGGACATCCGTTTGTTAACATAATAGACCGAGTTTGCGGTAAGAGTCGTCTTACAATATACGGAAGCTTATATTATTTTCAGTATTATAATTCAATCAAGATAATATGATATATTGTTAGCATAGGTATGCACAATAAAATGAACATTAAGACGGATGAACATTGCTTTTGGAAATTTATGGAATGGAGAAGACGGTCCAATGATATCGATATAATGCCTACATGGTGGTAGGTCTCTCATATGTGGGAGGCTGTCTGGGTGGAGTCGATGGACACTCAATTTGGAAAGAATTTCTCTTACCAGTTGCATAATCTTCCCTTGCAAAACCTCTTGCTTGCAAAACCTTTGCACATTCGACATAGCTTTGCGTAAGTTTAACAACTACAGCTCCCACAGTATATGATCTATTCATATTACGAGTAGTTTAAGTTTTACGGCTACTGCGTTTCACAATATATAACCCCACGATAATGATAGGATAATTTTGAAATTTTTTGGCAGAACATTGTACATCGATTCAAAGTTCTGGGCGACTTCACCTAACTCAGTCGAACGAAATCATTTAACCAATATTATTATTAATCAATTATTATATTTCAATTAAATTAGCTGCTCTGAATTCAACTAAGCTACGACTGCTGTATAAGCACTGTATTGTTTTTTTTAAAGATCTACGCTAGAATTTCTTTCCCGTTCTTGTGTGGCAACAGCCTTGTGAACCGGGTGGTAGTGAAAAAATAAAAAAGTGATGGAATGTAAATAACGTATGACATTTTATGAGTTCAATAAATATTTTCATTTCAATAATTACACGTGTTAAACGATTGACTAATAAGGAAGTGCGAAGCTTGGCAAACACGCAACATGACTCTTAGTTTATATACAGAACTGATCAAACAATGGAATATTATTAATAGCTCGTCGATTATTATTGGCTCTTAATGTATCTTTCCTACAATCAAAACTACATTGGCAACTACTTCATAATTCATATATTGGCGCTTGTATTTCTCTTATGATAGATGGAAGTACAGCTAATAATACCACATTTCTGAATGAATCACGTTTTTACTGGTAGGTCCTTGGGTAGGTCTCTCTTATGTGACAGGCCGCTTGGGTAGGTACCACCGCAATGTTTATTTCTCCCGCCAAACCGTAGTGTCAATACACTGTTGTATTGGTTTGAAGGATTTTGTAGCCAGAGTAACTAATGGACGTATTGAGACTTAACATCGTATGTCTCCGGATGCTGAGCGAAGTGGAATGCCAATCATTGCTTGGTAATTCAAGGTGATATTTAGATTTCCTACTGTTCGTCATATCGCTTACCATCAGTCCAATGGCATGAGCATCAAGTCTTTTATGGCGATAAAAAAATATGAAAGAACTCCTACGACCTTATACAGAGTCTTTTTAACCTATTTAAGTGTATATTTTATGGATAGATCGAGATAAGGCGGTCGGCATTCGATCATGAATATGATGTTATAGCAAATCTAATGTTGGGATCGCTATTTAACTTTCCATAGTACTAGAAATTGACAATTTACAACAACAATCATCTCATTAGATATATCCATACCTGATGCATTAGTTATAAAGTGCAAATCACATATTTACATGTATTTTACATAATTAACACATATAAATTACATCTTACACCTTGCTAATTCTAATGCGGAGATAATAAAAAAGTACCAGGGCGACAAAGACGTAAAGAGAGTTGTAATTAGCGGCTTCCTACGACTTTAACTAGGGCGTCTGTCTACTATATACACAGCAGAAATTTTCCTTTACATCAATAGTTTTTTTTTTAACAAAACAATTATTCAACCCATTAGCCAAATCCTCCATATTTAATAGCTTTTAATATACAAAAAGTTTCAACTATAAACCATGGAAATGTAAGACCATGTATAGAATATGTCTGGACGTTGTCATAGGATATATTTGGCCGCGCAATAACATAATGACTCGTAACAAGGTGCCGCACGGTGGGACGGATTTCGAGGCTCCTTTACATAGGATTTTTCAATTTTTTTTTACCTTTTTTCTCAAATCTAAGTATGAGGTATTATTGTTATTACCATAACATTAACTAATATTAGAATTTTGAACCGATTGGCATCTCAAATATTGAAAAAAATGACTTTGAAGATTTTAAATGTATGAAAACGAATTTTGTTTTCGTCCTAACTTTTTTTTATATTAAGATGTAAAGCTGAAACTTTTAGAGATTATAACTTGAACCCACACCAAGCCATACAAATTTTGACCTTGACCCCGACCGGTCCCGTTTAGGAGATATGGGGTAAGCAAATATGCACATTTAGCCCGCATTTTGACACGGGCTAATGTGTTTGCCTTTTACCTTTTTTCGCAAATTTAAGTATAAGGTATTATTTTTATTACCATAAACTTAACTAATGTTAGAGTTTTGAATCGATTTTTATCTAAAATACTGAAAAAAAATGACTTTAAAGATTTTAAATGTATGAAAACGGATTTTGTTTTCGTCCTAACTTTTTTTTATATCAAGATGTAAAGCTGAAACTTTCAGAAATTATAACTTAGACCCACACCAAGCGACACAAGTTTTGACCTTTACCCAGCCCCGTCCCGTTTGGGAGATATTATGGGCTAAGGAAATGTGCACATTTAGTCCGCATTTGGACACGGGCTTAATGTGTTTAAATAAATTAAATTCTTAAATTTGTCTATGTGATCGTATCATATGATATCTAAAAACATCTGCAACTCATAACCTTGACCTTGAACGACACTGTTTTACAGATATGAATAATTAAAAAGTGCATTTTCTGAGTATGTTGTTACATGGGCTCTCGTAACTAGCCTATACCTGAAATTTGCGATCCAAAATAACAGGAGATTTTGTAACACGTCAGTTTCAGGCCCTATATTATTACTTTTGACCTTAATCTTGAAGAATTCCATTCAAAAGTTACGAATCAAAAATTACAGGAATATGAAAATTATAGAATAGAATTATTGAGCGAGAAATACATAGCCTAAACTAGTTGTCTGGTTTGAAATAATCATATTTTCTATCCCCATTTAGTGGTAAGAGTCAAATTGCAACTAGTAGAATCAGTTTCTACTGTTTTAAATAATCTTTTAACAGTAATATCTAAAATTGACTGCAGCTTAAGTTTGACTTCAGATTCGGTTATTGTCATGTCTTCTTTTTCAGGGTAACATTCCTGTTTCTCATTTCTCACACAATTATAGGATGGAAAAATATCACATCCTAAATCCTTTGTTTCTTTCCTCAATGTCATTTATTGCCACTTAGATAACTTTATAGAAGTTGCAATACCCAATGCTTTGTCAGCGGAGCAAGCCCGCTGCTTGGAGTTCAAACAAGATCGGAGCATCGGAGCATCTTCGGGATGTTTAATTAGATGCTTCATTAATGCAGTGAAGTCGATCAAATTTTCGTTTTCTTCTGCTTTTTTGGCCAACACATAGGCTAGGGACTTGAAATCGTTTTCCTCAATAAGAGTTGCTGACCTTCTTTTCTTTTACGCACTGCTTAGTTGTGAAAACATTTTTCGTGGATTAAATACAGTAGTTGATGTCGACACTGACACAGAATGGGGCACAGTAAGCTCCGATGATGAACCGGGTTTGGTTACTGTAGACGTACTAGCAGTCGTATCTTCATATTCCATCTCAATAGGTGGTATCTCTTCACTCCTGAACTGATCATTATTAATGATCAATTGAATACATTCTGGCCAATTGATTTCCGTATCTAACCAATCAGCAAACTTTTTTAAAAATTTGTCTCATGTGCCGTTAGCTGACTTCCATTTACGTTTCAAGTTAGAAATATAAGAAGCACAAAACGACTTCAGTTTTGACTTTTCTTCTTCGGTTAAACTAACAGTCACAGAATTTATCACTATTATAAATAGCATGTCTCCGTCAAAATTATTTTGTCTCATGAATATAAATATATCAAGATTAGACACAAATCCTTCCATATTGAACAACTCAATAATCGCACAAAAAGATAGTGATAAGAGTCAGTAAAGATAAGTGAAATAAATTTAGGATGACCACTGTATTTAAAGTATTTGGATATATTACCCTTCCCACCACATTTATTTACACAAACAATAACAACAAAATTCCTAGAATAAAAGGTGGCCCGCAAAACATGGTAAAGAAAGGGCTAATTACCCCCAATTAACATTATCAAAAGTCGGCCACATCTGTAGAATAACAATGGATATCGAGTGCAGATGTATGATATTAGAAAATTCTATTAATCAAGGTAAGTAATCCACGTCACCTGGTTGCTTATATTTTAATGTTATAATGAATTACTATGAAGTCATAAATTAGTTAGGGATTATCGTACCACATTTTTTCATAAAACTTGAAAAAATCAGCACCTGAGCTCAATATCCATTAGCAGTCAGAAAAATGTAAGAATTTAATTTATTTAAACACATTAAGCCCGTGTCCAAATGCGGACTAAATGTGCACATTTCCTTACCCCATATCTCCCAAACGGGACGGGTCGGGGTCAAGGTTACAACTTGTTTGACTTGGTGTGGGTCTAAGTTATAATCCCTGAAAGTTTCAGCTTTACATCTTGGTATAAAAAAAAGTTAGGACGAAAACAAAATCCGTTTTCATACATTTAAAATCTTTAAAGTCATTTTTTTTCAATATTTGAGATAAGAATCGGTTCAAAACTCTAATATTAGTTAATTATATGGCAATAAAAATAATATCTCATACATAGATTTGCGAAAAAAAAGTAAAAAAAAACACATTAGCCCGTGTCAAAATGCGGACTAAATGTGCACATTTCCTTAGCCCATAATATCTCCCAAACGGGACGGGGCTGGGTAAAGGTCAAAACTTGTGTCGCTTGGTGTGGGTCTAAGTTATAATTTCTGAAAGTTTCAGCTTTACATCTTGATATAAAAAAAAGTTAGGACGAAAACAAAATCCGTTTTCATACATTTAAAATCTTTAAAGTCATTTTTTTTCAATATTTTAGATAAAAATCGATTCAAAACTCTAACATTAGTTAAGTTTATGGTAATAAAAATAATACCTTATACTTAAATTTGCGAAAAAAGGTAAAAGGCAAACACATTAGCCCGTGTCAAAATGCGGGCTAAATGTGCATATTTGCTTACCCCATATCTCCTAAACGGGACCGGTCGGGGTCAAGGTCAAAATTTGTATGGCTTGGTGTGGGTTCAAGTTATAATCTCTAAAAGTTTCCAGCTTTACATCTTAATATAAAAAAAAGTTAGGACGGAAACAAAATCCGTTTTCATACATTTAAAATCTTCAAAGTCATTTTTTTCAATATTTGAGATGCCAATCGGTTCAAAATTCTAATATTAGTTAATGTTATGGTATAACAATAATACCTCATACTTAGATTGAGTAAAAAGGTAAAAAAAAATTTGAAAATCCTATGTAAAGGAGCCTCGAAATCCGTCCCACCGTGTGCCGTCTGGATGGAGATATATGCCGTGTCCACCTTACACTACCCGCTATTTACCGGCTGATAGATTGACCACTTATTGTGCTAAGGTAATGGATGACACAGTTCGGGTTGGGTACTAATTGAGTGGTTTAGTTGCAAAGATATTTATTTGAAAGAATGTAATGAATGGTCTTCCAAATTCAAGGTATTTCGTCTTATACGACGGGGTTTTAGGTCTCCGTCGACCACAATAAGATTACAGTAACATTTTCTTTTTATGCTATAAATACACTTGATAGTTAATGCATGCTGTTTGATGGTTATAATACTTGAAAGAACAAGAATTAACTTTGCAAATTACCAACAAAAACTAAAGTTTTGAAGTTATTTAAGTATTGAAATCTGGGACGCACATATTTTAATAAACATAAAGCCTTATAAGAAGACCTCGGTGCTCGAAAATGGGACTTGCTAAACCTGAACCGAAATCCCACACCGAGAACCAGTCACAAATGCTAAAACAGGGAAGCAAACTTCACCTCTAGCTAAGCAATCCAGTACAGCCCAGCAACACAAACAAACAGATCCTTGGTTCTATTTCCACGCGCCTGCGCACGGCGTAATGTGGGGCGCGCGTTAATTTTATATGTCTGTTTATAGACATATTCACTCATTTGGGCGTTAAACTTGACACACTGGCCTTGCCGCCGCGAGACCTGCACTTGTCGTGCCAAATGTTGGCATTATGCAGCGATAACATGTATGAGTAAAGAAATGGACTGGATCGATACTTGAGAGTATGGGACAAACGCGACGAAAGCGTTAACAGGGAAAACATACTCATTAAAATCCAAAATATTTTTTAAAAAGTCTTAGGTTTAGTGGCAGCATTTTTAAACTATGAATTAGCAATGTTCTGGTTTAATTTCCTAGGTTAAGCACTCCAGTTTATCCATATGTCGTTTTGGGAAATCTCGTGTTATGAACTGTTCGGGACTGGAATTTGAGCCATAGCGATAGGCACACACACTATAAAATCTTAGGCAGGAAATAACCTTGGCAAAATGTGGATGCCATTATTGATATTTCGGCCTTCGCCCTCGAGGATACAAGCGTGAATTATGTATGTTTAATTACAAAATATATTACAACTTGTCCGTAACAAATTCCTGAGCGATAAGACCGTCATTTGTAATTATACATGCAGTTTTCAATTGTTATCGAGTCATTTTCTTTCTGGCACGAAAATTCCACAATTCAAATGAAGTAACCATCGATCCAGCGCCCCGTATTGGCTCCACCGGGGCGCAGCATGCAGATACTCTTTTTTTTAAATAATCAGAAATAATGTAGGATTTCTAATTTAGGAACAATTTTTCAAATCGGTCTAGCGGTTTCAGAGCCAATTAAATGCAAACAAAGACTCAAATCGTTTCTGTTTATAGTATTAGTTATGAAGTTGTATTCGACAATGTACGATGTAATGGAGTACGTCGGCAATATGTGCCTGAGCCTCAACATTCCCGGACCTCAACCAAGGGGTAGACCAAAGAAACTCTAGATGTTGTCAAGCAACATATGAGGGTCAATGGCCTTACTATTGAGGATGCCGAAGATCGGAAGAAATGGAGGAGAACTGGAAGGCGGATCCTGGCGCCCGCCGGGATAACACCAGGTTAAAGAACGAGGGAGGTAAACTCGATAATGACGGCTTGATCGCAACCGTACATTCTCAAGCTGAAACCGAAACGTTACATCCTTGCATATACATTGCAAAGCGGGTTTTATCATTATGTACAATGGTTACTATCTGAGCGGATAAGAACATCCTTTTTTCTGTCACCAATTTTTGGGTCACCGGCAAATGCCAATCCGGTTGCTAGTGATAGCCGAAGAACTGATAAAGGGATCACTAATTCCCTATTATACTCTTTCTGCCTTATTCATAGAGTTTTAAAATCCATTTTAGCTATCGAATGCTTTGTCCCTTTCGAACGACTTTTTAATTATTTTTGGACGTAGAAGACAAAACATTGGATGGCTGAAATAGGTTTATAATCTGTATGAATAAGGCCTAGTGTTCTGGCCTAACGTTGGGGCAAACATCTTGTGGGATCTACTACAAATGAGAAATCGCAAGTGCCTAGTTCATGGTCAACCATGCTAGTCTATTGCGAGTTGGCGGACTCTACATACCATATAAATTCTAGTAAAGACATCTAAGGTATGCAGAATGTAAATTTTCTTAACATGTTTTCCGTCATAGTTAGATAATCTGTTACCCCTCATAACTCCTTCCCAACTTCGAACCTAGCAACAAAACAATAGAGAGAAAAACATAGACAAATATTTTCCCGCGAAAACCGCCAATGATGTTATGACACATGGTGCAACAATTCGCGAGGCAGGTAAGGTTTCCCGCCAGTATTTTTTGCCGCCACAATACGATCCATTGTTGTGGCACCATTGTTTCACCGTATCAGTTGCACAATACCCGCTATCGGCGTCGGTGTCACCGATGCATTGTTTTGATAAAGCAGAGTTCGGTTGAGAACTTTTAACGGCCATTCTCTATACCCCATCTATCTTTAACAAGAGGTTAAAATAACTAACATGAATATCGATACAATTTGACAGCCTCCGTGGCGCAGGCGGTAAGACGCCGCCTGTGAAACAAGAGCCCGCGGGTTCGATCCCCGCACCGAGAGAAATGTTTGTGCGGCCCACAAATATTTCTCTCGGGTCTGGGTGTTTGTGAGACCGAAAAGTCTCTCGTAGTTCCTGATACCCACGACACAAGACTCGATCTTAATGTGGGGTCAGGACTATGTATGTGACTGTTGGGTGTTATTATTATTATTATTAATTATACGCTTCATCAAACAGAAATAAAACATATATATTTATCTAATCTAGCTATCTATAAATATATGCACCATATCTATACCTCTCTATCTTTTTAATTGAAACATAAATTACATCGAAATATGTAATGAAATCTTTTGTTAATGATAGATAGATTATTGAGAACAGCTGTTGGAAAGGCTCGGGATGAAAATATAACAAACTGTAAGCGAACTTATTATCTAAACAACAATCCTGAAATGGAGTAATCAAAACACATATGGGCGTGTCCATATATGTTTGATAGGATTGGTCTATTTTCGAGATAATTCCATGGATAGGAATCAAGATAATTTATTAATTTAAGCAATAAATATGAAAAGATGGGATTGAAATTCAATTATGACTATAAAAGGCTGTTTAAAACCGTTTTACGTCCTTATTCCTAATACATTTACTTTCTTTGTATTTTATGCACGTTAAACTTTGCGTGGTAGTTCTAGTCACCTGGTGAATAGTAATTAGTAATTACCACCACCCCTAAACATTGGACACACCTGGAGTTACATAAGCACCTGCTTCACTCTTAGAATTTATGATTAACTTTTTCCCATACAGCTACTTAGGTTAATTTTCAAAATTTAAATTTTAAATATTAACTTTTTTTTATTAGAATACTTATATTTTATGCGTTAATATAGTTTATTTTATATTGGCGGCAGATAAGTTTCGAGAGAAGTTATGGGTTTATTTCCGAAAATACCTTTTGTAATATAGTATGTTAATACGGATAACATAAGCCTATGCACATTAGAATAAGTAAATAATTTATTTGATATCAAATATAACTAACAAGGAAATAACATGTTTATAATTGTTCAATTATGTCATAATAATAACAAAATTACGATGTAAATAAATTCTTCAGCTACATTAATACAATTAATTTTATCGTTTTTATGGAAATTTACAGTTATGTACATCGAACAAAGCTTTTGTCTGCATTATCTAGTAACAATTTGTCATAAGGGAAAAATGCGTGAGTTTATGGTATGATTGTACATACATAAATTCATGTCTTTTGTCCCACCCTCGTTTCGCCGTGTATTTTCCGTCCCACTATGTGATAGGGGGCGAGCCTATTGCCATATGAGGCTCAAATTCCTGACTCGGGCTGATAATGAATAGGAAAAACAACTGCGCCACTGAAGCAGTCGAATGAATGCATGTGTGTAATTTACCATAAATCAGAAATCTAAATTGTATTGGAATGTTTATTTAATTTATTTTTCTTAATTCAGGAAAAAATAAGGGATAAAATACGAACAACTACATTATAATCTACGATGGAAGACAATACCAACAAAAGGCAATGAAAACGGTGGATTCACGCGCACAAAAAGTGCATCCCTAAAAGCTAAAAATAATGTTGTTATAATGACTCAATACCGCATACCAGAGATAAGGGAACAAGTAATTTGAAGTAACGACCCTGCGTTGATAAACGTAACTTCCTCACAAACAGATAAAGTCATCCGTTTTGTTTACTATCGTTCGACAATTTGTTAACTTCGGAATGATAAAAATTATGACATAGAGACAGCTATATGCTGCCTCTGTATGGCTGGAGGCTAGACGTCTGCTGAGATGAGAGGTCGCAAGTACGATTACCACATCGAGACAAATGTCCACATAACACTCGATTAACTGTATTGTCTGCTCAAAACTGTATGAGCAAGCTAAACATATTCTTTTACACCTTCCACACAACAACTTTTGCAATTCCTGTCAGCCAGGATCGACATGTAAATTGACGCAACATCAAAATACCGAACATTTCCGTATGATACAAACGCCACAGTGTGAATGAATGTTTGACTTATAGCATAATTATGGTAAAACATACACATAAAAATAAATATAATAAACTTATCTCACGATATTTAACATATAGGCAAAGACTAAGCCTTATTCATACAGTTTAAAAACCTATTTTAGTTTAAATTCTGTTTGAGCGAAGGAGACAAATAATTTGATAGCTAAAATAGTGTAAAAACTGCTTATAAATAAGGTTGTAAGATATTGGAATGAAAATCAATGCTGAGCAAATCTATAATACTATTCCAAAACTCACCAAACTACATTTTCAGCCGTCCTCGTGGAGATACAGCCCATTACAATAAATTACTATAATTAATCTGCTAAATGGATGTTATATGAAGTAGTTTCAGTAGACATTAACGCAACTAACATTAATAAAGTTGTCAGACTTGACATCTGTATTTCATAATTGCATTTAAAATATAGTATGTTTGTCATAAAATATTATTGCCATACACTTCACATTCTCCACAATTATGTTGTGAGGTAATATTAGTATTTTTTTCAATAATGTGACTGTTTTAACTGTGACTATATTTTGGTTTTAATGGTTGGTTCTTAATGTAGGATGGCTTTGAAATAAGATAATTTTTGCATTCGAATGTGGGTAAAAATCTTACTAGATTTTTGCTAGTATATGCTCAAAAAAATACGATTATGCGATTTTCTAAAAGCATAGAACTAATACAAAAGAGAAAATATGCTTGTAAACACAATATTTTACCAAAATACTGAGGAGACATTTACACTATATTTATTTGGCCATATCATACTTAACGGTGCCAAGGCTTCTCGAGAAAGATGTGTTAATTGGCTGAAATTTCCATTTATATTTTTGGATGGATTAAACTATTTTATCAGACGTTTAGCCTTGTAGTACATATACAAAATGCTAATGTGAAAATAATTAGTTGATACACCACCAAAAATATAGTTCTATACATTTTAAATGGCTGATAGATATTATTTTTTGACTTAAAATAGTTACACCTGTTATTTTGAACTTTACACTGAAGTTTAAATATTAAGATAATAAATCAAATTAACTAGAGAAAATATATGCCTGGTTTGTTTCGACACCAATTGGATTCCTTTGTGTAGTAATTAAGACAATATACTAACCAATATGATAAATTACATTAAAGAGAGGTGGGGTGTCCAATGTCACTTGCTATATGTAAGAGTGTAGCTATCCCTTCACACCGGTTGTCTGTGAGACAGGGATACCATTCTGGATATGCCAACTCATTCATAAAATATCTTCGAAATCCTACTGCAAGACTAACACTGCAACTTTCTACTTTAGGATTGAGGACAAGTATTTATTCAAAGATGCCTGTGTTGAATTACAATCTCATGCATAGGAAGTAATCTCACTTAGACGCTTCACATTGCCAACTGGGAAGCAAATAGCTATATTCTATATCTGAACAGCGAGACAAGCATGCCATTCACCTGATGGTAAACAATACTACTGCTCACAGACAGTAGCAAAACCCAACAACAGCTGCAATTACAGAGCAATGTTTGGCATTCCACTGCGCTTGCCATCCTGAGACATAAGATGTTAAGTGTCAAAATATCCAGTTATTCTGGCTACAATGTCCTTTAAACCGGACCACAACAGTCCATTTACACTGCTGTTTGGCGGGAGAAATAGACATTGCGGTGGTATCTACCTAGGCGGACTCTCACATATGAGAGACCTACCACCAGTAAGTAGAATACAATAGTAGTGGATTCTTCAATCTTACTTTCTATTTGTATTGGGTTGGGGTGTAAGCGAGACTGAAAAGTCTCTCATAGTTTCTGATACCCACGACACAAGACTCGATCTAAGTGTGGAGTCAAGACTATGTGTGCGACTGTTGGGTGTATTATTATTTATTATTATTGTCTCTAGTTGTAAACTAAACTCGCTACTCACTTATTGTATGCAGCAAGAGAAGCACTTTAGGCTCATAATGAAACATATATCTGTATAATGACTTTACTGTGTTGATACTTTGTTTTATCTTTAATGGACATCATCATCATTAGAATATGTTATTTAAATATGTTAACTACCAAGATAAATTTAAATACAGTATTTATGGATATCATGAACAATTTTGTGCTTAAATATGGCACTATAATTACTTGACTGAATATTGAAATTTACTTTAATATGTTAATTACAGAGTAGTGAATAACTTAAATGAAATAGGTTAATAATCAAGATTTGTAATGTGTCTCAAGTAACACAAGTACAACTTCACTAACTAAGCAAAGGGCATCGAAATTAATACCATTAAGATATGATGTGTAAATAACTTTGTATTTAACAAGGTATAATTCTAAATTTCTGAAAATTATTTCTTCAAATTTAATCATGAAATTGAATATTTAGATCTTCCAATATTGAGGATTTAGAGAAAGTTGCTGGAGGCTTAAGAATCCAACCCTTTTCTAAACTGATATATTCTACCTACCACTCTAAAAGGGCGAAAGCGTGTCTACGATCCCCTAGGAGATTCGGAGTTATTTTGGCGGCAATCACTTTTTACAAAGTTCGCCACTTTCTTGTTTAGCTCTCATACACTATAAAAAAATGACAATAGCGCCGAAGATGTAGTTACAAGTATATTTGCCAATACACACGAGCGCAATTTATTAAGTTTAACGGTATGACTTATACTTTATTTATAGATCTGTCGAAATTCATAAAGTAATGAATGAAACTCACTCACCTTATTGTGTGGCAGCACTATGAAGGCACCTCCGCCCGCCGACTCGACGATTATCGCCAGAAACTTTGGATTCACCGCACAAAAAGTGGAGTCCCACGAACTCTTTGATACTCTTATGTTATCATAACATTGCTCACGTTTCAGCGCCTGCCCGTAAACGTGGCGGAACTTCGAACTGCGAACCACCCTAAACGACATCTGCAACGCCAAATACACGATTAACAACAATACAAACAACTATTTATTTGCAATTTCACATATAACATAACCTATACGGTCACTATGACCTACATTTTGACACTATTAAACTGAAAAAAGATCCACAACTCACGTTTAATTAAATAGATGATATATTAAAATTACACTAGGAAATGCAATGAAAACATTTGATATATAACTCAATTAAATATAAGAAAATAAAACTGAGAGCTGCTAAGGATCGAAGGGAGGACGGTTGGGAAAACGAGCGAACTCCATATTTGGTAATGCCTGCAGTCGCTACATTTGATTATGATAAACTGGCTCGCTATAGTAGTAAATATTACAGAATATAGTTTAATTTGTGAATATAGTAATCTTTTTTATATTTATATTAATTAAAATATTATTTAAATAGATTTTATTTAAGAAAGCACTGTAAGATATGAATATTCAGATGATTATTTTTGAACGCAGCCTGTAGATGTCAAACAGTTGTCAAACGAATGAAGAGTTGTGACGCGTTCACATTTGTTAAAAATATTATTAAAATAACCTACCTTATAAAAAGTTGTTTTTTGTTGTTGTCGTTATCATTCAAAAGCATTTCAAAAGTCTTACCTTTGGAACTTCTAGACGAATTTCTGGATTTATTTGAGTTGATTTTGGATGCTGCGCAGTTTGAGCATGATAACTATGACATCTTTCTCGTCCTGCTCGTTTGGCTACGGGTGCTCTTCTATTTGGACTTGTAAAACTATTATGTCTCTTTATTTCCTATGTGAACAATTATAATGTTGATTAATATGTAACAAATAAATGGTAACAAAAATATATAACTTCTAAACTCACTCCGTCAACTTCCATTTCAATTGTAACCACTATTTTGCTCTGAAATTGAACAGCAAGTCGTATATTTTATTAATCGTATCGCAATTTAACAATTAGCATAAATGATAGTGCTTTTATTAACAGAAAAAGTAATATCCATTGAGGGTAGACGATACTTTTCACAAATGTGTTGATAGTGAAAAAGTATACAGTAGAGATTAGAGAATAACATATTATTTTATTAAAAATCTAGTTGTTCTATATAAAAGTGTAATATAATATAACATTATCATAACACATATAAAACTATTAAATCGTGTTTAGCTTAATTTTTAATAGCATATAATGACGTGAATTTAATAAAAAGTTGCCATCCCTCATTTTCCACTCGACAACGACAGAAATTTATATTCTGTGCAAGTCGTGTAAATAGAAAAAGAATCGCGAAAAGTTCACCTAGAGCCGAAAAAATATAATTTATTATTTATTTCATTACAATTTTGTCAAGAGTTTCGTAATATACGATGTTTTGTTAATTTTTTTCGTTCATAACACTGTGATATTCCCGTTTGGACAATGGAAGCTACTTTTACCAAGGTAAAATAAAATTTTAAATATATCATTTTTTCAACACTACGAAAAATAATTAGACGTAAGAATTGGATTAGGCTGATATAAATTTATTAAGATTATAAAATAGACATCGCATGATGTAATTTTTCACACTTATTTTCAAACTCATATTCATGAGTCAAATCTTTTTTAGTTTTTTCGTACCGGTGTTTACTGTGACGCAGGGCATATTATATGCAAATTCTTACATCCTGCTTATTGCCGCGGTAAACCTTTCCAAGTATCAACTTCCTGTAGTATGTAACGCAGTCTTCTGGTGCGATACGTATTTTTATAATTACTATTTCTTCGGGTTGTCACCATATGAATGTAAAAAGCGTTTAACACAGTATCTATTTTCGAATAGATAGGTATAATGGCCTTAATCGAACAATCTTTTTCTACCTAGCCTTAATACACACCTGTACTGGGTTGGTGTTACCAATACTTCATGGGGTTCAGGAAAATGATTGATCATTGAAGTCAAACAGTATAATTTCATGAGGAGTTAATGATGTTAAGCTTGTGTTTAAGAATCTGTATCAGCCCATATATGTCCCACTGTAGAGCATGGGCCTCCTCTACAATCAACAGTATGATTGAGAGTGGTTAGGCCATATAGTCCACTACACTGGCCTAGCGGGTTGGCGGACTTACATACTATTATTTTTTTATAAGTGGTATGTAAGTTTAAGAATAATTTTTGAATACTAAGGTGCTACATGTACATAGATTTCTGACAAAAACATAATAAAAAGTAGTATATTAGCAGGAACAAAGCACCTTATCAATTGTTGCATAAATGCATAATATTTAAATTTGAATCAAAATTATCCTTATTTACATAGTTTTATGAGATCATATTGTAAATTTATACCATCTCTTTGGAAAGTTTAGATGAATTAATTAAATTTTTATGTAATCAGTGTTAAAATTTTAAATCTTGTTTCATAGCTCTTAACAACTTAATACGGTATATGAAATTGCTTTTGGAAGTGAGACTTGGTTAGTCTTCTTCTTCTGGTTAGTGGAAAGAAAAAATATATTTCTTGTTCATATGCCTGGCATGTTATTTCGATACCAAGTAAACCCAAGCCATAATCAATATGTTAAATTAAATTGATCTCAAAACAAAAATAGAACTGTTGTCTATATTTTTTCATAACTGTGTATTGTCTACAATTTTCTACCTTTTAAATGAGCCCTACATCTTATCTTGGATTTGAAGTGTTATTAAACTGAGAGGCATCATAACATGTTCAAATAAACATGACATCATTGGTTAGGTATATGACTAGAACACATTGTGTAAAATGATCATTTTGATCCATCTTTATTCTGATTAATAATTTTTTCTTGAGTTTATTATTCATATAATGTTAAATTTTGGACTTTGTATGTAAAGATTTATTTTTATGTTTTTATGTTTCCATAAAAATATATTAATTATGATCAGGCTGAAACTACTGCTGTGTGGGAGACTGTTAAATTTAGAACCACATGACACTATGTACTGGTGGTAGGTGTCTCATAATTATGTGAGAAGCCGCCTGGGTAGGTACCACTGCAATGTCTATTTCTCCCGCCAAACAGCAGTTTAAATGCATTGTTGTGTTTCGGATGGAAGGACATTGTAGCCAGAGTAACTACTGGACATATTGAGACTTTACATTTTATGTCTCAGAATGGCGAGGTTGGTGGAAAGCCAAGCATTGCATTGTAATTCAAGGTGTTGTTTGGTTTTGCTATTGTTCATGAGCGGTCGTATCGTTTACCATCAGGCGAACGGCATGCTCGTCTCGCCATTCATTGCAATAAAAAAAAAAAAACTATTGCATTATTAACATCAATAGAATATTCATGGTTGACCATAGCTTCTTGAATGTCCACCAACCACTGGGCTACATTTATATACTGTTTTAAATGTATCCTATTTTTATTAACAATAAGGCTGTCATGTTGGGACATTAGAGTACACAGGTTGTCTTGAAAGACAACCTGTGTACTCTAATGTCCCATCAGATTTCAAAGGTTCCTACCACTTGAAAATGGCCTGCACCATTATATCAATATCTAACACTATTTTATTTTATTGCTTAAAGTAGTTGGAGTAATTGTTTTAATAGCATTGTATGTAAAGCCATGAAATGTAATATGAGGTCTGCTCAGCTATGAATCATAATAAACTATTTAGATTAAGACAATATAATAAATTGATGATATAGGATTAAGCCTGAGCAAGGCTCATAGGAATTGAGTTTTTAAGACCAAACCTACACTGGAAATTCTATTGTTAAATAATATTTTTTTTATTAACCATCAATAAAGGAAACTCCTAGGACAATCCATATTGGAAACAACATTATATCTGCAGCATGTATATGTTGTTAATAATATATTAACTTAATATATTATGCAAGAATGATCACTGTTAACAAAGTTAGCCACTTGCTTTATATGTAGGATGTATGCTGTTAAACAATAAATAAACAATTTCTATAAGTATAAAGTGCACCACAATATAAATTAGCAAAGTAAATATATAATACCATAAGGCATAAATATGATTTAAACACGCCATTATACATCCGCTTTTGTAACAAGATTTCACACACGAAAAGCACTGATTAATAAAATAGAAAACATTAAAAATATTTTCGTGGAAGTCTCGTGTTTGGATTCCATAGTTCTAATGCGACTCATTTATTTTCCGTCATTACGCGTGTTGATGACTTTACGTACAGACACATTTTTTGCGCATGCCGTAGTCGCTGGATGGCGCATGCGACACAATTGGTCGGTGTCGTGCGGTGTTCCACAGGGCTCGGTTCTGGGCCCGCTCCTGTGGAACATCGGGTACGATTGGGTGCTCCGTGGTGCCAACCTTCGGGGCGTCGCTGTCGTCTGCTATGCGGACGACACATTAGTGACAGCGACGGCCAGGACTTTCAGGAGAGCCGCCCTGCTAGCCTCATTTGGCACGGGACTGGTGGTTGGCAGGATTCGGCGACTGGGCCTCAAGGTGGCCCTGAACAAGACCGAGGCCGTGTGTTTCCACAGACCTCGGCGTGGGCCCCCACCAGAGGCCCACCTCACAGTGGAGGGCGTGCGGGTTTCCGTCGGCTCGAGCATGAAGTATCTTGGCCTCATCCTCGATAGCCGATGGAATTTCCGCGCGCATTTTGAGAAGTTGTCGCCGAAACTGGTGAAGGCGGCGGGCGCACTGGGGCGCCTGCTGCCCAACACTGATGGTCCTGGCATCCCTTGCCTAAACCTGTATGCTGGAGTCGTGCGGTCCATGGCCCTCTATGGAAGTCCCGTTTGGGCCGAGTCCCTGAGCGCTCGTTGCGTGCGCCTGCTGCACCGTCCGCAGCGCATGGTGGCGCAGCGAATCGTCAGGGGTTACCGCACGGTCTCGCACGAGGCGGCCTGCGTTCTAGCGGGAACTCTGCCCTGGGAGCTGGATGCTAAGACCCTCTCGTCTGTCTTCTTCGGACGAGAGGAGGCGTCCCAGCGCGGGCAGAGACTGGTGTCCCGAGAGGTCGAGGCAATGTTGGCCTCCCTTCGCAGGACCGCCGTGGAGGAGTGGCGTTCCAGGTTGGAGAACCCAAGTGCTGGCACGAGGACCGTCGCGGCAGTGCGACCTGTCCTCCAACAATGGCTGGAGAGGCGCCACGGTGCGCCGACATTCCGGTTGACTCAGGTGCTCACCGGGCACGGCTGCTTCGGTGCGTACTTGTGTCGCGTAGCCGGAGCTGAGGAGTCCGCCGTGTGCCATCACTGTGGCAACTGCCGCGAGGACACGGCCCAGCACACACTGGAGGAGTGCCCAACCTGGGACGAGGAGCGCAGCGCTCTCACTGCGGTTTTGGGTGGAGACCTCTCGCTACCGGCCGTGATCGCCGCCATGGTCGGCAGCCAGAGGTCGTGGCGAGCCATGCTCTCCTTCTGCGAGCGCGTCATGTTGCAGAAGGAGAGCGCCGAGCGGGATCGTGAGCGGAACGATCCCGCTCGTCGTCACCGCAGACGAAGAACGAGGCGCCGGGACGCCAACTAACCCGGCGCCGCAGAGGCCACACGGGGCCGCCTTCCCTATCCTGGCGGCCCCCGAGACGTAGCGCTATAAGCGTCAAAAAGCCGCGTCGCTGTAAGCGGCAGTGCACGTGGAGGCGGTCCTGGCGCGTCTGTGGAGCGGTATCCCGGGGCCGTCTCCAAAGTGCACCGATGGTGGCCAACGCGGGGTTTTTAGTCGGTATTTCGGTGCGCAGACTACGATAGGGACCCGTCCCAGCATCACGTCTCGCTGGGCCGGAAGGCGCACCGGTGAGTCCGACACACCCTCGCCCCTTCGGGGGCGGGATGGTCCGTAAAGGGATTTTCCCCGCGAGAAAAAAAAATGCGACACAATTGGTAAGGAGAAATTTGCGCGCGATTAGAGATGCGGGCTGGAAGTGGAAAGCAAGAAACATACCCCTGCATACCCCTTGCAACCTCCTCGGAACACCGGAAGGAGTGCTTAAGGCGATTTTTTTTCGATACAAAATGTTTATGCCAGAATGTGAAAAGTTTTCTAGGCCAGTCAATTGTTTTGCCACGTATGCGCTCCGCGTCCATCAATAAAGTACTTTAGTAGATAATTACTTGTACTGATACCCTCAAGGTCGTAAAGGAACATATTATTATTCTACAAATGTACATAAATAATTAATTGTGTTTGATATAACATGTAACGTTCACAGTAGTCACTACAGCAGAACTATCTGATGGTATATCTAACAGTGGTTTGTCGCTGCGGGCAATGTTTTCATCGACCTTTCATAAGGTACGTAATTTGGGACAATGTCAATCATGTGAATTCATCGAGCCGTCGATTTCAATGATCAAAGTGGCGTGGTATATTGATAATAATTTTATGAGAGTCCATATTGTTGGCAGAAGTTTCCTCTATGATTGATCGGCATTTGCATTTAGTGGTAGACAGCAGGGCCATTAAAGCCTTTCACGGTTCTTTGAACGTAGTAGTAAATTCTGTGCTATGTATGTACCCATTGCAATGTTGGAAACAAACAGTCTGACAACTTATGAGTATTGTCTTTGACAAACTAACGAACCAAGGATCTCACAGTTATCAGCTTCTTAATACTGCCATTATAAAAATGTTATACATTGTAATATTTATAAACCATAAGAATTAAGATCTGCAAATGAATCAATGTTTCATATATCATATGTATGTCATTTGAAAAAAGTTAACTCGTGGTTGTGACGTTGTTTAATTATCTTATTGCATATTATTTTACCTATTGGTTGTTTTTATGTTTAATCAGCTGCCGATGTTAATATTTCATCACATGTTGAAAAAACATCGTATGTTTTGTTGGAGTAAATATCATGATTTATGCCACATCGAGTATTGAATAAGGGCTGTCTTGATGCATGTATGATGTTAATATATCTCCTGTTTTACAAAAGGAGGTTCCCACTTTTATTAGCCATCTTATCTTGAAAATGTGCTGTGTACTTGGTAAACTACAAATTGATTACAATTCACTTGATGGTTAGGGCAGTTCAATTCAAGTAGAGTATCCTCTGGCAAGATGTTTATCTCGTGCCGTTAGAAATAACGATTCCGGAACTAAAAACGCTTCATACTTGTGTAGTTCTGGTTTGCTACCATCTTATCTGTCTGTATCTGTATCAGCCCATATACGTCCCACTGCAGGGCACGGGCCTACTCTACAATCGAGAATACGATTGAGAGTGGTTAGGCCATATAGTCCACCACGCTGGCCTAGTGCAGGTTGGCACCATCTTATACTGACAGTAAACTGAGTAGATTTCTGAGCAGTTTGGTACTCGTATTATAATGTTGGTCGATAATACTTTTACTAGTATTTTATACGTCCGTTGCGAGCTTTTCTAAGTGCTCCCTAATTCGAGCAAATCTTAGTTTGGTCTAGTTATCCCCGCGCTTCTCGCACCATCCTAGTTTCTGATTGTATGTATCATGTACGTTTGTTTGTTGCAGCCGCAGCACCTGAGGCCAGCGGTTTGGATCCTCGTTGCGTGCAATGCCAGTGCTCTCATCGCAGCCGCCAATCTAGTCATATGGCTCAATCCGGAGGATAGGTGAGCTATACAACACACATAAGCCAATATATTTCCACTGCAGAGCCCCAGACTCCTAATCAATGGAGATAGACACAGATCTAAGTGTAGATTCCTAGGACATAATCAATGAAAAATTACTGAGAGTATTTTCTGAGATCACATTTCCGTTAATATTTTGAAGGAGAGTGGATTAACTTGAATTAAAATTATGTGCCATGTGTAAATATATTTTTCAAGTTTTGCTGCATATTTTGGAATAGATTGATTTTTATCGAAATAATGTCGAAACATCAGCTATAATTATCACATTCACGAGGTCGCTGTTTGTTTCACTATTCTCATTCAGCAAGATTCTTGCATAACATCTGTTTTTTTTATGAATCCTACTATCGTATAGTTACAATAAATACCACACTCCCATTGAAGTATTTTTCTTATCCCGTAAGTATCAATTATAATCAATCAGCGAGAATATTACAACCACATATTTGTTAGAGTCAGAAATAATCGAAATATGCCAATCATGATGTCACAAGGTCACTGAGTCACGATTAGTTGTTAATACCTCGTAATTAATTAAATTTTCTGAAATACCAATGAGATTTGGTACATAGAACTTGATATTTGTACATGGTTGATTTGTGATTTGGTAAGCGAGTGCGGGCGAATTAATATTAAAGGAATTGGGTATAATATGTCACAGTGTAGGGTATGCCGTTTTCATCCTTCTTTGAGAAAAAGCAGGCAAATTATATTAATAAAACAGATTGTGTTACATGGGGTGATGCTCCCGAATTTTTTTGACCCGAGCGCTTACCCGATTTCACGGTTCCCAGTACGGGAGCACCAATAATCGTCTTAGCTCTTAGCATAATGATGTAAGTAAAGCAAGATGTTATTATCACAATGACACCCCAACAAGGACGGTAATGATAGCGAGGTCAATGTCAAATCATGCGATGTGGAGTGTGATCGCCCCTTAATGCCAAAGTACGCAGATTTGATGAAAGCGATTAGAATTGACTTAGCTCAGCGGCTTAACAAGTTTAAATCGCAGCTGATGAGACCAGGGAGTTGTCGAATAAAGGCCACCCATAAGACGACGACCTGATAAAGGTTTTAGATGGAGGGTCTTCAACATGTCCCAGTAAAATCGGTCGAAAGGCTTATATTTTGTTGTGGACTTTCTGTAGCTGGCGATGATGAAGATAATTCAAGCGCAATCAATTCTGTTAGTTCTCTTGACTTTTATTCGATGGAAAAAATCATTGTAATGACTAGAGACCGGATTATATGCAATTGCATATTCCCATATGCATTTGCATATTTTAGCCATTCTCAGCGGTAATAGCATATTTTACCTAAGATCAAGTTATGATGCATATATTACAATATTTTTCACTCATCCTGCGTTTCGAAATGCGACCAAATTTAATAACAGTCACAAAATATAAGGGCTTAGGTATTTAGGACCCAAGTACAAATTCTGCTCGGTTACCTCAGTGGATGTGGAGCGCACATTTTCCACTTACAAAAATATTCTAAATGATCGTAGACACAATCTTACCACTGAAAATTTAGAAAAATGTTTGATCGCTTGCGTTTACAAAAATTTTAAATAATTTTAATGTCATATAATGTTCCTGTACCTATTATTCCCTATCAAAAAATAATTTACTAATTGTATGCTGATTTTGAAATAAAAAAAAAAGAACTAATTATCTCTTTTTTTTAAGATTCCTAAAATGTATCATTAATTTCGAATATTCTGCCAATTTTCGTGCATATTTCAAGCATTTTTCATGCATATTTGCATGCATATAACAAGCTTTTTATGTTGCATATAATTCGGTCTTTAGTAATGACATTAATAGTAAATAAGCGTATTCGATATAGAATACCGAGATATCATAATTAATAATTAACATTGTATCTAAACTTACGCCTTGTCCAATAATGGACATTAGTTTGCGAACGGATGAAATTATATTTTTTAACGACTGTACATTATAATGGTTTCTTAGATTTACGCGAATGTGACACATTAAAATAAAACTATATTTTACGGATTTTATCGCGAATTTAGTTTAATTTTTACATTTTGTAACGTCCTGAGGTTTCGATTACTTTGCAGCTTTCGTGGTCGAGCCCGTGACCGAGTTTTATTCCACTCTAAATTATTTCCAATCTACAAAATTGATGCCCACATTGCCTGGAAACTTTCCTACTGTATCGCAACCGTGTTTGTATCCACGTCCGGAACATATTTTTGTACGGAGCAGAGATAATGATGCAATTGTTTGTTCTACAAATTTGGGTATGTAGGTCGAGATCTTAGGTGTTATAGCGATATACTACGTATCTATCGACAACACTAAGATAATTTTTTTAAGATGTTTTTTTACGAGATTTAATGACATATATGAGATTGCGGATGGGCATGTAGTCCACTGTGTCATTTAAAATTACCTTAAAGCATTAGCTTTTGTGATTGGCAACAACTACAACCTTCATCATCAGATCAGAAGATGAGGGAATGCCTACGCTGTTAGAGTATATTATTTAAGAAATAAAAACACCCAACAGTCACATACATAGTCCTGACCCCACACTAAGATCAAGTATTGTGTCGTGCATATCAGGATCTACGAGAGGCTTTTCAGTCTCACAAACACCCAGACCTGAAACAAATACCTGTAGATCACGCAAATATTTGTTCCGAAGCGGGGAATGAACCCGCGGCCTCACTTTTCACAGCCGGCGTCTTACCCACTGAGCCACGGAGACTCATTTTATTATTAGGATGCAAAATCCTGTAGATAAATTTATTGAATAGAAGCCTTGACAAAACCTTGAATACAATTGCATTATATCGGCCCACACACAACTCATGCTAGGGCGACATGCCTTTTGTACTGTTTGGAGGAGATTAAGGATTTAGTCCACCAATCTGATCTAATGCGGGTTAGCGGACGTCGCAAACTGTTGAAATTCTTGTACATAATCTGTGGATATAAATTAACTCATGAGTTTTTATTTCGTTGTGTAAAATGCAAACGTAACTTCGAAAAAGAAATTTGTGCCTTGGGTTTCATAGTTCGCGTCATTTATGCTATTACTTGCTGGTAGTAACAATCAGTATTCGCCCAAATAACTACCCCACGTAATATTTAAACCTCTCATGGTTTCCCATGAAGTGTATCATGTATCGGGAATTGGGATAAGCCGATGTTCACTTGGACCTGGTGGAGCAGACTACGGTACGATTTCAACGCTGTGGTCTCGGGTTCGAACCATGGGTCGGGCCAAGTTATGTTGATATTTTCTATACTTTATCAGCATGGAATCAGGAATTTGTGCCTAATATGGTGCTAGGCTAGCCCCCTATCACATCGTGGGGCAAAGAAAAAAGTATTTAGGTGGTAGCACCTCTGCCTATCCCTTCTGGGAAACAGGCGTGATTTTGCGTATCAATGTGTGCAAGCAATCATCGCTCGTCGATCGATGACTATCCATCAGTGCAGCGTCTGCCCAAAAAGACATATCTGGGCAGTTATGTACTTACTAAAAATTACAGCGTAGTCACGTTTCCCTGTCAGTAGAATTGAATAGTTTGTTTTTAAGTAAACAATGTCATATATTTGATAATGTCGAGTGCGTCGAAATATGATAAGCGGCGGCCTCGATATAGCTTCAAGTGCATCTTGTTAATGTGTTTAAATAAATACTATCTACTATTTTACATGTTTTACATATACGGCCTTATATTTGATAGTTTTAAAACCTATTTTAGTAATAGACTTATCAAGAAAAAGTAAAAAAAAAAAACGTCGTAAGGTAAAAGGTCGTCGTAGAATCTTATATTTTTAAAATATGGATCTTCATATATTTATTCCAAATACCTACATATTATATAACCTAAAAACCGTTTTCTGTACTCCTGCCAACATACATATATTATGTGATCGGTTGAGTAGTTATGGCGTGAAAGCGAAACAAACTCGCTTTTGGAATTATAAGGTTGTATTGTAGTGTAATTAGCTTAATTACACATTGTAGAGCACGAGCTTCCCGTACAGTCGAGATTACTATTGAGTGGAGTTAGGCCCTAGTACAACACACGTAGAGCAGGTTAGCGGAGCCCATAACTCAAAGACATTATTGCAAATCTTTATATGGAAAGAAATAAAGATTTATTTAATGCTGGTAAAAATAGCACACATGAAGAGAAACGAAATAAGAATAACATTTAACAAAAAAATAAAAAATGCTAGAAAATTATTACCTACATTTAAAAAATAATAATAGTGAGATACACATAGAAATATAGAGCACACGCTCATTTGTACTCTTACTTCTCTTGCCGTATTTTAGGCCGTTACTTATAATCTAGATATTCGATTGAAGGATAAAAGTATTTTGTATAGTCAAAGACGTGGTTGCTAGCGAAAGATATTTATTCTTAATCTAAACAACGAGTAGACAGAGTTCCAGTAACCTATCAGTTATTACAAACAGTATCTATAACAAAGTATAATGTGGTATGTTGCAGGATATCAGTGAAGCGCGGCAGTGCACTGACGGCGCTCGGGCTGGTGTACTTCATGAGTCTGTTCGAGCTGCTGAACGTGTGCGCGCTGTTCACGGGCGCCGGCGCGCGCTTCCGACGCAAGTACGGGCTCAGCGCGGGCGACGTGCTCGACATCACCAACAAGTAACTGCTTTATTACTAATTATATGAGACGTGTGTTCACTCCTTGCTATAATCCTAGGTCTGAAGAGGCATCTTAGCAGGCCAAGATAATTGTATTGAATGGCATGAAACTAGCGTCTGATGCCAGGCCTGGACGGCATTTGCGCTTACCATCAGGCGCAGTGTAGATATTATGTCGGGCCAGGGTATTAAGATCTGGTTATCTGTATCAGCCTGTATATGTCCCACTGCAAGCCAAGGAACTCATCTACAACCGAGAGTACGATTGAGAGTGGTTAGGCCATAAAGTCAACCACGCTGGCGTAGTGTGGGTTGGCGGACTTTCTGTATCTGTATCAGCCCATATACGTCCCACTGCAGAGCAAGGGCCTACTCTACAATCGAGAGTACGATTGAGAGTGGCTAGGCCATATAGTCCACCACGCTGGCCTAGTGTGGGTTGTCCGGACTTTACATACCATACAAATTCTTACAAATTCAATAGTAATTACAATAGTATGCAAGATTTTCTCAATAGGTTTTCCTTCACCGTTAAAGTGCGTCGTGATTGACTATCAATACACGAATGACTTTGGAAAGTCAAAGGTGTGCCCTGGGATTTGAACCTGCGACCACCATCAACATGTTGGCAGCCGCGTCTAAAGTAGTTATACTATATTTAAATATGCAGAAAATCGATGGATGTAGTGACAGTTCCATGTAGAGTTTTTAGAGTTGGCCTATTATGTATAGCAGTGGATTTCCAGTGGCTGAGAGGAGAGATAATAATACACCTATAAATCACATATAGTTCTCACCCCACACTAAGATACAAGTTGGTGTTGTGGGTCCATAGCAGTGGATTTCCAGTGGCTAGGAGGAAAGAGAGAAAATTTACCTATAAGTCACATATAGTTCTCACCTCACACTAAGATACACGTCACGTTGGTATCTTTTACTATGAGATAGTTTTCGGTCTCACAAACACCCAAACCAACAAATATTGGTAGTTATGTAACTACGGAATTCATGCGAATTATATTAGTAATGGACGGAAAACTGACATGATGCGACCGCTTTGTGAGTGCGTGAGTTAGAGTGCCTAAAGCCCCATTTTTCCTTCCCCATCCAATTTTATGAAACTGTACCTACGTTCTACGTAATTTGTGGATGGTCATGGACGGTGGTATTACTTAAAGTTAGGTGAGACTCGCTCGTATGGAACTTGAGAAAAAAAAACCTCGCATTATATGAATAATAATTAAAATCTATACAGACAACGTACTAAGTAGTAATGTAAACATAGTGTTACTTGAAATTAACCTTCTGTTCTAATCTGTCGCTTACATCGAATACAATATAGATAATACGAAGGTCCGACATTGTTTACCCGTTACCTTTATTAATTCGATCTTGCATATGATAGATAGATCAGTCCTTAAGCTAGTTCTTTTACTGAGTATTTTTAATAAAAATAAATAGGATTTATCATAAGCACTTACGACAACTTCGTACCATATAAAAAAGTAACATTATTCTGAGTATTCTAATTAAAAAATAATAATAATAGTAGCTTATTAGAGAGATTGGGTAAGTGTAGGGATGTTAGGCTTCCAGGAATCATTATTTAATTTGAGAACTGGGTTGAATTTCGTATGCATATTGATGAAATTAAAACGGATTTCAATTAATTAACTTTTAATAGACCACACAATATACAGACCAGAATGACAGAATTCGAAATATGAAAAACAATAGACAACAATCAAAAATAATAAACGAATGCTTTATCAATAAACAATACTTTGACCCAAGAAGAAACTCACAATTTTAATATAATTTTAAAATTAAATCATCAACACAAATAAATAAGTATTAAAGAATATTCGGTCATAATAATTATTATTCTGTTACATATTCATGAAAACAGGTTTGATTTTAACTATTCCGGATAGTCAAATTAAGACTGCAATGCTTATGCATAGTGAGCCAAAAAATACATAATCACTGCGGAATTTTGATGAACTGACGTAAACTCTATTCTAGCGTATTTTCACTACAACTATCATAAACAAACTTTTAATGCAGTTTCTTTATATCACAGTATATTGGGTTAGTTAAAACTTAAACCAGAAAGCCGAATGAATAAGTTTTCCCTTAACCTCCATTTGTTTTAGTTTTTAACGGGGAAAAAATATATTTAAGAGATTCGTTCGTTACGTGAAGTATCTGATATTCCAATATTCTATTTCTCCTCTCATTCTTTTTTGTTACCATACCTTTAACTTTTGGGAAGATCACTAACATACCTACAATCTATGTGTTGTTGATTTCTAAAGGCGATAGTCATCCATCATTTTAGTACTCAATTCGATAAATTATATTAAACCATTAGTCTCTTCGCGCCCTGCAATATTCCTGCAAGGTTCTCTCTCTCTCTCTCTTTCTCTATTTTGCAGGAATTCACTGCTCAACGTATTATTCCCTAAGTATCTTCACAGTGACCTCTTAGTTACGGCCTTCATCCAGGGTCCATCTATAGACGGGTGAAAATGTGTCATTATTTAATACCTCTATCTGAGCAATAACAAATGCGTTTTTGTGTGCTACTATACAGGGTGATATCACCGGTATAATACCTCATTAGTGTTGTATAACATAGTAAAAGCAATTACAAATAGCAAGTGTACTCTATAATAACATTTCACATGTTATGTAATAAGCAAAATTTTGCGATTGCGATCTCGTGTAATCTATGAACAAGCGAGTTCTTTTTTACGAACCAATCTAAAAAAGAAACTGCACAATCAATTTTGTGTGTGTATTTTAAATGGGATTACTGGTGGTAAGTCTTTCATATGCGAGAGGCCGCCTGGGTAGGTACCACCGCAATGTCTGTTTCTCCCGTCAAACAGCAGTTGAAATGCTGTTTTGCTTTGTAATTCAAGGTGTTGTTTAAAAAAAATAGCCAGTCCCATTACTACCCCATATGTAGTGCATTAATAAATGATATCCTACAGGGTGGTGTCAGCGGTACAAGCGGCGCTGTGTGTGGTGACGGGCGCGGTGGTGTGCGCGTGGTCGTGCACGCGGGACTTCATGCGCTCTTCCCACTACATGTCCGAGGCGTACGCTTGGTTCGGAGCCGCCTACTTCTTCTACGATATATGGTCTATGTATATGGTTAGTTGATGTCCACACCACTAGAAAATATAATTTATTACCAGTACAAGGATATACCTTGTGCGTGCTACCGAAAACGAAGACTGATGGTAGTTTTGGTGACTAAAATAAATTTCAATTGCATTGTATATGTTGTCACTAAAACCACCACTTAGTTAGTACCGTCTTAGTTTTCGGTTGCTGTCTGGATACACCCTGGAAATTTTGAAGTTTCATTGAAATTCATTAAATCGTTTTTGTGTGAAATCTAAATGAATATACATTCATTAATGTTTACAAATCACATTAATATTTTACCTGACCATCTGTCCTAATTTTCCAGGTGCACGTCCAAATGATAACCAACCCTGAAGCTAAGAAGGACAAGTCAGACAAGATAGACAAACCGGACAAGATAGACAACGAGATCTGCACGAATGGCGAGGGGGTACTGTCGTCGGGTGACGGGCAGCCCGCGCCCGTGGTGACGCGGCCCACGTTCGCGCAGTACTGCCGCCACGAGCCCGTCATACTCATGCACCATCTGTTTATCGGCGGTTTCGGGTTCCTCGTCATTGTCGTGAGTGTATTGTTTAAAAGTTTAAGCTTTTTCCAATCGATTATTTGTTTAAACTATTACTTGTTCAGCGTGGTGGACTATAACATGGCCTTATCGCTTTCAATCGTACTAGCGATTGTGGAAGAAGCCATGTCCTGCAGTGGGACGTATATGGGCTGATGAAAACTTGTTCAACCGGCTATTGGCTATCGATCATTTCATCAATCGATAATTTCTTTCATCGATTATTACTTTAATAAAGTGATATAGGATTTTTCTATTCATTATCAGCCCAGAGTCAGGAATTTGTGCCCGATATGGCGATAGGCTCCCCACCTATCACATCATGGGACGGAACATACAAGGCGAAATGTGGGTGCCCTGGCACCTCTGCCTATCCCTTCAGGGAAAAAGGCGTGAGTTTATGTATGTATGTACTTTAATAAATTATTACTTTAATCGATTATTTCATTAACCGATTATAACTTTAATCGATAATTGTTTAATCCATCGAATGTTTCATTAATCGATTAATGATTTCATCTGAATCGATTATTGCTTAAATCGATTGTTTCACCAATCGATTATTTCACAAATCGATTCTTACTTTAATCGATGATTAAATCAATCGATTATAACTTTAATCGATTAATTTCATGGAATTAATCGTTTGTTGCAGTACTTCCGCGGCTCTCTGGGCGACTGCACGTTCGGTTTCGTGTACCTGATGGAGCTGTCGACCCCGTTCGTGTCGCTGCGCGGCATCCTGTCGCGGCTGCAGCTGAAGGCGTCGCGCGCGTACCTCGCCAACGGACTGCTCATGCTGGCCACGTTCTTCCTGTGCCGCGTCGCCAGCCTGCCGTACGTCTGCCTCATATACAGCAGGGAGCTCGGGATTACTTATTTTGAGGTTGGTAGCATATGTTGCATCATTTGCTTTGTTGCTGAGATATCTTATTAGAAAGTAATAGAAATTGTTATTTCTAATAGTTCAGTTTAAATTATTGGTGATTGGAAAAATGTAATTACTTAATTAAACATTTAAACCTTTATAAAATTCAAGGTTATAGATAGTCATTGAGTGCTTATCGCAATGGAAACTCTTGAGCCTATGTTGAACTGTGGACTTTTTATGTCCGAGGGGTAAAAATATAGCATTACTTTTTACATTACAGGCAATAAAATCCCTCCCGACCGGCTGCAAGATATCCATCTGCATACTCCTGTTACCACAACTGTACTGGTTCTACCTGATGACCGCTGGCGCTCTGAAGATGTTCCTGGGCTCCAGCAAGTCGAGCAAGTTGTCCAACAAGTCGGCCAGCAAGTCGGCGAGCAAGTTGTCCGCCGGGGATGCGACTGACGCGGACAAGCGCAGTTGATGTCGACGCCGCCACCGGAGGCCGCGGAAACCAAAGTCTTAGGCGCAGGTGAGGACTAGTGTTGGCGTAGCTAGGGACATCTAGATCCTGTACTGAATAGTCTAGTAAAATGTAGGCCTGATTGTTATCTTAGGCATGTCAATAAATGTAATAACATCTTTGGGTGTTCAGCTTTTGGTGTTAAATTAATTTAATATGATTCACTTATAAAACGAGGTGTGAAATATTTGAAAAAATGTATATGTTTTAAGTAGTTTGAAATTATTTATCATATATTATACTTATTAGGTTCCAATTATAATACTAAATAAAATTTAAATTGTGAATATGATAATTTAATATAAAAGGTTGCCTGGAAGAAATTACCTAGAGTGATAAGGCCGCCTCTTGTACTATTATTTTTGTGTTGTTTCTTCACTGTATTTTTTATTTTTGTGCAGTAAAGGATTAAATAAATAAATAAAATATATTAATACCAAGCTTGCCACACCCATTTGTGAAATATTGTAAAAATTGCAGCAGTGACAGACTATGTTAAGATTGGATTAAAACCTAGACTAAAACTTATCTAGAATTCCTAGTTACACCACTGGTTCGGTAACAGTCAGTAGGGGCATAGCGCTTTAGTTGGCAAGTCTCGACTCGCCTTTGATTGTATGTGATTGATTGTTTGAGCTGCCTGTCCACTTGTACGGCCTAAGACAACCGCTAGACTAATATTTATTTGTTATTTATTCATTGTGACATGGTTGGGTATGTATGGTTAAAAGTTTTGCGGTTTTAATTGTTCTTTAGATGCATAACATACGATGATATGCTGTATAGAAAAAATCTTTGGTAAATGTTGTGTTTTGTTCGGTGAGATTTTCTTTTTTCCATCCTTTTCTCGATCTCCTCCAGATTTGATGATCACACATCCACGATCCAAACGTTGTGAATGTCCATGGGTGGAAGTGATTCCTTAACATCAGGTGACCTGTTTGCTTGTTTGCTAGTCCTAGGCAATGAAAATAATACTTTATTATGGTGAGCAAAAGACCTCTTAACTTGTTAGTTATTACCCTACTGTACAAAGAGGATGTAAAGAATTGTAATGATTTCAATTTTGTTATTGTTTTCTTCCATAGTAGGGTTAGGGGGTTGAAATGTTAATCCCATATTTCTCCCTTTTTTTTCTTTTTTTTATTGCTATGAATGGCGAGACAAGCATACCGTTTGCCTGATGGTAAACGATACGACAGCTCATGGACAGTTGCAAAACCAAACAACACCTTGAACTACAAAGCAATACTTTCCTTTTCACTGCGCTCGCCATCCTGAGACATAAGATGTTAAGTCTTATTATGTCCAGTAGTTATTCTGGCTACAGTGTCCTTCAGACCAGAATACAACGTAATTTACTGTTTGGCGGGAGAAATAGACAATACGGTGGTACCTATCCAGGCGGCCTCTCACACATGAGACCTACCACCAGTAAACCTAGAAATCACTCGTTCTGTGCCAATTCTCCTGTTTTAACACATACCCAGCCCAGTCATATGTATATATTTATAAAACATTGTTTATAATATAGATGTTATAACCTCATTTCTTGGTCATGAGTCTAGGAGTTGTTAATTTAGACATATTGTTAGCCGAATGTTGTCTAACGCATTGAGTGGATATGTGGTTCGTGTTTGAGCCTTGCATCAGCACTGTTGGTATTTCAATATTACATAGAATTCATCTAAATTATATTTCCAGTTTAAAATATATTTATAGGTGTATTAACGCACATAAAAATTTTATTATTGGGGTTTTCAGTGGAGGAAATTGCAGAGTAACAAAATTGTTAATAATTTCAATATCGTCAAATTGAAAGATTTGGTGATTTAGAAATACAAATTGATGGTATCGATAAAATTGTTTATGGCATGGCTATTTAAAAATATGAACTAAGAATAAATCTTTAAAATTCTGCAATTTTTAAAATTGAATCCCCATTCGTCATTGTATGACTTAAAAATAACAAAATTTTATCATGACTCTCAGGACGCCATTTTTAAAGTCATTTGCGATATAACGGCTTACATACTCTTCCGCGATACTTTGACTAAATAAAATTCGAGGCAGCTTCATATTGCGATCAATTAATTTAAAATACATAACTATAGTGTGTTAGAGAGATTGTGAAAAGCTTTTTGTAAATGTTACCATACTTTAAATGTTAGAATGATGGTGATACTTAGGGACTAGGTCTGTTGAAGAGTTTCTTTTAGCGTTTGTGCTCTCCATACGTTTGGAATTTTTTGTTAGGTAACGAATGATTTTGCTTCAACTGGTAGATAATATTGCATTGCGTTGATAATTAGTAAAAACGCGTTTTGATAAATAGGCCGAATACACAAGATACCACTGCGACCTCCAATCTAATACACATGGATATTGATTTGTCTTAGTAGGCCAGTTCATAATTGTTAATGCATTCTAATGAGATATTTGTTTTTGCCAATAACTTGGCAGTATATATTTTGTTTTCTGTAATTTGCTTTCGAAATAACAAATATTCGGTTTTACCATTATCGCTCTCACCATTTTTAATTATGTCACGAGACAAAGCAGTTAATGCTTTTAAAACTGTTATTTACTCTTTCAGTCTATACACTTCTTATACACCTAAGATTTTTATAAATTAGACGAGAAAATCGCTACGAGAAATTCTTCAATGGAACGGTCCCTTAATTTTTGTGCATTTATACGAACGCTAGTATAAATTGATCAGTGTCAATATTATTCAGTTTTATGGCTTTAAATTACTAATATATTGTATTGAGTATATATTTACTATTTATTGAAAAAAAGTATGTATTGTTTTCATATAAACGAAATTGTTAATGGATAGTTGATAGGTGAAATCGTTTGCGTCGACTTTTTATATTTCTATGGCTTATTTTGTACTACGGATTTCTGTATTTGTTTTAAAACATACGTTAAGTTCTGTTTTCCCTTTATTATTTAAATCTATTTAATTCTTTAAACGTTACTATTCTGAAAATTTTCTTCTATTTACAGTTATTTATATTTGTTTCGTCATAAACGTATTAAAATATTAGCAACTTTGTCACGAATAGTGGCTATTTCGTTTACCATAGAGTATTTTTCAAGTCGTCAAAACGATTTCGCCTTGTAAATAAAAAACTGATCTTATGAAGTCTACGAGACGAGTTTGAAACGGGTTGGTATATTATAATATTAGGTCGGGAATGTGCTGTAATGTATTGGTAGTGTAGCAACATAGTTATATGTAGGGGGAATGGTGGAAGGCGGATTAAATTGGATGTTATACATTGACAAGTTGGTGCTCGTCCTTCTTGCGGTATGAGAGACGGGGCGAATAAATATAGATCTTTAGTCTATGGTATAGAATCTATATTACTATGTACTATGATGATATATGATCGTTATAGCGGTTTGTCAATGTAATTTCAACTTAATTTCAATTTAAATAAGGTATATTTTGACTGTCAATGTAATGAAGGCCTTAATGGTAGAATAACTAGGGATTAATGTAAAAAAATACTTAAATCGCTCGGCGGTCGATGGACGTTCAAGTAGCTATACCCGTTAGCAGATATAAATATCAACGGAGCGAAATTGACTGAGCGGATGTAAACTGACGTATTATCTCCCTCCCCCCCTCCCTCTATTACCGCAGGAGAGTCACGCTTATACTTGTCAGTCTATGGTTTGTGGTATTTAAAAAATATTATGAAAAATCGCAGTCATTGGCAGTCTATGAGTTACTCTAATACGGATTGGGTGTAGAAATCGATGAAGAAAGTAGGAATAACACTTTGTCTCTGATACTTCATTGTTGATTTATAATGGCAGTTGTTATTTATACCCTCTATTGTTCTCTATTTATTTTTAGACATTTTGCAAATTGTTCGATTTATTTGATTTATTTGTCATAAAAACTTTATTCTAAAATTATAATTCTCTTTTGTGCAAGAGTTAAGAAAAAAGTTAACTACTAAATAATTTATGGCGAGTAATTTTGTAGAAACTACGAGAGGCTTTTTGGTCTGACAAACACCCAGACCCGAAACAAATATCTGTGGATAAACATTAAACATAGCGGGATCGAACCCGCGTCCTGTCGTTTCACAGGAGGCGCGTAAAAAATAAAATTTTGTTAATACTGTCATTAGGTTGAAGAGGCCGGGACGTTAGAGTACTTGAAAATAATACGTCTAAAATTAAACAGGACAATAGAGGGTCAAAAAATGTTTTTTTAATGGCACATAATTATTACAAAAAGCAGCTGAAGAATGTTATCAAATTCAGAATCTCAATAACCGTTGCTTTATATATTTCGCTGTTTAGTATTAATATGCAGAGGCTAAATTATTTATTTGGTGTTAAAACTGTTTATTTATGATGCTAAATTTAATTGTTCTTAACCCTTTCCAACCAGTTGACGTGAAAACACGTCCACATTTTGGATTTTATAACAATTGCTAGTTGCAATTATTTAACAGGTTCTGTACGTATTAAATATGCATTAAAAAGGCTTTATTTAATATAATTTAAAGAGAACAAATAATTTGCCTTTGAGGATTTATTCTATTTTTTCCATACTATGCAAGAAATGGTGCATATATAATTAGTGATTTGATTATTAAAATATTCGATGATGTAAAATTAATAAAAAGTCATACATGACGAGCACGATATGTCATTGGTTACGTTATCCTAAACTTCTGAATCTTCCAATTTAAATCTTCCTATTTGCCAAAATATTCCGACTTGGTTACGTGACGAGACTAATCACTTTTATCAATAATTATATCATCAAAGTTTATCTCCTACCAGTTACGAAGGCCTGCTTGAGCACAGCAATAATGAAGAGAATAGTAGAAAAAGAAAAATATTTCATAGTTGAATTTAGACAGCTTAATATGTTTGGTTTCTGCAATATATGCCACTGTAGGTAGACTAATTAGATTTGTAAGATAATAATAATATGATACGATTAATTAGCTTATCGACGCGGTAATTACCACTGACGTGCTCAAGCATGCCTATTAATATAAATTTGTACGCATTTATCCAATGGGGTAAGCAGAGTCGATCACATTCACGCGTCATGCATTTTTGTTGTACACTTGACTAGTATTTTTCAATTGATTGTTTATTTCACACATTTTGCAACTGAGCGAAATAAGGCTTGTCACGTAACGAAGTCTTCTTAAAGACATTTTACTATATTAACTAAAGTTGACTAATGATTCCGATAAAATATGGAATTTATTGCATTTCTATTGTAGTAGTTGTAATAAGAAAGAGCTTATATAAAACAAAATGGATTTTAGTGACTAGATATTTAGAACGAATGCATTGCGTGTTTCATTTACCAAAATTTTGTTATATGTTGTGTCGCATATTAACCCTTCTGTGCGTGACGGAATATTACGTCATTATTACAATTTGAAATTGATATGACGTGTTATTGCGTCATGTGATTACACTGGAATTGTAAGCATTTAGATGTCTGTATTTAGCGGTGGTTCGTACAGAAAGGGTTAATCTAGCATTGTACGCACAGTTTAGAAAATATGTTTATTTGTACAACAAAAAATTAAGTGTTGTATCTTTCTAACGTCTGTTGGCTTAACTGAATATTTTTATCTTATTCAATTCGCCTTCACAATATACTATTCAATTCCTCTCCAATATAGCAGAATAGGAGAGTTCTCCTAGTACTTATTGAAAACCTGTAATATAATTACGACTTCAAAATATTGTGTGTAGTCATTGCTATCAAAAAAACTTTTACATTACGATTTGTCTTATAAATTTCATGGAAATGTATAAATGGTTACATTTTCCTGTATTTCATAAAATCAACCTAAAAATATTGAGTTAAGTCATCATTTAGCCTAAACGAATCAGTCGTTCCCGTCGTATTTGATAATCTCGAAATATGTTGTGTATATTTTAGTGTTGTAATTATTTGCTGTGTTGGTGTTTAATGCGGCGACAGTACTGTTCGTTACCATGGTTACTGTGGTTTAATAGGTTACGTGTTTTTACGGTGGACGCGCGGAATATAAAATATTTGTTTTGTAGTACTAACAAGACTTGCTAGAGAACATATATTAAATAAATCGAGGGACTATGACTTGTACAACTGCTATTTTCGAAAATCGACATTCATGAAGAAAGCTTTTGACGCAGTTACGTTAATGTTTTTGGTGGCCTTAACCAATATTATCATAACTTAATTATTCAATTACTTATTAGTATAACTCATTCATTAATTGCTTTGGATTCAACTATGCTGCGACTCCTGTGTGATAAATGTATTGTAAACTTGTTTGAAAATAGCAACGGTAAAGTTTTGTGCCCGTTCTGTAGTGAAAACATCCTTGTGAATCGGGTGGTAGTGGAAAAAGTGACTGAATCTAAATAATGTATAACATTTTATGGATATTTTCGTTTCAAAGGTGCAGTTCAGTTTTGCTAGAGATTATATCATATCAGTTGAGCCGACTAAACCGATTTACTTGGTACCTTTACTTGTACTTCAGGACACAAACCGATACTAGAATGCGACGCATTGTTAAATACGTTTTAGATAGGCGTGTCGCGACAGAACTCGGTCAATTAAAAAATTTTAGATGTTGTCTAAAACAATTGTACTGCATGGAATGAAATGGTAAGTGTTCATTATCGAATATGTGCGAATTAGGTAGGGCAAGCTGGGATTTTTGACTTGTATAGAAGTACCGACAATAGCTTTAGATATATTGCGTTGGTCACTAATTTCTTGCATACAAACATTATGCCACCAGCAATCTGATAGAAGATTAAAATTCAAAAACGATAAACAGATAAGACAATCCTATTTCCGCTGAATAAATAAGGTAAAATGATAAATATTTAATTAACACAATATTATCTGATTTCATAAGTTTTCTGTACATATTGGTTATTATTAAATGTTGTACAAATGTTTTGTTTGTCGATTGTTGTGCCTTTCAGAACAAAATATAAGTTAATTAATTTATTTATTCATAAGCTTTATTTTACACCAGTAACAAATAATAAAAAGAAACATCAACGAGAACAAAGTACAACTTACAGTCTTAGTAATGATCTTTGCCAGACAACTAACTAATGGATGGATAGGAGAAAACGAGAAATAAGTTTGTAACGTTTCAAGGTAGTAGATGTGGATAGAATTTTTCAATAGCTTTAAAGAACGCAAATTTCGTATTTATTTAGGTTAAAAATCCAATTTATGAAATTCCTATCCATATCCAATATTAACATCTCAAAATTGTCGAATATTACGTTATTTAAGAGCAGTAATTGCTAATCAAATTATTTTCTCAATATAATTCATGTTGTACTTAATTTTGGTTCCTATATTAATAGACATACAAATTAATTTTAAATGCACCTTATTTTGTGAACACGCTGCTATTTAACGAATGCTTTTGAATAATATAACTGTGATAAGTTTAGTTAAAACAAATAGTTTTTGTGTGATTAATTTTACAACACCTCACTTTTGAGTGCATAAAAATAATGTTTATGAATTATAGTCATAAATAATGGACAAAGCTGTTATTTATAAATCATCTTTAGCCATAAGACGTTCTGAATTTGCTAAACAAGAATATTCACAGAAAGCAATAGGGCATTGACTCCATTTTTTTGTTGTATTTATCAAAACCTATCCATAGCTATGGTCTAACAAATGAAGAAATTTATATTTAAATTCAGAATGTAACAAGTTAGAAACGTTTTAAATCTTGTAGTAACAGAAAATAAATGCAAAACCAAGATAGTGACGTCACCAGGGTTATTATACATTACAGTGTGCGTGTGTGATAGAAAGCAAGATTTCCCCACTATACCCCTATTCTTAAATTTTAAATATTAATATTTGCCTTATGGTACAAGCTACTTTAATATTTTTTTAACAGAGAGGCCTTATGTTTAACGTATTTGTCTTTTTTAGCGAAGTAATACCAAAATCGATAATAGTCAAATACCCTATTGGTACTTCAGTGATTTTTGGCATAATTCAAACTGATCGCGGTCAAAATGAAAAGCGTGTCAAAATGTAAAGTGATAGACGTCCTGTGGCTAAGGCATATTGATGATGATAATGATGATGATGATGATTATGATGTAGTAAGAAGTACGTCCGCGCGTCCACCCACAATAGTCAATGACGAGACGGTGGAATAGGTTAACTGTTATCACGGAGTAAAACTCGCGGTCGCCGCCGCAACATTGTTCGCACTGAGTGTTTTATAAATGTATAGAATATTTTTAATGTGTTTTATTTTTATATTAATTCCTCTTATTCCTTTTTTCACATACATACATGCATAACCTCACGCCTTTTCAGAGGGTAGGCAGAGTTGACCAGGACCAGGACACTCACGTTTCGCCATGTATTATTTATCCCACAATGAGATATCTTTTTTTAAAGCAATTAATGGCGAGACGATCATGCCATTCATCTCATAGTAAGCGATACGACCTCTCATAGACAGAAACAAAACCCTAGAATTACAAAGCAATGCGTGGCTTTCTACTGCACTCGCCATCCTGAGATATAAGATATTAAGTCTCAATATGTCCAGTAGTTTTACTCTGGTGCTCTGGCTACCATATCCAAACCGGAACGGAGCAGTGCAATTACTCTGCTGTTTGACGGGACAAATAGACATTGAGAATTCCTTTCACTAAGGCTTTTACTTTGACACGATGATATGTTAGCGGTATTTCGGCGACACTGCTCAGTTGCCCGGCGATACTCAACAAAAAGTCATACAAATATTTCTCAAGTCGAATCGCTATGTTGCCGACAAAGAATTCCGATTTGCAATGAGTGAACTCCAATTTGCCTGCCAACAATTTTTTTATTGGTAGTAGATCACTCACATGTGAGAAGCCGCTTAGGTAGGTACCACCGCAATGCCTATTTCTCCCGTCAAACAAAAGCTTAAATGCACTGTTGTGTTTCGGATTGAAGGACATTGTAGCCAGAGTAACTAACGAACATATTGAGAATTACTTAATTAACTAATTAACTGGTGGTAGGTCTCTCATATGTGAGAGGCCATCTGGGTAGGTACCACCGCAATGTCTATTTCTCCCGTGAAACAACACTGCTTAAATGCACTGTTGTGTTTCGGATTGAAGGACATTGTAGCCAGAGCAACTACTGGACATATTGAGACTTAACATCTTATGTCTCAGGATGGCGAGCGCAGTGGAATGTTGCTACTGTTTATGAGCGGTCGTATCGCTTACCATCAGGCGAACGGCTTGCTCGTCTCGCCATTCACAGCAATAAAAAAAAAAAAAAAAAAAAAAATTAAAATAGCGAGCGCAGTGGAATGCCACGCATTGCTTTGTCATTCAAGGCATACCACTGCGCTCGTCATCCTGAGACATAAGATGTTAGATCTCAACAGAAACACAACAGTGAATTTACACAGCTGTTTGGTGGGATATATAGACATTGCGGTTAAGACTGATGAATCGTACATACTACTAATAGAATAGTCGGCCTCTAGTCGTGGTGGGGCCCCCTAGGCAGTTGCCCAATCTGCCTAGTGGATAATCCGGCCCTGGTGCAATGTAATAACATGGGAAGGAAGGTACTATACTTCAATGAATTCAGACGCGAAAAGATTGTAGACGATCTATTGATTTGATTTGATTTATACGCTATGAGGGCCTTATCAAACTACACTCTGCGCAACCATAAAACGTGAATATAAACGATGACGTGAACATAAACTTGTTTTGATCACAATCGTTTACGTCAATTATTGTTAGATGCTATCTTTTCGGCTACTGATTTTATGTGTTCTTACATATTACCAATAACGTTACATGAATCGATAATCAGGTACCTAATTATATTATCGCCAATGTTTTTATTTCTGGTAGCTCCTAACTCCTCTGACTTCAAACTTGAGCGTATTTTTTTAAGACGAATAAAGAAGTTCAAACAACACGCGTAGTCCTGATCTTACTCAAAGACTTAAATATTATTTTATGATAGTTATAAAATCATGTATTTTTGTGTTACTGGATAAACAATCTATCCATTTTCAAGTGGAAATTTCTGTGTGGTTTTTTCCTGCATAGTACGGTGGAGATTGCTGGAAGAGTAAATTCTCAGGCTTCCCAGCTCGGAGCAAAGAGAGACTATTCGACCAGCTCAGATGGTACTTGGTTCCTAACACTTACATAACGAATGCTGGCATGGTTGCAGACAAGAAACCCTTAATGGCCACCTTTTATTAGGAATTTCACCTATGAGTCATGGCATTTGTGGTATCTTTCTGCCGTACTAACCTCTTTAAAACCACTACATTCCTAGAGCTATAGGGGTCGTCCAACTGCACCCTATCATGACGGCAATTTTACTGCATCTACAACTTTGATTTTTAATTCGTGCTAATTATTTTGTCGCGTTTTTTGAAAAGATTTTGAGATTAACACCTGTATGGCTTTGATTGTATCCACAGATTGTATCTGTTTTTACATTTGTAAGTGATACGAAAAATCTATACCAACATACCTAGAATTTTTATTGAATTCTGATTGATGTATGTATAAAACAAAAATTGTTAGAATTTTTGTCTTTTGGCGCCTTTCTGCGAGCTTATTAGAACCGGCTTAATAAATTTCGCTTTTTTATATGGAGGCAGTAAGCCTGGATTAACACTAAGGCTACTCTTATCCCGTAAAATGTAGTGTTCCCATGGGATGAACAAGATATCTAAGTATATTCTCAAAAGGACGGAATGGGACTGTAGAGGTCAGGATTACATGCTTAGAGTAATGTGCCTGGACGTAACGGGACGGGTTAGGAAAAGCAGTATGAAGGATGAGAGTGAGTTTAAATATACCTTCATAAAACAGTGAAAATGCGAAATAATTTGTTGCTAACTGGAGTCAAAAAGTATCTGCAACAAGAGGGATCTGAGCCAGGCTGCTATTTAATATATAAAATATTTGATAAGGATAACACATAACCGACTTAGGGAAAAACTGTTTTACCTATATAAATATCAGGCGTAATGACAAGCTGATTCGATAAAACCTACATCTTGATGCAAAATGGCTTATGACATTGTTGCGAAATTAACTAAGTACATAGAATCGGGTAGAATATAAAGACTATTTAACTAAGTACATAGAATTAGGTAGAATAAGAAAATCGACACTATAACTAATATGCCCTACCGCAAATCGTTTGCTAGGCAGATAAGTTTCAATGTATTTATCTTCCATGCAATTTTAGTTTAGTTTCTTTAATGTTTCTCAACTTCTTAAGAACTGAAGTTAATAGAAGCATGCGAAAACTACTTAGATCAGTTTTTTGAGGGAAAATTCTAACATTTCCAAAATTTATTATAAAATTAAATATACCTACTTATTGAAATAAAACCTAATTATTTACGGATTTTATCGCGGATTTGGTTTATTTTTTACATTTTTGACTTCCGTTGAAGTTGAAGTTTCGATTACTTTACAGCTTTCGTGGTCACGGGTCGGACTTAAATATACTTACTTAAAACATGTTAGATAATAATTCATATTATTTCCTTACAAGACCTGGTGCATCAAGTCCTATCACCACTTTGAAACCTCTGTAGCTCGATTCAGTACTATTTTGACAATAACATAAGGATTCTTAAAATATATCATGGAAAAGTACTTAATGAAAATTATTTCATAATTATATTTACTGAATGAGATCTATATTATTTGGCTTGTACAGTCAGCGTCAAAAGTAGCTATGCAAGTGAAGTGGCCATAAAGTGATAATAAGAATGCCGCCTTGATTCTTGAAGAACTAGAGCTTTATTGTAGATCGTCAAAACACACACAGTAGAAATGGTTAGGCTATTCCCGAAATAGTGGGCTCGAGATTCGGCCAAGTTGGTACCACTTATTCACTGAAGACCAATGCGGAATGACAATTTGGTGCTGTGTTTTCTTCAGTTAAAGAGGTGCTGGTGGTCCAACAACTGGTAGGAAGATATTTGCAATTATCCGGGTGAGGTCTATCACTACAAAGCCCATACTGCAACCAAGGCACAATTGTGCCGCGTTTCTGATTCAGCCTGCATATTGTAACCAATTTCCATCAAGCCTGCAATTAAAAGATGGATGTCTTAAGCGGAGGATTCAGGATACTCAATTTGGACTACATTGCTTTAACCATCAGGTGCTGTCAATTTGTAAAGCTAGTTTATAAACACAAGTAGTGCCGGCTGGTTATAAATTAGGTCGGAAATACCTGTCGTAGGATTAATTGATTATAGATATAAGATATTGATATAGTTTAGCATATGTCGATGTATTTTCTATAATATTGTAGAGCCCATATAAATTGAGAATAATTAGGATATTTTAATTCTCAGGAATTATTCATACACTTAAATCTTCGTGAATAAGTTTACAATTAGAAGGTGTGTTTGATGAACACAAAACAATGTGAACGAAAGATATGCAAATAAAATAACATATTGACAGCCTTCGTGGCGCAGCTGGTTTGACGACGGCTGTGAAACGAGAGGCCGCGGGTTCGATCCCTGCACCGAAACAAATATTTTTGTGAAACGCAGGTATTTGTTTCGGGTCTGGGTGTTTGCGAGATTGAAGAGTCTCTCGTAGTTCCTGATAACCACCACACAAGACTCGACGTATGTGACTGTTGGGCGTATTTATTAAATTGCATATGAGACTCGTGGAATTTAGGAAAATTTGCTTTAATTTGTTATGATTGCTGACGGAAGGTGCAATGGTAGGGAGGTAAGTGAATGAATATGCAAAAAACCGTGAAACACGAGCAATTTGCATCACCATAAGACACGGGATTCTCGAAAGTTAAGAACAAAAAATTAAATATTTTATCCTTTCCAACCACATATCTAATAATTTGTCACCTCAACTCCTTGTAATTGGCTAAACGTATAATATCTGTTTGTCCATCTCAATTAATTTATCTAATCAGTTATCGCATTAATTTATCACTTTAATTGGATTGATTTGTTTCTGCTACCGACGATGCTGAATCGATATACACTGGATATTCGGCGATCTGTAGCCCAGTAACCGGTAGAATGTTACGAATAACGGTTTTCTTTCTACTGGCCCTAGTTTCTAACCAGGTAAGAGTTTCAATATACTATTATATATTTTCTTATTTACTTATATAATAAAGTAAAAAGTGCGATACAGTAGTACGATTGAGAAGGTTTAGATCATATAGCTAGTATATTATGCTGGCTTAATCTTGGTTTGGCGGACTTTCTGCACCATAGAAGTTCTTAGAACTCACTAAACTATTCAGGTTCCTTCATGGTATTTTCCTTCACCGTTATCACACCGTTATAGTGCGCAGTGATTGAATCTCAAGACACACATAACTCTGAGAAGTCAGAGAGAAATCCGCCACTCTTTCAGTGCAATCCAAATTAAATCCCCACATAGTACCTACTATCCTATAGTCATGATCGTAGCCAGCCGTGGGATCAGGGTGGGGCAGCAGTATAAAATTATATGTAATTAGCAAACTGTACCCACGGTATTCTTCTATAACACCCTGTATCTTTGTTTATAATTCGAATTATCCTAAATACTTTCTTATTGCTCACCTGCCTAGTACTTTACCTAGATAATTTATTTCTCTAGAGTTGGTTAGGTACCTTACAGGTCAAAGCCAGGGTGGGGCAAGTGCCCCACTCTGCCCCACCGTGGCTACGCCCATGCCTATAGTCTGACTAAAACTGGCTATTCTCAGAATAAAACCTAAACAAAAGGTTGGTCTGGCCTTGGTTGTCCACCAAGTAAGGTAGCTCCTATCCAGGTGTATATGATTACCTATAACACTATACCATACCAGCTTGGTGTTGGTGATATCCAACATCTCCTCTTTACCATCACACTACCAATCACAGCAGTAGAGTTTATTCCTACCACCTGCAAGCGTACCATAGCGTACCATTCAATTTTTATGTTCACAATTCCTTTGAAATAATTTTGCAGGTGCTAGCCGAGGACATAAAGGCAGTGTTTATTGAAGATGCTTTAGAAGCAGGTATGTGAATTGTTACTAACTTTCTATGATTTTATTAGACATTGCGACGGTGCCTACCCAGGCGACCCCTAACGTATGAGAGACTTAGACCTCATTTGCTTACCTCGAACAATAGCGAATGTTTGGAAGATTCAAAAATGGTTAATTTTTCACAATTAGCTCGTAATGCCCCTGATGCTCAAAACCGCATCGTGTCTGGTTGGCCGGCGTACCCTGGCCAGCACCCTCACCAAGTGAACCTGCGCATGGTGGACGGCGTTGGCAGCGTCACTGGATGTGGAGGTTCCCTCGTCTCCCGCCAATGGGTCCTCACTGCTGCCCATTGTACTGCGAGGTAAGACATGTTGTGAATATTTATAATATTAAACGCGCCATGACTCGTGAAAATATATGGTTTAGATCTACTTAGCTATAAGATTAAATAAACAGACCAAAATGCACTTTTATTAAAACGAATCAAAAACTTATGAAGCATTTTCAGAGAGAAAATCGACTACACGGCAATTAAGCATAGTAACTACAATAAAGCAGGACATATTGGATGTTACCGACTTACAAATTCGATAAATGTTTGAATATGGCATAGCAGATGACTGTTGTATCAAAGATTATTCGGAACAGGTACCTTGAAAAAACAATTAGCTAATTTCAATATTACAATAACGAGTGTGTCAGAGGGAACAATAAGATATACGTCGGTTATCTCTTCAGACATTTAAAGAAACAGGTAGTTAAAGCAAAAAACAATCACGATATCAATATTAATTATGAGAAATGAAGTAATTATAATTAATTTATCGGATAAAGATAATAATGGTCAAATTGATTAGGTATATAAGGTTTTAAATAACTAAGCGGTAGCTTTAATGATTGTATTTAACATAACATAGATAAGAATATAAAGGCGCCGTATTATATTGATACATCAAATGTTATTAGCGGTGGAAAACATATAGAACTAATTAGCGATAACAATCTATTAAATCATGGAAACATGTTGTAAATAGTGCCGAAAAGTACCGATTTACGCTGATTAGGTGGCGGAATATCGTAACTCTTCTAGTTTTTTTACTTTTTATATCATCATCAATCATCTTATGTCGCTGAGAGCAATTTAATTAAAAGTTAAATTTTCTAGCCGTATCACGATCGTTGTCCGAGCTGGCATCACTAACTTGACGCAGCCACAGCACCTGATAGAGAGCAACGAGTGGTATAACTACCCCACCTTCAATGACTTGACTCCCGGTCTCGTGCAGTTCAACGATATCTCCATGCTGAAGCTGCCGCATCGCGTCACCTATACTAGTAAGTTCAAGGGTCTAGCTATCAGTACCGTTTTAAATTGCTCGTGATCTGGAGCGCTCATGAAATGTGGGTGTCCTGGTACCTCTGCCTACTCCTTCTAGGAAAAGGCGTCAGTTTATGTATATAGGTATGCTATAAGTAAATACCCAGGGATTAGGAAACAGCGTGAATGTGCCTAAAGTATTATTTGAGTCCATGGGCGGTATTCGCCGCCCACCATAAAGCGGCGCACTGACTCTTCTGCGCATGAAAATGAATAACTAAACATTTTTTTTGCCATGAATGGCGAAACGATCATGCCGTTCGCCTGATGGTAAGCGATATGACCGCTTATAAACAGTAGCAGAACCAAACACTTTGGTGAATTACAAAGCCATGCTTGGGATTCCACTGTGCTCGCCATCCTGAGACATAGATGTTTAGTCTCAATATTATGTCCAGGGGTTACTCTGGCTACAACCCGAAACACAACAGTGCATTTACACTGCTGTTTGACGGGAGAAATAGACATTGCGGTGGTACCTACCCAGGTGGTCTCTCAAGTATGAGTAAATTCGTCGACAATTGTTTTTGACAATTGCAATTTAACTTATCCGTGTTTTTAAATTTTCTCTCAGGATTACTTCAACCCATTCGTATCCAGTCATCCGAGGACGCATTCAGGAACTACAACGGTGAAGTTGTGTACGCTAGTGGCCACGGCAGACTGTGGACTGCAGGTGAGTCGATGAGACTTAAAAAAGTTAATATCTCTAAGAGACTAGTGTCAATTCTTTCGTGCCACTGTTGATCCTGGAATGACTGAAGTTGCATTGGCACACACCGTGGCCCGTGCGCGGCCAAGGCTCTGAAAGACTCTGCGAGCGAATAACATTATATATTATGATTGTCCTGTTAAACATGCTTTGTCATCTAGTGCAGTGATTCTCAACCTTTTTTTGCTGCGGCACATATTTAACGATTTCAAAATTTGGCGGCACACAAAGAAAAAGATTTAAATTATTTACTTACTACAAAACACTGCATAAATAGTTTAAGACAAAAAATTTAAATATACGAAATAAACTAATATATACTACAATAATAACTAAACGTTTATTAAGGGATTAATTACAAGCTAATAATGAAAATATTATTAATGCGAAATTTCTATGGAATAACTTCTATGGAATGCTCTCCCCCTTGAAATCAGGACGTCAACTACCCGTCTCAAATTTAAAATGAAGGTCCGTGAAATGCTGCTCAAAGAAGTTGCAGAATCCTCTCTATTGTCTCTCTATAGTAGTATATATATATATATATTGTAAATCGAATAATAATATATGTATTATAATTTTTAATTACTTTTAATTTTTCTCTTTATCTTTTAATTAAGTATTCGTACACCTACTACAGCTCATCTCTGCATCACCTAAAGGTCGACTGGGAGAAAATGCCACAGGCATTAAGTCCGCCTTGTATACATTTGTATATGAAGCTTAATAAATAAAAAAAATATAAAAATAAATTTGAGCTTGATGTTTTTTGATAATTTCATTTATATTTGGTCGTAAAAATGACAATGCTACTCTCATATCGTAAAGAAAAGGTGCAGTAACTACTATGCAAAACCTTGTGAATCCCAACTATCACTAAAACAACACGTTTTGTACGCAGAAGTGTAAGTGTGCGCCGCCTTGAGACATATTCCTATTGCTATGCACGCCGCTTCATCATAATTTGGCACTAAGAAAAAACGCGTTGCAAAGCAAATAATAAAATAATTAACTTTTTTGTGGATTTAAATATATATCCATGTTAAATTATTTAATATTATTAACATTATTATATATTTGCAAAATTTGGCGGCACACTTTTGAAATTTGGCGGCACACAAAAGTGCCGCGGCACAGTGGTTGAGAATCACTGATCTAGTGTATAATTTGTAGCTTAAATTCTGTAATTTTGTTTGATTAATAACTTTTTGTTTACATTTTTAGAAAAAATCTTTTTCTATGACTGCCTCGGTTGCGATACTAATTGTACTACTATATGATTGAAAATTTGCGTCTCAGGTTCGAATCTCGAGTTGGCAAAGGGATATTGAATTTTTCTAATTATAAGCTCGGAGTTAATTTTTTATCTGATATGCCAATGCAAATTTACCCCCTATCACATCGTGGGACGGAATACGTAAGGCGAAACGTGGGTGTCCTGGAAGCACCTCTACCTATGTATGCATATTTTTCTATCCATCTTTGAATACTTATTGACATGATTTATCTGTTGCCAGGTGCGTCTCCTGAGGTTCTTAACTGGGTGTACCTGCGCGCGATATCGAACGCAGCGTGCCAGAGCATCTTCGTCAACAACGTCAATGAGAACACCATCTGCGCTGGCTGGTTCAATGTCACCTCGCAGTCTACATGCCAGGTATCAACACTATATCTTTGATATTGAAATATTCATTAAAATTAACCCGCTAGCCAAACTCAAACATAACATTAAACAGTAACGTCACACGGCCGTTAATTAATCACATCTCAATGGAACGGCAATCATTTACAATTTACTAACATATAACGTCACTATAGATTCAGCAAATCCAGGCCTTCACTCTATTGACAGACGTTTATGTCTCCTTTAGAAATGGCTTTTGTGCAATATAAATTTTGGGTCTTATATATTATCTCTGCCATTATGTCGAATGTCTAGGTGAATTCCCGTGTCTGTTGGGATTGAATAAAGTTATTTTCAGGGCGACAGTGGTGGTCCTCTCGTTCACGTGAACGCCGACGGCGTACCAATCCTCATCGGTGTGACATCCTTCGTAGCTGGTGGTAACTTTGGCTGCCACTCCGGTATCCCAGCTGGTATGTATACCTACGGCTTTATTCGTTGATATTTTATAAACTTATTTTAGTTATCAAATGTTTTGTCTTCTTCGCTCAAATTGAATTCAAAAGCCGTTCGAAAAACACAAAACATTCGATACCAAAATAGGTTTATAAACTGTATATGAATAAGGCTGCTAGAGTTAAATGCAGAAAATAATAATATTACACACATTACACAGTATACAAGATATCAAAGAACTCAACAATATATCAGCAGTAGAAAGAATTAAAGATTTGTTTGAAGTAAACAATTTAAACTAGTTTAGATTGCTATGAAATATTTGAATAGATAATGACTTTACGGCTTTCATCTTCAAATGAATTAAAAAATACAATTTCCAGGTTTTACCCGTCCTGGACCGTTCCATTCCTGGTACCAACGAGTGACTGGCATCGACTTTGAAAACTTGAATGAAGAAGAGGAAGTTCCAGCACCTGAAGAAGAAGAAGAAGAAGAAGATGAACCCAAGCCCGAAGAAGAGAGCGAGGAAGACGACTCTGGTGACTCCGAGTCAGAAGAGGACCCTGACTGCCCTGACATGAAGAAGAAGGTGGAAGTTAAAGTCAAAGTCAAAGTTAAGGTCAACAAATACAAGATCAAGAAGAAGGTCCATATCAAAAAGAAGGTTCATGGGAACTCTAAATTCTTCGCGGCTTTGACATAAGCTCTTCGGGAAAGTTGAGTGTTTTGAAGAAGTGACGTCTAATTAAGTGGAATTAAAAATGTTGTAGCATTTATTTTACTCTAATGCGAAGAAATAAAAGTAAATGTTTACACTCATTATTATTAATTGCGTTTTTTTTAAACTTAAGACCTCATCATTGCGCTCCCAGATGATAAGGATTAATTGTAATAATGATGCTCCACAGGCCAAGAAGTACTATGATAATCTAACACAGTGATTCTCAATCACTGTGCCGCGGCACTTTTGTGTACCGCCAAATATATAATAATATTATTAAATTATATCATTTAAAAAGAAAGATATTTTTAACATGAATATATATTTAAATCCACAAAAAAGTTAATTATTTTATTATTTGCTTTGCAACGCGTTTTTTCTTAGTGCCAAATTATGATGAAGCGGCGTGCATAGCAATAGGAATATGTCTCAAGGCGCTCTTTGTGTGCCGCCAAATTTTGAAATCGTTAAATATGTGCCGCAACAAAAAAGGTTGAGAATCACTATTCTAACATCTATCACCATTGGTGATAGATGGTGATAGATGATAGTGATAGGGACCTCCCCTTATGTGTAATATCTATTTGATAAAATATACAACTAATCTGAAAAAAAAACCTTGATTATTGATTACGATTCAAAAAATAAAGGTCTTAAAATACATTTATATCGTTTTAGGACTCATCTCGAAAATTACGAGCAGCCAGTGCTTGTAAATTGTAAGTGAAGTCCGCTGCACACGACGCTTGTTTTGCTGCTGGATTGCTTGCGGGGTTCGCCGATGGCTGCTCTGCTGGCAGCGCTGCGAGAAAGTGACGTCACTGCTGTCTCTCAAGCGTGGTCGCGTGGTTGATTTCGGTGATCGAACGCGTGCTATTTTTCGTGATAGATTGCTTGCGTGTTTGGGGTTTTTTATTATTATTATTATTTCGTATAATTAGTGAGACTGGAAGGATCTTCAGGGCTTAAACAAAAATGTAATATAAAGCGTTCATGGTACTGCAGAAGTTATGAATACTCGTGTCTTTGATAGCGACGTCGCTTCGCATGCACGCCTAACGGCGTGGAGCTAAGGCGTGTAGTGGCAAGCACCGTGTGAAGCCAACATATCGAGGGAGCCATCATTGCACCCAGCGCCACAGCCAACTTTGAACCCAGCAGCAAATTATAGCAAGCAATCCAGCAGCAAAACAAGCGTCGTGTGCAGCGGGCTTAAGCACTTGGCAAAACGACTTGTAGCGAAGTTCTGACCGACAATGTTCTTTTTATCAAGCTGTCAACCAAGTGACGTCATACGTCATTTTGTGCGTTTATGAGTACATCGCACTACTGTGGCTATGGGAACTTACTGTGTTTTTCAATAATTTTTAATGTTAAACTTTAATTTTGACCCGTAATGGAGGGACCAAATAATAAAGGTAAGTTGTGCTGTAGTTGATAAAGCATTATACGTAACTTTTAACGGGATATTTATTTAGTTTTAGGAATATTTGTTGTACCAATGTATTGTGTGTGGGCGATACATGTTTCATATCAAGTCTTTTGTTTGTCTTCGTTTTACTTACCGTCGTAGTGACGGCAAGTTTCTATAAAATTGTATGAACGGTATACCATTGCTTAAATAATAATTTTATATGTTATACAAGTCGAAAACTAACCCAGTATATTTTTGTTTGGTATTTATTTGTCAATCGGTTATCTTCCGTCTATTCTAAGTTGAAGGATAGTGGTGCTTTATGACTAATGAAGTAGCTCTAAGCAGGAACTTTGGCATTTGAAAAATTTCAGTAATTTTGACTTACTCCAATATTTCCAAGCCTTTTATATGACAAAATAACTGATGAATGATTGTCAATGAAGATTGTTTAGAAAAAGCTTAAGCATATCATATAAACAAAAACAGATATTGTTTGTTAAGAGGTAGGAGATCTTGGATTAGTAAAAACAATACATTTTTAGATCAAATAATGACTATTTCCTAAATATCACATTATTTTCGCAAACATATTTGTGTATGTGCCTTTGTGATAAATATTGCAGTTAGCTGTGTTTGATAATGTTGCTATGTTCCTGTTTGCAATTTGTCCTGGATATTTATCTCGGGTGGTGTATTTATAGCTGTAGTGAGGTCCTTCACTATCCCTATACCTACAGTGTTCGAATGAATAAGTCAGGATGCAATATTCAATATGGGTATGTCACTGTTGATAAAACAATTTATTTTTACTGTAGGAGGAAGTGTCTTTTAATAGGGAAAAAACTAAATTACATATTGTATTGACAGAAAACTCCTTATAAAACAATGCACTAGGTCAATATAATTTATATCATTATTTGATGCTAATAAGCATTAGGTGACTGTCATTGCTGCTGCCTAATAGATACTAGACTCATATATTTTCCATTTATTTCATGAAATACAATATGTAATATCTATACTATATTTGTATAAATAAAGTACAGAGAAAGTAATTATATTTTTTATTATAACTATTGTTTTGTATTGAAATATATAAGAGCACAATGCAGGGCATAAATATCAGTCTCAGCCAACACAAGCAATAGCTTTTAAATCATAAAGAAAATTACATGGAAAGAATTATTGTCCAGCTTAGTAAGTAATCGAATATAAGATTTCGTGGTTCACAGCCTTTACACAGTTGGCTGTAGATCAATACTGCTACACATGATATAATAGCATTGCTCATATAAACAAAAAACTAATATTAAATTGAATAACAATTACAATATTGATATTATGAGTGTTTATATAATTTCTACTAATTTTTTTTACAAAAACAAGACTCAACCACAAACAACATTTATATAAAAATAATTATTACTGGTCAAGACCAGTTAGTAATATGTGGGGAAGAATACTCAAAATAGTCATTGAGATAACATATAAGAGACTAAAGTTCATCTAAATTAACTTATTTTAATTTATGAATTAATTTTAATGATACAATAAGCTGTAATTCTTTTATTTGTTACTTTATGACTTAAGATTTGAATAAAATTCTAAACTAAGATAGCCTATGTCCATGTGTATACAATGCTTTTATAAACAACACACAAGTGCTCAAAACCCACATAGCATTATGTTTTTTTTTATTGCTTATCATCCCACTTCTGGGCATAGGTCTCCTCTTTTTCCATTAGTCTCGGTTCCAAGCAATTTCAGACCATATGGGCTTGAAAGCATCCAGATCATCACGCCAACCTTTTTTGGCCTTCTGGGACGTTTTCGGCAATCGGCCATTATCATCATCATCATCTGATTAATTTCGATGCGGGTTAAAGACAAATGTCTCTGAGCGACTCGCCGAGCTCCGCAGCTTTGTGTCAAATCTTTGTGTGCCACTGTTAATCCTGGCAGACAGGAGTTGCAGTGGTGGGTGTGAGGGCGGGAAAGACTCTCTAAATAGGCCTCAGGCTTCATTAGATTAAAATGAAGGATTGTTTGACAGAGTCCCTCAGTTGCGCCGGATGCTTGAATGACATTGGAAACGACGATTATGTACCCGCCCTGGGACAAGACTGGCATAAAGACTGCTTTAGGTAAGTTTTCATTATTGCAACTCTAGTTTCCCTCTGGATTGACATAAATAGCCGGATGTTAAAAATTTGAACCAAAAATTAAACATGGAAAATATGTTACATTTAGCTGACCTGAGGTCATGAAAATTAGCATAAATTTTCTATTATATATTGTATATTTTGGTTTCATACTGTATCTTTATTTAAATCTTTATTTACACACAAAAAATACAATACGAGTATATAGAAATAAAATTAAAAGAATAAGTACAAATGGCAGACTGATCACTTAAAGCAATGTGTTGCAGACAACCATGGGATGGATTTCAAATTGTAAAATAAAAATAAAAACTATATAACTAAATATTCATTTGGACTACACTACCGTTACCATCAGTTGTGTAGTAGTCCCGATAGAGGAGTCAAGGTGATGAAATATTTCTTCATGACTTTGTTGTACAGATGTTCAGTATGTGACGCGCTATTATCATCATGGTACTTCGAGAAAGCTGGGCTACTATTCTGTGAGAATGACTACTGGGCTAGATTCGGCGAGAGCTGCCAACAATGTGCACAGGTGAGTTGCTAATATTAATTAAGTATTGTTATTATCTATCTAAAGGCGGCTAGAAGACAGAAAATAGAATTATTAATTGTGGTCATGGTTTCTCGGCTGAAAATCTGGGCTCTGGGCAAAATAAAGATAATTAAATGTTGGCATCATCTATACCGGTCGAAAATCAATGAAAAAAAAAATATAGGAGGAAATAAAAATGGATATTAAAAAGCGTGCGGATCCTCCGCAATTACAGAAACGGAATTCGCATCAACCGTTGCAAAAATATCGGCATCTTACACACAATCATAACGGGGCTCACTCGTCATATCCGATAGTTTTTTTGGTACGTAACTGGTAACGACGAATAGTAATGACGATTGGTAATGACGACATGTGATAACCTTGAAGATGTTGTTCAGGTGATCACAGGCCCAGTGATGTCTGCGGGCGAGCACCGGTTCCACCCCGAGTGCTTCGCGTGTCGCGCATGCGCAGCGCACATCGAGGACGGAGAGCCATATGCGCTGCTCGAACGAACCACTCTGTACTGGTGTGTATATATACTACTGTTTTAGGCATTTAGAAGATTGGGAAAGTGGAGAAAATAAACGTTCTTGTGGAGTTAGATTTTAATAAAAGCTAAATAACTAATTTAAACAAGACATTCGACATTATTTCACAGTTTTATCCTGTATTTAAGAAAAAGGACTTATTATGTAGTCCTTGAATCCTTGAAGACGAATTATAAAAAAAAGAAGAGATTCGCGGTATTCACTTCGGTTGACAGAATACGGAAAAGCATCATTTTTTTCTAAACAATAAGTTACTCAAATAGACTCGAATAATTTACGACAAATATTTTTAACTAGTAACTAGTGTAGTTTTTACACCCATTGCGCTGCTACCAAGACACGGTAATATAACTGTTGATACTGTGCGCGCAGTGGAGCGTGCTACAGCAGCGCGTCGAGCCGCGGCAGGTCACATGCCATCCGCGTGCTGGACGTGCCGCCCGGCGCCGTGCGCCTGCACAACGAACGCGGCGCCCTCACTGTTGCCGAGTGAGTACACTACACTAGACTACAGACTACACTAAACACTTGAGTACAGACTACATAACACACTAGGCTACAGACTAAATAATATACTATACACTAGACTAAATACTACACGAGTACTGAACCACACTATACACTGGACTATGAAATGTTTCAATGTTTTGTCGCCCGCTTTGCACGGAGGGAAGTGGACAATAATTTATTACCAACCTCCTCTTATTAATTTAACTTTCTAATTAATTTCGTTGCGGGTTAAAGACAAGTTAGACATTCCCGGAAACTCGCAGAGCTTTAATGCTCGGTGTCATTACTTTGCGTGCCACTGTTGATCACTCACAGGAGTTACAGTGGTGGGTGTGAGGGCGGGACAGTCTCCTATACACTGGACTACTGACGATAAACGATATACCACAGACTACACTAAACACTAGACTACAGACTATCTGGAGGTTTTCCTTCACCATTTTAGTGCGTTTATTTAGTCGAGCATAATTATATCGACTGGTGAAAGATAACCGTTTCTCCTCGATGAATATTCTATTTAGATTGGACTACGCTCAGCATAATAATTATGTGTTATTGTAGTCACTTTGTAGTACCTATCAGGGTAAAAATGATTATGCTGCTCTAGAGTCTATACTACAAACTACGCTACTAATTATACTTCCTATTACACTATCTAACACTATGCCTTAGACTACGAATTACGCTACTCTTTATACTACACATAACACTAGAATAAACTGTAAACTATACACAGCACACACGTGATCGGTCTATATAACTTTTCGAAACGCATTTGTCTAAAAATCCAAATTATGATTTTTTAATACCCAATAAACAAGAAAAGGACCACAGTAAGTTCTTAAACATCTCTTCATGTTTTTGAGATGTTTTTATTCAATAGAAAAACATGGATATAAAAATAAATATTTCTTGCTATCATTCCATTAATCTAGATTCTAGAACATTGAGGACATTGGATCCTTTTTAGGTCGTCTGGATAACCTAGAAACAAGGATATCAACAGAAAAGTGTTTTTCTTTACTATTATTACCGAAGTTAGTGTACCGTATTCAGGACTTTTATGTAGGCCGATCACAAAACAATAATCATAGTAATGCTCTACTTTTGTAAGGATTTCGGGAGTTGTGGGGTTGAGAACCTCTGGCGTATTGCCAGGTTGAGTTGTCCTCGTTTTTTGTTGTTATCCTTGTACATCGACATTAACTAAAGATGCTTTCACACTGTATTTTATGGTTTGGTTAGTTACACTGGCATTACTTTTTTGATGCGTATCGCTTCAAAGATTTTTATAAAAGTGAAAACATGAAATAAAATTTTCGATTCCATATTTCTTTATTTATTTCTTTACAGTTTTCTTATATAACGTAATCGAACCCCCTAAAAATCATGTCATGATTTTGTTCCAGTTTGTATTTTTTACAACGTATGGTTTTCCCAAAATAAGAACAGGAATTATAAAGTGTCCTGCTTAAGAGCGTAGTGTGAAATCATCTTTACATTCATTTGGTGTTAAACGTTGTAAATGATTCATACATTTGTATTTAACATTTCAACGTGCTAATTCATTGTCAATTCACACTTTTTACATTGTCGTAACTTTAACAAAGCCACAAATATGCTAAATATTAATGTAAGAAAAGGTAATAACTGGTAATAAATAATTAAGGTATAATAACTGCATAAAAAGATATAAAATAGTAGAAACTTCATTAGAGACTGCGAATCACAAAATATAGACCTAAAACAGTATTTGAAGTAGGGGTAACTAAGGGATAACAGACTTAAACATAAATGAATGATGATGAGAATAATTAAACAGATCCTCAAAACGGTCGCGTATTAAGTTATCAATCTATAATATAGCATAGCAAAAATATATTACAGTTTTTTTTTTGGAAAACAAACACAATACGGTGGTTTATCTATGAAGCCCTGTAACTATCACTACATTGGGGGTCGAAAATGCCTCTAAAGGCTATAAGTTTGAGCCCCGTATGATGGATTTAGTAACCCAAATATGTACTATACTGTAGTTTATCTATGAAGCTCGCTGTAACTATCACTACATTGGGGGTCGATAAGTCCTCCAAAGATAATAAGTTTCAGCTCCATATGGTGGGTTTGAATAATCGAAACACTATACTGTAGTGTATCTATCAACCCCCTGTAACTATTTCTACATTGGGGGACGATAACGCCTCCAAAGGCAATAAGTTTGAGGCCGGCATGGGTTTGAGTAGGTCTCGGTGCGCGGGCAAGCTGTCGCGGCTGGCGCGGGCGCTGCTGCGCGCCGTGCTGTCGCTCTGCATACAGCTCACCTGCAATAGGTACTAACTGCTTACACGCATGCGTCTGAAACTTACAGCTTACTGTAGGTGCTAACTTACAGCTGTAACTCACGGGTTACTGTAGGTACTAATTAAGACAGATCGACATGGCAATCAAGATAACGTGTACTGTTATTGCTGGTATTTTACTTACCGGCCTTGCGGAAGACCAGCGTTTGTTTTTATTACCAGCACTTGCGAGCATGAGTCGTTTTGTTGTCGTAATAATTATTTGAAGTTGTAAACCATTGCTTGTAATGAATAAATGTCTCCTTTTTTCTTTCAATCGGGGTATGAGGTGAGGCGCGGGAGAGGGCACGTTGCCCGCGCCCTCCTAGTCGGCGTGCTGCGTGAGTCCGCATCCACCGCGGTTATGGATTTAAATCCCTCTCACATAGTTCTTTATACTGTTGTATATTGAAATGACTACGGTAGCTTTTAAAGCAAAGAAAAAAATCAGTAATTTATTCTCATTTTACTGTTCATTCATTAACTTCCATGTGCAATTCCATGTGCTCCATGTGGTCATTGATAATTACAAATTGTAGATTAAATATTTTGTCATATAGGAAATGATAAACTTGACTTAATTATTTTATTTTAATGATGCGTTGCAAAAAAAAATATCGATATAAACTACGTGGAAAGTGATACTACATCACAAGGAAATTGCCATGTCGACCTGTCGCTTACAGTACTTACACCTTTAACTTACTTCACTTATGCTGTAGGTACTAACTGCTTAGCAGCATGCTTGCTTAACGATGATCATGCTTTCTGATAGTAACGAAGGTGCATGCTTCAGTAATATTTGCATAAAAAAGTAAAGTGTGGACGCTCGACACATAGGTATACCTATCATGCTTATTTCACGATGTATGATATTCGTATTGTAACGTGAAGATGGTTGAAAATTCTCTTTAAATAGTAAAAAAATGATGATGTATCCAGTATCGCATGCAGTTTGCTACTAAATCTTTTTAAATTAATCGGTAGATTTTCCAAGTAGAACGCTTTTTGCTCAACTGTGTGCATACAATCTGTATATATGATAGTTTCTTTTTTGCCAAAAATAAATATATGATTTCCAATCAAAAATACATAAAAAAGTTACCGGCTATTTCCGTAGCAAAAAGATAAGATGGCAACATGCAAAGAAAGACACGAATCAATTAGGCTTTAATAATAGGTCTAATGACCGTCTCAGCAATCGAAAGCTCAATTGAGAGGGGTTAGGCCCAACGCTGACCTAACGCGGGTTGACAGATATAACATAGAAATTTTATTAAAATCTCTATAATATATATGCAGGTTTCCTTACAATGTTTTCTTTCACCTTTGAAGTGCCTGGTAAACATTGTTGACTCTCATAAGTCACGTGTATTCTAGTAGTAGGTATTCGCAGGCGGTTAGACGCCGCCTGAGAAACGAAAGGCTGCGGGTTCGATCCCCGCGCCGAGAGAAATGTTGTCTGGGTGGTTGTGAGACCGAAAACTCGTAGCTCCTGATACCCACGACCCAAGATTCGATCTTAGTTTGGGGTCAGGTCTATGTTTGTGACTGTTAGGTGTTATTTATTTATTTGAACCCGCGACCACAGTAAATATGTCGCCAACTATCTTCCGTCTGTTACCAACTGGTTATCATGCACTGTTCCATGACACATCACATTTAGGCTTAACGATATAGGTAAATAGGGCTTTCCCCTTTTGTTACCTACCTATTTAAATGAGTATTGTCGACGCCAATTTAATCATGTAGACGTAAAAAGTCACAGTATTTTACATACATACATACATAAACTCACGCTTTTTTCCCAGAAGAAGTAGGCAGAGGTGCTGGTAGCTACCAGTACACCCACGTTTCTCTTCGTATGTTCCGCCCCACGATGTGATAGGGGGCGAGCCTATTGCCATATCGACACCAACTCAGTTATGCGAATCTCGACCTGAAGCACTTGGCGTAGCAGAGTCCAGAGAATCAGTGTATTAGCATATTATAAAGTGTATAGGGTTCTACAGATAATAGAAGCGAGCGCAAGTTAAGTAACTTGAGATGTGCTCTTAGAGTTAATAGCCAAGGGGGGCCTAGACAAATGTCACTTTTTCTGTTGGTGTGAACGCCTGCGGAAAGGTATGGTAATGACATTTGGCAGTCACGTGACTTCTGGTTTCCAAATGTAATTTCCCTAAATAGGTATCTATTCAGACGGCGACCGCAAACTGCGAGACTACACAAAAAAATGTGATGTTTTAAATATCGTCGTGTTTGTGTGTTTCGTGGTAAATCCGATAATTTTGAAAAAATAATTATTTAAGCCATTGCGTACCATAGCGTCTTTAAAAGAGCGTCAATTTTTATTTAAAGAAAAACTATGTATTTACCACTCCAATACGATGATAGGAAAGAAATACATTTTTTTTAGTGGCATTGTTTCTGAAGTCACTAAAACTGCCACCTAGCTTGGTTTGTAGTCGCTATTTGAACATTTAGATATTTTCTTAACAATTGTCTAGACCCCCTGGACTTTGGCCGCCTCCTCCTCCCTCCTTGCGTCGTGCTCCTCAATATTGAGGGTCGTGACCTTCCTTATGCATCGTTTTCATCCTAACGAGTTTTTTCCATATGGTTCTGTCCACGGCGGTGTGAAGGGCGATGTGGAGTGCAGAGTCAAGAGTGGTGCGGATCTGGTCAGACCAACGCATTGGATTCCGTCCACGAGGTCTTCTCCCGTTTACTTTGCCGGTCACAATCAGCTTTTCGAGGTTGTCACTGTCTTTCCTTGCAATGTGACCGAAGTATTCTAGTATCCTGCGTAGACACTCAGATGACAATCGCGATGATATTTTGAGTTCTTGCAATATAGATGCGTTGGTCCGAAATGCTGTCCAAGGGACACGCAGCATCTTTCTCCAGCACCACATCTCAAAGGCGTCAATGCGTTTGCGATCTGCAGATTTTATTGTCCAAGTCTCAGCTCCATACGAAAAGATCGAGAAAACCAAGGTCCGTACCAGCTTGGTTTTGGTTTTTACGGAGATGTTGCGATCCTTCCAGACTTTTTCCAGCTGAGACATGGCGCTTTTAGCCATTCCAATTCTTCTGCGCACTTCCTTCTCGCATGAGCCATCTTTGCTGATGTTGGAACCCAGGTAGACGAAGTTGTAACAAAAATATCGCTAATCGAATGCAGTCAACGTACACAGTATAAAGCAAAAGTATTATCTATCGGTTATTGTCATACCATTACGATACATGTGACGACGACGGTTAGTCACGCTCTAGCACGTACGCGTCCGCTCGTTTCACTTACGCATACTTAGCTGGCGTGTCATGTGATTGTATTTATGTTATGAGCGAATTTTGAAAAGCAACTTTTAGGTTTTATTATCGCTGTAAGGGTGAAATGAAATTTAGTGACTAAATTGAGGATTAATATGATTGAAAAGTGATAAAAGTTAGCTATTTAATTCGATTGTCTATTGGATTGAAAAGTGATTGAAAGTTTGATGTTGATTGCGATCGTTTTATTCGAAGTCAAATCCTGAATATGTTTATTCGATTTGGTTAATAAAGGGTTGAATCATATTAATGAGTAAGTATTCACATTTGGCCTGTTTAACGGCTATTTTAGTTGAAGATGCGTGTACGCATCCTATTTCAGATTAAATAACTGTGTTCAACAGATACATTATGAATTAGTTGAAATAAAACTATTATTTTCAGATTTATTACGAATTTTGTTTAATTTTTACATTTTTTAACTTCCCGACGTTTCTGTAAATAATAGTTTTATTTCAATGTGTAATATGCGCGTTAATCTGAGAAACCATTATTATGAATTGATCATATTATATTTTTTGAATGCTTTTATATTTTTGTCCTGTTAATAAACTTTTCTTTATTTTTCAACTCTTATAATAGATCATCTTAAGATAAACGAAGCAATGATTTGATTCAGAATTCTGAAAATACCGGTAGATTTTTATAATGGAAATCCGAAAAATCAGAAATTGGTGAGGAAATACATAGGGTATTTCCTCACCAATTTCTGTGTTCTCTTCAAAAAATGAGTATTAAAATTACATAACAGGATAACATATTGCATCAAAGGAAAAATGAACATGTATTACAATCTGAACGCTTGTTTTCCTCAATGTTGAGTATTTCAGGACGATTAAAATATTTGAAGAATGTTTGTGTGTTAAATGTACTTTATAAATATGAGTAAGTTTAGTGTCGTGTGTCGTATTGAATAATTAAATAAAAAATATTATTTATTATCTATTAGCCCATATACGTCCCACTGCACTGACCTCCTCTACATTCGAGAGTACTATTAAGAGTGGTCTGGCCAGTAAAATACATAATCCTCATCATCATTTCAGTACAGGAAGTCCACTGCTGAACCTAGGTCAAATATTAAATGCGTAAGGTATTTTAAGATTGTTGTGGTTGTGTGTATATTGTGATATTTAAGTGTTGACAAAGCTGAATAAATAAATAACACCAAATTGTTACGTACATAGTCCTGACCTCACACTAAAATCGAGTCTTGTGTCGTGGGTGTCAGAAACTACGAGAGACTTTTCGGTCTCACAAACACACAGACCCGAAAGAAATATTAATAATTTGCAGATGAATGTAAAGTTATTTGAAAGCCATAATTATCTGAGCTTCTCAAAAAAAAAGGCTTTATCTTTTATAGCCTCGATAAACATTACAAAACTATCTGAAATATTTCCAGTGTCTTCTCAAAAACCCTATTGACATTTGCATGACGATCCGGAATGCCACAGAATACTTGACGCACTGACCAAACAGAGTTATCAAGCTATTTGCTTGGGGTTTCCCGAGCTCCACTAATCTTATTCCCAAGTTCCTTTGTGATGTCATGATCATAGGGTTCAAAATTGCACGTTTTTTAGTTTAAGATGTTGTAAGTATGCTTTTTGTATGTGTAACGCTTGCTTCGGTTTTTAGTGTGGTTTTTGGTGTATAATTAACTAGTTTATTGTGTTATAAGTACGGCTGTATCCCTGTTCAAACCAACTAAAAGTACATGATGTAAGGATAATGCTTCTGAACTTAAAGGGACAATCATATCATAATTCTGTACATAACTTTTTCATGAATCCGCAATGTAAAGCGTATAAAAATGTATGACGGCTCACGCTTGTTGACTGGCAATATCAGCTGATTCAATGAATTCGCGTTACATTGCGTTATTAAAATAGTTTATTCAAACAATTTTGTTAACTTACATCCTGTGCCATACCCTTAAATACATGCAAGATACCTTAAATTCTACTCGATACTCCTGGACGGCATTCGCTCTTACCATCAGGCGCAGTGTTGTCATTATGCCGGGCCAGAGTAAAAAAAAATCTTCATATATGACTATGACTCCATATCCTTGACTACTGGTACATCCAGGATAGACTCGTCATGCGGCCTGCTGACGCTCCACATCGGAGACAGGATCCTGGAGATCAACGGCACACCCGTGCGCAGCCGGCCGCTAGACGACATACAGAGGGTGCTCACCAGGCCTGATCAGGTTATACAGGTAACTACACACTTTATGCTGCTATTAAAGTGACGTACAGGGAAGTGAAATGTTGAACGCCCGTCTACAAGGTTGACGGACGACCTCACTAAGGTTGCAGGAAGTCGCTGGATGCAGTCCGCATCTAACAGATCGATGTGGAGATCCTTGGAGTAACCCTATGTCCATCAGTGGACCTCCTGTGACTAAAATGATGATGATGATGATAATAATAATGATCAGTAAATTAAAGCGGATACGAATATAAATAAATATTGCCAATAGAAATGTCGGGGTGTTCTTGTGTAAAACCCATATGATAAATAATTGTAAATTGGCCCTAAGGAATCTACGGGTAGTTGAAGAAGTAATTTTATTAAAGGAAACCCGATTGTGGTTCTATTTCACTACCCACAGTCAGAGTAAGGGTGGGAGCATGACAGTTTGGAATATAAAGCGCGTCCGGACCGTAGACAAGGTATTCGAGATCCAGCAGTCGGCAGTGAAACAGTGACAAACGCGTGTTTACTAAAGTGTGTGTGTAAAGTAACAAGCTGTCGCAGATATTTGGATAAATCGTTAATCCGTTAATTATAACGTGTGGTGATAATAATAATTAAATAATTAACACAATGAGTTTTATATATCCGTCATCCTACATCAGAAGTGGGATCGTCCTACGTTGTAGCCGCAACCGCTTGGTTATCGACATCAGCTGGCGCAGACTCTGACGTGAGTACCAGAACTAATAACTTGAGATAAATTATGATGACTGGTCACTGTTATGTGTAGCTGTCATGTGTGACTGTCGTGTGTTACTAACGTGTGTGACTGTCATGTGTGGCCCACGTTAGTATTATCTGTCTACGGGCCCACGTATGTGGCTGTCATGTGTGACTCACGTGTGTAGCTGCCATTTGTGGCTCACGCTCAGAACAATGACTAAAGCAGGCTCATATGTGACTATCATATGACTATCAAGTTATGTCTTCGAAACTATTTAATGCCGCTCTGAGAGATGCCTCCAGGTTGCTGTATTGGAAAAGAGTGCAGCACAATCAATGGAACTTCGAAAACATTCAACTACCTACATGTAGGAGTTAGACGAAAAAAATAAACCTACTACTAGAATCAATCAAGAAAGATTGATGCACATCTGTTCAGCTGTGCCCTTGGTATTGAAATAGCCCATGTGCTGCGGTGACTGCTTACCATCAGGTGATACACCAACTCATCTGCCTGCCTAGGCCATTAATTGTTATCAGGAGCAGTGACATGGAGCTGTGACTGTGTCCCCTGGAAGTTCCAAGACACCTGCATCTTCACAGGAGTGTTTCAAATTGGTGAGATCTTTCCATTTTTGTTTGAATTTGGTTTTACCATTTTACTTTCGTTTATTTGTAGAGCAATTTAAGAAAATATGACGAATTGCGCAACAATATAGATTACTTAAAGAAAACACAACCTTAAAGCAGAGGTACACAGATACCAATCTCAAAGGGATATTGCATTGTTCCAGACAAACTTCGTGGACTCTACGATGAAACGGCAGGTGCGGAGCACGCTCCGCCGCGCCGGTCCGAACTGCTGTATCGGCGCAGCAAAATCAAATCTTAATACATAAGACCTACTTATTAGTTGGACCAAAAACAAGCCCACTGAGTTTAATTCGCTGGATCTACTCACAGCTGGGTCGTGTCGCGTTATTTCCAGTGGTAAAGTAAGCCCGCTGAGTTTGTTTCGCCGGGTCTTCTCAGGACAGGGCCGCGTTGGATCCGGTGGTAATTTTAAAACGTTTTTACCTACGTGACGTTTCGTATATCCTCATGGTCCAAACAATGACAGGGTGCCCGTGCACTCCTATTACTCCCGAAGCATAGAATCAAGCTAGGCTCGATGAGAATAATACACTCAAGCATTTAAGTTATAATTGATTCCAAGAGTTCATTAAATGGCAATAGCATTTCGTAAGAAAGATTCGTAAGGTTAACATTTTCATAGACACAGTTCACATGAACTAATTTAATAATTAATAATTACTATAATTATTGAGGGGTTTCTTTGAGACCTGTGAAAAACAAAGAAGAGAAAATACAGTCTGATCTGCCCAGTTATGAAAAGAAAAAGGAAATTTGTGTAAGCTAAAGGGGAATTATCCCGGTCTAGCACAGTTCGGTCCAGTTTTAAAACTGAAGGAACAATCTGCGCACTTGAATGGTTGTCTGAAGGGAATGCTTTCCGGACCAGACTGTATAATAATTATTACCATTTTGCGAATTGTTATATTATGTGAACTGAGTCAGGATGAACGAACGAATGATTTCTTTATCTTCAGATGATATATAGACACGCACACGAGGACGTGTGCTCGTCAGTATGGCCGTGTCGGGGTGTTCTTGTGTAAAACCCATATGATAAATAATTGTAAATTGGCCCTAAGGAATCTACGGGTAGTTGAAGAAGTAATTTTATTAAAGGAAACCCGATTGTGGTTCTATTTCACTACCCACAGTCAGAGTAAGGGTGGGAGCATGACAGTTTGGAATATAAAGCGCGTCCGGACCGTAGACAAGGTATTCGAGATCCAGCAGTCGGCAGTGAAACAGTGACAAACGCGTGTTTACTAAAGTGTGTGTGTAAAGTAACAAGCTGTCGCAGATATTTGGATAAATCGTTAATCCGTTAATTATAACGTGTGGTGATAATAATAATTAAATAATTAACACAATGAGTTTTATATATCCGTCATCCTACAGAAATATTTATTCTTTTATTTATCCTTTTTTGTCCACAATAAATATAACAGTATAATATGATCACAAAAAAACAGACGGTGTTATCGTACTCATGCAGTCTCTATCGGACAACTATTAAAAATAAGGTGTTTGGAAAACTCAGTCACGAAGCGAGATGCAATGACATTGCGTTACGTTGGTATTTTTGTCAGTTAATTAGGGTAAACGGTTTTGTGATTAACCAATATACTATGAATAGTTATTTATCGCCATTATTCAGAACTACAGTAGAACTCCAATTATCCGAACTCCGACTATCCGAATCGCCGATTATCCGAATCACAAAAAATTGTCCAAAAAAAGTCTAAGTGCGCTATTATTCTTCCCCCCGCGAAGCCAGTGTTTGCGCGTCAAGTCTTGACTTGACTTGTCTTAACTTGCCGTTGTGCCTACACTGACTTCCCCCCGCGAAGTTGAAGTGGATGGAGCGTCAGCCCGAGTGTGACCACTTGCAACTGCTCACCGTCAAGCGAATGCGTGACCTGGCTGCCCGAAAACGGTTGAAGACCGCAAAACAGCTTACATTAACGGAGATATTTAAAAAACAATGATTTTTATTTCTAAACTTGTACATAAGTACATTTTATTTGTATTTAAAACATGTGAAAATTTCATGTTTCTTTCATTTAATTCAATAAAAAAATAGTGCAATATCAAAACGTAGCTTTTATTCTCTCCAAAGGCAATTTTTTTAAAAAAAATCCGATTATCCGAATATTTGATTATCCGAATGGGTCCCGGTCCCCATTAATTCGGATAATTGGAGTTCTACTGTATTTTTAAATTGTTTCTGTATGTATTAAAACACGTAAAAGGACGTCGAAATTGCATAATAAAGGACTTTTTGGATTGTTTTTATATAATTCAGCCTATACACGTCACCCTTAAACCAATTCGGTAATGCAGCGTCAATATTAAAACAATAGAAATATCTGTGACAAATATCTTTATTTATATTTATATAAAATATGTTTGAATAATATTTTCCTTGCAGTTAACAATAGAACACAACCCAGACGCGGCAACAAATAAAAGGGCGATATCCAATGCGCACACAGAAGTAGAGGAAAAACCAAAACACGAGACAAAGTCGCCAGTGGAACGAAAAATACTGAAAGAGATCGTACCAAAACTAGACAAGAGGGAGGAGGAAGGGCGGAAAGAGAGGCTGTTCAAGAGAAAAGGGGAGGATGGGGGCAAAGTGAGGGTTATCAAGAGGAGGCAGACGCCGTCGAGTCCGTTGCTAGGAGATAAGGAGCGGAGTAGCAGCATGTCCAAGTTACTTGATGTGTGAGTGGGATTTTAAATAAAAAATTATGTAGGTAATTAGTACCTATTGTTATAGGCTAATAACTTACTTGATGCAAAGAATACCTAATTAGCAATTAAATAATTTTAGATTGTCGTTTGGGATCGTTAATAGCCTTGATAATATTTAATTTGTTTGTTTTTTAAATATTTTATATGGATATGATAGTGTTTACCATTCGGTAATATGTAAAAGAAGGCTGTTGCTTCAATGGTCTTGTGTCAGACGCAGGCAGTCTTGTAGAAGACATAGTCACCATTAAGCCGTATATGTGTTGATATTTTTTTATCGCCGTACTAGCGTAGAAGATAAATTATTTGGTTTGTCGTCAGTAGTGTTGACGGCGAGGAGCCTAGTGGTGTGCTGCGTGACTTGTCCCGCGCGCGCTCCTTCCGCGCCGAGCACGAGCCCAACAGCGGACAGAAGGTCTTCCGCGCCAGCGACCTGCTGCAGGTACACACGCACGCACACACACACACACACATACATACGTGACTTGTCCCGCGCGCGCTCCTTCCGCGCCGAGCACGAGCCCAACAGCGGACAGAAGGTCTTCCGCGCCAGCGACCTGCTGCAGGTACACACGCACGCACACACACACACACACATACATACGTGACTTGTCCCGCGCGCGCTCCTTCCGCGCCGAGCACGAGCCCAACAGCGGACAGAAGGTCTTCCGCGCCAGCGACCTGCTGCAGGTACACACGCACGCACACACACACACACACATACATACGTGACTTGTCCCGCGCGCGCTCCTTCCGCGCCGAGCACGAGCCCAACAGCGGACAGAAGGTCTTCCGCGCCAGCGACCTGCTGCAGGTACACACGCACGCACACACACACACACACATACATACGTGACTTGTCCCGCGCGCGCTCCTTCCGCGCCGAGCACGAGCCCAACAGCGGACAGAAGGTCTTCCGCGCCAGCGACCTGCTGCAGGTACACACGCACGCACACACACACACACACATACATACGTGACTTGTCCCGCGCGCGCTCCTTCCGCGCCGAGCACGAGCCCAACAGCGGACAGAAGGTCTTCCGCGCCAGCGACCTGCTGCAGGTACACACGCACGCACACACACACACACACATACATACGTGACTTGTCCCGCGCGCGCTCCTTCCGCGCCGAGCACGAGCCCAACAGCGGACAGAAGGTCTTCCGCGCCAGCGACCTGCTGCAGGTACACACGCACGCACACACACACACACACATACATACGTGACTTGTCCCGCGCGCGCTCCTTCCGCGCCGAGCACGAGCCCAACAGCGGACAGAAGGTCTTCCGCGCCAGCGACCTGCTGCAGGTACACACGCACGCACACACACACACACACATACATACGTGACTTGTCCCGCGCGCGCTCCTTCCGCGCCGAGCACGAGCCCAACAGCGGACAGAAGGTCTTCCGCGCCAGCGACCTGCTGCAGGTACACACGCACGCACACACACACACACATACGTGACTTGTCCTGCGCGCGCTCCTTCCGCGCCGAGCACGAGCCCAACAGCGGACAGAAGGTCTTCCGCGCCAGCGACCGGCTGCAGGTACACACATACACACAGACGAACACACACATACACACAGACGAACACACACATACACACACACACGAACACATAGGAAAGTTAAAATAATTTATGAATCCATTAAAATGTTCAACATCATTTAGATTCAGTCATTTTTTATCTACCACCCGGTTCGGAAAGCGGTTTTCACTAGAGAAGAAGGGGCAAGAAACTCTTGTGATGCTGTTTTCAAATTCAGTTTACAATGTCGGAATTATTACAAAATTTACAAGTTGGTTTAATCAGAGCAGTTCATTAATAATTTGTTGTAAATTTACAATAAATATTTAAGCATAAGCATACGCCTCGATCTCGTTTTCACACGTGAACACATACTGGTATACGTATGCATACGTACGTATGAACGCACGCAAACGCGCTTGCGTACTATTGGAGACTGTCGCTGATTGCGGATAATAATTATACAACTTATATTTCAAAATTGTAGTTATGATACATACACATTATCTATTATCGAAAATAGAGCAGAGCATTATCGACTGCATAATTAAAATATCCATTATTGCTACTCCAAAATTTTATATCCACTTAAACGTACCGACCCCCAACTTTGACATAACTGCTTATACGTCCACCACAATATACCCTATTTCTATTGACAAATTCTGTCAAAATATACTGTATTGAAACTGACATTAAGTTGACATTACATAGACAAGCCTCTAAAGACTGGGATGTTAGAGTACTTAAGAATATATTCAAATGAATATTATTGTCTTTCAGGGCGAGTTGCTGGGCTCTGGTTTTTTCGGCGAGGTTTACAAAGTGACGCACCGGGATACTAACGAAGTGATGGTGCTGAAGCAACTATACAGGGTCGATGAGGAGGCGCAAAGGAACTTCCTCAAAGAGGTAACTTCTGTATAAATTAATGTATATTGTTTGTAGATTTTTATGAGCGAAATAAAATATTTATTACTATCGTAATTATTTGGTATATTGATTATTGACAAATAATTTTAAATGCATTGAGTAAACAAATAAAAGAATATATGTATTTGGCTAGAGACACTCCATACTCTATATAGTTATAGTTTCTCAATAAGCTTGAAAAGTTCTTAGCGACTTATTCTTGCACATTGCAGTTTGGAAAACATATCAGAAAATTCGCTAAACTGTTGTCAGACATTCGTCACATTAGATTTATGTATAAAGAAATTAATAAGATACCACCTACATTTACAAAGAGTTTTATAAAATGCAAGAGCCACTCATCTAATACCTCAGTAGGGTACGAAATGGATATGTCGAGGTTCGACTTTACAACTTTTTATCCGCGTGAATGTTACGGATGTTTTTCAAAATCGATTTAAAGTAATAAGAATTGTATCAGAATTGAATGATGCTGGTTTGTGTTCACAGGTGGCGGTGCTACGTTCACTGAAGCACCCCAACGTGTTGCGGTTTGTAGGCGTTTTATATAAAGACAAAAGACTGCATCTGGTCACAGAGTACGTCGCGGGGGGCACTTTACACCAACTTATACAGGTCAGAGAAATTTTGCTATTAAAAATGTAAATTGCGGATGAAATATCAATAAAAAAAGTATTCAAAAATATATACATTTTGTATGCATCATGGTGGCCAGTACAAAATGTAAATGGTATTCAGGCCTAGTGTTTTTCGGCGTTTCCTTACGAGATCGAATCAGAAATGAGGAGATCCCTAGGAGAACTAAAGTAACCGTCGTAGCCCAACGGATTAGTAAGTTAAAGTGGTAATGGGCGGGGCACATAGCGCGTAGAACTGACGTTCTGTGGGACCAAAAAGTTCTCGAATGGAGGCCACGTAGCGGGAAGCGCAGCGTACGGCGTCCACCCACAAAATGGTCAGATGACTTGGTAAAGGTCGCGGGACGTCGCTGGATGCAGACTGCCTTCAATAGTTCACTGTGGAAATCATTGGGAGAGGACTATATTCAGCAGTGGACTTCCTTTGACTAATGGATAGGTTTTGCTTTCCGGCGTTTTTGCCATACCTATTACTGGAATCAAGCATAACAGTTCACATAATAGGTCCCATTTAAATGTAATAATAATTTGATCCGTGGTGCTTTACCAGCTGTAAAAGTCTTCTCCGGCTGTAAAAGTCTTTTTGTGAGGTTATTTACCTCTTCAGTTCAATGTTTTGTCACCCGCTTTGCACGGAGGGAAGTGGACAATAATTTATTTCCAACTCCTCCTATTAATTTAACTTTCTGATTAATTTCGTTGCGGGTTAAAGACAAGTTAGACATTCCCAGAGACTCGCCGAGCTTCAATGCTCGGTGTCATTACTTTGCGTGCCACTGTTGATCCTGGCTCACAGGAGTTACAGTGGTGGGTGTGAGGGCGGGACAGTCTCCTATAATGGATGGTTGGATGGATGCTACTGCACTTCATCACCGTCATCATACTCATACTACTGTATGAGTATGAGTATGAGCGTGCACGCGTGCGTGTGTACAGGACCGGTCGCTGTGCCTGAGCTGGTGCGCACGCGCGCGGCTGGCGCGGGACGTGGCGGCCGGCGTGGGCTACCTGCACCGCATGAACGTCATCCACAGGGACCTCAACTCCCACAACTGTCTCGTCAGAGAGGTAACGCATCATTCCCTCGTCCCCTTTCCTCTACCTTACCTCCTAATTCCTATCTCTCCCCTTTAACCTCAAATATCTTCTCTTTAATTCCTCTTCGCTCTTCCTCTGCCCCCGCTAATCCCTTCACACCCCTTAGCTCTCCTTCCCTTAGCCTTGAATATAAAATCACATTTTTATAGGAGACTATAACCGTGTTATTATTGCCTTCATAGGTAAACGGGCAAGTCATACACCTGATGAATACTGTGAGCTACATCAAAATAAAATGAAATGTATTTATTGCATTTATACATAGGCAATTAAAGAGCTCTTATGACAAGTCAATACATATATCTCACGATACAAAATATTTTGTTATATATGTATTGTTTATATTCATTCCTTACTTTAATTAATTCAATTTCTTATTAGTATTTTATTTTTATTTGGCTTTGTTTTATACTTATTTAACGAATAAGAATAATTCCAACCTATTTTTTTAACGGTTGTGAACAAACTACCATGAAAAAATATTTTATTGTAGTGGTAACACTTTTGTTTACATTTTTGATCTCGGATTCCATTTCCGAGTATACTTTATAACAATTTGTTTTCAGAGAAATACATAATTATCGTTAATCAAAATAATATGTATCTTTTTGTATGTTTGTGTGTTCAGGACCGCACGGTGATCGTGGCGGACTTCGGTCTGGCGCGCATCGTGCAGCGCACCGCCAGCAGCGCCTCGCACGCGCACCGGCAACACACGCTCAGGCGCAAGAGATACACCGTCTGTATACATGCTTCTAGAATATTCCACTCTCATCACCTTCATCACCTGTCACAGGATATTTGTTGAAGTGGATGAAATAGCATTGTGGAAGATACTTTCATACTCCACACTTCATATTTGACACCCTCCCTACCACGAATAATTAACTCTTATCACCTTCATCACCAGTCACAGGATATTTTTCGAAGTGTATGTAATGGCAATACGAAAGATAGTTTTATACTTCACACTCCACACTTCATACGCTCCGTACCACGAATATCTCACTCTCATCACCTTCATCACTATTCACAGGACATTGTTCGAAGTGGATGAAATGGCAATGTGAAAGATACTTTCATAATCCACACTTTATATTTCATTCCCTCGCTCCCACGAATATTTTAGTCTCATCACCTTCATCACCAGCCACAGTATATTGTTCGAAATGGAAGGAATGGTAATGTGAAAGATGCACAATCTGTATACAATACCATGCCCAACTTAGCTCTTACACAAACACTTCATCACCTTCATCATCAGTCGACTAAATTTATTGAATGGATGAAATTGCAATGCAAAAGGTTCAAAACTCCTATGACCTCTCTTCTGGATCAGCCATTGAGTACAATTGTGTCAATGAGGCAATCGAATTGGCTATATGTACACATATAAAACTAATATTGTTGATACACAGGTGGTGGGCAACCCGTACTGGATGGCTCCGGAGATGATGAATGGCAACGTATACGACGAAAAGGTCGACGTCTTCTCCTTCGGCATCATACTGTGCGAGGTATGTACTTTTACAGACAGTGGGTAGAAATACAATATGTAGTCACCAGTAAACATACACTATCATGATACCAACGTACTGTAACTTCAATGTTGGGTTATACAACAGCTGACATTCAAATTTTATTTGTAAAAAAATGAGTAACATTTTCTATATTCACACCTGCACCACTGATCATACGCGTGACTAATATGCAGGCACAGATTTTGTTCATGGTATCCGCCCCATTACAGATTTAAGATATTCAAGGCAATCAAATCATATGATTGTTATTTCAGATCATAGGCAGGGTGTCAGCGGACCCCGACTTCCTGCCGCGTCGCTCGGACTTCGGCCTGAACGAGTCCGCCTTCATCGACAAGTTCTGTCGCACGTCCGGCTGTCCCGAGCCCTTCTACAGGGTCGCCTTCCTCGCCTGCAACCTCGATCCGGACACCAGGTGAATTGGACCATTCAAAATGTAGTTTTCATGTTCTTGCCATCAGCTATAACGTAGCGCCTATGTTGTGTCATTCCGGATTTAAAAAAAGGATAATTATCATCATCTTTAGTTACAGAAAGTCTACTAATGAATTTAACAGCCTCTATGGCGCAGTTGGTTAGATGCTGGGTGTGAAACCTGAGGCCGCGGGTTCGATCCCTGCACTGAGACAAATATTTGTGTGATCAACAGGTATTTGTTTCGGATCTGGGTGTTTCATTCTGATACCCACGATACAAAAAAAAACCAGCATACCGTTCGCCTGATGGTAAACTATACGACCGCTCATGAATAGTAATAAAACCAAACAACACCATGAATTACAAAGCAATGCTTGGCATTCCACTGCGCTCTTCATCTTAAGACATAAGATATTAAGACTCAATATGTCCACTTGCTACTTTGGCTAAAATGTCCTTCCGACATCGAAACGCAACAGTGCATTTACACTGCTGTTTGGTGGCAATAGACATTGCAGTACCTACCCAGGTCTCACATTCGGTCTCACATATAAGAGACATACTATAACTAACATTTCATCATTCCTCCTATCTTATTAAATATTTTCTCATCCCAGGCCGCCGTTCGAAGTGATAGAGATCTGGCTGGAGACCCTGGTGATGCACTTATCGAACCCTGGTCCGGCGCCGCCGTCCCTCCTGGCGGACATCAAGCGGTACGCGTGCGGCGCCATGCAGAGGGAGCACGGCACTCCGGACGCCTGCCCCGCTGATGCCAACGGCTTCGGAGGACTCACCAGGGCCTGTAGCAGGCGTGGTAGTGAGGACGTACTGCACGATGCTGGGGTCATTAAGGTAGGTCATCATCATAGTCGATATGTCAAAATCCTGTTCTCATTACTTTTCTTATTTTTGGGGGGTTTTATGAATATGTACAGCGAATTGTTGATATTATACAACGATTAAGGACTTTGACTAAATTTTGTCTTCATTGGCATGATCTATAAAAATGATAATAATATGTAATAATTTTTGACAAGCTTCTGCAGGTATATAAGTATTATATTCGGTACTTTTTAAAATAGAAATATGTGGGTTAATTTAAGTACCATGTGTTAATATCACCCTGTATTTATAGTATTGTATAGTACATATATAGTATTATCTATATATATATATATATATATATATATATATATATAAATGCTTTATATTAACTAATATTTGATAGTAAATCCTTCAATTGGCGAGGTAAAAGATTGTACATTTGTCGTGTATGTTCCCAGTCGCAATCCAACGCGTTGCTATGCGACGCGGAGTGCGTCGGGGGGCGCGCGCTCGGCAAGTGCGTGTCCGCGACCGCGCTGGGAGCCGCGCCCCGCGCCGCACCCGCCGCGCGCTCCCGCAGCCAGCACGCGCTGCACACGCCCGGGTACATACTGCGCGCCAGGGGGAACACCATCGACATCACCAAGGTACCAACACGGACATATCACTCTAACGCAGCCAGCACGCGCTGCACACGCCCGGGTACATACTGCGCGCCAGGGGGAACACCATCGACATCACCAAGGTACCAACACGGACATATCACTCTAACGCAGCCAGCACGCGCTGCACACGCCCGGGTACATACTGCGCGCCAGGGGGAACACCATCGACATCACCAAGGTACCAACACGGACATATCACTCTAACGCAGCCAGCACGCGCTGCACACGCCCGGGTACATACTGCGCGCCAGGGGGAACACCATCGACATCACCAAGGTACCAACACGGACATATCACTCTAACGCAGCCAGCACGCGCTGCACACGCCCGGGTACATACTGCGCGCCAGGGGGAACACCATCGACATCACCAAGGTACCAACACGGACATATCACTCTAACGCAGCCAGCACGCGCTGCACACGCCCGGGTACATACTGCGCGCCAGGGGGAACACCATCGACATCACCAAGGTACCAACACGGACATATCACTCTAACGCAGCCAGCACGCGCTGCACACGCCCGGGTACATACTGCGCGCCAGGGGGAACACCATCGACATCACCAAGGTACCAACACGGACATATCACTCTAACGCAGCCAGCACGCGCTGCACACGCCCGGGTACATACTGCGCGCCAGGGGGAACACCATCGACATCACCAAGGTACCAACACGGACATATCACTCTAACGCAGCCAGCACGCGCTGCACACGCCCGGGTACATACTGCGCGCCAGGGGGAACACCATCGACATCACCAAGGTACCAACACGGACATATCACTCTAACGCAGCCAGCACGCGCTGCACACGCCCGGGTACATACTGCGCGCCAGGGGGAACACCATCGACATCACCAAGGTACCAACACGGACATATCACTCTAACGCAGCCAGCACGCGCTGCACACGCCCGGGTACATACTGCGCGCCAGGGGGAACACCATCGACATCACCAAGGTACCAACACGGACATATCACTCTAACGCAGCCAGCACGCGCTGCACACGCCCGGGTACATACTGCGCGCCAGGGGGAACACCATCGACATCACCAAGGTACCAACACGGACATATCACTCTAACGCAGCCAGCACGCGCTGCACACGCCCGGGTACATACTGCGCGCCAGGGGGAACACCATCGACATCACCAAGGTACCAACACGGACATATCACTCTAACGCAGCCAGCACGCGCTGCACACGCCCGGGTACATACTGCGCGCCAGGGGGAACACCATCGACATCACCAAGGTACCAACACGGACATATCACTCTAACGCAGCCAGCACGCGCTGCACACGCCCGGGTACATACTGCGCGCCAGGGGGAACACCATCGACATCACCAAGGTACCAACACGGACATATCACTCTAACGCAGCCAGCACGCGCTGCACACGCCCGGGTACATACTGCGCGCCAGGGGGAACACCATCGACACACCAAGGTACCACCACATACATACTTAGGCTGATTTTAGAGTCAAGCTGACCGAACGCTGGCCGTCAGCGCTAACAGTTGAAATGTATGAGCTTCTAAGGAGCGTTTTAGAACAACGCGTAGTTGTCAGCGCTGACCCCCGACCGTAAGCTACGCGCTGAGCTGTCAGCGTCGACAGTCGGCGTGCGGTCAACGTAACTGTAAAATGAGCCTTAGAGTATTTATAATATAGACGGAGCGCTGTCATATATTCGCGTCCAGAAAACGTACATATTTTCTCGTTCGTAATGTTAGTAGCTCTCCTAGATTAGTGAAACTTGAATTAATTTTTTGGTAATAAATTGCTATATATTCTTTTGATAACTGCAGTTATATTTAGCTATTTAATCATTTGAAAACATGTTTGAGTAGTATTAAATACTACTTTTCAAGTAATTCACGTATTAGACAACCTGTCAAATATCAACCAATAGGAGGGCAGAAAAAGGAGAAAAAGGTGGATAACACATCTCAACAAAAACTTACACTAAAGCACTGACATGTACACATACCTTCATACATACGCACACACGCAAAAATGCACGTCAAGCACGCACGCATACGCATGTGTGCTTTTTTATTTTCAGCCTTAAAAAGCAAACAAGCATGCGGTCCGCCTGTTAATAAGTGGTCACCGCCACTTTTGCTGTGCCAGGGATTCAACACAACCAGGTCGCAACCCACCATAAGGAGAATGCTCTTTTTAAAATTGTTGTGGATGACAGGTCATAGCGTTTAGGGAACACCGAAGCATTCAACTCATGCACGCACGCACAACTTCGTTCACTTCCGCATGCGCGCATTTACGCACGCACTCATAAAGCGGACATGCCCATTGCAATATTGATCGCAATGTGCAATGTGCTTGGGCAACATTTGCGCTTACCATCAGGCGCAGTGTAGTCTACATAAATGGAAATTATGGTCTTGAAAAATTGTGTCTACGGTTTTTAGAAATTCATATTCTAAGGTGATATTTTTCGACATCTTTCAATGCCTGTAAATATCATCTGGAAACCCCATGATCATCTTAGTTAAATATCTTTTCTTTATTATTTCAACTTGCTTAAGTGTATCCATCCTTTTTATTTACCAGGTGGACGACATAACAGAATGGCTGGAGCCGCCCCCGCCCCTAAAGCGCACTAGTCCAGACGCGGAACTGAACAAGCTGGAGCCGAACAAGAGCCGGCGCGTGGACCACCAGGACCTGCCGCCCTTCCTGCGCAACCAGTCCGTGGAGGGCCTCGAGACACAACACAAGCACCACCTCGACGCACCCCTCACCTTCTGCCGGCACACCAGCATCCCAGACAACTGCGAGGTCGCCGACGAAGCCGTTGACAGCGATTCCACCGACGAAGACCTCACCGACATCACCAGCTGGTACAGAAACCTCAGTTCCTACAAAAAAATCGACGTTGAACCCAATAACCTCTTCACTGGTATCGTCAAGAAGGGCGAAAGTCTTCTAGCAAAGAAATCTAGTTACGATGTCTCCGAAGTGACGTTGAGGAATCCAGAGTGTCTGATGAACGAAAGAAAAATCTCTGAGGTGGACAGCAGGCGGTACAACATCGACTACTTAACCAAAAACCCCATGATGGCTGAAGGAGTCAAAAACATCCCCAAAGTCATCGAGAAAGAAAAGCCCAGTGAGAAGACTAATTTCTTCACCAAAAAATTACTGTCACCCAAATTCAGCAGGTTGTTCAAACCCAACACTGCTGAGGTGGTCAGAAACAAGCCAGAAGTAGAAGACAATAAAGACGAGAAGTCTAGAAGTAAGTTCTTTATACAGAGGCCAGCATCACCCAGTAACATCGGCCGGTCGTACAGGGTTAGGCCGGCTGAGGAAGAGAGAAAGCCGACGAGGAAAGACAGCGACGTGCTCAAAAGTGACCTTAAGTTGGCGAGTATGGGTAAACCCATGACGCCCATATTCCGCCGACACATTCCTACGGAAAAGCCAGAATTCGCGGACGGAAGGTTCAGCTATCGAGACAAGAGAACGAAATACGAAAAAGAGCCGAAGTTTGTGGACATCGGACGGAATAAGATAAAGGCGCCAGCTGATACTAAAACGCCTTTACTACGAAGCTCACAAGCCAACACTCCGGGTGCAGATAAGAAGAGTCCTGAAGGTGCAGACAAGGTGCAGAAGAAGCGGGAGCCGGGGATATCGCGGAGCAACTACGTGAGCCTCGCCAACCTGAAGATTAACGGCAAAGGCAAGGAGTTGGAGATGGACAAGGCTCGGCAGGAACTTAATGACAGTTCTCCAGTAGAGCGGGTTATGTGACAGTATGGGTGATTGGTGTTTTGGTTGAATTGCTGAGCCGATTGTGGTGAGTTGCTTTAATTCTGTAATGAAGACATGATCATATTTACCCCATTTTTTAACGATTGCATTATGTTTCTTTAAAGTAGATAGACACCTAATTTACATCTGAAAATAAAAATTTCGTTGTGACACATACATATTAGTGGATTTTCGTGTAGATTTATAAATCTATTTGTACCTGGACGAAGCTGGGCTGGGCCGCTAGTTAAGTATATATTATGATGTCTTCATCGCAGTATATTTGACAGAGTTTGAGGCGAGCGCGTCCGGTGGGACTGACAAATGTACTCTTGCCATGTTGTTCCGTGTAGTTGATATACAATTGTTGAGTTGTTGTTTGTACTTATATCGAAATACTCGCAGTGTGTTGTAAGTGTTGCATACTCCAACCGTGCCCGCAAACCTGCTCAATATTAAGAATAAAATTCAAATATTAATAATACCTTTTAAAAGAAACAGAGCGCTATTGAATTATTGGAGTTAATTACAAAAATAGTGTTATTTGAGAAACATATAAAAAAATCATCGACAGTTAATAAATCTATTTTAAATATCGAATGTTTTGTCTTCTTCGTTCAAACTGAATTTGAAAGAGAAAAAACATTCGATATAGAAACAATTTAAACCCTTTCTTATTATATTAATGATGTTGCATCGTGTTTTTTCAGGGAGAAATCGTAACTGACATTTTGCATTTTTAGATGTTTTTTCCTCCATTTAAAGTAAGCAATAATCATGACAGGTGGAAAATCTGCCTAAATTATCTGCTTAATTTATAGGATGTTGCTTATGTAAGCCTCTTACAACAGGTTACTATGAAAATGTAGAGGCTTATATTCATGAACTTTTAGCCATGAACTTCTTGTGGCTAATTTTAATAGGGTAAACGGCATAATTATTGCCCAGCGTATAATGAATACTTACTAATTAAAAGGTGCATTTTGCTGTTACAAAGAAATAGATCAGTCACTTTAGATTTACAAAGATCGTCGTAGTACTTAACATATTAACTGGGGTGAACACACATGTTGTGTTTTTTTTACTATATTTTGTTTATTGTTAATTTGCACATAGTTAATATGTTAAAATGCTGAATTGAGAATATTTGCCGGAAAATTTCTACTACTATCTGTAGTTTGAAATAACCAAGATGAAATAAACCAGTGTTTGACAGTCTCCGTGGCGCAGATGGTAAGACGTGAAACGAGAGGCCGTGAGTTCAATCCCCGTTCCGAAATAAATATTTGTGTAAACCACAGGTATTTGTTTCGGGTCAAGTATTTGTGAGACCGAAAATACTCTAGTAGTTCCTGATACCCACGACACAAGACTCTATCTTAGTGTGTGGTCCAGGTCTATGTATGTAACTGTTAGGTTTATTTAATATTTATTAAAACTCCAATTACCGGCGAAACAATTTTTTTCGAAAAGAAGATTTCATTATACACTGGTCAATAACAGAACCGTTTACCCTGCTGTAGTATAGGATGGAGTTGTCAAAACCGCGGTCCAAGTTGGTTTGTTTGTGGCCGGTGCCTTGAATCAAGACTGCGTTGAAGTCGCTTCACGTCAATTCATTCGCTAGGTACATCGCGTCGTTACTTTACTCATAGTTAAATGTTACAAAATAGTTACATTATACTACCCTACGTCACGCCACGCACGTTAAAATAAATATTAGGTAATATGTATGTTGTAGAACAATTATTGAACCTTGTTGTTTAAAAGCTTGAGCTGATTTTGGAGTTATTGCAATTTTGATATAAATCAAGGTCTCGCAAACGGAAAGCGGGATATGACGTGGACGTGACGCTGACGAGGCATCGACGAGTGGCGTGGAGTTGTAGTGTACTGTATGTTTTTATTATTACTTTTTGATATGGAACGTCGGGTCGCCGTTCTATCCCGCTCGCAGTTTGTGGAGACCATATGAAATAAAATTGCAGTAACTATAATACGTTCTTTATGAAATTCAGCTCTGAGGTTACGAAGCATGTTTTGTTAATATTAGTGCGTAGTAAAGGTTTATTTGTTTGGTCTATTGAAATACTCAACTTGGAATTATATTTAAATGTTTTTGCAAAATATTCATAGTACAATAAAAATATATTGCCTTTACACAAAGTAGGTTTTGTAATAGTAGTCTTAAATTTTTTTTAAACTTGTATTTAATAGTTTATGTTATATTAACGAAGATAGCAAAAAGTCTCCGATATATTACATTTTAACATTATTCATAAACTCTAAACACATTATTATGGCATAAAAATAAAAAAATCCCTTACCTGTATTATAAAAATTCAATTATTCAACTATTACTGAAAGTAACTTTAAATTTATCCTTGAATACAAATTAAATTATTTAAAACCCTATCTAGCCATCCTCTATTCCGTCGTTTTGTTTATTAAAATTATTTAGCGTTAAATTTATAGAATCTCATGTTATGAAATCTCAAAATATATACACAATTTTAAATATAAATTAATTTACACAATTCTCATGCGTTGCGTGGCGTGTCGTGTATCCAGTGTAAATACTGACTTTATACACAAGTTGATAAGAGTTTGTACAATTTTGTAATATATTAGATTAGATGGAAATATTTTAATGCGAGAATTGTTTTGTCCAAAATTAAAGCAATTTTGTTGGTTATATACTGAAATGTATACTTCTCGACTGTGCCATGTTATGCCGGCGATGGGAATGTCTCATGAAAATTGAAATATTGTTTCAATAAACAATAATAGCATGGGCATAACATTCATAAGAATCACTATTTAAAAAGCAATGCATTTATCGCTTTTCTGTATGTTAAAAATCAATTCTTTTTTTTCACTGCCTAGGCGGTATATGTAACAAATAAGTGACGATATTTTTGGTACGAAGATCAAAAGAAAAAAACTATTTTACATTCCAAAATTGCATTTATTTTGATAAATGGAAAAAATCAAAGGCGTATTTTATTAAAACTAGATTTTTGTTACGTTTCTCATCGCCAGCTTTTCCTTACCTAAGAACAGTAAATTCCGTAATATATTGATTTCATCGACATCTGTATTAGATTTAGTTAGCTTTTAGAGTTTTCGACAATATTTTTTAACTTTACATTAATTTATTAACATTTGTAGTGTTAAGTCTTTTTTTATTTTGAGTCTGAATATGATGACACAGGGTGCCATTTATATGTATTCTTTATTAATACATTACTCATGCTTTTAATTGTAATATCGGCTGTTTATTTTTATTTTTTTGTGAGTTTGCAATGCTACGGTTATATGATTTGATACTTTTATATTTAATATTATTACTTTAGTAATACCTTAGGTAAATATCAAATTAAGTTTTTTTTTTGTTAAATTTAAACTAGGAAAGTTTCCATAAATATTTACATATATATGTACATAAATATTTATCCATATACATGTCGCAAAATATTTAAAATTAAAAACCCTTGTTTCTTGCCAAGTGAATCTCGACTTTTTTACATTCTTAATTTACCAAACTATAATAAAATATATAATACAATTTCATACATTACGTGAATACAAAAATCTGTTTTATTTTTTAATCTCGTACAATTATATTTTTCATATCATCGTAGCACTGCAAACATAAATCAATTGAGTAATCTCAATGGTTCAATGGAAACCTATATGTTCGTGTCGATAGTTAGTGCTCATAGTTTGTCCTATCTGTGATACAATTTCGTTTGTAATGCATGCAATAATGACGAGTATTATAGGTGTCTTAGTTCTAGTTCAGGTTTAAGTATTTTTTATATTTTTAGTTATGTACTTTGAGGCGTTAAATATTGAAACGAGATTACGTTATTATAGGTGAAATGTTAGCTTTTAATACTTTTTGTACTTATTTTGTCGATTTTATAATCTGTGGCAATATTTGCCCAATCAGCTCTTAATTTTTTTTACATCATTCGTATTTTTTCCCATGATTATTCGATAATATTTTTTATTTTTATTGCGGTTTTTTTTATAAATTATATAGTTTTGAACAGTTAAAGTATCTATCTATACACTTATAAATAAATGAGACGCTATCAATGAATCTTAAATATGCTTTCTTAAATTCCTTTCTTTTCTGTTTAATACTGTCGATATTTCACAATATTTCACTCACTTAACCCAGTTGAAATGAGCTTTGACTTCAGTTTTTCAGCTAGTCACAGTCTCTTATCCTCATGACCGACTTATAAAGCCAAGTCCTTGCGCTGAAAGCTTCCATTTTTGTCCTGATTGAAACGCTTCAATAGCTCATTCATTACCCTTGTCAAAGACCTGGCTACTTGCAAAGGACTGAATAGGCTTCCGACTCATTCAAGTTTAACGCCTCGACGCAAGTTTAACACATTAACAGGTATAACAACGACTATTCCGTCTCGTTGCATTCCACGCGTCTCTATTGTGTTTGTAAGTACAAATGAATAAAGGAATATATTCGGTATATGTGTTTCATTTTTTAATTTATGCGTTTATACAGGGTATCTCAAGACTGCTACCGAAAACGAAGCCGGGTGGTAGTTTTAGTGACTTCAGACATAATGCTACTAAAAATTTCGCAAAGAAATGCAACAATTATTTTTTATGATTTTTTAAATATCGCCATTTTTGGGTGGTAAATCCATAGTATTTGCTAAAATAATAATTTAAACTCTTTTATACCTCAGAGTATTTATAAATAAAAGGTTATACACTATTATTTTAGGAAAAACATGTATTTACCAACCAAACATGACCATATGAAAAACAATAACAAAAAAAAATCGTCGCTTTTTTTACAATATTTTCCGTTGTATTGTGTATGAAGTCACTAAAACTACCACCCAGCTTCGTTTTCGGTAGCAGTCTTGAGATACCCGGTATAGTGCAGTTCAAACCCTACGAAAAGAAATATTGTATGTCCTACACATGTGAAATACAGATGCTATCAACAAGTAATGTTATTACGGACCAGAGTTCGAAAAAAGCACAAGAAATAGCAAGAAACGAAAACTATGAATGTACAAAGTACCTAATTAATGAGATCTGGTCCTAGCGCAACATGATCTTTATGTTTACTGCATTATGATCTCGCTGAAGATTTTATTTATTTATTTATTTATTTTATGCTTTATATACAAAATGTATAAAGGCGGACTTAATGCCTGAGGCATTCTCTGCCAGTCTACCTTTGGATGGTGCAGAGAGAAAACAAAGTAGGCGCATAAATTAACAAATTTGAATATGATAAATGAAGTGATGTTTATAATTAAATATACGAAAAATAATAAACATAAATACACTTACACGAGAAAGTATATATAATAAATTTATATTACAAATATATGTATAATAAATATATATATACATATAATATATATATATAGCACGTAAAGATATAAATTAAAGTGGCTCTGCCAGTTTCTTGAGAAAGTGTTGGCGAACCTTCACCTTAAATGCCAATCGTGTACCAGACGACCTGATTTCCAGGGGGAGTGCATTCCAGAGGAGTATAGATTGGATAGAGAAGGAAGAATGAGTAAAGTCAGATCTATGGGTAGGACAATGAAGAAGAAGATTGTTGCTAGAGCGTAGATTCCTGTTATGGTTACTGCATAGGTATAGAAATTGAGAAGTTAAGTAAGAAGGTGAAGTAGGAGATGTAAGAATTGCGAAAAGTGTGGTAAGTGCATGCAGGGAACGACGCTGACGTATGGGTAACCATTTTAGTTGGGAGCGGAAAGAAGAAACATGATCGTATTTACGAAGATGAAAAATGAATCGAATGCAGTTATTGAGAAGCCGGTCGAGTTTGTTGAGGTGTTCTGCATTCAGGTCAAAATAGCACACATCACCATAGTCGATTAAAGGGAATATTAAGGCTTGCACAAGCATTGTCTTGGTTTTGATAGGGAGGAAATTCTTTAGACGATAGAGTGCACGTAGGGTACCTGTCACCTTTTGGCAAACTGAAGCAACCTGAGCTCGCCAGTTCAAAGAGGAGTCAATATATAAGCCTAGATCCTTGACTACAGGGCACCAAGCGATGACTGTCCCATCGTAAATAACTGGCGGAATATGTGCAGTGTCTAATCTGGAGATCATCCTTGGACTCCCAACAAGAATGGCCTGACATTTTGTTGGATTTACGGTTAGACCAAAACAATCTGACCAGTGCTTGATGTGAGCCAAGTCCCTGTTCACTTGGTCAATTGCTGTAGTCACACCGTCAACACCCGCCTGAGAGTATATCTGCAAGTCATCGGCATACAGATGATACGCACATTGAAGATCTTGGGTTATTAGATTAATAAAGATAGAAAACAACAAAGGAGAAAGTATACCGCCTTGAGGAACGCCAGAATCAAGGCCACACCAATTAGACGATAAGTCATTAAGGCGGACCGACTGCTGACGCCCTTGAAGATAGGAAGAGAACCATTCCATCGCCTCAGGCGAGATCATAAAGTGGGAAAGGATGGATAGAAGGATGTCGTGACTCACGGTGTTAAAGGCATTTGAGAAGTCCACCAAAGCCAGCACTGTAACCTTGGAGTTCTCCATACCAGCCCTAACATCGCCAGTCACTTTAAGGAGCGCGGAAATAGTGCTGTGTCCAGGTCTGAATCCAGACTGTAGAGGATTTAAAAGGTTATTACCGAGTACAAACCTGGACAGTTGCTTGTGAGCACAAGCTTCAAGCACCTTGGATAGGAAGGGAAGGATAGAGATGGGACGGAAATGGTTTACAATGGTTGGATTAGGAATTTTAGGAAGGGGAATAACATAAGCTTTCCGCCATAAAGACGGAAATATGCGAGTGTCGAGAGAAACATTAACAATGTGGGAAATAATTGGGAGAAGCAGGTCGAGTATTGGGATAATCATGCGACGGCTGAGATTGTCACAGCCAACGGCGTTTGATTTTAAGGAAAGGATAATCTTTTTGATCTCGTCCTGAGCTACTGGAGAAAAGTAAAAAGGATCTATATTATGACGGGGAAGACTATCAAGGAAATCCATTGTACGACGCTTGGTTTGACGATCGAGAGAAGTGACTTTACAAAAGTAATGATTAATGTCGTCCAAACCAATCGTACTAGGAAACTCAGCATTTTACGATCAGCCGACTATTATCACTTAATTACTAAACAAACCTTCCCAAATAACTTAGGTACATGTTGACTGGCCAAGTCACACTACCGTACCGTACAGCGAAATCGAAGTCAAATAGCGCAGTCGTTTGTCCATTCCCGTGTTTCACATCCATAAACCATTAAAAATACTCTGTGCCATTAACTATTTACTAACGCTGGACTGTACTTATGAAATCCACGAAACCTACCAGGAGAACATAACATCATAGGAGTTTTTCGGTAGATAAAATGTAAAAAGTATGGCGGGTAGATCAGTGTAATAGTAAACAAAGTAACGTGTAAAACTCTTTCATTCTTTGCTGTCCTGGTACTTTACGGTTGGCAACGTATTTCGTGTACAGATTTTATGTGATAATTGTAAAAATAAACGGGGTTTCACCTTTCGGGTACTAGGACTGCATAAAGTTGACGGAGATGTTTTCATTCATGAAAGAATGCTAACTTCTTATTGGCCTACCTGATGCAACCCCACCAACTACGACGGGCCAATCAGCATCTCGTTAATGTTACGTCATACTATTGATATTTATGTTCTAGAAACTATTGGGGTTTGATTTTTTTTAATAATACCCTCGAAATAAATAAGAATGTGGGTATGTAATTTTAAATAATACACAATGATGAATGACAGACAGGGACTTTTGTCATTAATGCTTTTATCTTAAAACAAGTATGTGTAGCTTTTTACGTGCGTACGTAAGTATATGCACGTTATTTTTCTTCTCTGCCTGTATGGGGACTTTTGATTTACCACATTTATGAGGGAACAAAAACAACAAATCAACCGTAAAATATTTTATTTAAAACAAATCTAAAATGGGGTATCAGTACAAAGAATCCCAGTGGGCTACAAACACTACGTGTACAGTAAACATAGAAAATATATAGAATTGATATTAAAAAATAACATTAAATTGATGAGCGAAGATCCAGAGTTGCCTTCAAAGTTCAAACATTTTTACTTGACCATAAAACTATTAAAATGCACACCTACAAGGGTACCTAAATGTTTTCAATATTGGATAACCGATATAAAATTACTGTAATTTACAAACTTAGTCAAAATAAACTGTGAAACAAAACTTTCCAACCCAATTTGGCAAATCGTGCTCGACGATTGGAATAACGAAGTGAGGAGAAGTTATTAAGGGCGCGGTGAGTGCGCCTGACCTATATCCGTCTTCTGGATCAGCGCTCACAACAGATTCAATGGATTCTATCGAGACCGATAAATTGCAGTTATTCTCACAAATTATGGATATAAGGCTGAAAACAATTAATACACTTATTTTTTTTATATTTACTTGAGAAAACAATTTTATATTATAATAAAAATCAGCTAGTCAATTATAAAAGTAATGTTGTACATTTTTACCCCAATAACACTTAACCATACCAACCCTGAATCCAGCCTTAACTATCGATTGCCTACATCAACACCAGCGTCTCAATTACATTAAGACCGTATGCCAATAAAAACACTACACGGGGTAAAAATAAACAACATATCTAAGATTTTTATCAAAAAGAAAACTATTATAAAAGATATCTTGAGAGGATAAATTGTATGAAATATAGAGAGATTGTGTGATTTATCGATCTCAAAAGAATATTTAACACATAATATACAAAATGAAAACTACACTGTAAATAGGAATTATATAGATTGAATATTGTCTTAAATTGGACATCAAGGTACAGTGATGCAGTCGTTTAAATAATTGTGCCGATCTAAATTTAGAATTACAATATTCTCAGTGACAGCTCAACAAAACAGAATCGATATATTTCATCACAATAATATCGAAAACAAAATTGGCATTGTTTTGCCAGTGATATTTTTTCCTGAGTGCATAATAAATTTTAAAATGATAGGAGCTGCCAAAGAGTTACATCTAAATGTTTACTATATTTCATAAGTGGTTTGAAGAAAAAACAATTTTAGAATTAATGGTTCACCGTATTTGTAAAACTATATAAAAAAAACCCACAGAGTTCTAAAGCTAGTCTAGTCTAGATAAATAAAGTATACTTTAAATTTAGATTTTTACGACTTAGACATAGTATCAGACATGTATTTTCTTAGGCTACAACTATTTTTTATTTACGCGTACACTGGGAATTATAAATTTCAGGTCACCTAAAATTAAGTTTGAATATTTTTCACGCGGACGGGGTAAAATAAAACAAAAATTAGTTACCCCATAGTTATACTCCAAAATAAAAATAAATCTTAATGCGCCTACTAATTAACGCAAATAAATATACAAAATATTGTATTTAAATCGTTGGTCATACAATAGATTATAGAAAAATATTCAGAAATCCGTCAATTTACAATTCCCGTTAACGCCAGTATTGACTAATACGATAAAACATGCAAGTGCGTGATATGTGCAATTACTAAAGAAAATGACTATACCTAACGCTTCCGACGCTCCGCAGCCTTACTCAAATGCAACGTTTAAATACAATATTGAAAAATACTTTATCGTGTAGAAAAATATGTGAAAGTATGATGACTAAAACTGTGTTTTAATTTACTAATGAACAAACATACCCATTATATTCGTAACTAGTTATCTTTCTACTATGTAAATTATCATATAATATAGATACATTGTTGTATTGCTTTTTTTAAACCGTATAATGGACTCAAACGGTCATTCGATTGTAGAGGCTTATGGCCTGTAGTGGGACGTATATGGGCTGATACAGTACAGTGAAGGTGTTATAATCCATCCATTCATCAGCAAAATGAAGTCTACTGAACATAGGCCTCTCCAATGATTTCCACAGAGACCTGTTGGAGGCAGCCTGCATCCAGCGACGTCCCGTGACCTTCACCAGGTCGTCTTACCACCTTGTGGGTGTAATAATGAATTGCCAAAAATACATTAAAGTGGAAGACTTATTATTCATACTATAATATCGTTAATACATAATCTAAATTAATGCCTCAAACAGCTCACTGAAAAAATCGTATGAGGGGATAGAAATAATGAGCCACTTTGTTCATTAGGAAATACAAAAATCACAAAAAGTCTAAATTACGTATACGATTTATACTAAAACATTTGTCAATGCACGTTTACCCCATATCAAAATTGTAGTAGTTTAATGGTAAGCATTATTCTTCCTCAAAATCGAATAAAAGTTTCACAACAAATTAGATTTGATGCTACCAAATCCTTATTTTCAGATGAATTACATTCAATTTAATATATGCTTTAATCATCTTTACAAGCATTTTACGGACGTCCTTTACTGCATTTTGATATGGGATAACAGCACGACTTTCATAAGTTAAAATACAAAAGAAAATCACAACTCGACTATAACAACACTCAAAAATAAATATTCATACAATGAAATGATGTAACAATTCTCTAAAGAGTTGAAAAGACTATAAATTACTGAAACATGCAAATAAATATACGTCTATATATATTTAAATATATACATATATATCGAATTGACAAGGTTACACTCTTTTAGCGAATTACATAGACACGCTAAAAGGAAAATCTATGTAGGTTTAAAATGACCTAAGTACATGTTATTTACTGAGTATTTCGGTCATTTTAAAGTTATACCATTTCCTTTTGCGTAGCGTTGTCGAATCGCAATAAGGTAATGTAGATAATTAAAAACAATGTTGATAATTTAGTGGTGTTACTATGACCTTTAGTATGTGACATATAGTTGAAATATTTTAAAAGGTTGATTAGTCAATACATTACACTTCGCTTGTAATTAAATATATATTTCACGTTATGAAATAAATAACCAATTTCAACTGTTATTAAATGTATCGTTAGAAAACTCAGAAGATTCATTGATTATACTATTCGATAGTCACACCACTATCATCGACATCGATAAACAAAGTGGAAGAATATAAATGTCAATATCGATATCCCACCCACTCATATCTACCTTACGATAGGCTCACACTATTTCTTCGATGAGATTGTTCTAATATCAACGCAATTGTTACGTCTCTCAGTACTTTGTGTCCGCATACTAGTTTTAGCACCAAATTACATTAACGAAATTATCTACTTTTATAGAATAATCACTAAAACTAAACAGTCAATGTAAACGTCGACTAGTTTTATTTAAATATTTCCATTAAATATCGGTTTTACGGGACATATACAATATACGTAAATAAGTAACATACAACACTCAAAATATAATTAAACTATCACACAAAACATTTTACATAGAAGTAAAATTTATCGATACTTTTTATCGATATTTAAGATCCATCAACCCACATACAACATTTTAGCCGAAGGCATAAATCTTCTTAGATATCTATCTATCTATATATGTGGGTTAGCGATCTTATAGATACTTTTAATATCGATAGAAAATAACTCCATAATTTCAAACATAACTAATATTGCTCGCACAATGCCACTGTATTTAAGACCTAAGAATTGTAAAGACGGCCTAAGCCCAACACTGGGCAATAAGCTAGCGTTTGTATATAACCCGTAAACCGTCCACTCACACTACAACTAAGTATCGAGTGAGATCTGCGTAGTTAAGTTATATTTGAACTGTCGTGAACCGTGCTGTGTAGTGCTATACTCTAAAAGTGTATAATGTTGGCACAATTCAATTACAACCAATTCTTGTTGACGTAAGAATACTAGTTATTTTTAACTGCTTGAGACTCAAATACAGAATAATTTAAATTTATTGTGGATCTAAGAATATAATATCAAATATACAGAAGGAATAGTAAAAAAATAAATAAAAAAAAATTGTTTAGGGAATAATATTACTATCAAAAAATTAAATATAGGAGATATACTTTCATAAGGTATTATTTCCCCATATGAAAAAATAGCTTATATTTTTATATCAACAATAAATAAGGTTGTAAATTTCTAAAATCTTACTTATATTAGGGGCACTACAAGTACATTTATTAAATTACTTTACTTTAAATATAGTTCATTGTGAAATGAGCAGTTATTTATCGAGGGCTCCCCATGTCTTAGCTTGTTCGACCTGATTAGTAAGTACTCGTGGTACAAATTAGGCCTATAGCTATTCAGTAAATTGCTGATGAACAGTAGACTCTACCGGCATAAACATAAAGTTTTAAATCCTAACACAACGTAAGTCTGCAATAGAATGTGCAAGAAATATTGTTTGATTGTGAGAAGAGTGTCATCGTTGTATCTATAAAGAAATTTTCAGAAATGAAATTCTTTCCACATTATTTTGATTATTATCCTATTTTGACTTACATTGTGTTTGAATTTAATAAACAATGTCGTTGAGGAAACTTCACAGTACAACTATATATTTTAAGACTTCAACATAATATCTTGGTGCAATCCAATCTTTTCTGTATTGGCTAGATCACTTTTCACGTGTTCCTCATTGTTCCTTAAACAGCCATCGGAGGGCAGGTTACATTTGGGTACCAATACGACTCAATACAATTTTCTTTTGCTGTCCAAAAAAACTCTAATTGGCAGCTTGTGGGTCATCCAATCCATTGTTTTATTGCCGTATGCTCATCTAACTATGTAGTCAAGTGAGCTATTGATCCATTTGACAGTAAGATGTTACTCTTCATGGATTTTGGTAATACTAAGTTCACAGTCTAGCTGTTTCAAATCGTGTGATATAACGCACCCAACCATACTCCTCCAAGCCTTTGCCTCCTTACCTTCCTGACTGTTGCCAAGGCTTCAACTGACCAAATATGAACCTGATATGGCCAAGTTATTCAGAAACGTATGTGATGAGAACCAATCTGGTAAGAAATCAAATTTAGTTTATAATTGTAGATGCATAATTTCCCGTGAAGTTCCCCAACCGACAGCACAAAATAATTCAAGGGTTGTGTTCATCAAGCAGACATGAGAGGCTCTCGGTGCGTCCTCAACGCGGCGGGTCTGCGGCGGCGAGGCGCTGGCGCAGGCGCGCGAACTTGCCGTGCACCAGCCGCAGCTGCGCGCGCAGCCGCGACGACAGCTCCCGCTGCAGCGCCTGCACCTCCACCAGCTCGCGCCGCAGCTGCTGGTAGTCCGACCGCACCTGCACCCGCCCGTCACTCACTACTGACACCACTGCATGCGGGAAATGCAGTCTTTGTTCATACTCTAAATTGTTTTAGCATTTTGAAGCTTGGGCAGATGAGTTAGCACAGTGTTCAAACGACATTGTACTGCACGTTTTTGGACATTTTAACGAATGTATGGTAATATATACTGTATAGTTTTTTATTAATTATTGCAATGAATGGAGTAACGAGCACGCCGTTCGCCTGATGATAAGCGATAAGACTGTTCATGAGCAGTAGCAAAACCAAACAACACCTTGAATTAAAAGCAATGCTCGCCATCCTAAGACATAAGATGTAAAGTCTCAATATGTCCGGTAGTTGTCTGGCTACAATGTCCTTCAATCCGAGACACAACAGTGCATGTGAACTGCTATTTGGCGGGAGAAATAGATATTGCGGTGGTACCCACCCGGGCGCCCTCTCACATATAAGAGACCGGTAAAAATACTATACTGTATAGTTTACATAAAACTGGTCAAAAATATTTGTATTTTGCAGTACAATGGCTTTTTACAATAACAGTGGTATAACCAAGCTTCTGCCTATAGTAGCGTATGATTATTTATTCCGGATTTTTCACAAAGACTGCATTTAACGCACTGGTTTTACACAAATATAAACAGCTGGAATGTAGGCAAATAATGTATTGTTCTCGCTGACGTTACTATTTGTGCAACCTACATTCCGCTGCGCAGACACTGATTCATAAAAATACTATCATGATATGCGACAGTCTCACGTCTTGAAGTATTCGGTGTAATGGATAAATCACTGCAAGCGAGACTATTCAAATTTAATTTATTATTTAGGCGACTTTGTTATCTCTGCACCATCCTAAGAATGAAGGGCAGAGAATGCCTCAGATTTCTCTGCAGATTGCACTATGCAAAGATTGGATAACAGAGAATGCCTCAGGCATTCAGTCCGCTTTATATTGTATTGTATATAAAGCTTAAACAAATAAATATTTTTAGACTAGCACGGTATTGTGCGGAACCTTATTGTAAGTGCAATGCCGTCTATACCGGGTATCTCAAGACTGCTACCGAAAACGAAGCCGGGTGGTAGTTTTAGTGACTACAAACACAATGCAATTAAAAATTTCGCAAAGAAACGCGACAATTATTTTTTATGATTTTTTAAATATCGTCATTTTTGGGTGGTAAATCCATAGTTTTTACTAAAATAATAATTTAAACTCTTTTATGCCTTAGATTATTTAGAAATAAAAGGGTATACACTATTATTTTAGGAAAAAAATTATTTACCACCCAAATATGGTCAAAGGAAAAAAATAACAAAAAAAAATTTGACGCTTTTTTTGCAACTTTTTCTGTTGCATTATGTCTGAAGTCGCTTAAACTACCACCCGGCTTCGTTTTCGGTAGCAGTCTTGATATACCCTGTATATAATATGTAAAGGCAGTATAGGCTGGCGACAAACAATTACCTCTCGCCGTTCAACGTTCAATGCTTGTCTGCTCGTTCACAATTAATTGTATTGGAATGGGGTGGGATATTTCAAATATCGATGCTGTGCTTTTAGTAGCAATTTTGTAAAAGTATATTTGTAATATTCCAGTTATATTGTGTCCAGTATAGACACAATAGCAGACTGTTATACATCATTTTATCGACTTTAAACTTTAGGTTTTTTATCGATATTTCCGCTTGCAGTGACGATGATACGATGAGGAAGAGGAAAGAAAAATATCATCGATATAGATACATAAGCTCTGATAGAAACACCGCACGTGCTTAGAAACAAATGTGTGAACACGATTCTCAAATCTTAATAGTTATTGTTACAATGTTGTTAATTTATTTGTGGTTATAAACAACTAGACTGTTGAATTTAAGTTGCATATCGCATTAATATTATTTTATTATTTGCCATCTGTCAGTCAGTAAATTTGTATTATCCTTCATGTGGCAAGAATTGTGACTTGAATTACGAATATCTACATATATTTTATCAGTAACGATGTTTTATTATTTTGTGATGTCATTATTTTAAGCAGGCTTGTGACATGCACAAAAAATATCTTTTAAAATAAATCCTACTATTTAGCATTGTGAACAAATGTTATAATCTCTATTATTTACATGATTTGATGGCAGATTTCGAACAATTAAATATGTTGTAATGCAATTAAGCTGTATGTGGAAATATGCTTTCACTTTAGGTACTTGTGAAGGTTTGTTCAGGATAATGGTAATTGGATTAATAATATTTTTAACAAAGCCAAAATTAAAAGTTCACACACTTGCACCCAGGCCACGTATACTCCGCTGAAGTAGCCTGCAACACACAGTCCAAGCCCAAGTACATGAAGCGGGGCCCGGCACGCAGGGCTTTGGCACGGGCTTCGACTCGGTACCACAGACAAGCCCTCTCGATAGCTAGTATGTCAAGCTTGCCAATTGCAACTTGCCATTTTTATTATTTTTTCTTTTATTAATGAGTATTAAATTAAGGTATTAATACGCGTAATCATATGTGTTTTATTTAAAATTATTAATTTTATATATTTATTTTTATGAATTTAAGTACCCTACACTAGTTAAAGTGAGTTAAAATAAGCAAAAATGGCAATTTGCAATGAATAAAACGCTGTTACGTTAATAATTCTGACCTGTGTAGTTACTATAACGCAAGGGGCTGAAAATAAATATAGATATATATAAGTAGGTACTTAAACAATAAGTATTATGGTTATTAGGATAGGTAGGGAACGTTGAGGTATTATGCAAGGCCTGATACATTACAAAGGATTATTATCTAAAAAAATATATTTATGGATGCCATTTTTTTGTTTTCACATAGTTAAATAGCTCTTCTTTTCAAAACATACACTTCCATTTTTTAAATATTTAAATGGTTAAATGATTTGCACAATATTTTTATCAAAATACTAGACTGTAGTCTGCAGTCCACAGGACATTAGGACTCAGGGGGTTACTCTATGATCCGACACGAAGTTAGAATTTTTGTACAGTCACAGACTATTCCAGTGCAGTGAAAACATTCATGGCGTGACGTTAGAGTAAAGATAAATATTTACTGGAAATATTTTGGCAATGTCAATCGTCTATTCCCCTCGTGTCTCTGTGATTCTAGGCATGGCTGATATGCGGGCAGTACAAATATTGTTCTTGGCTTTATTGATAATACCTCAATGTTAGGAAATAAGCTTATTTGCATTATTCTAAGTACTGTGCTTAGCTATTCGCTGTATAGCATTATCACATTACATTGTTGTTTGTCTTAATGTAGTCTTGTTCAGTGAGTCACGTCAAAGTTATCCCACAAATGCGCGATGTAGGTGGGACTTGACTTCATTATGCATGTCGCACACTTAACTCTTACTTTACGATGCTAACGACGGAATTATGTTGAGCATTATTCAAGAAAAATGTCGGAAAAAATGTATGTAAAATTTTATTAGTAAGATAGTAATTAAGATAAATACCACTATTACTTTTCGCCTTAAAATAGAGATTAATGGATAACAGAAATAAAAAATGGTCATAATGGTTTGAATAGCTTCCAGAAGAGATTGCGTCTGTACATTTTGGCGACTTAATGGAGGCATCGTTATGTCGAGGGATCTTTTATATTCGACCTTTCCTTTCATTTACAATTTCTTCGACTGTTTATAATATTGTCTACAATAAGAATTCCGCCGTTGGTACTCTGATATTCAATGTTTTTCAAGTGAAATAAAGAAATGTTTCTTGTATTTAGTGTTACATCTGCGGAATTGAATAACTGTTTCTAGCAAAAAGGACACTGGTAACTGAAGTACAAGACATTAGTATTAGTATTGCCCACTCTCAATTAAAGTAACAACTGCTTTTTAACTGACGCCCATCAAGTTGATCATCAATAAATATAGAAATAATTATGGCCACGATCATGGGCTACGATCTCTGTTAGGATTCGATATTCTGTCGATGCTATTTGCTGGGACGTTAATATTGACCTTTTTAATTAAGTGTAAAATGGAAGCTTGTAATTAACCTTCTTTTTGTTTACTTTACGTGACTATTACATGTTATGCTAGCTGTACGTTTTCCTTAACAAATACATTAAAAAATGAAAATGATCATCAGGCAATAAACTTACATCCGTATTGACAAATACATTGGTAAGTGCGGGAGCAACCCTATGGAAATCTGTAGTCTACCACTCTGGCCTATTGCAACTGGTTGATTTCACGGGCCACTGAATTTCTCGCGGCCAACTCTTTGGTATGCAAATTTTCTTGCGATGTTTTCCTTAAGCGTACCCGAGAGCTATATTTAATTAATTATACCCATCACGCGCATATTACTGTATTGACACAAATGCAACACATTCAAGTAAAAATACTTTTTACGGATTATCGCGACATTCGCGCATGCTTCGTTTTTAAATATCTGAATTAACAGTTTTAACAACAGGGCATAAAAGAAGTTTTATTTTTATGTGCCTTGGCCTCAGTCCTGGAATAGTCACGACATCCGTTTCGCTCTAAAGCGAGCTATCACTCGTCTTGTCAATCATCACTACACACGGAATATTTTGACGTGACTCACAGACACATGTTAATAAACACATCAACATACTCGAGTGTGACTCATATGAAGTGTGTGTTTTGTTAGCAGAGGTGTATAATAGTTATCTTTTCAATACATTGTTACGTAGCCAAATACTAAATAATTATTAGAATTATACAGTAATGTTATTCAACAAGACAAATTGGCATACAAACTATTAGATTTAATTGTTAATAGATACTTATAAGACAATATGAAGTCAGTTTGTTAATGTAAGCTTTACTTAAGCACAATTAGTTAGCATATTTTACTTGCAAATTATGTTATCTTGATTCTAGATAATTGGAAGTATAAACATTGTCAGTTTCCTATCACATTTAAAATAATACTGGGATATTTGTGCACATTTTATTTAAATATTACTTGATAAGTAGTCTGTTCATTTATGGAAATCTCAAAATTGTTTTAAGTACAAAATACATATCTATGATTTTACAAGACATTTTAATAATTATTTTTCAACTATTAAACAGACACATAATAAAAAAAATGTAATTTGAGTAGAAACTTAATCTGGATAAATTATAGAAGTAATTAAATTCTAATTTACTTTTTTAAATTCTTAAACATGTACCCAAACATTGAATATGTCAATAATTTTAATATGAAGTTGTGCTAATACTAATATTCATATTAATTCAACTTCAAATCTATACAATTTTGTTTACAATGGCTAGCTTGGCTGTATGATGTGACAATACCTCAGAAACGGACTTGAGCAGGTTCATGATGCACATGTCCTGTGCATCGATGGGCTCCACCAGCTCCTTCTCCACATTGTCCATCTTCCACTCCATCAGGTCCAGTTGCTTGTCTGTGCGCTTCACCTGCTTACACAATAATATTCTTAATAAAATAAATAACAGTCACCTTTTAAATCCATGCCATGGTTGCCTGTAAATATGGCTTTAAGTTATAAGACTGCCATTTGTCCTTTTTTATTTTTGTTTCTGTATATTGTATTGTTTTTTGTGTACAATAAAGGTTTATATAAATAAACAGTCATTATGAATAACAAATTATAATAGAACTGTATGATAGATGTTTTTTCTATGAATTTCTAGGTTCTAGATATTAAACTTTATATTTTGTAATTACTTTTTGTTTTTATAAACCAAAAATATAAATATCATAACTGATTTAAAATGGATTTATCTTGGTGATTTATGTGGATAATATAATTTGTATGTTAATACTAGTGTGACTTCATGCATGAAAGATATAAAAGTATTAAATTTAAATGATTTTACAGATTTAGGTGTGTCTGGTTGTCAGACAGTTAGTATGTCGATAATATTGATAAGATAGTAAAACGGCGCCAGGTTGTCTGTTTTGCTAATCAAAATAAAATCTACAAGTTTTACAAGTAGCTTATGAAAAAATAATTATGCTAAATATTAATAATTGCTATTAGGTGCTTTTTGTTTCTATACTATACATACATATACCATTACAATACATGTGATACACTCGAAATATATATAAGTAATATCCTTCCTTAAATTAATTAATGATTTAAAAATAATTACTCAAATAAAACTATAATTCCATTACTAACATGTTTTTTCATAACTGTAATCTCATACTGCTAAAGTGGCGCACAAATTAGCCATTCATCTTCAAACAAAAACGTTTTCGACGGCCGAATATTTAATTATGCAAACAATTTGTACTTAGCCGACTAAATTGCCGATTACTGTAAAAATTTACATAAATTGTCATTTCTAAATAAAGTCCGGTATTTTTAGACGATATTAGGGTGATGCAGGAAGGGCAGCCTTTGCCCTTTAGCGTAATATCATGCAGTTAAACATTTATAGCTTAGCGGCTCTATGACCTACTTCTAAAAAGCTCGTCTATTTTAATAGAATAACTGAATAATAATATAAACAGTTAGGAGTGTACTTACAGTTTCTTCCAAGTCCTGCATGGTGACGTCTTTTTGAGTCATATTTACTGTGAACTTTATAATTTCTCACTAAAAACTTTACACGAAAACAACCGTGTTCGGCGAGACGACCATTTTCCGCAACTGACTTTGACAGTGACGTTTTGTGTTCAAGTGAAACAGAAGAAAACAAAACGCAATGAACAAACTCCCCTAATTCTTTATTGTAATAATAAAACGCAAATTTTTGGCGGGAAATCTTATTTTGATACACAGTAGCAGGTAGCAGCTCAAGTAGCTAGACATGTGTAAGGCCCGGCGCCCATTATCGGCATCGGTACGACTGAGGATTTTAGGTGGCAAATAGCAATATACTATAACATAATGGCAATAAAGTAGAAATTTCCGTGATATGTGGTCGTAATAACAAAAATACCGCTTCGGTATGCTTGAGGCTGGTGTATCGGCAGCCTTGAGAATACTTCGGGATGCTTCGGCATCCTTCGGCAACCTTCGGTACGCCGCCGGCGCCGAGGCAACACTCGGGGGATAGTTTGCCCTGCGGGGCGAGAGGAGGCATTCTAATCAATCTTCTTGATTGATTAGATTTCTCTTCTTCTTCAGCAAGAGTTGCTATGAACACTAGATCCCAGTCCACATATTAAATATTAAATACAATTCAGACAACTAGCTTGTAACAACTCTGAGACTGTTATGATGAGAAATACGATATAGAGACGCTTCGGCAAGCTACAGGACGGTGCGGCATCCTTAAGGACGCCTCGTCATCCCTAAGAATTTTGCAGCATGCCAAAGCATAATTGCCGATAGTGTGCGCTTGCATGTAGGATGCCGAAGGATCCTTTTCCTTGCCGATGCCGATAATGGGCGCCGGGCCTAACTCAGGAGTGATTTACTCAAAAGATATATATCCGACGTAGGGAGTGATTATATCTTTATATCCCTTGCACTCAAACTAACTCATTATATCCGTACGCGTAAAGATCATTATTGGTTCAATTTCACTGCAAAGATTAGAAAGAAGCAGATATAGACTTTTACATTTGTGTGAGCGGAAAAGATAATATTTATGTTCACAATGTAATGCATGGGCCATGCGTACGATCGTGGAATACCATCACAGTAGTAAATGGAGTGTAAGCGAAAACAAAGCTATTTACAATGATTTAAGGCCTAATTTCGCTAGCATGTTTTCAAATTAGCCTTTGCTAATATTTTTAAATATTGTATTCATTTTTTTTATCGGATTTGTATTGTGTTTCTGTGAAATATCTTGTACCAGTGGTGACCATAGCACAAAAGTTTTAATAACAAAAGTATCCAGTTTACGCAATGTTTAAATGTCCATGAATTTTTATATATTTCACTACTCCTTATTTATATTTCTAAACACAATTTATTTCTGTTGATAGATATCAGCAGAAAATAATTAATCTCTTTATCTCACTGTAACAATACTATATCGTAACCACAAAGCAATTTTTACTTGAATATAGCCACTTGAACGTCCATCCAAATGGTAATTTTAGATATAGATATTGTGGAAGACTCATAACTAAATTTCTAATAAACTAATTTAAACTCATCTTTTAGCTCATGAATCATTAAGAGATAGAGATATAAAGATATACTCCACCAAAATGTCAATCTTAGATATAGATATAAAGAAAGACTCATAACTCAATTTTAATCAACTCATTCTTTAGCTCATCAATCATTGTGAGATAAGAGATATAAAGATATAAAAGAGTGATATATATCTTTTGACTTCAAAGATATATATCTCTCTTTTCTTTACAGTGATTCATTTTGCGCATGACTACAAGTAGCAGCTTATCAGCCGTAAGCAGCTATGTAATTTATTTATACATAAGTTGTGCGAAATTTTAATACATGTCATCAAATTAATCAACACTGGTATTATAAAAGAATCGAAATATCCAGTTACTGTTCATTAAGGTGCATTAATTCAAAATGCGGATTTTAATGATTATATGACTTTTAATAGATGTAACAGCTGAAAAAGTAGGCACTTTGGATCGCAGCACTAGGCGTTTTAAATTCTGTGCCTATGGCCTACGCCTTTCAGCAGAAACAAAGGCGAGTTTATGTTAAGTACATTTTTAAGAATTACTGTTTAATATTTATTTTATCCTTTGGTCTTGCCCTTGGTCTTATTTTTCTTTCTTCCCTTTGATTTTTACTTTCGTTAAAAGATACGGTGAAATAAAACAATTAATAATGGTTTATATACATTTATTTTGTTGTCTTTAACCTTTTATACATTAGATTGTAATACGCAGAGACAAGATGAGAGGTGGTAGAGGTACTGTTTATCCCTGTGAATACTGTCTATACCGTTACAGCATAACCGTGATGATAGGGCGCCTTGGTAGATTCACTCCCTACTTACGAAGGAGGTTACTTTTCTAACACGAATTGTTCTATTTAAAAATATGCAGAGTCTAAGACCTATAAGTGGATAATTTGTCTTAACTATCAATCGTTACCGGATAATGCGTAATAATATAAATCTTTATATTTTATAACTAACAATAAGTACACATTATATCTATAAATATGGGGTATTTATCATATAAGAAATATCATACTTTAACCATGGGGTCAACAATTGGAAAGACAATTATTTTTGCACATTTACGAAGATATTTTTCCTATAACACTCAGATATGCCCCTGAAGTATTGAAACGTCACACTAAGCCTAGAATATACTTCGTAATGGCTTAACATTTGAAGTGTCGCCCAAGAGGCCCTTTCACACAGCATGCATACATTAAAACATTACGTGTCATTATATCTCCGTGATCAGAACTATTACACCTGAATATTCACTAATTGTGTACAAATCACATATACTAACGACTAACAGTAACAATAAATTATAAAAGCTATTAAAAGGTTGACGTCATGACGATGGAACCACTCTGCTTCTGAGAATGATGGTATATTCTAATTTTAAGTCCACTCCATAAGAAGAAATGCATTTCAACAGTATAATGTCGTAAAATTATCCTTTTGATTTAGATCATTATTCAACTCTCGGCAGTAACTCTGATGTTAAATATACAATGCCGTCAAAGAGTTTCGATTGGCGACAGATGATAGTAATTTTTCACGGTTCAAAACAATATTTTTACGGCCTGCTTACAGTCTTTAGCAAGATGATTCACTTACGCCAAGTATTTTGATATTTGTTAATTTGCATGTCTTCTATATCTAGGCTGCAGTGATTCCAGAAGCAGAGTTTCGAGACGTTGACTACCACAATAATCACTGGCGATACATAGGCCTATTTCAATCACGCTTACATACTACAATTAGTTCCAGTGTGGCGGCCAACACGCCAAACTTATTCACGGATCACGTGATCCAACATGACGTCACACCGTCGCGTCGATACAAGCGATACATTAAAAATATTCGATAAAATACACTTCGCTAAAATTTGCTATGCGCACATTCATGTTACATTCAAATAAATTGTCACGGAACGGAAATACAATATTAACACTGAATTAAATAAAACACTAGTATTTTGTACAAAATAAAACATACGGTATCGTATACGTGAACATGTAACTTAAACCGAGAGGTCCGAGCAACGGCGATATCGACATTTCGTCGCTCGGTGCCGCGTCGAGATCTGTCGCCAAGGTTTTTGCGTGTAACAACTGGTCATTTACACATTTCAAATATATAAGTGAGTTATCATTGTGTCATGAAACATCGACTTAGAGATTGAATAGAAAAAAGCGAATAGAAACGCGCGAAATAAAACGCGCAGTGTCGATATATTCCATTACAAATATTGAAGTTACTTGCGTGTAACTCGTCACTTTCTAAACTGTTTTAAGATTGTCGATGTTTCATTAGCATTTTTCAATCATAATCTACTAATATAAATTCCGTTTACAACATATCCAGTATTTCATGTCATGTGGATATTTCGACCTCGACAAAAACTTTATGCAACAAAAAAAAAAACTGGGCGGGATCTAAACTAACACGTACGGTAATACAATACGCGAATCACTAAATATACATTTGTATGCAAAGTGCATACATCACATTCATTCCTTACTTATCCGGGCTTCTATCGTGTTTTCATCGATATCGACGTACACATTACTAAATACTAATTATTCGACATTTCCTTTTATACAAACCTTCAAAGCAACTATCACAAATCCTGTACCGCCTCCTAACATTCCAAGTCGATATCGATGATAATCGTTAAACAATGTCAGCCCTAACATAGTTAGATAGCCGTTAAATTCCCCTACGATAACACCTAACAGTCACACTTAGTCCTGACCCCGCATTAAGACGTAACCCATATCGCGGGTATCAGAAACTACGAGAAGTTTTCTTTTTCACATTCAGACATGAAACAAATATTTGTGAAATAAAGAGTCGATTTAGGAATCTAATCCATTGTTACACAGCCTTCCTCTTAGTCAACTGCACAATGACTCTCAAGGTGGCTAGTTATATGGTCAGCATAAATACTATAAAATAATATCGCAACTAAGCTTGCAACATTGCAGCGCACCGTCGGAAATGGGTATAAGGGCGGGGGTGAGGGAGGGGTGCTAAAGAAATAATCAGTCATACCACTTGGCTCCTTACGTAATTGACTACATCCGAGACCCGAGGCGCACCTTATAGCAAGAAACACTTTTCGGATACCAACACTTACACCGACTATCAAGCACGTAAAATATCGATAGATATCGGAATCTACAAACCCATATAGTCTCGACATCATAATATCGATTTCCTGTTCTACATCACTATTGTACTTACATCGGTTTATGCAAAAATAAAACTTGTTATATTTTACATCTAACTGATTATTGTCGGTACATTGCTTGTAGGCATTCTCCGAGAATAGGGGGTGATGAACACATACCGACAATGATCCATACTATCGAAGTGGACACGTCCAGGTGATCGATATACATCGATATGTGCGCGCGGGCGGGTCCCGGACACAAACAAAGAGAGACAGAGGAACTATGGAGGAGAGGCAGCTCATTTGAGTCCGTCCGCGTGCTCGAACGACTGCTCGGTGACCGACACCGCGTCTGAAGACAGGGCTTCTTTCAGCGGTTCCACGCAGTTCTTTGGGATTACCGTACCTGTGGACACAAAACAGATATTAATAGAAACATTTATTTTAAAAAAATGTCATTGAAACCAAAAAAGGCTGCAATTTAAATTCAAAATTAATATTATGAATACCCCAATAAAGTGGCTCTTGACATTCATGTAGGAAATTAAGGCAAATCAATACACATAGTGTATTTGTCATAGCATTAATTCCAGAATATTCATACATTATTTCTCATTTTGCATATACCAGGTAAGGAATATTGCAACATTTATTATAAAGCAGCAGTACACACGCACGTGCACAAGCACATAACATAATTATAAATGTTGCATCAGCAGACCCATCAAAAATAAAAATATTCCTAAATAGTAAAAGCGTGTATCGTGTATGTGGTTGTTACTGACCGACGATCTTGAGTCCGTCCGTGGTCTTGATGCGCACGACCTGCATCTTGTTGAGCGGCGAGCGCTGCGCCAGCACGTGCTCCACGCGCGCCCACACCGCCAGCACCGAGCCCGCCAGCACGTGCCACGTGCGCACGCGCCGACCCACCTGCGCAACCATACAACATGTCAATATAACACATGCAATCACAAAGTGTTTTACACTTCACAGCTTCCGTTATCAAGATTTTGTTGCTTTAAAGTTATGATGAAATACCATTTACACAGTTTTATCGATATGGAGCATGATGAGACATGGCACATCATAACGAAGAAACTGAGAGTCAATGAAGGAGAAAAGTTATCTGATGGAGTCCATGTACCGTCAAACACGTTAAACTTCATCTCATAATAACGATTGGAGAAAGTCCATGGCCTTTTTGATAGGTAGAGGAAGGTGTGTGTGTGTGTGGAGGGGGGGAGGGGGTTAATTTGGAGGACTTTCTACGCCTGAAGAGTTATGTGGTGGTGGTACCTCGCAGTCTGCGGCGTTCCGGCACTGGTCGCGCCAGTACGCGTGGCTGCACACTCGCAGCGAGGCGCTGTACTGCGCGCGCCACGCCGCCTCCGCCTCGCCGCTCTCCACCTTGCGGTACTTCTTCTCGATCTCCGCGAGAGATTCCGCGCGCAGCTGCAGACCCGTATTGGGCCTGAAACATGCAGATTATAACAGTTAAAACATAAAGCTGTATTAGCTGGCCATACAATGTTGAAAAACTTGTTAATTATGAAATACTTCAGGTTGAGCCTGTTGGTTCATCGAGTAAAAGATGAATGCCAAAGATAGACCAGATTTTTTAAATTGCATGTGATGGCGAGACAATCATGCCGTTCCCCTGATGGTAAGCGGTACGACCGCTCATGAACAGTAGCAAAAATAAATAACACCATGACTTAGAAAGCAATGCTTGGCATTACACTGAGCTCGCTATGACGAGATATAAGATGTTAAGTCTCAATATGTCAAAAAGATACTCTGGCTACAATATCGTTCAATCCGAAACAAAATAGAGCATTTACACTGCTTTTTGGCAGTGGCAGTGATGCCTACCCAGGCGGCCTAAGAGGCCGATCTTTGATCTGATCTTATCTGAGAGACCAGTGAGTTTTGTTGGTGTTTATTTGTTGATTTATACCACCTTTATATTTTTTTGTTTGTGTCGTTAAATATTAATTGCTAACTGTTTTTAATTTTCAAGATAAATGCAATTCACCAGCATGCATGTCGGTGGATGCATGCACCAAACGATTGCATTGGTTATATATATATAACTGCATTTTAACCTGTATATATTAAACATGATGTCCTTCTTGGCGAGCTTCTCCTTCTTGGTGGGATGTGCGGCGACACACAGCACGGCGGTGTGCTTGTTGTTGCGCGCCTGCTGCGACAGGTAGAAGCCCTCCTTGGCGCCGCTCAGTTCCGACCACTTCTCCAGAGCCTCCGACCACTCCATGCCGCGCTGCACATCGAACACGTATACATTTATACATTTAGAAACATTTATATTCATATAGGTCAAATTAAAAAAAAAACAGCAGTTATTAGAGTAGGCAGTAGTTGATTGAAAACTGAAATATCAGTTAGCAATTTTTGATTAAAATCTAGACTTTTAATGTTTCTAGTATGTTCCTGCTACCGAAAGGATATTTGTACAATCGTAAAATAACAAACCAAATCGTTTTAATTAAATGTAATTTATCATGAGGTTCATTTAAGTATGGGACGAGGATAGTCAGAAAAAGTGTAAATAAGTAAGTATATATGTGTGTACATTAAAATTGTTTACTGCCCTCTGTTCTTATACTTCACTCATATTCAAAGATTGTCTGTAAGAAGAACTTGCCTAGGGCGATAATACCGCCAACTGTACTCTTAAATTTTATTTGTGAAATATTGTATGCCTTTTTTTTCTTTTTATGCAATAAAATATAAAAATAAATAAACTATGGCATGTATGCACGCATGTATGTATATATGCATGTACGCATGCATGCATTAATCTACGTATGAACGTGTATGCATGCACGTATGCACGCATGCACGCACGGTGTAGGCGCGTCACCTCGGAGTGCACGGTGTGCAGCTCGACGGGCGCGCGGCCCGTGGCGTGGCGGCGCAGGAAGCGCACGAGCCGCACGCGCCGCACCACCTCGCCCGCGCTGCCCAGGTCCAGGATGCCCAGGTCGAACCGACCGCTGCGCTTCGCTACACACGCAAACACACACACATTATTGGAAAACCAACACCTCAAATATAAACTTATAGACAATTACAGGTTTCCAAGGACATATAACTGATAATATCTACCGGTGGTAGGCATATGTGAGAAGCCACCTAGGTAGGTAACATCTCAGTGTCTATTTCTCCCGTCAAACAGCAATGTAAATGCACTGTTGTGTTTCAGTCTGAAAGCGTGTTGTAGTCAGAGTAACTACTATATATATTAACATGACGAGATAAGATGCATAAGATGGTGAGCGCAGTGGAGTGCCAGCATTGCTTTGTAATTGAAGGTGTTGTTTGGTTTTACCACTTTTCATAAGCGATCAAATCGCTTACCTACTCGTCACACCATTAATGACAATAAATAAATAATATAAGTAATATTGTTATTAATAAAATATTCAATATAATAACTTAAGATTAAACAAATATATAAATAAATAATAATAGATTCTCACCTTGCTCCATGACCGCTGTGAGCGTATCCGTGAAATATTTGAATAACCTATTCTGCAACTCGACCGGCATGCCCAGTATCCTGTTCAGGAACTTGGACATGTTGTTGTAATCCTGCAAACAAGTCAAAACACATTTATTACTTAGAATAATAATTATAATATACATGGAGCGCTGTCATACATTATCGTCTTCAAAAACGTAGATACTTAATTGTTCTTATGTAGTGTTTGCAAATTGCTGTAAAATTTCTTTGATAACCAAAAGTATATTTAGCGAATATCATTTAAAAAAAGATTTTTATTTTTTTATACATATTGCATGTTGAACAACTTGTCAATTATCAGCCAATAGGAGGGCAGAAAAAGGTGAACAGGCACCATCATTTTTAGCTATATTTTTGAAGTGCCAGCACTCCCTCTATATTATTATAGAAATACTTTGAGTTTTACTATTACTATTTTTAAAGACAGTAAACATGTCCTCCAAATCGCAACACAATAGTTTGTCTAAACTGCTGCTAATATGTCAGTAAGATAGAATTAATATTTATAATATGCAATATGGTGTTGATTATGCCGGTATGTACGATGTAGATTTTTCCGTGACCAATGTGGACCCACATTGAACATCTTTATAACATGTCCCAGTACAGGGCACGGGCCTCCCCTACAATCGACCGTACGATTGCCAATGGTTAGGCCATATAGTCCACTACTCTGGCCTAGTGCGGGTTGGCAGACTTACATATCATAGTTTTTTTTATAAATCGCTATTGTATGCAGGTTTCCTCACGATGTTTTCCATGACCGTTTTAGTGTGTGGTCGCGGGTTCGAATCCCAGGGCACACCTCTGACTTTTCGGAGTCATATGTGTATTGCTTATGTGTTGTGAGCGGATGCGTGTACCTTGTCCAGCGACAGCACGCCCGGCGCGGAGTCGCTGTTGACGATGAGTCCGACGCCCACGAGCGCGGACGCCACGTCCTGGAAGAAGTCGCCCGCGTAGTCGCTGGGCGGCGGCACCAGCGGCTTCTCGTACTTCATTATCGCGCGCATCACCGCCTCCAGCGCCGTGCGACCTGCACGCACACACATACACATTACTCATCACTTTCATAATCCGACATCATCATCATCATCAATAGCCATTAGAGGTGTGAATTTTCCAATAGTTTAATTCTATCGTGTTTGAAGACTAACCCAGCAGAAACAATAATATAGCAAGATAGAATTATTTCCCGTGTAACATTTTTATTATTTATTAATAATATTAAGAATTTTTTCACGTCTTGTAATCTACATATTATCGTATCGAAATCTATATTTTATTAGTACTAGAAAATGACTGCAATACACCTAATGGTAAGTCCATTATAACATAAATAGAATTATCATCAGCAAAATATAACGATGATTGATTTTAACAACTTTGTTGCAAGTTAGACAATTCATTTGAAATAAACGTATTATTTACTGATTTTATCGCGGATTTGGTTTAATTTTTACATTTTTATACTTCCCGACGTTTCGATAACTTTAAAACTTTCATGGTCACGGGGCAGACTGAAAAAAAAAATCATGAATTTACAAACCGTATTTATTATCAATGTTGAACTGTGACAAGTCCCTGGTCTCGGTGGCGCGTCGGTCTCCGTGCGTGAGGGCTCCTAGTGACTCGAGGCGCTTGGCCACGGTGGAGGCGAAGCGCCGCTCGCCCGCCAGGTCCGAGATCAGGAAGATGTACTCCGGCGCGTTCACCTGGTTCGACCGGTGCGTACGACCTGACAACAATAATCAATATTTTTTTATCTATATTTTATTACAATGAATGGCGAGACGAGCATGTCGTTCGCCTGATAGTAGGCGATACGACAGCTCATGAACCACTGTTCATTTGGTTACTTCTGCTACTGCAAAACCAAACAACATCTTGAATTACAAAACAGTGCTAGGTATTCCACTGCTCTCGCCATCCTGTAGACATAAGATGTTAAATATAAATATGTCCAGTAGTTACTCTGGCTACAATATCGTTCAAACTGAAGCACAACAGTGCATTTACATTGTTGTTTGGCAGGAGAAATAGACATTGCAGTGGTACCTAGCCAGGCGGCCTCTCACATATGAGAGACCTAAAACCAGTCTAATAAGTCATAAGCGGACATCATCTTTATATTACAAGGATGGGTGCGGAAAGTAAACTCATTATTACAAGGCAAATAAAAATGCATCTTTATATCTACCCTGCATGTTATAGTAAATATTGTACACTTCAGATAGAATATCGAGTGACGATAGAGGATTATTGATGTTTAAGAACCTATTTAAGGGAAGGTAGGGCATAAAGAAGGGATAAATACTAACTTGTTAAACGTTAGGTAAGAACCAAAGGTGGCTTCTTAAAATAGATTTGGTGCTGCATTTGAAAAAACAAGAGATATAATGAATATCGACAATTTTGGGGTGGGTCAAATGAATTGCAAGAGGCGGGGACTAGATAGCAGTAAGCGTAGCCAAGAAACAAAGAAATTGTTTTAATTGTTTAATAGTATTTCATAGCATTTGCCATTGATTCCAAAGTCCATGGAAGTTAAATATAGGACCTAATAATGAGTATAATAGTGCCCTTACATCATTGATTGAAATAGTAATCGAATATACCAGAAAGGAGTAATTATACAGTGGATCGATATCAGTAACAGTGGTCATGTCACATTTAATGCACGTAATATTTTACTGAGTCACGAAGCTTCAACACATACAGAAGTGCTTGGTGATCTAGACAAATGATTGAGAAAGTTTTGAACATGGTGAAGCGACGCAAGACATTTAGTGCGATCGACATAGTGATGAAGACTCGGTTCTTTTTAGGGTTTTATTATGACATCTCAAGTAACAGAATCATTAGAATGGCCGCCAGAATTTACGCCTTTTCTTTTGTGCTTATCAGGATATTTTTCGAGTGCTACGTTATGGAATCATCATTTGTTTCTTATTCGTGGGCAATAGTCGGTACTTTAATGTATTGCATTTTAATACTTGAATGTCTCATCACTCGCCAAAAGTATATTGTGAATTTTCACGAAGAGAATCGCGTTTTTAATGACGATACGGGCGGCAGAACCGTAAAAGTACCAATAACGATTGTTGCTTTTGTTGCGATATGGACTTGTAGTATTATGTCTTGTATTGGATTTTATTACGTGACAGAGTCACACAATACAGTTTTTTTGGCCAAACTAGTGGTTGGCATTATCATATTCATTTCTGAACATGTATATCATTTAGGTTCTGTTATAAAACTTGAGTTAATACACGGTCAGTTAAAATGTATGCATAAATCTCTCAAGGAGGGTTTGAAACTAACCGCTAATACAATGGAAGAATCTGAAAAATTGAAATGTGGAGCAATAACCAGTTTCTTAGAGGCATACCACAATCTGCGGAAAATTATGCAATCCACGGAATTCCTCTTCAAAGCGATGGTAAATGGATTATTCTCGAAGTTTTTACTTTTCAATTGACTTATTAAAGTGAGAAGTTCGCAATTCAAATAATTCTTGTGTGTTAAAATATGTCTGACACTTATTGGGACTATTTGGTCCTTATTTAACTTCGTTGTTATTGATTTCGGAAGAAACTACAGGTAACCTCTTAAATCAAATAGTATTCATAGTATTTTATAATATATATTATAGTCAGGATTATAAATGTAATTGTTCGGTTTTTTTATAAACATATAACTCCAACCAATTCAACAGCGAATTTTATGGAGTCATATACAATTTTAGTTTTAGCATACATTGAATAATATTGTTACTTTTTAGGTATTGACCAGTATATCGGCAGTGTTCTATAGGATATTAATAAATTGTTACTCGCTGATTTTGAACAAATATGAAGGCTTTCTTCAGGTGAGATATTATTATAATGTAGTATATAGTTAATATTTATAAAAACAAGATTATCTGCGTTTACTATGAACACAGATTATATCAGTAAAATATCTTCACTGGGCAAAATTACTACCATGTACGGTTCTATTAATATTCTCTCATATTTCTAAGGTCCGGCAAAAGAGCAAGCAGGTCATCTGATGGTAATTTGTCCCTGCCACCCATGAACATCCACAACGTTTGGAACATGGAAGTGTTGCCTGCCTATTAAATTTAAAACCTCAAAAATTCCACGTTAAAAGTAAATATTTGTTGACAAGCTGGGGTGGGAGGATTTCAAATCACTCTTTTGATACTGACACGACGAAGTATCCACAATGCAGATAATGGTACATTAAGAACGAAACCACACGACGCGGTGACGGTAACGCATTGGGAATATAGAATGGCACAAGAACGGACCCCTCCCCACCCTAAATCAAACGGGTTACTCTATGAAACGATACGAACTTCGAACGTTCGGATTTTCGTCGTCCGGAGTAAGATATAAGACATCCACTTCTAAAAATCAATACTATTCTCTGTTATAGTTATCATTTGCTCCGAACTTAGTTTATGGTTGCTACATACTATAGAGGATTCCAACATTTTATGGAGTATCTAGGCATATTAGTGATGTTTTACGTACGTCGTCCGTACATTCGAAATTCGTATCGTTTCATAGAGTAACCCCCCCTGATAGAGTACCTATGGCGTCTGATAGTATTTGTATTTTCTTATTAAATCATTAAACTATGTTTTGTTTTGCAGAATATGACACTTCGCAGTGTGATCATATCATCCAGCGTTATTATAAGACTGACGCCGGCGTACGCCGCGTATTGTGTCATTTGTGAAGCGAACCAGATTAAAGTGCTACTGCATAAGGAGCTTCTGTCCAATGAAAGTTAGTATATTATGCCATTTCTTTGGAATATTTCTTTAGACCAAAATACGTTGAACCTTAAGATGTGTAAATATAAAAAGGCGATGTCAAAAAAGTTCAGTATCACTTTCTGATCTGTTTCTCAGACAAGTTTTTTTATAGTATTTATTTATCAGCTTTCGATTTACATATTAACATACATAAATAGTAGCCACCATTTTGCCGCTGTCAAATTAGTTTAATTTAATGAATCACTTTTGAATTTAGTTTGGCAACCACCAGTACAGAGAGAACGATTGAAAGGGGCTAGGCCATATAGTCTATCACGCTGGCCTAATGCGGGTTGGGAGACTTTACATACTTATAGAAATTCTTTTAATCGCTGTTATTTGCAGATTTCCATTTTTTTCCTTCGGCGTCGTAGTGCTTACATTTAAATAGTATAATTGATTTGTACAATTTGATTTCAGTGGCTGCCTGTCGCAGGAAGATCCAAGACACGCTGACATACATGAACGAGCGCCCAATGCACATGAAATATTTCGGGGATATTGCTGTGGATATGACGCTGCCTCTCAACTTCATACAACTGTGCACCACTTACATTATAGTAGTTGTGCAGTTCACACATGCTTTTGAATGAATTAATACTCTATACATGTCGATTGTACTGCCCGCGACACGTCGACATGGCAATTTTCTAGTGATGTAGTATCTCGTTCCATGCAGTTTATATCAATATATTTTTTGTAATGCAATGACATAAGAATAAAAATCATTGTCAAGTTATATATAATACGCAATATGACAAAATATTTTATCAACAATTTGCAACTGCACATAGAAGTTTATGAGAAAAACTATTCTGGAAGGACTGTATGATCGAAATAGAACAGTAAGAATGCGAATAAATTATTGTTTTTTCTTTAGCTTTAATAGCTGCCGCACGCACCTCAATATACAACAATATAATACAAGAACAATGAGTGAGTGGGATCGAAAAAATTACCGCGGTGGATGCGGACTCGTACGCGGAAGACTTGCCCTCCCCCGCGCCTCATCTCATATCCCGATTGCCATGTCGACCTGTCGCCTACTATACATGGTTTGTTGACGCCACGTGACGTATAACACACGCGAAAATACTAATATGCAAAATCATTTCACTAAATTTCTCTTTTGTGTGCAACCGCAACCGTAGACGTAGAACTAACTCAACGATAGAGGAGAGGAATCGCCGAGTTTAACATGCTTTTACCTGTAGTTTAACTTAAATAAAACATTAGTCTCCGTCTTCGATGATTTTCCTCTACGCACTCGAAATTCATTTCACAAAGTTCGAGTGTACAAACTGCACACTCACTAGTCACATACCTTATCCCAACACTAAGATTCAAATCTCGTGTTTTGTATATCAGAAACTTCGAGAAAAACACGTTTTTGAAATAAAACCCCAATATGTATTGTTTGTAGTTTGTTTCATTGTAAAACTTGTTACTAGAAATATGTAGATGTTTTTAAACACTGTAATATCTTACTATAATAAAACTGGATTATAATAACAGTTTTTGTATTATTGTTTTTGTTAAGATTTTGCCTTAATATATGACGAGAAAAAATATTATTTACGTCATTTCAATACAATGTTGCGGCAATTTTAATAAATTAATAAACGCCCTATCGTAAAGCATTTCATTTTATAATAACGTTTAAAAATTTAATTAGATTGGGTAAATATAATTAATTACTAGTTACATCATGTATTTTAATAAAAAAAAACAATCTGTAATGTATTATTTTAGCTATATTGTAAAAGTTACTCACCAAACTGTTGTATAGCTCTGTCGGCCGACCACGGCAGTTCCAAAGTTATGTGAACTCTTCGCCTTTGGTTTCTCGCTCTGTAATGAAAACAATTGTAAGTTTTTATTTTTTTATTGCAACGAATGGCGAGACAAGCCTATCATTTGCCAGATGGTCAGTGATACGACAGCTCATGAACAGTAGCAAAATCAAACAACACCATACATTACAAAATAATGCTTGGCGTTACGCTCGCCCTCCTGAGACGTAAGATGTTATGTCTAGTAGTTACTCGGGCTACAATGTCCTTCTTACCGAAATACAACAATGCATTTAAACTTCTATTTGAATATCCGTGATCAATCCTGTTTCATCATCATCATCATTACCTCAGCCACAGGAAGTCCACTGCTGAACATAGGCCTTCCCAAGGATCTCCACATCGACCTGTTTGAAGCGGCCTGCATCCAGCGACTTCCTGCAACCTTAGTCAGATCGTCCGTCCACCTTGTAGGCGGGCGTCCGACACTTCGCTTGCCTGTACGTGGCCTCCACTCGAGAACCTTTCGGCCCCAACGGCCATCGGTTCTGCAAGCTATGTGCCCAATCCTGTTTAGGCGTCTCCAATTTATGGAGGAAATAAAGATTTGAAGCACCAAAAGGCGCTAAATGTCGTAAAAGTACATTAAATATGTTTTCTCCACGATTTTTATTATTATTATATCAGCGTATTTGATTCTACTGCTGGACAAGGCTTTCTAAATATCGTAGCCCGTGACAAGGAGGGGGGAGGGGGCAAAAAATCATACAATTCGAGGCACTTAATTTATGGATGGCCCCTATTGTCTAGGTCATCCGAACATTCCGGAGTCTATTTAGATATCTTTATCGCCTTGAGACAATCCTATTTAAAAAATGGCCAAGACAAAAGGCAAAGAAGCGCTGACCGCTATCCGCGTTATCTCACCTCCTATCGCTCTGCAGCGATATACCACTGGAGGCTGCCTCTGAGATGATGGCGACGTCCTTCTCGCCGTCCATGAACCGCTGCTTCTCGGTGAGGTTGAGCGTCTCCAGCGGCACGTCGGCCTCCGAGCGGCTCTCGTACAGGATCTGTCCGTCTTCTGTTTGGACCACGCGCCCTTTGCGACCTGTCATCTGTTATTGGTGCGGTTAGTACAGGGCTCATATGTATGTTGCTTGTGGCGCTAGTGTAGTTTTGATTAAGCAATTATTTATACAATTTGTTTGTACTAATGCAGATACGTTAATAATATCTTTAATAGAACGGAACAATGACGAAAGTTCTTCTTGATACTTATTAATATAATATGTCGTCTAAATCCAGAATGCGATGAAATTGCGTTACATATGATTTATCACACTGGCTACATTTCAATTTGCGACCGACAAAATAAATCAATAGTTAATCGGATTATAATCAAAAGTTCTAACACAATAAACTCCATAGAGTCTTACCAATAATTATTAGGGTGGTTAACTTGTTCCAAAATACCCTGAGGGACATGGTTTGCGTACGCGTACGTGTACGTATGTGCGTGCGTTTCGGTACGTGTATGTGCGTGCGTGTGCGTGCATGTGTGTGCATGCGTGTGTGCGTGTACCTCTGCGACGTTCTCAGTGCCGCCGAGTTCGTCGACGAGTTGGTCGAGCGTGTTGGGCGGCAGTCGCTTGCCGAGCCGCTCGATGGCGCTCAGCAGCTCCTCCTTCATGCTGCACGCGCGCTCGATGGCTGACCGCGGCGGAGGCTGGTTGCGGAGAGGACCTGTAACCAACAACTATTTATTAAAACTAGGAACTAAACATAACGATAAGTGTAACAATCGGCGGTCTCACTGCAAAACGACCGTCTTCCAGGCAATAAAAATTATATTATTGTTGACTGATGAATGTTACATGTAATGAAAACAAAAATATAATAATAGTTTGAGGAAGACATTGAAACTTACAACAGGTTACGGTTGAAATTTTTGCGTAGGCCTATGTTTACTGTGGCTGAAGGCAAAGAGTGCTCTTGTAAGCCTTACTAAGTATATGTAATAAAACTAAAATGGACTGAAATTTTGCAAGTTTAAATCACGTTACATGTATATTGGTAGACTTTTTTAAATAGATTTAATGGTGGACCTAGACGTCCTAGTTTCGTTAAATAGTTAATCAACTAAGACTTTAATTAAAACAATTCATAACTTTTAATTCAATTCATTATTATCAGCTGTCAATATAACCGCTTACCACTACTGTACTAGAAATTATCCTTCGAGCCGATCAATTATAAATTATCAACAGCTATTCACTTATATCAGTTACCATAACAGTTTTTTATCACTAGATTTTTTTAAATTTACTTGTGTACAAGCTCCACCACAAAAAGTGACCATAATTAAAATATAAATACTTTAAATTAATTAATTTAATCAAATAACAGATCGGCAGATTGATTTCTTACTGTACTCCATCATTTGAGCCACCGCGACGAACGAAAAAGACAAAGACTATTATTTCCCTCCACCAAACCATGATCCTTGGAGCCGGATACTCACCCAGATAGAGTCCGTTGGTACCGACTGGCGTGCCGGTGAGACTCTGCCCCGCGCTGGTGGTGACGGTCACCTTGGCCGGCGTGGTGGTCGCCGCGCTGTTCTTGCGCTCGAACATAGTCTCGATCTTGTCCTGTGTAGTTGAACTCTTCTTTTTGGGTGAGGCTGCCTTTTTCTTCTTCGTCTGTTTCTTTTTACGTCCGATCCAGGGTTCTGATTGTTGATAAGCGATGTATTGTTAAAACATGCAATCTTAAGAAACATAACATACAATAATAAGCTGTATATCTCCATGTGCGTTAAGATGTAAAGAATTTATTTTGCGATTACCATATCATTTAGTGCATGAATTTCTGCAATAGCTAGGAAATAAACATTTTAGGAACTTTAAAGAAGTTCCACCACTGATTAATTCACACACAGGCACTGCTAGCGCCCAAACGTTTTTGGAACTCAAATAGTAATGCTTTTTGAATATGTCTTTTCAAAAGATCCTTTTGGGCGATAATCACAGTCGTGGCATGAAAACATTTGGGCTTTTATGATGAACTAAATGGATACGAACAGAAAAGAACCAATTCCAACCGCAATAACACCAAGAAAATCTCTAATTACAAATACATCACTCACCATCATCACTATCACTGCCGCCGTGGAAGGGGTTGAAGTCGCTGACGTCAGAGTCGGATCCCCCCCCTCCCTGGTGGTGCTCCTCCTCCGAGTCCATCTCCAGCTCGTCAGAGGATCCTCCGCGCACGAACTCGTCGGAGGAGGAGCCGCCTCGCGCTCGCTTGGCCGCCACGTTCGCTTGCTGACGGGCTGTCACTGGGTACAGAGGGAATTTGGTAAATAAGTGATCATCACGAACCATCATAAGGGATAAGGATACATTTATTTAAAAATATTGTTTTTTGTTTGAATAAAAGAAAATGGAATTGAATACGACTGCTATAATGGGGAGATGTTTTAAAATATTGCCCCGAAAAAAAATTCATTCCGATAGGTCTAGTATCATCATCACATCACTTATGTCAAAGCCGCTTTGGGGGATATTGAATATTATGTTCATACAGGATAGTGAATTTTTCACTGAAGCGATTATGAAGATGTGTGGCAGAGAAAAAGCGACCCTATAATTCGATTACGACTGGTTTACTTTTACATTTGTATGTGGATTAAAAAATATACAGGTCATATTTTTAGTTAGGAACTCCAAATCACTTATTCTAGCTGTTTTTATATGTATGATTTACTAAAAGGTAATAATAATAATATTACTGTTAGCATAATATTCAACACATGCAATGAACATCGCTCACACTCACGCTTCCTCTTGGATGTGTTGGCTTCGTCGTCGAGTCCGTTGGAGCCGTTGTGTGGTGCGTGCGCATGCGCGTTGGTAGCGTGCGCGTGCGCGTGCGCGGCGGCGGGCTTCTTGGGCGGGTCGAGGCCGAGCAGCCGGTTGATGCGGTCGCGGTCCGGCGCGGGGAAGTGCTTCTCCACCAGCGTTTGGAACACGCCTCTGTACACATAAACTGTAATGTCAACTTTCATGTCTGTTAAAATAAGATATATTATAAATATCAATTTAATGACAGCCTTTATGAAAATATAATATAAATCGAGTAGCCTTTATAACTAAAGTATATTAAAAAAAATACGTATTCGGCCCGGCAGTCTAGTCGGTGGACATTCCAGTAGTTAACGACGGGGAAATATCACAATAACATACTGAAATAACTATTTTAACGGATTTTCGTTGTAGCATTCGAAAGGTCAGTGAGAATACAAAATCCTTAACAATGATTTTATTTCAATATGTAAGGTGTACTTTCACGTATCCATAAGAATCTATTATTTCAATAAAATAATACTGTATACATATTAATTGAATGTGACAAAGGAGAAAACGAGCTGCCTCATGATAAGTCATTAAGTAACGTTATCGACCTACACCACCGAAATAATCGAGGGGTATCGCCGGCCATTATATACATATTTATTAATAAAACTCCAAAAGCCTACAGTAAAAACTAATAACCCTGCCAAAACAAAGCCAATTTCAATATTCAAATCCATCAAAAGCAGTAAAACTTCAATTTATATGAAACCTATCAGTTAAAATCTAACCAATCAAAACCTTCAATCGTAATTACTAATTAGTCGACTCAAAACGCTCGTATCCCGGGCGTATTAATTAATATAAGGCGCGGGAATGGGTGGAGCGAGGAGCGTCCCGCCATTTTCCACTATGCGCGCGCAACCTCTCAAACGCGATCGTTGTCGGGCCTTCACCGTGCCGCCATTATTCCGCCGACACTCCGCGGCGCTTTCCGCGCCGTATTTTTACCGCGAAAAAAAGAAACGCGCCATTTTCGCGATCCACTGCCGAGCTTTTCATACGAATTTATGTGTACTATTAAAATGTAAGTGTTCATTTATGAAATGATATTACGAATGATCTAAGTTAGGTGGGCGGTAACAGTATTAATATGGGGAAATCCGGCTATTTTATATTAGAAAATATTTGTATTTTTGTTTTATATCGGAGTTGTTTATATTTACAAACAATTTCAATTTATACACAAAAGCAATTCTGTTTGTTCTTCCGTTTCCTTGCAGACATAAATTGTATTGTTTCGAGTATACCAATATGGCAATTCACATTGAATGAAGATACATATATTACGTCAAATAATTAAAATTGTTTGTATTATATTAAAGTTGTTTATATTTACAATCAATTTTATTTCATAAACAATATAAATTCAGGGTGCTTTGCGATTCCCTTGCTCCCGTATCGAGCGACATTATCCTGCGTGTATCAAAATGGGTATCTATTGATTTTTATTTATGGGAAATAAAATGTATTCTTTTTTATATTGACCTTTTTTATATTAACAAATAATTTCATTATTTCAATTGAATATAGCTCAATATTTTTGTTTGTTTAGCGATTATATTGTGTACAACCACCGTAATATTTCCCGCGTATATCAATATGGCTCCCGGATTGTAACGAGAGGAAAATCTCCTTCCTGTACGGTTGTCTGTCACTCGTTTGATTCACTGTCAATATGCTAGCTTTATTGATGTAAAAAAACAGTTATTGCCGATGAATTGTTGATTCAACTTTTCGGTTATTCAGTATTTGGAGAAAGGTGTGATAATAAGGTTTATGTGAAACCGAGAAGCTTTCTATAGCCAATCCTTGTTTTACATAAAATAACAGCCATTAAAACCTCTGTTACTTAAAAGGCAGATAACCAAATTGATTTATATACTTTAAAAGGAACAATTGCAATTTGCCATTTTTCTTTAAATGTTTTAAATTACCTTCGTTTAAAATACTTTCAATATTAATATCAAAATAGATGTATGCAATTTTTTATCGTAATTCACGTGATTTGTAGGATTTTGAACGTGCATTAATGGTCTTTTTATTTTGTTTCAGATAACAAATAACCGAAGGTAAAACCGACGTAAAATGTCTTGTAAAACAGACTTAAAACTCTTTCTATCAGCAATCTCAACTAATGCAAAATTCATCAAGTTCGACTACAGGTCTCGCAATAACTTCTCGATAGTTTTAAAATGTAACGTCGACGATTACCAAACACCCGAATATTACAACCAGAAGACAAAAGAATGGCTCGAGAAATTTTCCAAATTCACGAAAACCGACTGGACAGTGAGACACAGCTTCCCACACGCGGGCAAATATATTTACAGGAAGATATGTGTGTGCAGATGGCTCGATGTCGACATCGACAATTCGAATGAAAATAAAACCAAGATGCGCCAATGTATCGCCAAAATTGAATTCATCGTGAAAATGGCAAATCGGGTTGCATTGAAATACGATCGATATTTGAAAGCTGGTTTGAATCACAGCATTTTTATTGAGTTCATACATTCGCACGACGTGAAAGACGCCATCGACTACAGAGTTTGGGAAGAGCTAAATAAAAGGGATCAAATATTCTTCAGGTATTTCGAGATGGGTTGCACGGCAGCCGTCGCAAAGACTTTCCACCAGCTCATCCTGGCTTGCAAATTCGGGAACAAGAGCAACGAGTATCAGTCGACCGAGATCAACCCCAACCTAGAGTACATCGACAGCTTATTTAGAAAATGGAAAACTAGTAAGAGTGGTAAATGCCTTATCAAAATTACATCTGAAATGCAGTCAAAACTGAGTGAAGCCGGAGGGCATCTCGCTTTCGTCGAAAATTGTACAACAGCGATAGTAATAACACCGATCATGAAGAGAATCGTCGAGAAACATTCGTTAGACAGCGTCCATGTCGACCGCAGCTACATGCGGTACGGCCACATCATCAACACAATCTACGTGCGCAATAGCGTGTGCCTACTACCCATCGTATTCATAGTTCAACACAAACTCGACGAACACGCTTTTGGACTTTCGATAGACGCCATAAAAGTTTACATACAGAAAGAATGCAACAAACAATTTGAGCCGAGCATATTGACGGTAAACGCTATCGAAGACCACTTTCAAAATATGACAGCAGTGTTCTTCAATTGTAAAATGCTAAAATCGTATACGACAATGTGCCGCGAAGTATGGCAATGGCTGTGCTGTGATGAAAACAAATTGAGCTATAGAAAGCGGAACGATATTATGTCGGCACTGCAAGTTTTGCTGGGCGCTCCAAACGCGGAGGCGGCTCATAGTATATACCAGGAATTGATTAAAAACGATGTATTCCAGACATTAAGTAGCATGAAAACCTTGATAGATGATTTGTGGCAGCGAAAGGAGCAGTGGTTAGACTCTGATGTCGGCCCCCAGCATCACGCCTTTATAGACATATGTTTACGTATGAGTGCTCAACTATTCTTGTCTAGATGCAAACCTTTCAACGTATACTTGATGGTGGACTTCGTTACCACCGTCGTAGAGGCACAGTGCCGTAAAATACTTTCCGCTCTTACAATATACAGCAATGTGTTACCGATTTACACCAAGTATCTCCCGAGATCAAATAATGTAATCCAAATGGGATCCAAAATAACTCAATTCGGCGATGAGTATAGATACGCGGTGAGCGCAACCAAGAGCATTCACTTTAATAGCAACACCTGGCGTTGCAATTGTGTTTATGGCAGAAAGAATGAGTTCTGTGAACATTTGACGGCAATATTGATTATGAGCCCCAAAGTTGGCCTGATTAACGTGACCGATAGAGAACGAAAATTATTTATTGAAATTCTGGGAGAAACGACGGAAGATATTTATATAAATGAAGTGGAAATTGATGATGGCGTATACGCTCCTGACTTAGTAGCAAACATTAAATGTGAAAATATTGATGAAGATGAAAGCATAGAAGAACGAGATGATGACTGCAATGACCCTTCTGAAACTTCAGCTGGAGTACAGCCAATTGATGATAATGGGGCAAGGAATTCTCCAAGATTAAACCTTGCAGATTTTGAAAGTGTAAATCGTGAGCCCGAAGAAAACACTTCAAACCCAACTCAAGGGTTAGTGGAAGAACAGCCAAAGGAAGATGTTGAAATAATAACTGTTATCAAAAAAGAGATAGATGATGGTTCATATAATGATCCTAAAGATAACACTGAAATCGTAAAACATAAGGAAGATCACACCGGCAAACTCTCAGAAGAACATGATTATTTCAAGCCGAGACTAACTGAAAACGATTTAAGACGTAAAACTGTCGAAAAGTCACCTAAACATGCTAAAATTCCAGTTATAACAGCTGCTAAGGATGATGTCGGAGATAAAAATCATAAATGCGCTGAAGTATCAAGTACAGATTTGGTAGATCGTGATAAAGATGTCGCCACTCCGGTAAGAGTATCTGTTATAGCGCACAGCAGAGCGAAAAGAGCTAACTGCCGGAACTCCTCAAAGGACGGCATATACGACAGAGACAAGGATAAAACAACGAAACGTACTAAAAGCAATGTCAAAGCAACAGAAAAATATGACGAATCAAGAAGATCTCCCAGTCCAGAAGCAGCTCAAGGTCACTATTATATATTAAAAGAATCAGACCACGATTCTGTCAAAAAAATGCGCTACTCCGACAGATCGGAAGAAAATCTTACTGCGTCCACATATCATGGTAATTTCCAATACGACCGTGCTTTAAAAAGTCTAAATTGTCAATTTCGTAGGTTGTATGGATTTTTCAAAAAAATCCCTAGCAAGTCAAACATGGCGACTATGGAGAGACTGACTAGAGAGCTCGCCAAGATTCAACCGGTGCGGAGGGTAGATTTATCAAATATGTACCTAACACATAACGATTAGACTCAATGTTGTATTATATCTGCCAATACTTAAATATATTGTGACAGTTTTTATGAATTACAAATATTTCAAATACTGATCCGATGCATCATGAGATAATATTTTCGGAGAGGAATTAAATGTAACTGTAAGTTTTGTTCAAATATAGTTTAGGTTAAATCAAGATAACTTCTCACTAATCATTTCTATCGTGCCCCGGGTCAGACCATTGTATAAGTAAATGTTAAGCGAAATTTCTTAAACAATACATATTCAAAGGAACTATTGTGTAGTATTAACTGCTTTAAATGTTTATATTTAAGATTTAATTTAAATATTTGTACAATTCGCAATTAAGAAATAAGTTTCCATTGCGTCAAACTTACTCCGTCTGAAAGAAACATATTCGCGATTTTTAATATACGAGGTGTCTCTATAAGTAATTTGTGGTAAGTGACGTTAATCTGCAACGTTCGCTACGAGCCAAATAAAATGAATTAAAATTAATAAATTTTGTGTGATATCAAAATTAAAAAAAAATATTTTTATATGAATTTAATGATAATGCACCTTCAAAAATCTATTTACTGAAAAATATCAGGCGGGTACCGTTGAGTCATTTTTTTTTTATATGTGAACTCTGCATGTGATTCTTATTATATTAGTCATATCTGACGCACTACTATATTATAGCAACAGAGTTATGTGAATATTAATTTACAAAAATGCAAGTTTTTTGCGTTTCTTTTAGTGTTCGATCCAAAGGATGTCTGGAATATATTCGATAGGGATATAACTTTTTGTATTTTATATTAGCTTTAAGTCTCTTCTTATTGATATTTAATTGTACATAATATGTATGTATACAAAACAAAGTGTACAATCATCAATGAAATAAAATTACTGAACTGCAATGGACCTTTTTTATTCACATTAAAATGACTGCAAAATAACGCACACTATTTCTCCTTCCTACACTACCAACTTCTAGTATTAGGTTACCAATATTTTTTAAAGCATTAGGAAGGTAATTTTATTTTACTGGAATAAAGATTATATTGCACTAAAATCATAGAGCAAAATCAAAGCAAAGATAGTCCTAGATAAGGCTAGCGGCCGATAGATTTCTTTTTTTACTTATGTGTTTCTGCCTACTTTAAAATTTAATTTATACACTATTGATAATAACAACACAAAGGAATAAACTATATATCTGGTTACAATGATATTCGAAAAGATTTTGATATTTTTCACGGTTCTTTGGCACATGCAAAACAAAAAAATCTAAGTTAATTATGTAAGACGCTTGTTTTTTTTTTATTTTTCTGATTACCTATGTAGAGTTGTTTTTGTGTCTATTTTATTTTTGTAGGTACAGGATTTAAGGATCCTTTCTACTTTAAAATAATATAATGTATTTACAATATAAGATTATTTTTGTGTAGTTGTTAGTAGTTTTTTATTATATATTTTTCTTGGTAATGTTGTAAGCATAATTATGTTTTATGCTATATGATTGTAATATTGTGTGCATGTTGTGTTCACTAGTTTAGAGTGTCCTTAATTTGTTATATGTTTTTTTGTGTATAATCTAGCATGTATGTTTTAAGAAACATTCAGTTTATGAACCAAATAAAAAAAAAACATAATAACTAATATACAAAAGGCGGTCTTATCGCTCTAAACGATCTTTGCCAGACAACCTTTAGATGGAGAGAGGGCAGTGTAAAAATAAAGAATAAATGCTCTAAAAAGAAAACATAATAATAATAAACTAATTAATATACAAATAATACTATTCATACATATTCGTAACATGATACACATACGCTGTATATAAAAATAGAATGGTGATTCTAGACTTTATTACTAGATAAAATAAGGTGTAGTATGTAGTGTGTAGCGTGTAGAGTGTAGAGTGTAGTGTGTAGAGTGTAGAGTGTAGAGTGTAGAGTGTAGAGTGTAGTGTGTAGAGTGTAGTGTGAAGCGTGTAGCGTGTAGTGTGCAGTGCGTAGTGTGTAGCGTGTAGCATGTAGCGTGTAGTGTGTAACGTGTAGTGTGCAGTGTGTAGCATGTAGCGCACGTACTTGGCGGTGGACACGAAGTCTGTGAGGTCTCCGTCGTCGCGCTCGAGCTGGTCGAGCGTGCGCGCCTCGCCGGTGGACTGCAGCCCGATCACCACGCACTTGCCGCACTTCACCGCCTCGCGCGCCGTCACCACCGCGTGGTTCACCTGGACCACACAACAGACACTTCACATACCGTCACGTTCCGGTGTTTAGGTTGCTAGTTTAAGTACACAATATACTGGTGGTAGGTCCCTCATATGTGAGAGGCCATCTGGGTAGGTACCACAGCAATATCTATTTCTCCCGTGAAACAACACTGCGTAAATGCACTGTTGTGGTTCAGATTGAAGGACATTGCAGCCAGAGTGACTACTGGACATATTGAGACTACTTGTGTCTCAGAATGGCGAGCGCAGTGGAATTTTGCTACTGTTTATGAGCGATCGTATCGCTTACCATCAGGCGAACGACTAGCAAATCTCGCCATTCATTGCTATAAAAAAAATTACAGTAACAGTAATTGGTTTCCAGTCTCTAAGGCTCGTCCATTCTGTCTGACTTCTACCAGTGTACTAACCGGTGGCAGACGCTCGCTCACTTTTATATACTTCTCATACTTAATTTATATCTACCTACAACTTTATATAGTCAGTAAGTCACACATACTGTCACATACACCTGACACAACTTGCGCACAGTGGGAGGTTAACAGTGCTTCAAGTCCTAGATTGTCAGTATTCAATTGTAAATTCTTGTTGAATATAATGAAAATTGTAATATGAGTATAAATCAAAACAAAGTATAATAAATAAAACAAAAATACAACAAGCCACATTTTTCTTACAGTTCAAATGTTTTAAAAGGAAAACTTACTACTAAACCAATAGAAAGAATTATTGAATTCAATAATTAGTATAATAGTAAAATAAAATAATTTAATTAAAAATTAAAAGACCGACTTCAATGTGCACTACAAAGTAATAAATAATATATATTTCATTGTGCTAGTATACATTGATTAATTTTCTTATTGACTAGACTAGCCAACAAATCTTAAATACGTAGGTAATATTTTGAAGGCGGGTCGCCGAGTGCCAAACGAGAACAAATTCAAGTAATGTAACACAGTTGAATATTACCTACTTGTAGATGTATCGTTGGCGCTCAGTTAGGTCCATGTGTAAACTAGACACAAATTAATTTAACATATTGATCCTACGTGTACATTTGTTGAAATTTTAATAGAATTAATATGTGTCATATGTGTGATCTAATTTTAATGTATTGCATACGATCAAAGATACAGTGGTCAAGGGTTTCAACTCCAGGGTACACCATTGACTTATTGGAGTCACTTGCATATTTATATACAATTACTTTAACAGTGATATGAATCATAGTGAGGAAAGTATAAGAAAGCGAAGGATTGTTAAGTTTGTATGTTTCCCTCGATTGTAGATAAGTCCGATGCTCCACAATGTTGATTAAGAGCTGTTATATTAAGGACGGGCGATTTTTCTATTAGTTATCAAGATAGAGACTGGAATTTGCACCCGATATGACTATAGACTCTCGCCCCCAATCACACCAAGGGACAAAACACGCAAGGCGTAACGTGGGTGTCCTGGTTGATACCAGAAGAATCTCTGCATACCCCTTCTGGGAAAATGGCGTGAGTTTATATAGATTAAGACAAACTAATATTGCGTGTAAAATTGCGTTTTTTTCGCTAGGATGTTTTATACAAATTAAATTCAAGTGTAGGTCGTCGTGTGCGTCACTTGGCAACCCGCCTTCAAAATATTACCTACGTATTTAAGATTTGTTGGCTAGTCTAGTCAATAAGAAAATTAATCAATGTATACTAGCACAATGAAATATATATTATTTATTACTTTGTAGTGCACATTGAAGTCGGTCTTTAAATTTTTAATTAAATTATTTTATTTATTACTTTTTAGTTTTCATAAGCATTGTAATGATGCCAAAGGTAATCCTATAATGAAAACTGGAATCAATGTATATAAAAAATGAACCATTGTGATCCTTTATAATTTCAAAAACGAAAATTAATATTTTATGATTTTTAAGGAAGCTACACTGTTCGTTTTTATTTTTTATTTCGTTTTTATGATAAAGAAAATACTAAAATCGGCTCAACCTGCTGGAGATATTGAGTACACTTATGCGTGGTAATCATTCGTTACCCCCTCACCTCTACACCTTCTTCACTTCCTATTTGTAATAAAACACATATACTTAACCTAATGGACGAAAAATCATTGCATTTCTGCAAAGTTTTGTGGAGGTCTGCTCTCCAGATATGTACCTATTCATCAGATTGTCACCATATTATGTGACCAACATTATGTATAATTCGTGCCGAAGAAAAGTTATTTAAAATCATTTTTTACTGTCGAGATATTTAGTATTTATATTTGCATATATCCCCCCCTCCCTTCCCCGCCCCTTTCTACTTTCCCCTTTCCATCCCCCCCTTGTAGTAATAAACTTATACTGAACCTAATGTAAAAAGAATTATTGCTGTACTGTTCAATTTTGAGGAGTTCTGCCCTTCAGGCCTAAAAATATTCATCAGGTCTTCACAATTCTTTTTTTGGTCTAACTTATCATATAATACTCTTTGACAAAAAAGTTATTTTTAAGTCGGTTAAGAACTGCCGCAGATATTGAGTATTATACTGTTTCCATTCGTTTATTTTATTTTTGACACATCGAGTACTGAATCAAATAGTGATGGCCTGATGCGTTATCGAATCAATTTTTTATAACAAACGATTTTATTTTTGAACAAGTTTTAATCGATTTAATACATATTTTATTTTTTGCTCCATGCATTGTTTTATAAAACTTCAGGGATATTTAAGTTACTTGATTTAATAATTATATTAAAATAAACCATTTACTCATGTTAAGTTAATATTCTTATCACTTCCGTCGGCAATAGTAATGTTGTTAAAAACAAATTGTGAAACGGCAACACTGGGCAGACAGGTGACGCGCGCCGCCATTTTGTGGTCACTCACAACGAGACGCCCGCGCCCGTGCTAGTGTTTTCCGTTCGCTGAATTTTAATTCACATTTTTCATACGTCGAGTTGAGTATTTATATTCCTCCGTATTGTTTTACCCGTGAATTCCTACATTTGGTTGAATTGAGAACATCGTACCTGCCTTCATCACTTTCAAAATGCCTAAAGGAAAGGTGCTTAAAGGACAAACAAGGGAGTTTGTGTTGCGACTTCATGAGTACTTTGAAAGGGAAAGCCGTAATGGTGGACCTCTTATACCAGTGACTCAAATCAGAGACCGTGTTTCAGCAGCATTAGGTATTACTGCTCCAACAGTTTCAAAAATAATTAAAGAAGGCTACGGCAGTAGTGGCATGGAACAAAACAAGCCATCTACACCTAAGAAAAAACGTCAGCCCTTTAAAGTGACAGCAATTGACAGTTTTGATGGTGATGCTATTCGTCGTCATATATACGATTATTACCAAAGAAAAGAGATTCCTACTTTACATAACCTAGTACAATCTCTGAAAACTAGTGGCTTGTTCCGTGGTCAAAAGTCTTCTTTGGCGAAGGTATTGAATAGGATTGGATTCCAATACAAAAAATGTGACAAAAGAAAAATATTGATGGAACGCAATGATGTTGCTTTGTATCGATGCGAATTTTTAAGACAAGCTAAAAAAATAGAAGACTGGTTGAATGTTGTTTTCACCGATGAAACTTGGCTCAATGCGAATCACACGGTATCAAAAACTTGGACTGACAACACTGCTAGCTCCTCGACCGCAGTGCCAATGGGAAAAGGTGAAAGAATTATAATTTGTCATGCAGGAACCGCAAAAGGATTTGTGCAAGATGCTATGTTAGCTTTTAAATCAAAGAAAACAGGGGATTACCACGAAGAAATGAATTCCGAAGTATATGAAAAATGGTTTCGGGAAATGTTATTGTCACTCGAACAGCCATCAACAATATTTATAGATAATGCGTCCTATCACTTTCGGCAAATTAACAAAATGCCAACGCAAGCCAGTAAAAAAAATGAAATAATAAACTGGCTCCGTAACAATGGCGAGGAGGTGGACGAGTCCCTATTAAAAGTAGAGTTACTTAAAATATTAAAAATGAGGAAGCAGCCTAAACGATACGTTATAGATGAAATGGCTGCAGAACATGGGCACACCGTCCTTAGAATTCCTCCATATCATTGCCAGTATAATGCCATAGAGCTAATATGGGCGCAAGTGAAAGGATATGCTGCGAGAATAAATACAACTCCTCCTTTCACCGCAAACAAAATGCTGGAGTTGCTTAAAAATGCGTGTGAAAATGTGACGCCTCATAACTGGGCGAGTGTCGTAGATAAGACGAAGAAAGAAATAATGTCTGATTGGGATCGCGATGTCGCATTTGACAACTTACCCATGCACTCATTAATAATTAGTGTTACTGGGGATACGAGTGACGACGACGCCGATTCCGACGAAACAGACGATTGTTTATAAATAAAAATATTAACAAATTACCTTTTAGTTGTTTTAATTATTTAATCCTTAAAGTACTATGAATTCCAACATGGTTTAACTGTTTATTACAAGTAGGTACTAAACATTTATTTTCGTTGTAATCATTGTAATTATTTTAAATTAAACTCTTATTAAAAGTCACTTCAATACGTATACCTTTATTCATATTAATTAATTTGCAGCAAATACATTCGATCCTAATATTGGGTACTATATTACGTTTAACTGTTTTCATTAGCATTTTAATGTAATTTTATTTCAAATGATTCCGATTGATTGATTCTATTCAAAATCGTTTTTGTTATCTGTGGTCATTCGTTACGAATGGCACAACTCTAAGTGGGCGTTACCCGTCAAGAAAGTATCTACTTTTATTTCAAAATATTGTTCTACTGTAATGTCGTACTTTATAGGCGTGAACTGTCAAAAATAAAATAAACGAATGGAAACAGTATAACAATTGTACCTATTTTCCACCCCCTCACCCCCCACCCCACCCTTTACCTATTTTCACCCACCCTTTATAATAATATACTTATACTTAATCTTACGCAAAAAGAATTAATGCTGGATCGTTTAATTTTGAGGAGTTCTGGTCAGCGGATCCTAAGATATTCATCAGGTCTTCACCAATTTTATATGGGACCAACCCTGTATATCATGCTTTCCGACAAAAAAGAAATTTTCAAAATCGGTTCACAATTGCCGGCGTAATCGCGTAACAAACATACAAAAAAAAAAAAATTCAGTCGAATTGATTACCTCCTCTTTTGAAGTCGGCCAATAAACACACCGCCGTAAAAAATATACCCGCGATAGAGACCTAATACCCTCGCAAGTACAAATATTATTTCACTGGGTGGAGTTCGTTTTCAAAGGAAATGAATACATTATTAACTAGATAATACGCAAAATTTCAAATAGATGGCGCTATATTGAAACGCGCTATCGATCCGTTGTCGTAAGGTCTGCTAGCAACTAACTGAATACGTCGTTCCCGAGTCTGTAACTAGATGGCGCTGACAACAAATGAAACTGCGCTACAGACCCATTTAATTTGCTATAATCAGTGATTTAGAATTTCCCAAGCCAGCCACATTAAACACTTATGTCAGACATAAAGTATGCTTTTTTTTCACTAGCTTATTAAAATACACTGCACTCGGTGAGCATAATGCTAAATGCTGACTAAACAAACCAGAATGGTACCAAACTATTATCGTATGTATTTCAATACAATAATCCCAGTCCAACATCTTATTTACATTGTTTTATCGTTGAACCGAGGGTCCTAAACCATAAACTACCCACCCCAGCCTAACTTACGTTCGGATATTACACGCACGTAAAACGCAACGTACGCGTGCGTCCGCAGTGTACGTGTCAAATATGGCGTGTTACCTTGGCGGCGATACACAGGTACTTGAAGAACCTCTGGTGCGCCGACCAGAACTGTCCCCACATGGTCTTCTTCATGCGCGACTCCGCGTCGATCAGCTCGGCCGCCTCCGTGAACCGCTGCATCGCCTCTACCCACTGAATCAAATAAATTCATTTATTAATTAAAATTAATCATGGATTAGGTGTTAGAATTATTGAGATTTGAGGTCTAGTTAATTACTTGTGCGGATATACTTAAATAGAATCGTAAGCGCTATTTCATTATACCGTTATATTTACTTGTTACCGTCTATTTAAATTCTTATTATTTTAAAGATTTTAAACATATAGCCTACTTGTGACACTTATTTACTATTAATATTCCGGACTTCTTTGTTGTAAGATATTTCTGATATCTACGGCACCTAATTTGGTATCTTCCTTGGGAGCAGGTCTATGTGTTAGTCTATAAATATTTAATATTGAATACATTTAGCACATTTCCTGCATATATTATTGTTTGTTTTTGATATAAGGTCTGTGCATGACTCACCAGCGCCACGGACTTGTCGTACGTCTCCTTGAAGGATTCGGAGAGCGGCACCTCCTCGATCTTGAAGGACACTCCGTGGAAGGAAAGCTGGCGCGCGATGTACATGCCGCGCAGCTTCATGTCCATCGCCACTATCTCCATGGCGCCCACGCCTCTACGTAACGGATGATTTTAGAGTTAATAATTATTTGTAGTGAATGAAGTGTCATGGAAAGCGCAAATGAAAATTAGTACGTTCACATTTTTCATTCAAAGTATTTTTATTTTCTATGCCCTTTTTCAGATAATTACTTACATTATACATTAATATTTTTTTAGTAAAATTATAATACGGCTTGTGTCCTTTGTGAGGTTTTGGTCAAAGTTAGAGGTCTACACCAATAAAGTGTGATTCGATGCTAACAGAGGTGATTCAACTTTATGAGGTATTTTTCCTTTTGTTGAACAAATAGACAAAGTTGTTGGTGTAAGGAAAGCAAGTCTCTTAATATAACAATTATATGACCCTCTATACATTTAATATTCTTAATAGATATAGTAATACAAGTGCGTACCTCTTCTCAACAGCATTAATAAAGTCCATGAAAGTCGGGAAGGGCGTGCCTTCGCCCCATATGCCGAGTCGCACCATGTAGGCCATGTTGCGCGGCTCGGAGGCTCCGGTGGCGGACGCGTACACCACGCGCGCGCGGCCCAGCAGCCGCTGCAGCTCCAGCGCCGTCAGACCTGTCTTAGTGGCCTTGCCCGAGCCCACGGGACACAGGTTCTTAGCCTTGTGGCACTCGTCGAACACGATCTGTGGCGTGCTCAGGAATATTATCGTGTGATGATAGGGTTGCCGGTTGAGTCGTGTATATTTTTTTAAATTCTTAATCAACTTCAATAAAAGCAAAGGCTTTTTTTATTCATGCTTACATATTTTACTCCTAAATTAAAAATTAAAATTAATAATTTATAGGATAAATGTTTAATTTTACATAAAATATACTATATCTGTGAACAAAATGAATCTCGCACTGTTGTTTTATAATTAAACAGTACAACAAAAAAAAAACAACTAATTAGAACCCAAAAATACAAGAGTACTGTTTTATAGGTATTTTTAGTATTTATCTTTAGTTTAATATTTAAGTTAGTTGGTTGAGGAACGATTTTACACAGCATAGAATTACAAACTATCTTTGTTACATAACCCCTTATCATTTCTTCCACCCCTCCCCACACTTCACTTTGGTCCTTCGAGCCAACCCCCCCCCCCCCACTATAAAAAAGGATACGCATCCATCAAAGTCGTCCCCGCACCACTGCAGCAGCTGCTTGAGTCTGGTGCGGTACTTGGTGGTGGACGACTGCGTCTCGCCAATCAGCGCCGAGTATGTCGTGAACACCACGCCCTTCTTCACGTTGCCGTTCACCGCGGACGATATCTTCGCGTATTTGAACTGAAACGAAACATTTTATAAATAGAATACATGTGTTCAAGCAACAAAACATTATTGTGTTGAATTATAAAGCAATAAGTATGGAAAGCTCGCTAAAAGATATGGAATCACTACAGAATAGATAATAAAGAATAATATTTTCGTATAAAACGATCTTATTTACATATATCTCCCTCTCTTTCTGTGGCCGATTCGTTTAGCTTCAGTTTTATGGCTGAGCAAAAGTATCGCATTGCATCTAGACTTGTTAGAGCGATATTAGTAAATTCAAAATTATGAAAAATCAATTTTGGTCCTTCGAGCCAGACAATTCTATATTATAGCCATTTAAAAATTCATAGGCCATTATGTTTATTTAATCATAATTTTTATTTTACAATAAGTTTAAATAATTCTACCGTACCTTATTCAGTGGATGCACCTCAATCTTGCCAGCGCCTATATCACGGAGATCTCTCTCAGCGTCGTATTTGAGGTCATTAGATACAGACACCCATATGGCGCGCTTGCGGCCCTTCAGGTAGTTCTCGAATATTATGCCGGCTATCGTACGACCCTTGCCCACACCGGCTCCGTCACCTGTTGCAGACGAATTGAGACTTTACGACCTCAAAAATAAAGGTTGGAATTTGATTGTATGTAATAAAATAGGAGAAGGATAAAGGTGTATCAAGTGGACTTATGACGCTTTTCAACTGAAGCGGACAACGAAAACAGAGTGAGGTTCTGAAATTCTTTCATATTGGACATATTTGTACTTTTAGATGATATGAATATTTTTATCTTATGGGAAGCTATAGAAGTCACTTGATTGAAGGAAGGGTAGGGTAGAAGGCGGTGCGCGTCGCTCACCACTCAGTCAATACGCGACAACAAGAAACTACGAGACGCCTGACGACCTTGAGAACCGTCACAATAGTTACCGATGAGGAAGCCGGCCCTGGTGCCGTCGGGCAGCATGTGCTCGTGCGCCTGCGACGCGTACACCACGGCCTCCAGCTGCAGCGCCGACAGCAGGCCGCCGCGGATGGTCTCCTCGGGCAGGCTCAGCGAGTACGTCACGTCCACCGGCTCCACCGAGGAGAGGGACGCCGTCTCCACCACAGGGTCCGGGTGCTTGCGGCCCAGCTTCACTGTACAACAATAAGTCATTTTGAACAAGGCGTTAAGATGAAATCAAACTATAGTATTTCGTGTTATGGATAAAGTAAAGAAGCAACCATAGATACTAGATGCGACTAACTGGCCAATCAGAACAATGGAACATAAAAAGTCACGACCTAAGCGTACGATTGATAATATTATGCACACAACAAAAGAATACATTGTTCAGATCGATCTAAGACACGTTTCTCTAGAATTTATGACATATAAGAGACTTTCCACCAATAAAGAATACATCAAAAGCCGCTGGTAAAATCTGCCTAGACGGCAAACTCCGTCAACCCTTCTGTTGTATATTAAGTTTCGATAAAATATTCTCAAGTAATTTTAAATACACTGACATAATTGCCTAATAACTTACTCTTAAATTGTGGTAAAAATCTACGACCAAAAAACCTAGTTTACAAACTAAACTTCTAATAAAAATATATTAAACAGCATGCTTACATTTCGGCGGCATGTAATCTGCGTATGTTTCAGCGACGCCCATTTCTTCATCGTCAACTTCCTCCTCATCGCCGGGCATCTGTCGACAAAACCACCAATCAACATTTATTTTTCTATGATGACATCAGAAAACACAAGTAAAGTTTTGATCCTTCGAGCCGGATACGACACTTTTTCTTCTAAATAATTTGAAGACTGTGTAATCTACGTACTTTTTACATCGTTTGTTGAACCCAACTAAAAATACACTACTGGAACGACTACAAAAAACTCTACAGAATTTCTCAGTTATGATGGTTTTTTAGATTTACGCGAACTTTACACATTGAAATAAAAATATTATTTATGGATTTTATCGCGGCTTTAATTCATTTTTTAACTTACCGACGCGACGTTTCGATTACTTTACAGCTTTCGTGATCACGAGGCGGACTGAAGTATTAGTTATTATTTTATTGCGAATAAAATCCGTAAATAAAAGTTTTATTTCACTTTCCCAGTCAATTAGCTCCAAATATACCTTGTCTGTCGGTTGCTGCCACATGCCTGGCTTGGCCTGTCCCCAGGAGGGCAGGTTTGGTGCGAAGTGGCCCAGCAGCCCGCCCATGCCGGACGCTATGATCTGGTTCAGGTTCTGTAGGAGGTACGAGTTCACGCCGGACATGCCGACCATCTCCACTGGGGGACAACATTGTCATTTATGTATTATGGAATAAATATACATTAATGGGGAAAGTGGTTCAAATTCTACACCAAATATTTTCTACAGTACTCTATAGATATAATATTTTAGGTTCATATTCCTTTGAATTGAATCCTTGATTTGATGGTGTTGACCAAATATTTTCTACAGCATATTGATATCTGTTCATGGACTTTTCTGTGTTTCAATACATACATACAAAGAAATAATACTTACAATTCTATATTACATTAAAAACTAGAATAAAGCAGTTTATACTAAAACAACATTTTAAAGACAGTAGGTTCTTAGTGTTTCAACTATCGACTTTTGTCTCTATCACTTTTATAAGATTTTCAAAAGGCGTTCTAAGAGACAAAAATCAACAATGAAAACATGTTTTACCTTGTAATTTGAGGATATTGGATGTAAGGGGATAATGACTACAGCAAACGTGCTATTAAGAAGAAAGGACTTAATGCTACATACAAAAACAACTACAGAATTGAAAAAAATATTAATTTGGGATGAGAATAAAATAAAGTTGATTAGTTTGGTTATGGTAAAAAATATTACCTACAAACTTAAAAAACAATTTAAGCAAGAAATAACAATTCTATTGCAATAAGACTTTTAAAGCATGTTTTTTTATTCTAAATGAGTTTACAAACTACCGAAAAAAAGGGGGACTGAATAAAGAGAAACGTGACTGCGACTTTCGAGAGCTTATCAATGCTTTACGAGTGTATGGCTTCGAACGACAATCCTGTTGCCGAACTAGAAACCTCATTACAATCACCGGTTTTTTTGGAAGTTAAAACAAGGGTTAACTTTCAAAAAAAAAAAACAAAACAAGGGTGGCACCCTTGTTATAACTTTGATGTTTACGTGAATGTTATAGTAAAATTGGTATTAAAATCAATGAAATATACTACAACCGAATATAAATACTATGCGGCCCGAATAAAAAAGTTAACCAAATTTATTATATTATTTTATTACAGTTCTTTTAAAACGATGTGACCAGTGATCGATCCCGGAATTCATCGAAGATTCTGCAACTTATGCAAAATATTGTTTTATGTTACTAATTCCAATGTTGCAACTTTTTAAGAACAACGTGCAAACTTTTCGAATAAGCTAGCTACTATACTCCCTTCCCATATTTTTATATTTTTTGTTTGACTACTTATAGCTTAGATCTTGTGATCGCTGGCCCTAGAAGTGATAACTCCCCTCTACCTTTAACCCTGTATACCTAAGTATCTTAAGTCTGTTGTTGGCCATTGCAACTGCATGGTAACGCGAGAAGAAATAAATAAGCATTATTTATGATTAGACAACCACCATATATTCCCTTTTAATGATTCTATAAATTCATTTGATATTAATTTTTAATGATGGGCAGTTTAAAGGAAATAGGTGAAACATATCGATACAAAAATGAACAATGATAATATTACTAATTGAGCGGTTTTTATGAAGCGTTAAACTAATTTAGTAAAGATTTGTATTACTCTACTCTATACTACGAGGAAACTTTTTAAATGCAATACGGAAACAACGAATCTCATTGTACAGTTAAAGTTGGATCTACGGCGAACTATTTACTGAAATCGTGCTTAAAGTTTTGTAGCCCAAAGAATTTTAAATTGTACTATTTATTAAACGTAGGTATATTCTTAAATATAAATAAAATTTTGTCAATTTAACTAAACTATAAATTTCTAGCAAAGAGATAAACTTATTACATTTATTAATTTTTCCTAGAATTTACATAGTTTGTCCTGTAGCTAAAGCAATTTTGAACTAGCTACTAACTAGCTTTAAACACAAACTTAGATTCTGTATCAAACTTCGCAGTAGACCAAGCTAACTTTAACTGCACACACCGCGACACCAGTAGCAAAGTTTTACAACCCACAAATCACAAAAATTGGAAACAGAAATATTCATAAACACACATATGTATAACTTAAAAATCAGGCTATTTAAGAGAGAGTTTTTGGTGCTTAGCTTGCCAGTCTTTTCTGACAGTGGGTTGTCACTTTGTTACCTCAGTCAGAGGGTAGTGGAGGTACACGCGAGGTACTCACTCTGCGCGAGTAGCGAGGCGGCGTTGAACGCGGCCGACGAGCCCGCCGCGAAGGGCGCAGCCGCCGTCGCACTCGCTACGCCAAATTATCCAATACTTAGTGCCGGCTTATCCAAATACTCTTTACCCAACCAATATAAATCTCACGAAAATATGGCTTTTCTCTGCGATTGAGAGAGGTTAGGTCGTAGTCTACCATTCTTGTAGACGATGGCAGAATAATACCTAACATTAAATCGTGGTACCTACCTATTAAATTACAGATACCAGGTACCGATCAGCCATACCAATTGTGAGGCATACAAATCACAACTAACACTATGTTGTACCGGAGAATGATACTACAATCGGTACCGATTGATATTGAACTAAAGAAGTCGTCAAACCATTTGTCTTTTACTCATTTTCCTAGTGAATCCGATAATGCAAAAGTCAATTGGGTAGGGCTAGGCAACTATTCTGAATAGACCTCACCGTTAACGGCAATATTAAAATTTTGGAAATATTATTTTTGACTTATTATATATTATATTGTATACGATACCTTATGTACAGTGGTACATATTATAAAAACTGATATATTACCTACTTTACTGTCATTATGATAATCTAGGAAGACTAATCTCGAATATCTTCAGTTATGCAAGAGAGACTTTACACAGCGCAGCTAGACAAGAATTACGGCGTGTTGTGATCCTATTATTTAACCGACTTCAAAAAAGAAGCATCACGTTAATTTTCGCATGTTTCTAATTCAATTTAATTATTGTTTTTGATTGTCTAGTGTAGATTTAACTTAGTCTCCATTTTAATTTTGTTCAGATTAGATTACAACGATACAACATGGAGCTCCTCAAAATCAAATATTATTTATATAATTCTAGTGTTGTATTCATTTCTACACATGTAGCTATACACAAACAATAAAACCATATTCCTTTCACAAACTAACCAGAAACTTTCTCTGTTACGACTAAAAATATTGGTAGCAAAATTTTCCATTGGTAAACAACTAAGTTATGTAAGTCCGCCAACCCGCACTAGGCCAGCGTGGTGGACTATATGGCCTAACCACTCTCAATCGTTCTCTCGATTGTAGAGGAGGCTCGTGCCCTGCAGTGGGACGTATATGGGCTGATACAGAAACAACTAAGTTATTTCGAATATACGGGAGTAAAAAAATAAATCAGAAATAAATCGTCAAGTTTCCATTTCTTTGTACTCATTAGAGACATCAGGGACGCACATCCTTCCAATAAATCCGAGGGCGGCAGCTTGATAATGTTTTTCTCAGTATTTCACTTAATGTCATATTTATAAATAGTATTTTTGTTGCTTTAAAACCTTTATACCTTTTTTCCACTTACAAGTTGTCTAGTGGTAGTATGTACGGTCTGTACACTATGAGATTGTGGGTTCAAATCTCAATTCAAGCACTAAAACTGCATGAATCTATCGTATAGATTTCCCGAGACTATTTGCGCTTAGTATGAGGCCCACCCCTATCACAACTTAGAATTCAAATAAGCTCGACATTTTTTATACCCTTTTCAAATACATTCATCCTATGCTTTGAAACATATCCCTATGTAACAAAATGTATATAAAGCTTATATAAATATACATACCTCCTCCGCGCGCCAAGCTGGCCAAGTTAATAGGTTTGGAGAGCGAGCTGGCGGATATTTTGATCGGCTTCACGTTGCTCGCCTGGCCGAAAGCCACCCCCGACGGCGCTGCAAATAACACCACCGATATAACCGATACTAATAGAAACTGGCATTTGGGTCAGGCTAAATATTCAAATATATCAACGTACATGGGATTTATATAAATACTATTATCAAAGTACAATCAGTGAAAACGAATTTCATCTACTGTTAGAAGAAAGTCATATTAAATTTGCCCGACGCACACATCTCAAACATGATCTTCCATTTTACAACTCAAATTTGCGGCCGGAAGCCCCTTTCCTATTCCCGCAGTTTTTCCTCCTCTTTCTCCTACCTTTTGAGAGACTGGCAACACATTTACAATTCAAGTTTTAATGTCCATGGGCGGCTGTGAAAATAATCAATTACCTTCAGTTAAGCTGTTTGATCCCTGTGCCATGTAATGAAGACATTAGATACATGTTCACTCCTGATGTACCCACCTGCGAGCGGATTGGTAGTGGGTTTAATGACCATTGTGGGTCCAGCGGTGACCTTCTTGTCCGCCAGTCGCGCAGCCGCTGCGAGTGTCTTGCCGCCACCTGCACCAAGTGTTATTATTTGATTGATTACCCTGGGCACAATAGCAATTGATTTTTGTAGATTTTTGGGCCCACTCCGACCACCCCGTTTCCTCAAGCGGATATATTAAGGGACGTTTCTTTGTAGTAAGTACCCCTTTTTACCAGGATAAGTTTCAGTTGTGTTGGGGGTGTGATTTTATGTACTTATTTTTTTTTTTGCTATAAACGGCCATGTAGAACGTGCATACCATTAGCCTTATGGTAAGCGATACCACCACTCACGGACAGCAAAACCAAAAAAACCAAGAACTTGAAAGCAATGCTTGACATTCCATTGCGCTCGCCATCCTGAGACATAAGATGTTATGTCTTCCAGCCGGAACACAGCAGTGCATTTACACTGCTGTTTTGCGGGAGAAATGGACGTTACGGTGTACCACTTAGGCGGACCACACACCCAGAAGAATCATGAAGAAACTTGTATACCATTAAGATTTAAATAAGTAATCATAATTGCACCAATCAGTACTAAGCCAACGTGGTGTACGAAGGCCTAAACCCTGTCAATCGTAGTGAAAGACTTATTGAGTGACGTAAATAGGCCAGACTTATAATTATTATTTAACATAGAGACATAACAATCGCTTCATTAGACACAGACGAGTTATTTTTGAACACCAATCAATTCTCTCAATTGATATTATTTATTTTGATGAAGACAGGCGTGGGCAATACAACACGATCGAAGGGATTCTCACTCCAAATATTTTTTTCTCTGTGAATCAGTCATGCGAATGAGTTATGAGCGTGGGACGTCTCGACGGGACGACGGCAGGTCGTTGTTGTAGACGACTGACAAACGAGAGTAAATTAAAGACGAATTATGTACGTTTGCGTAGAATAATAAACTGGACAGAAAGGTGAAAACTGACAAAAAATACAGAGCAAAATAAATTAAAACGTCTTTAAAGATATCACTAATTATTGGGTATTTAGATATTATACAGTTCATTAAATTATTCAGCCTTATTAATAACAACAAAAAAACAGTGAGTTTCAGGATCAAATGCAATATGAATTCTGTTGCTGATTAACGTTGTCGCGGACACCCCACTGATCTAGGGCTGCCACCTACATTTTAATAAATATAAATAGTTCAGTGGCAATGTTTTTCTGGTTAGCGCTTATACCACTTGCGTTCATTCGGGGCAACTAATTGCTAATGATTGACATGCACACAAACATCATCACGTAGAGGCGCAGGGCACCAACGAGACGTGAGGGGTAACGGTTCAACGGCATTGTCAAAACGGTTCTCATAAATATTTATCGACTTTTCGTCACGTTTTATAAAATTATCGATAATTTACTAAATGAAATTGCATTTTGTTTACAGTTAGCCGTCCGATACTCGTCGTAATTCGTAGCTGAGTTGTGGGCCTTTAAAAAATACATATACAGAAATAGGGTATAAGTTGTGGTCTCTATATGTGACGGCTTGTCATTAACAATTAGACAACTTAATTAAACAAAAAATATAATGTAATTAGTATAGTGCGTGGTGGCCTGTTGGTAAACGGACTAGACGCGACTGCCAACATGTCCACGGTGGTCGCGGGTTCGAATCCCAGGGCACACCTCTGACTTTTCGAAGTCATGTGTGTATTGATAATCAATCACCACGCACTAAAACGGTGAAGGAAAAAATCGTGAGGAAACCTGCATACCATAGCGATTTATAAAAATTTCTATGGTATGTAAGTCCGCCAACCCGCACTAGGCCAGCGTGGTGGACTATATGGCCTAACCACTCTCAGTCGTACTGTCGATTGTAGAGGAGGCCCGTGCCCTGCAGTGGGACGTATATGGGCTGATACAGATACATAGTATGTAAGCCTTCTAAAAATATATAATAATAAAAAAGTTTTAAAAAATATGAGTGTATCTTTTTAGGATACCTAACACGACTAAATATTTTTTTTAAATTTGGCAACCCTATATCGATAGTATGAATTGAGCATGCATTTGTGTCGCGCGTCTCGCCCTCATGCTAATTTATTGAAAATCAACAGCTGTACGGAGCACCCAAACAGAATCAGCTGAAAACACTAACTTTACTCTTCGGTTTTACATAGTTAGTGGTGTGGTGTAGCACTTTGGAAAGTTGTGCAACAGTCTACATGGAGAAAAACTGCGACCACAAGTAAGTGGGAAACAAGGACATAAGAGTCCAGTGTTGGAGATTTATACCTAGAATTATACAGAAGTAACCTTGGACTAAGGTAGGAATAGACCGGATTGGTATCACAGACGTACAGAAAAACTATCTAAATACCTTTGCTGTTGTATTTCGTTCGATGAGAGATTACCGGAATACAAATACATATTACTTTCCTAATCGACCAAGGGCTGAACCAAAAAAGCTTTAGTTAGACGTCGTCAAGGAATATAATATGATGTTCAATAGCATTACTATTGAGGATGCCGAAGATCAGGCGAAATGGAGAATTAGCCGGAAGGTGGATCCTAGCACCAGTAGAAATAACGCCAGATAGAACAAGAAGAAGAAGACTCTCCTTACCCCTTCAATTTTGAGAAGTCGGTAATGCACCTACTATTGTCTCGTAGATGTAATTGATTAGCAGTAATCACTTATTAAAGATGAGCAGCATTCTGGTGGTAGGTCTCTCATATGTGCGAGGCCATCTGGGTAGGTACCACCGCAATGTCTATATCTCCCGTGAAACAACACTGCTTAAATGCACTGTTGTGTTTCGGATTGAAGGACATTGTAGCCAGAGCAACTACTGGACATATTGAGACTTAATATCTTATGTCTCAGGATGGCAAGCGCAGTGGAATGTTTCTACTGTTTATGAGCGGTCGTATCGCTTACCATCAGGCGAACGGCTTGCTCGTCTCGCCATTCACTGCAATATAAAAAAAAGAGCAGCTTGCTCATATGCCGGAACAATGTAATAATAAAGACGAAATTACTTTTCAGAGCCCTTTTCTCCATAGAAAATGCTTACTAGTGGAAGGTCTCTCATAATATGTAAGTGGCCGCTTGGATAAGTAACACCGCTATGTCTTTTTATCCCGCCAAGCAACAGTTTAAAACACTGCACTGTTGTGTTCAAGTTTGAAGGACATTGTAGCCAGAGTAACTACTGGACATATTGAGACTCATGATCTTATGTCTAAGCCCAGTGGAATGCCAAGTATTGCTTTGTAATAATGTTATTTGGTTTTGCTACTGTTCATGAGCGGTCGTCTCACTTACCAGCATGGCGAACGGCATGCTCATCTCGCCATTCAATGCAATAAAAAAAATACTTTCAATATCAAGCATGGTCGAGACCGAGTGATGTAACGCAGTTTCCTAGTAAGAGACGTCCGCATATGAATCTAGCCACGTCTAAGATCAATAGTCTCCGCATTGCGCTACCCAAGAGACTTCATACACTAATGGATTATCTAAGATTCGGTCATACTGGTGCTTTAAGTAGAGTCAAGATATTACCAAGGATCAACAATTTATATTAGATCAGTGATTCTCCAAGTGGGTGAAAACGCTCCATTGTGGGCGCTGAGTGTGTGGCGGGGCGCTACAAGACTCCAAGAAAATTGGGAAGGGTTAATGAATCATGGGAGCGACAGGTGACGAGATTTATATTCAACAAACTAAGTTTAAATACCTAACCACAAATAAAGTTGTTATTAATACTTAAACCGAACTTTCAATAAAACCTCATAGGGTAAGCTGATAATCTTTTTTTAATTTTTAAATGACTGCTTTATAGATGCATACATACATAAACTCACGCCTTTTTCCCGGAAGGGGTAGGTAGAGGTACTGGAAGCAACTAGTACACCCACTTTTTGCCTATGTGTTCCGTCCCATGATGTGATAGGAAGCTAGCCTCTCGCACGTATATGTATATCGGGCACAAAGTCCTCACTCAGGGCTGATAATTAATTGAAAAATCCACTATCACTTCGCCCGACCCGAGATTAGAACCCGAGACCGGGTTTTGTAATCAAACCGTAATACAACTATGCCACCGAGGCAAGCTATGCTTTAAATATACACTTTTATACTTTTATTCATTTATTCAATAGGTCAAAAATAACAAAAATTTAAGTATGTTTGTTTGGACAGTACCACTTGACGCTGCATAGTGTCTGTGTACCCCAAGACGTAAATACGTAGGGACATGAGTCTCTTCAAGATAATTATGCGGAATCTGTTACCTGGCACTTCCAAGTTGTCTGGATCCTCGTCATCATCGAAGTCCGAATCGTCTGACGACGGTGGGTTGTCTTCATCGCCGTATGCTGCTCTTTTTGACTACAAACAAAAAAAAACAATAAGCTCACTCAACTGATCTAAACTTTATTAAGATCGGCTTAGACAAATCCAGTTTGGCGGTAACATATGCTTGATATGGATAGCATTTCCCACGCGCCTGGCTAGAAAGGTTGGACAACCAGACATACCCGTTCCGAACTTTCCAAGCACAGAAAAAGAAGACTTCTGACAAAATGTAGCAAACAAAGCATTATAAAATCAATTCAGAATTAAAAAAGTTAGAAATGTTTTAAATCTTACAGTGGGAGCAAAAGAAAATGGATGCACAACAAAACTAGTGACGTCACAAGTCTTAATATTCATTACATTCGCGTTACAATGCGCGTATGAATGAGACGGTAAGATGTCCCCACTTTTTAATTGCAAATACTAATGTTTGCCTCATGTTACAATCTAATACTATGTTACAGAAATATTATATTTTAATTATATTTGTGTTAATACGCAAAATGTTCCAAAAATCGATCACAGTCAAATAACCTACTGTAACACTTATAGGAATTTGATGTTGTTAAATGAGGGATGCCGTAGGTTGTCAGTGATGCGGCCAGTCTGGAAGTTAGGATACGGCAAAGCTTAGGCACTGGCCACTGTCTGAGACGACGAGTCGCGCCTACCTCAATAACTATCATTACAATTCGAATAATTTCAAGATCAAACCACCATTTGGTGCAACACAACAAGAAAGTGAAAATTTACACATCAAATCAAATTCTACACCACTTTATTTCTGTGATCACCAATTTTTTTCATTTGAAAGGCAATATATGACTGTAAAGAGTCAATATATTTATATTTCTAGATAAAAAAATTCAATTAATTGTAATAGAAATGAATAAATAAGGCAAAAAAATGTAAAATTATTCCATTATTCCTCAAGCCTATAATTGACAAGTAATAAGATCAAAATAAATGTGTAGTCATTATCAATACAATGACATGTGTTTGTAACATACATAGAAATTTTTAAACCAATAGTAAATATTATGTTTAAAAATAAGCACAGAAACTGTTTATAGAAATTGTTTGGTGGGAAAACCCACATTTCATTGGGATGTTGCATAAACTTTTTTACAGATTTTTCAATCACTATCAACCTTAAGCAAAAGAGGAAGCTGCATAATTTGTATATTAGTTCTACTTTTCTTTCAACTTTTATATCTTCTCTTATGACTGTTACTAAAGTCGATATAGTTGTTTAGAAGAGATTGCTCATAGCAAAAGACCACCAATTGTTCACTTACTTATAAGGCACCTCTGTAATATTTGTTTACACTTTATTATTTGGAGTTCAATAAAATGGTCTGTATTTGTATATATTTTTGAATATTTGGTACTGTATATCATTCATTACTCATTATATACGGGTTCACATATTATGTTTTACAGCTGGGCATTGGCCTCCCTCAAACTATTTATGAGCTTGACCATTACTAACACTGGCTATATAAATAAATATGTACACCAAACAGTTACGCAGATTGCCTGAAACATACAGGAGACCATGTTTTGTGTATGTATCAGAAACTAGAGGCAAACAAATCTTGAAAAATGTCTAAAAAGTATTTCCAATTCAAACACAGTATTTGTTATATTACATTTTATGACATGCATGAAGAAATTGATGTAACTTTGAAGTAGATTGAAATATAGCAAAATGGGCTTCCATAAGATATGCCTATCCCTTTAGAATATAGAAGTGACAATTCTGTGTATCTGTAATGTATGTCTGTTATTATAATTGTATAGAATTTTGTTTGGTTTGAATGATATGTTTTTTAATGATGGTACCTACCCAGGCGGCCTCTCACATATGAGAGACCAACTACCAGTACTGATATTGATTTGCAAACTTTTAATTTACTAGCATGAATGATGAGACAAGATGTTATCAATAATATTATCACTTGCTTTAATGTAGCTTATAATAGAAACACAACAATGTTTCCATTTTTCTACTAAGCAACAGAGAAATTTAAAAAATACAATATGAATTGTAAATTATAATGAATTCAATATTTCTAAAAAAAAACCATCAAAATTTTCTATCAATTGTCCATATTTTCAATTGAGAAAAACACAATTGTGATAGTATAGATTGAATAGGCCAAACACATCATTCTTATAAGCAACTTACAAGCCCACAGGTATGTATACTTTCTACATGCATTACAGATTTTATAGTAGTAGTTATCAGATAGTTATGTTTATTGTTTATCTTATTACATAAAGTACTAATCATCAAAGTTTTAGATTTGCTAAAACAACCTATGTCTGATGCTTATTCTATATTCATTAAATAGTAAACAACAATAATCTACATTCAGTTTATAAATAAAGTTATTTTTAGAGTGTATTATTGTCCAATTTGTTATGTCTGCCTACCCCAATGTCACACAAGCTTGAGTTTATTTACCAAATGTCATATGAAGTCATTCATTCATTATGTCATTGCCTAGTGTAGGAATAATAAGATTTCTGGATAGATTTCAAGAGTGCTGACTCATTGTATATGATTGTTGAAAAATCAAAACTATATCTCACTTCACATCATTACTTACACATTCTGCATAATGTATACAATTGATAAAAAAATACTCCTTAACATTACAAAACAATTAGCAAATTGTTTTTTATTACATGAAATCTAATCAATTTGAAAGAACATAGTAAATACATAAAAAAATGAATTTGGTTTTTCACATTCCCTCCAGTTCACAAATGTTTATCACAAAATAACCTTTACTTTAATGTTTCCATCCCTGCAATGTAACAATACTGCATTATTGTGCAATGTTCAGAAACATCATTAAAACAAATAACTAAAATAGCCAGATTTATCCATTACCCATATTGATGAATACTTAAAAGTGCAACTTTTTTTAAATGTGTAATAAAACAATAAAATGCATGTTTAAATACATTCCTCTTATATTCAAACAAAATCTGGTACCAATGGACGAGTGAGTGTACCTTAGGGTTCTTGATTAGCTAGATATATCCATGATAGGGAAAGGAAAAAACGATTGTATATAAAAAAGTTTTTTTTAATCCATAACCATGCATTTTATGCAGTGTTTCGACCAAACTGTTCTAAAGTTAAACTTATACGACTGATAACATGGTTTTATAATGCCGTTTTATGGCAATTTTACATCTCCCCATGATAAGTGAGTCCAACATTGAGCACATTTTTTTCATTGAATATACTTCATTGAAAATTCATAATAAGAAACTTATTACGTTCTATACAAACAAAATTCAGTAAAATTGTACTAAATACTCGTTTTGAGAAGCTTGGAAGCGATACTGTTGATCAAAATTCCAAATAACCACACTACAGTAGTGTGACAACCATACCTACAATGCACTAGTTCAAGACGTATTCCTACGATATAACTAGAACCTTCCAAGAAAATCAATACAGCCACACCCAGCTTGCATAATTAACTCGTCGTTAACACAAAGAGATGTTCAATTATCTTAAGAAACATTCAAATAATAACACATGAAAGATCGACATCACCCTGTGACACTTTTTTTTTGGTTAGAAAACTTGAAAACAAAGAAAAAAAATAGAAAAAATCTCATTTTTGTGACCTCTGGTTACGTATTAGATGATCAACTGCATATTACTAATTAGGAAATCTATCTAATCAACGAAAACCTTAAAAAAACACGATTTTTAACAATGTTAAGTTCGTAAAAAAGTATCAAAACAAAAAACTATCATTACCATTTTTTCAGCTGAATCAGATGTACTGACGAACGTCTGTGCTCTTAATTTACTTAATTTTCGATAAACACTTTTGTTGCAAAACTTTTGTATAACACTCACGCGAATTTATTATCGCGATATTGCTAAGTCGTGATAATAAAAAATGCAGACGTCCGAACGGCGGTCAATGCTTCCGCCATATTAAAAAAAAGCAGAGATAAAAGAATTGTACGTTTCGGATACACACACGTGAATGATTAATTATTACAATTATATAACTATAATTTCTTTATTTTAAATTAAATATAAAAAGATGTTTAAAAAAATAGGCATTTATTATGTAATTTAAAGCTCCACATTCATAACTTAATTTGTTAAATTACGTCAAGCTTTTTACATGCAATATAAAGTGTTTTTTATTAGATTTTGCAATTGTAAAGACTACAGCTACAAAGCTATTTATATTTTATTAATGATAAACTTTCTCTAAATTGTTCAATATTATGATTTAATTTAAAAAATTCAATTGTCGTAAGATCCTCACTATAATATTCACTTTGGTAGAATTTACAGATTATTTAAATCAGTAGAATTTTGCACATCAGTATAGCAACACTAGATATTTCTCCGCCATATTGTCTATTAATTTCGTATTTTCAATGAGCCGATTAATGTGAATATTTTACTAGAGCAGTATTGTGTACTAGCTAATTTTGTTATTTAGACAGATCTGTTGATATGGATTCACTGATAGGCTACGGAAGTGATGATGATATTGATTCTGACCGTTGCGGAGGCCAACAACACTCCACGGTAAGTACGCGTCCTTGGTCACTGTAAATTAATCCAAAATTACACATAATTTCAGATGTTTGCATTTGTTTACTATGAAATAATTTGTCATGGTATTTTCTGCTACCATCATTGGTACTGTTAAAAGTAATCGTTGCTTTTTATGATATCTATTGTTCCTTTAAAAGTAAATATTTTGTAAAATAAGTTTAACATATTTGGGTATTAAAATGACTTAAAAACAATAGTGAAAATGCCACGAAGTTTTTCACCCTTTCCAATTAAAATGCTAGTTTCGAAAAAATAAAATAAAAAAACCACCGATGTTCATTGAAAGCCCAGTAATTAAGATTTTTAAGTTGTTTTTTTTTTTATCTTCTATAGTTAATTTAAATACACTTTGTATTAGGTTACCAGGAGATTCTTTATTACTTTCTGGAAAGAGACTTCAAAGTGCAGCTAAAGACATGTTTTGATTCATAACTATAGTCCTTTTTCTATTGTCATAGTTTTATCTAAATGAAATGGTATTAAAATGGGATCATGATGTTTGTTTCCAAATAAATAGCTGAAGCCTTAACTTAAGTACATTTTTTTATCTTGCCATCATTTTTCTGTTGATACCTATGTTATAAAGATACCAAGCATATGCTGTCTACAAATATCCAACAGAACATAAAGAGAAAAAAGTATATAATATATTTCATTGATTCTTATTGGTTAAAATTTCCCTAACTTGGAGTTTGTAATCTTAATTTATGATAAGTAGTAAAATTTTACACCAGTATTGAACTTATCTAAGTCCCAAGCCTTGTTTTCAAATTAGTTTCCACATCGTAAACTGCAGTTTTGCATACTAATGGGGATATTTCCTTAAAATTAGTTGTTAGACAAGCATATTACATAAAATAGTGCTAAGTATATAACATTCTATTTTCTACTTGGTGCTATGTGAGCTATACAATATATTTTTGTATAGAAAAATAGCATTTTTATTTTGGTTTGTGTCAATATGGTATAGTATAATTTATTTTAAATTAGACTAGTATTACTTTAGATAATTAGGAGTTAAATAGTAATTAAGCTTACTTTTTCAATATTTTTCTTTTCTTAGCACTCTTAGCAGAATGTTACGAAAATTATTATCATATCTTGTAAGATACTAGCAATAATATCCATATTAGAATAAAATATCCTTTTAGGGTTCCATATCTAAAAGGTAAAAATGGATACCAATTACTGAGCCTCTGCTGTCTGTCTATCACCAGGCTGTATCTAATAAACCGTAATAGCTACAAAGCTCAAATTTCCACAAATTATTTATTTCCATTGCGGCTATAACAACCAATATTAAAAATTAAATAAAAATGTTAAGGTGAGGCATATGAACCCCATACAACAAATGTAATTTTTTAGTGATTTTTAACTCAATCTTTATAAAACAAACTTAATTTTAGGGGTTTTTTACAAATGATGGTATGGAACCCTTCGTGCGCGAGTCTGTCTCGCATTTGCCCAGATTTTTCTTTATACTTTGGGTTTAAGTTTACAACAATTACATTTTACTTCATAAAATAATTCCTTTATAAAAAATATAATGGACTCAGCTATGCCATCATATGAAAGTTAATTCATTATGTCAAATCTCATTTGTCGCACCATATTGGTCAGAAAGTCCAATATTACAATACAGCATAAACTGCCAAAAAATATGAATGAATTAACACATAAAATATACTTAAAATTTTTAGCATAGTTGGGTCCAAATAAACTGCTTATTAAGGGTGTAGTGATAAAACCTGATAAATTTGAAAATATTTATGCATTATAAGATACTTAAAGTATTAAAAAAAATCTATTTAATAACATCCCAATGCTATTCTTGTAGATTATATAGTCCCATTATTTAACTAAAATGAATGAAACTATTAAACATAGCTTTTTTAAGCTAATCTTCTCAATGAAAACCCTTACAGCCTCAATCAGACAGTTTTAAAACCTATTAAAGCCGAATACTCAAACGCCATTCAACAAATAAGTTCCTCTTTACCGCGCATGGCCCACTTAGTTAGTACATATAAGCAGGATTTACGTAGTTAAGTGCAACATAATATATAAGATGCATTCCAGTATTCAGGTGTTTGTTAACAAAAGCTTTGTTCCTTTCAAACAACTTCTATATTTAGTTTGAGCAAAGAAGACAAAATATTTGCTAATCAATATAAGTTTTAAAACTTAGAATAAAGCTATTAGTATTAATGGAGTTCCATGCTTGACAGTGGGTAATTTTGAGTGATTACAGTATTGTTTCACAAATTTTTATTTTCTGGTTCTATCACTATACCCTGGATAATAGCATAAGTCCTAGTATATACCGAAGTGACAGATATTAATGTGCCTTCTCTGCTTGACAATAGAATGATCTTGTAGGTGGGTGGCGGGCAGCGACGGCGCGATGACGACACAAACTACGATGACGTCAACATGGACATGAGCGAGGTAACTACCTACTATGTTTTGGCGCAATCATCACGTACTAAACGCTGGCACGGAGGGTAGACAGCACGTATGGGGACTATTTAATATTTATGCATAGTATTTATTGTAGCTCTTTGGGTTTATTTATTGATCTGTGCTTACTAATATATTTAATATGTGTGAGAGTAATGGGATGTTGAATATCTCTTCTTATTAAAATTGTTTATAATGAAATTTTCTTGGGTCATAAAACTAACGTATTCTGTTGGGCATATTGAAAAACTTGATGGTGTATGTACGTTTACAATTATATTTCACTATATATAATAAAATATTATATCTAATTTAACTTTATTGAAACGCAATTTACATAATACAAAACCCCACCGTGCCAGCAACCCTTTCAGTACGTGATGACAATCTTTAAACACAATCTTTTAAATATTAGTAAAAAATTAAAAATTCGCAAAAAAAACCCATACCCGTTGTGCTGTTTTCGACGATGATATTAACACATTTATTATTTTATATGTTACCCATTTGTAAATTGACACAAAACAAAGTCAAAGTCCCTCCCGAGTTGTCTGCGCGCCTCGCCGGGCTCTCCCTCGACGGCTATGGCGGCCCACCGTTAGTCGCAAACGCACGTGAGTACTTAGTGTTAAGAATTTAACAACGATTTTCGTGTGTGATTATGTTATGTCGAGCGTCAGGGTTGTTTTCAATATTAAAAAAACGGGTTTTGGGAGAATGGTTGTAAAAGAGAAATGGTTTATTTAACTTAAAACTCTGAAAAAATATTTAACATTATATTTTGAAAAATATATTTAACTTCAATATTATAGTAATTTAAAAAATGTATAAACATCTTGTTAACAAAGTTAGTACACTTAAAAGATTCATATGAAGTACCGTTGCGTTAGTGTAATTTATTTATCATTCATAAAATACGCCTATTTTTGAGTTGCACCTGCCTAGATATACAGAATTATGAAAGTCTCCTACCAGTTAGATAGGAGACTGTGGAATTAATTCTGACCGAAAATGTAAGACAAAACTAGATTTATCATCTTGGATACTGATTGGCTAACCTCGAATGGTTGCGTAAACACATATTGAAACCGTTTACTAATTTTACGACAGTATTACCCAGTTAACAAAGATTGATGGTAGCTGTGCAATCAAAAAATATGTTACCTATCGCCGTTAGACGCGATTTTGGTGGTCTGCATGAATACCAGGCAAATCCGGAATTCAACACAAGGGTGGTCGTGTCCGGGCGAAAATAAACTTCCGGCCATCAGCAGCTTATAATTAGATATATCTTCTGGGAAATATGAAACAATATATATCTACGTGTATAGAATATTGATCATCACAATTTGATTATGAAATCATTGGTTAGTATGACATCAGCAAATGTAGCAAACTATTGAAAACGGACATAATAAGCGACAATTTTACAATAATACCTATTCAAAATAAATGTAATACAGCGATATTTGAAACAACCAAACATGAAATAAAAATCAGCGGTGCGTGAAGCTTCGCATGGTACGGTTACCAACGGGTAAATATTAAGAGCGTTTATACCCTGTGCGCGCTTTTTGGCTTAAAAACAGGACTTTTCAAATGAGTTAATAGCCACCAATAAACAATTTAAAGGAAAAATAATGATTACTAATTTTAGAAAAGGTTGTCATCTAGGGATTTTGGTGGAAAAAATTATAGATTGATGGATAATTTGTGAGTACTATAAGGATTACTGAACACAAGTTTCGTTATTTAGGCTTTAAATGGCAATTTAGAAGCTTAAGATATCCGAAACCACTAAATATAAGATGAAAATAAAAATATTATCAGACTAATAAGACCCTTATGAAGGGATTTTGCTGAGAAAAATAATCTTTTTGTGTTTAATTCCTGAAAAATAAAATTTAAACAATGCGAAATTATTCAGAAACTCTCGTCAAGAACATATTTTTTTTCACCAACTTATCGCACATATTTTTTTATAGCAATTGCATATTATAATAGAAGAACATCTTATCAATAATTACCATTTTTATTATTTCAACAAAATTAGTTTTCATGTTTTCTACAAATATTTTAAAAACCACTATAAAACACGCTGTCCGACGTGGCTCAAATCAGACCGCCGCACGGCCTTCTAGAGGGAGGACGTATCGCTCGTCGCTCCGGCCTAGGGGCCCTACTATATTCATCGAACGAACGAACGAAGGACCCTACTATATTCAACGAAACGAAGTTCGAAACTTAGGACAAACGAAGTTTTTTATACGATACGAATGTATATATATAACGTACACCGTAACTATAAGTCTATGGTTACGACCATAAATCAATAACGACCATAAGTTTTATGTAGGTACATTCGTATCGTATATAAACTTTGATCATCCGAAGCTTCGAACTTCGTTTCGTTGAATATAGTAGGGTCCTTCGTTCGTTCGTTCGTTCGTTCGATGAATATAGTAGGGCCCTAGCTGCAGTCGATTTTTGCCGTGCGTAGTAAAAATAGCCACGCGCGGACTGCGATTACCACATCTTAGTACTTTGGTAGTAAAATATTTATTATTTTTATTACCTACAATGATTTTGTAGTGAGTATAAATTATGTTTCAGGTAATATAATGGGATGTAATTCCGAGGCTAAATTATGTTATGTATTGTAATATAAAATTAAATATATTTCGTAATTGTAAGGGGTTGTAAGGCCCCTAACACTATTTATGTGTTCGAACACGAAATGATTAATAAAACTTCCGTAGTGTCTACTGATTGAACACTGATTTGAATGCATTTTAACAATGTAATAATAACGAAAATATGATTAGTATCTAAATTTGTATTATTCTTTGCTTGCACAGTAATATTTGTCTACTTATAATGCAAATAAAATACTTTTATGATATTATATTACAGTTACATTTCAATTGAATATTTGAAGCGCACGGATCAAAGTTGTTTGAGCCGATTGTATAGCGAGCCGACGCGGCAGCTCTACGCACACAGCTTTGGTCGCTTATGTGTGCGTGAAATTAACGAAGAAATACCTACAGTTGACTTTGCGCGCAAGGTGTATACGCTCTTAACTGAAATGTATTGTTGATGTGCACGGTAAAGCGGTGAAAGGATGAGTTGGATGTATTTGAAAATGGCATGAGTTCTCCCAAGACAGCATCAAGTGGAGGAATAAATAGGAAGCCTTGGCCCAGCAGTGGGACAAACTATAGGCTGATAAAAATACATCACACATACGATATTTTGATGAAGTCACGTGGAGGCAAGAAATTTACCAAGGGTTGGGATCCTGTTGGCTATTAGACAAATATAATAAATTGCCTTTTTTTAATATACACTATGATAAGATATAAAGGAGGATCAAGGCGAGTTTCAATAAATAAATACATCCAACAGTCACATACATAATCTTGACGCCATAATAAGATACAAGTCCTGTATCGAGGGTATCATAAATTACGAGGTTCGGTTTCACAAACTTCCAGCCCCCTGAAAAAAGCAATTGTGGAACTCATAAATGTTTGTCTCGGTGCGGGTTTCGATCCCGCGGCCCCTCGTTTCACAACCGGCGTCTAACCAACTGCATCACAGTTGCTATTACTTCTCTAGAATTATAGTTAATAATATTCATGTCACCTAAAGTATGCCAACCCAGGCAACAGGTCATAGTGGAAGATGGCCAAAACTCTCAAACGAACTCTTGATTGTAGAGAAGACCTATGCTTAGTAATTGGGGAGTTTGGAGATATAGAAAGAAAGAAAGAAAACACATTTATTTGTCACTTATCACATCGCTGCGTGCTCATATACATAACATAGACCATACAGAAATTTAAAATAAAAAAAGTTTGTACGTCGCAAACAAGTGACACGTAGGTGACCACTCAGCTAAATGTTACACTGCGGCGCGAGCCACAACGCAACGCTGGTTAAATACAGTAAAATATATACATATCTACATATTATGGGAGCATATGCTTGTAAATTCTAATAATAATAAAATAGCAAACTCACGCCTTTTCCCAGAAGGGGTAGGCAGAGAAGCATCTCTGCCTACATTTGGGGGGTGGGTGTACTGGTAGGAAACGGGTCACCCACGTTTCGCCTTGCATTTTCCGCAAGCGAGTGGAATAAGGTTCGGTTGCTGTGTATTCTTGTGTTCCGCAATTGTATGTGTATCCTTATTGTGTATCCTTGTTAATTACTTTTGGCTTCGAACATAGTCATTTTCTCAGTTTTTTAATTGATTTGATTATTTTTCCGACCCAAATATCGACCAATAGAATTGCACCATTCGACGTCACGTGGTACAACCTACATGGTATTATACTGATAATTTTTTGAAAATTTTCTCTGGTAGTTGCTATATATAAAAAACAAAACATGATCCAGTCAAATTAACCACACGTCAAACTGACAGGTTGAATTCAATTGTGAAAATTGGAGATTTTGCATGAAAATGAGTCGATTTGGAGTTTGTTCTCTGTCCACCATCGATAAAAAAGTCAAAGGAAATGTTCCCATTTCATCACATTTCACATTTCGTCTCATGGTGCAATTCTATTGGCCGACATTTGGGACGGAAAAATAATCCCCCGAATACCACACGAGCTTCAAAATTATCTGGCATTTCCCGATAGGTTCGTTGCAAACAAATGAAGGAGTCAAGTTTTTCAGGTTAAAAAATCACGAGCGCGAAGCGCGAGTAATACCCGATAATTTTGAAGCTCTTGTGGTATTATAAGTGAATATCTGGAAAATTATTTAGCCGTTTCTTTTCCTACGTCGTGATATGTTGCGATGTGTTTCTTGACTTGTTTTCTTTACTTTTCACAGTACCTGGAATTTGTCTATCATTTTATTATGACGAGTTTGTGTTGTTTATGTAGGTTTCTTATTTTTAACTCAGTCCAAACCTTGGTATCTTATAGTAATATTGGTGGAAGCGCCTAAACTGCAGGACATAATGAAAAAATAAAATTCATATGAAACCAGAATGCAAGAACTTTAAACTTAACCTGTCTGCTTCAGAAAAACAGTATGAAAATAAGTCTTTACTTTAAAACAAAATGCTGAATTATGTTCAATGAGGCTTTAAAGCCTGGGCTGTTGATACACTTATACTTGTGTACGAAAATTCGGTTATATTACAGCTTCTTCATGAAAGTTCATCTGAATAGAATTAATTACAGGGGTAACTACGACCAATTGGTTCTTTTTTTCTTCTATGTGGCAATGGATGCCGATGTCGAAATTCTGCCAATACGTGCAATTATTACACCGGCATCGGTTAGTGATTGGACGTCATTGGTTATATTTTCTTGTTAATTCTATTTTCTTTCCGCGTGAAAAAACTTTGAGTTTAAATGTGTATTGTGGGTAAGGGTGATGCTGTAAACTTAGAAATATTATAAAATCCATCCTTTACGAAGGCATATAAATTAGCAATGTCTTTTTTAATTTTGCTAAAAAAACATATGCTTTAGAACGAGTCTGCGTATCTAAATGTGGTAATCTTGGGAATTGCCAGTCTCATTTTTTTAACAATAAATAACAAGTTTGTTAACGAAGAAAGGTTAAATGTCACGACGCGACCTATAAAAACGGTGCACTACTAATTCATTTCAATTTGAATAAATAATATTATTTATAGAGTGATACTGTAAGATATACATTGTTAATTTTAATACATTAGGTTTTTAAATAAAATTGTATTCTGTTAAGAAACCGGGTTTCATAATAATATATCATGTAATTTAATATTAAAATTAGAGGGGTGATGGTATAGATTAACAATAATAATAATAGCTTTATTAATTCTCAAACAAACATAAAAGAAGTACCCTCCAATAATTCAAATACAAAATAATTAAATTAAGAAAAAATTATAATCACACGAAGCTAATAAGTAAGTGTACGTGTTTACTCTATAGTGTATGGTATGGTGTGGTTGATATGAATATGTGCGGTATGTATTGCCGCAGGAGTCGCAGGGCGCCGAGTCGGAGCCCGAGTTGCCGCCAGCGGAGCCCGTGTCCTCGCGCCACTCATCCACAGAGGACCGACGCAGCTCAGGTGAATATCTTATCATACATGGTACATAAAGTGACTTTGGATTTATACCAAACATTATTTTTCAAGACATAATGGTCAACATCTAGTAGTAACTAGATTAGAAGCAAGTCAGAAGCAACAATGATTAAAATAAACTAATTACCAAATTCCTGTTGTGTATTTATGCCAAAAATATTTGATGAAACTATTAATCCACTCACTCAACGGGGTAAATGATGTGTATTTTGTAGACGGTGAACAAATCTGAACATTATTATAGCATATAAGAAAATAAACATAAAGATTTTCCCCAAAAGGGTTAGACAGACGTGCTACCAGGAAATTATGTGATAGGGGACGAGGCTACGGCCAAATCGAATGTCCAGTAGTTACTCTGGCTACAATATCCTTCAATCCGAAACACAACAGTGCATTTATACTGCTTTTTGGCGGGAAATAGACATTGCGGTGGTACTACCTACCCAGGCGGCCTCACACATGATAGACATACCACTATAGGTAAAATAGGTATGAAGTTAGTATAACAGGAGATGTATTGGTTCAGGTAATGTGTCGTGTTCATCAGACGGCAGTCGGTCTCGGTCCCGCGGCGTGCAGGGCGAGCGCTCCGAGCGGCGCTGGCGACACCGCGACGAGCCGCCACGCGCACGCGCGCGCTCCGACAGGAACGACAGACCCGACAGGAATGACAGGACCGATAGGTCTGACAGACCCGATAGGAGTGACAGGACGGACAGGTCTGACAGGTCAGACAGGTCCGACAGGTCCGAGCGCAGCGACGACAGATCACGGTACGTTGTAAATCAATTATTCTATTTGAAATAAATGCTTTTTTTTGTTCGGAACATATCGCGGATTTAGTAATTATGAAGAACCGGACGTTTCAGTTACTTTACAGCTTTTGTGGTCACGTGAAAAATTACTTTATTTTAATGTGTAACACTACCATAAATCTAAGAAACCGATATATATGAGTTTGACTGTTTTAGTTGTAACTTAGAACACCTTTATGCGGCCAAAATAGCCTAATTTTAAACATTCGATAGTTTTGACAAAGTCCACAAGATTGATATCTTATAATATTTTTATTACCATAATAAATTGAAATTAGTAAATTAAATTAACCTATTTGTATGTTCAGATCTGACAGAAGTGACCGTGGTCGCAGCGGGTATGAAGGCAGCTCCAGCAGACGAGGCCTGCTGGGCGACAGACCTGACGACAACAAGGTGAGACAAATAAATAATCATGAATCTTCAAAAATACTGCTGTGCGATCGCTCATAGACAGCATGAAAACCAAGCAACACCATGAAATACTAAGCGATGTTTGGCATTTCACTGCGCTGACATATATGATGTTAAATCTCAGTATGTCCAGTAGTTATGCAGGCTACAATGTCCTTTAACCGGAATACAATAGTGTTATTAATTTACACCGCTGTTTGGCTGTGATAAAAGACATTGCGGTGGTACTCCTCATATATGAGAGACCTACCACCAATAAAAAAATATGTGGATATATTGAACAATGATTTAATGTGAGTAGTGTGACGGGCAGGTGCCTGCTCTGATGGACCTCAAGCCGTTCGGAGGAGAGCCGCCGCCGGGCTTCGAACAGAGGAAGGCGCACGACGCAAGAGACGCAGCCTCGCCCAGGTTATTATATTTTTTACTTATTAGTCTCCAACTAATACTACTTCAGGGATAGAGCGAAGTGGAGAAGAAAGACGGAGAAAGCTGACCCTACCACCTTGTGGGATAAAGAGCTTGGAAGAGAGTGAGAGAGAGTGACAGAGCGAGAGAGAGAGAGTCTCCATCTAAAATAATAATGACATATATTTAGTCCAATACATACAATCGAATAATCATATAATCGAAGTGTCGGACGCCCGCCTACAAGGTGGACGGACGATCTGACTAAGGTCGCAGGAAGTCGCTGGATGCAGGCCGCTTCCAACAGGTCATTGTGGAGATCATTGGGGGAGGCCTATGTTCAGCAGTGGACTTCCTGTGGCTGATATGATGATGATGGTGATGATACAATTATAAACATTGTGCATCTTTAATTATAGGAAGACACAGCTTATATTAATAATAGGAAACAGAATCAAGCAAAAACATAAATAAAATATTTAAATGAAATAGGAAATTACACAAGGTAAAAATAAATTTAAATTCGATACAAATGTAACTAAGTTATCATAAATAGTAAAATATATTATTAGAAATGTAAATAAAAAATTGATTAAGAAAACAAATCAGGCCAATAATACAATTTGTAATTTATGCAAAAAGAGAATTAGCAATTAACATCATTATTGAAGCACTACCACTTAATGCACTATTTATCTTCTATTGGCCGCACTACAGAGCTAGGCTTAATAGATATAGTTAATATGTAGTATATTTCCCTTTTTTACTTGCTAGGTAGGTAATAATAGAGTTTCAGACCAATGTAAAATTGTAAATGTGTCATTAGAGGCAGAATTTATCATAGAAGTATTGTAATTTTTTTGTAGACTTCAATTTGTTGGAATGAGCTAAAGATGTTTTTTGTTTGTATCACCAGGTTCTCGGAGCGAGAGCGTCGAGACAGGGAGCGCGACAGAGACAGAGGGGAGCGACACTCTAGGAGGTCGGAGGAGAGGGGGTCAGTTGTCCACACCAATAAAAAAATATATAATATATTGTAAAATATGTTTGCCGCGAGAAACTTTAGATCAGTGTTAGTCATTAATACCAAGTGGATCAAATAAATTGCTGAAGTCACAATGATCCGTTCAAAAGCAATGTGCATCATAAGCACGAAAGTTTGGTTGGTTTCTCGAAGTTGTAGGTTTTACACTATTATTGAAAAGCAGCCTATGTTCAAAGATCAAATATATGGAAATGATGTTTGGCAGTGACATAACTTCTGTCATTTCAACAGATAAATGACATATGTTTAGGTCCCCAAGAGTAGATATAGATATAGAGTAGTATATAATGTGTGTCGTTGTATGTGTGTTGCAGTGGACGCGGGGCTGGTCGGCAGAGCGAGCGACGCGACCGCTCGCGGTCCCGCGGCGCCGCGTACCCGCCAGCACACGGCGCCGGGTATGTATTCAAACGTAACCTATCGCTATTAACCTTTTTGTTTATTACACTGAATGCCGTTCGCCTGATGGTAAGCGATACGACCGCTCATAAACAGTAGCAAAACCAAACAACGCCTTGAATTACAAACATATGGTTGCATTCTACTGCACTCGCCGTCTTGAGACATAAGTATGTTAAGTCTCAATATGCCCAGTACTTTGGTTTCAATATCCTTCAAACCAAAACACAACAGTGCACTTACACTGCTGTTTGACGGGAGAAATAGACATTGAGGTGGTACCTACCTACGCGGTATCTTGGCAATAAGGGAGTTTCTCGCTTGATTGTATGAGAAAATACCCGTAAAATAAGGAATTTTTCACAGCAGCAACTAGTTTTTAAAATATGATTGAGTTGAAGTGACAACATTTTTGATTTGTGCTCTATTCTAATATAAATATGTAATCTAATGTATGTATTGTTTAATATACGTGTCGTTGGTGTACCTATTTCAATAAAATAAATAAAAAATATCTTCACTGCAAGAAAAGATTCAACATTTTCTGTACATTTACATACATTAACAATATGTTTGACTGATTAATATTTCTACGTTTCATAGACAAGAAAGACGCGGTTCGCCCACATCATCTGGCGAGTACAGGCCGTCATCTTACAAAGTCAACAAGAAACTAGAAGTCATGGAGAAAATGGGTAAGTTTTTTTTTTCAACCCACACAAATTCACAGTCCTCATAATTAGTTTGTCTAAATGACTTGAATTTAAATCGCAACCGTGTACTGCAACTGCAGCTTAACGTTAAGTGTCAGCCGCATTTGACTGCCTAGTTGAGATTGACTTATGAAAATTCGCCCCTATAAACGTGTGACGTTCTAAATTCCATAAATATAAGGTATTGAATGTAATGCTGCATATGCAGTCGGGAGTGAGCTCTGAATAATATAGTACGTACTACGTACATGCTCTACGAGCATATTTCATCCGAGCATACCTGTCTACAAACATGCTCGAACCTTCGTCTACATATCAAAATTTGTTCGAAAAAAATGTTCAGTCTTCGTTGATACTTTTAGAGAGAATTTTGCTCAAATCGAACATTTTGGTTGGCGTCATTACATTTGCGTTGAGACACACGCTCGTTCTTGCTCGTATTTGAGCATGTACGTATGTGTTTACTCAGCATTACATTTAACAATAATAAGTTAAAAAAGTAATGATATTGTGTGTGCGTGCAGGTCTGCAGATCAAGACTCCGGACGGCATGATGGCGACGGCGCAGCAGCTGCGCGCGGCGGCCAGCGAGGCGCCCGCGCACACCGCCCTGCCCTCCTACTACAACGCCGGCGCGCTCAACGCCAACAAGATACTCGACCAGGTCGCACATATACACATACTATTATATATACATTTCATAATAAATGCAGATAACACAAATACAGGCACATGCATAGTCCTAACTCCATACTAAGATCGAGTCTTTTGTCAAAAATGTTACATTTAAAGAGATAATGGTTAAACTGTTGGTGATTATCTCCACCCGTGCATATGGAAGTTGTCGGCCTTTCAAAATAGGAGAAAACAAAGCGGATGGTAAAAAAGGCGTATACGACCCCTGAAACAAAATGAAATATAACAGCGAAATAGTCGCTTTTCGTCAATTTTCTGCAAAATGTGGTGTACTGTTAAGAATGGCCATATTAGTCATTCTTGCCATAATTCAAAACACCTATTTATTGCATAATAAAAATCAGCTAACATATAAAATATTACAGCCACACAAACCAAGACATTTTTCCCAACCCTGCTTTACACTTTGTGATGTTACACAATAAAACCCTTTACTGATTAATCTCCATTGAAACACCAGATTTATCAATTATCCTTGAACATTTAATTATACAATGTGATTGCATTTGCTATAATGAGCCTGCTCTGCAGGTACAGAAGCGGAAACTGCTGTGGTCCAACAAGAACAAGTCTGACGCGGAGGAGGCGGCCAAGTGGAGCGGCACGAGGTTCGCGCAGGACTCCGACGGCAAACAAGTCTCCAAGTTCATGAGGCTCATGGGCATCAAGGAACCAGGTATATTACTACAGAATTACCTAAATTGCCTATAATGGATTGACAAACTTGTTATAAATTATTTGATGGTAATCAACATCTCGGCCACAGAAAGTCCACTGCTAAACATAGGTTTGCATCCAGCAACTTCTTACAACTTTAGCCAGGTCGTCCATCTACCTTATAGGCGGGCGTCCGACATTTCTCTTACCTGATGATAATAGTACAATCCACCTGGAGTAACTACTGTATTGTACATAGTGAAATACTGTGTTGAAATAGTCAGCTCTCTAGAACCCAGACATTGTTTCATCTGGGGGCACGGTAGTGCCCCCTCCAAGTCGAGCTAAAAAGCGGTTACATATTACAGATTGATAACAACTAAAGATTTTTTTCAGAATTTATTAAAGTCAAAAAATTTTTTTTTTGGGATTTCCCCTTTTACCATTTTATTGATGTCAGTAATAATGGCGAAATCAATACTCGGGGAATTACCAGTTAATAGATAGATTCAATGTGACAAACATAAGGCACAATCATTCACCCACTTCAGATTGTAGTGCCATTAGCTTGATATCAATTGTATGCTAAATACATATCGCACCTTTAAAGTAAAACCGTTACTAAACGAAATTATACAATTTTACAGGAGAGCCAATATTAGAAAAGTCACCGTTTTTTGTCAATATAATCTGAGTGCGGGGTTCTTTATATTTAATGAGATCCTATTATAGACCTCTGTTTACTTTTTGACAAGTTTATGTCGCAGTTTATGTATATTATAAATGGATAGCATTGATAACTCAATTCATACTATTTTTCGTTTAGTAACGGTTTTACTTTAAAGGTGCGATATGTACATATAAGTTAACGCACCTTGATAAAGGGGCGTTTGTGCGTATTATTTTTCTTTAAAAGCAATGCACATGATACATGATACATTTATTTATAACTTGGCAGAAAAGAGTACTATTCGGCATGGCATTAAATTAATTGGATTTTTTTTATTGCAATGAGTAGCTCGACTCGCTTGTCATTTGCCTGATGGTAAGTGATACGACCGCTCACAAACAAAAACCGTCGCGTTTTTTTCGCAAAAATTTTAGTTGCATTGTGTCTGGTGTCTGAAGTCACTAAAACTACCACCCGGCTTTGTTTTCGCTATTTGATATACCCTGTATACAACATAATTGCCAGTCGTTTTCACAAAACTTTTTTCAACAGCGACAGTCAAGCCAGAGACGACAGAGAAGTCAGGCGACCCGATAAAGAAGCAAGAAGAGTTGTTCCAAGCGATGCAGGCTCAGTATGAAGTCGCGCGGGCGACCACGCACACCATGAGGGGCGTCGGCCTCGGTTTCCAACGAGGCCAATACTAGAACTGACCAATTATTATAGAGCATCTTGGAGCCGCTGGAATTACGTTTGTAGTGATAAATCAGTTAGATAATTTTTTAGTTGAAGTGATTGATGAAGTTTGAGGAATTCTTGTGTGCCCCAGTTTTGTATCGAACTTTTTTGTGTGTTGGGAATTTGTAGTAACTTAGCCTGCTCATATGGATCATATGGGTCTTTGAATTATATTCTAGACAAATTAAAGTTAAAGCGTGCAACTATGACGTAGTTTACACAATGCCTACAAATTACTCTTTATTAAAACTTCACCGTTGCTAAAATAAAGTAATTCTAGCGGTTCTCGGATTGATATTATACATGGATACCGATTATGAAACGGTATATCGGCTACATACGTGGCTACAAAACGTATCGCCTCTACGGGAGACTCTATTCTATGTGATATACGCGAGGGATTTGCCCTATAAATAGCGTAGATATGTATAAAGCATATAATTGATTTTTGTATAGATACGGGAGAAATATATCAATATTTTCACAAACCAGGGCTAAGCAGGGTCCCGTGTAATATAATGGACAATGTTAAATAACTCGGCACTACTGCGACAAACATAACCCTGCAGTATAGATGTAAAATGTGTGATAATGTTATTCATTTATTTTGTTTTTTAATTTTAATATGATAATTATTATACGAGCAACGTAATTGGTATCTTCCCATTTGTTCCTAGGTTTCTTATGATGTAGGTTACATTCGTTTATTTTACTTGTTCGTATAATTATTGTTTCTAAGTTTATGTATAAGAAATAAATATTGATAAAAGTGTTTGTATATTTTCATACTCCCCAACACACCACTCTCCCCATCACATGCCACACTTCCTAACACGCTACACTCCCCAACACACGCCACACTCCCTATCATACGCCACGCCACCCTCCTCAACACGCCACACTTCCCAACGCACTCCACACTCCCCAAAACACGCCACACTCCCCATCACACGCCATACTCCCCAACACACCACACTCCTCAACACACCACGCCACCGTCCTAAACACGCCACTATCTATGGCACTATGTGTGCAACACTAACTCCCTCTACGAACGGATTTTAAAATGGCAATGAGTTTGAAGTTTCCGATTATTCTTTTTAGTCTGTGCAATATGAACATGCTCATGTTATCTGTGGTTCAGGGATTCACCAAGAAATGTTTTGCAATTTTTTTTGTTTATGTAGGCGGTAGATAAGAATTTAATTAGATATTAAATGGTTAACCGATGCAGTGGACGCTGTAGTGCCAAAAAATAATTAATTAAAACTCAATAATTACAAAACTGTGCCGAAATTAAGTTTTTGGTGATCTTAATTATTATTTTTAGTTAATCTTCTAATTTTCATCATGGACGAAGAGGAAACTAAATTGTGTCCGAATTGGTAAGTTTTCTATTGCGAATATGCATATTGTGTCAATATTGTGTTCTATTTTAACAAACATGCGTTAGCAAGTTATTTTTAGATTATTTGGAGCATTGCGAACTTCAGCTGTCGGACTTCGTAAGCTCGGTTGTTTACCTTTCAACACAGTATTTTAATTACAAAAAATATTACTTGTTTCAATTTAAAATCGCGTTTCGATTATGTATTTAATACTTTTTGATTTTAAAAAATAAACTAATTTTGCGTTGCTGCGACCGCGCTAAAATGTCGGCGAATGTAAACAGATAAAACACCTTTAATAAACGCAAGTTTTACACAACAGACATTTTATTACACAATGCAATAATACCAACTTTGTTGTATTTAAGGAACTACCACAAAGTGGCAAACATGCTATCTATTCCACGAATTGTTCAAGCACATTCTTAGCTACAATGCTTACTTGAAGCAAATGGGGGTAGACTGGAGATGCTTCTTAATGGCTCTGCATATTTGCCTAACATAAAAATCATTATAAAAGCCTTCAATTAAGTGCAGTCACGAAATACTTTAAAAAATACACTAGGATGCAAAAATATTAATGTGCATAGAAGTTTTGATACATTATACTTTTTTCATCACAAACATTCTCAATAATAAGTTGTTTTTGTCTCTGCCTATCATCATCAGAGTTAGGCTGCTTCAAGAGAAATCATACAAGTCAAAAACATTAATACTGTGCTAATATAAATGTAAATGATTATTTCCCAATTGCTATGAAATATACTGCTACATTGTCACAATCTTTGAAACAATGAATGAATGCATAAATGTTTGTAGTATATTTTGTTGCTTGAAATGCATCATCATCTTCCGCAAGTCAACTGCTGATCTCAGGCCTACCCTATAAATGACCACAACAACTTTGAATAAACAATGACAAAAAAATTGCAAACGATATACTAAAAAAATTAATTAATCAATTCATTCAACAATTACATGCATAATTCTGATCCCACACTAAGATTGAGTCTCATGTTGTGAGTATCAGAAACTAAAAAAGATTTTTAAAAAATGCCTAGATCTAGAACTAATCCCTGTGCATTTCACTTATGCTTTGCAAATTCTACTCATATGGATATTATAATAGTTGCAGATTATGCTCTAACATGTGTCTGAAAATTCCTAGGGAGGCCTATGTGCAACAATAGTCATGGCTTAAAACCAGCACAGACTGCAATAGAACGACAAGGGATTTAAATTTACCAAAGTATATTCAAGTTTAACAGGAATACAATGTAAATTCCAGTGATTTAAATTGATGTTGAGTCTAGAAATAAACTTCCTATTCAAATTAAAATTTAATTTGACAATTAGACACCTTGCCTTCCCATCCCTTAGTTATTCAATTATTAGAATTAATGTTTTGAAAATAATTGTACACTAAGCCATGTTATCTAGACAAAAATATGAGTAAGAACTAAGATTATAAACAATTGTAAGTGATCTGCATAATTGAGAGTTGAGTTTTATAGGGCAAATATTTATTGCACGAAGCAATTAAGGCGACAAATTAGCTGGCAGACACTCAATAAAAAGAGCCAAGCAATTGGTTCAATGGCTCACATTGAATGTAAAATAGAAAGTGAATATTTGTGAAACGGCAAAATACTGTCATGATTTGAATACAACTACACTTTGGAATAGTGGTACTAGTATTAGATAGTAGGGATATAGGGTAAACAATAAATATATCTATTTATTTTTGGGAAAACATGCAGATGAAAATGACATAATATAATAAATAACATAAACAAACATACAATAAATAACATTGAAAGAGATCACAGCTAGCAATAAGGCCGCCTATTGTAACCATGTCTAGTTTTTTTAAGTATTTTGTATTTCATTTTGGTGTACAATAAAATAATCAGTCTACTATCATATTATCAGCTTGATTAAGATCAATAATTTAATCTGCTTCTGTCTTCTGTAGTTTGATAGCATTGTTATGATTTGAATTATTTTATTAGCCTGTGATATTACTAGAGGTAACCCCTCTAGTGATTCGAAAAGATGTTCGAATTTTCGAACATTCGACGGCTGAAGTAAGTTATAAGTAGTTATGCGGCCTGCCACCCTATACCCAATACTAAAACATCAAGGTTAGTGGAACATTTAGGTATCAACATCTCGTGTTTCTATAATTCACATTATTTGGAAATTGTGACGATTTACTGAATTTTTCAAACGAAATCTCCAACAACAACAGCCGTCAACAGCAATACATAAAAAAAACATAAAAAAACTTGAGAACAAAAGTTTTATATTTACGAGGCAGATAACAAGTTGTTAGGCTCAGACTTGATACAAGATCTGAAGGCTAATATTGACTTTAATAAAAAGGTCTAGTTAATATTTCCGGAGGTGGCACAACCTATTTATAATCTAGTGTATATTTGATGGAAGTTTTACAGGCAGTGTCAATTCTATAGCATTACGGAGGCTGTGAAATATGATGTTGCAGTAAACGCGAGATCCCCGGCGTGAACTTCACGACTCACGCAGTGCACTGCGCGCGCAACATCCGCGTGTGCCCCGTGTGCAAGGAGCCCGTGCCGCTCGCCGACCTGCAGCGGCATCACGACGAGCTGCACAAGCAACGTGAGTACACCATACTGACGGCGTGTGTCCATTTATTCAGCCTGTCGGACGTAGACCTCCCCAAGTAAACGCTAACCATCCCGGTCTTGAGCAGCTCTAATACATTATCTGCCACTCTTTGCAAGCGCGTGTCTATGACTTGTCATAATTTAAGATTAGGTATTGCATTTTATCTATATGAACGCTGATCAGACTCTCTTAATCCTGCATTCCTCTTGTGGTTTGAAATTCTATTGATTGGTGATAGTGATCAAATAAATTATATGAATTGTGTGTTATTTGCCACAGCACCCGCTTCTGGTACCCAATGGTCAGCTCGGAAATCCGACATATTATTGTATCTGTATCAGCCCATATATGTTTCAATGCAGGGCACGGGCCTCTTCGGGATTGAGAGTAGTTAGGCCATATAGTCCACCACGCTGACTTAGTGCGGTTTGGCGGACTTTACATGCCATATATCTTATAAATCGCTATGGTATGCAGGTTTCCTCAATATGTTTTCCTTCACCATTTTAGTGAGTGGTGATTGACTATCAATACAAACATGACTTTAAAAAGTCAGAGGTGTGCCATAGGATTCGAACACAATCACCGTGAACATGTTGGCAGCCGCGTAAAATAGTGGTTTCCTACTGCTGTTTGTATCACTATCACTCCAACGTGGTCATACTATCTTCCGTCTCGTTCTGCTAATTTCCCGCGTACTAGGTAGGAGTAAAAAAATTGCATGCGATCACAGCTTGCTTGACGTAAAACTGTGTTGGAAGTTATCCAGTTCCTATCAAAGCGTTTAAAGAATTTTAAAAGAGTCTAGAAGTAGGTAAATCGCCGGGGATTTATATAGAAATTAGCAGTTTACAGTCCATACATGCAAGCAGTTTTGGGTCAGGGGTGCTCCTATCTAGTGGTTATGGCCTGTCCTAGAATAGGTGCTACGAGTACGCGACCTCGGCCCCCCGAGCTACTGCAGTCACTACAAACATTCCCTTCCATGACTGCAGTATCCACTCCTACAGGTCATACTCTCCTTTCCCATTATATCCTCTACTCACAAACCCTATTTCCTTTCCCCCGCTGATGATGGGCAGCAGCGTCGTCAGCGCGAGTCCCCTCCTGCGCTCGCCAACCCGCCTGCCAAGCGTGGCGAGTATTGGCAAATACCCCTCAAATGGCAACACAAAAATTGACCAGGCCCCCAGTCCCCGGCAGCCCCACTATTCCTGGCGATGGTAGCAGCCATGGTTACGGTGGGGCAGGGGGTGCTAAGAATCCCCGGGTTGGCCCCGGCTACCACCCCCGACGACGACTGGCCCTGGTAACACACAACATACGCACTTTGAGGACAGACGAGAAGATTGTCGAACTGGAAGAAGAATTGAGCGGGTTACACTGGGATATTCTGGGGTTATCGGAAGTCCGAAGAATCGGGGAGGATACGATAACCCTGAAGTCTGGTAACCTGCTCTTCTACCGGGGGGACGACCAACAGTCCCGAGGAGGTGTCGGATTTCTCGTCCACAGGTCTCTCATCAACAACATCGTATCCATCGAAAGTGTGTCGAGCAGGGTAGTATACCTTATACTCAGAATATCTAAAAGATATTCGTTGAAGGTCATACAGGTATACGCGCCGACCTCGACACACCCAGATGAAGAAGTAGAGGAGATGTATGAGGACATAAGTCGGGCCATACATACTTCCAAAACCTACTTCAATGTTGTTATGGGGGACTTCAACGCAAAGTTGGGCAAGAGAAGCGATGCAGAGTTGAAAGTGGGGCAATTTGGACATGGGCAACGGAACCTCAGGGGTCAGAGGCTGGCCGACTTTCTGGAAAAAGAGGGACTCTTCGCGATGAACTCTTTTTTCCAGAAGCCGCCTCACAGGAAATGGACCTGGTTGAGCCCTGACGGTTCTACGAGAAATGAGATAGACTTCATCTTGACGACGAATAGACGGATGTTCAGTGATGTCTCTGTGATCAACAGGGTGAAAACCGGTAGTGATCACCGAATGGTTAGGGGCACATTGAATATCAACGTCCAATTAGAAAGGCGCCGCTTGATGAAGTCTACGCTCCGACCTACTCGCGCCCATATCCAAAACCCCGAGAGCTTTCAACTCGAGTTGACAAATCGCTTTGATTGTCTAAAAGAAAACCTTGCAGTGGACGAGTTAAACAGCGGTTTGGTAGAAGCTGTCCATACGGTGGGATCTAAGTATTTTAGACCTCGCCGTAGAGATAGACCACAAAAACTCTCGATCCAGACTCTTGACCTCATGGCCGAACGTCGATCTTTGACGCTGCAGTCATCCGTTGACGCCGAAGCATATCGGCGGCTCAATAGACGGATCTGGAAGTCCTTGCGACACGATGTCCGTGCTCACAATATTGTGAGCATTAAGGAGACAATTGAGCGGAACGGAGGCTCCAAAGTGTTTGCAAGAGACTTGTCTATTGGGCAAAGCCAGTTGTCTAGGCTGAAAACGGATGATGGCCGCGTGGTATCGACTAGGGCAGAGGTATTAAGAGAGATCGAGAGGTTCTACGGACAGCTTTACACCTCGGTTGCCGAACCTACTGTTAGCTCGGCCGAAGACCCGAGAGCCGAGTTAATCCGACACTTTAGCGATGATATCCCGGACATCAGCCTGTTTGAGATTGAGATGGCCCTCAAACAACTTAAAAACAACAAGGCGCCGGGTGAAGACGGAATCACTTCAGAGCTTCTGAAAGCGGGCGGAACGCCGGTACTGAAAGTCCTTCAGAGGCTCTTTAATTCCGTTCTCCTCGAGGGCTCAACGCCGGAGGCATGGAGCAGGAGCGTGGTGGTACTGTTCTTCAAAAAAGGTGATAACACTTTGCTGAAGAACTACAGGCCCATCTCGCTCCTGAGCCATGTCTATAAGTTGTTTTCAAGGGTCATCACAAATCGTCTCGAACGCAGGTTTGATGACTTCCAGCCTCCCGAACAAGCCGGTTTCCGAAAAGGCTTTAGTACCATAGACCACATCCATACGCTTCGGCAAGTTATACAAAAAACCGAGGAGTATAACTTGCCGCTTTGTTTAGCGTTTGTGGACTATGAGAAAGCCTTTGATTCGATCGAGACCTGGGCTGTGCTACAGTCTCTTCAGCTGTGCCACATAGACTATCGGTACATCGAAGTGTTGAGGTGTATATACAACAACGCCACCATGTCGGTCCGAGTACAGGATCAGAGCACGAAGGCTATTCCACTACAGAGAGGCGTGAGACAGGGAGATGTCATATCTCCGAAACTGTTCACTGCCGCGCTGGAAAATGCCTTCAAGCTCTTGCAGTGGAAAGGATTCGGCATCAACATCAACGGCGAGTATATTACTCACCTTCGATTTGCCGACGATATTGTAGTCTTGGCAGAATCGCTGGAAGACCTTAGCACTATGCTCGAAGACCTTGATCGAGTTTCCCAACAGGTGGGTCTTAAAATGAACATGGATAAAACGAAGATCATGTCGAATATCCATGTTGTGCCCACCCCCATTGGAGTTGGGGGCTCGACTCTCGAAGTTGTAGACGAATATGTCTATTTAGGACAAGTGGTCCGGTTAGGCAGGTCCAACTTCGAGAGAGAGGTCAATCGGCGAATCCAACTCGGTTGGGCAGCGTTCGGGAAACTTCGCGACGTCTTCTCGTCCAAAATACCTCAGTGCTTAAAATCGAAAGTCTTCGATAGTTGTGTGTTACCAGTGATGACATACGGCACCGAGACGTGGCCTCTCACTGTGGGCCTCATTAAAAGGCTCAAAGTCACTCAACGAGACATGGAGCGGGCTATGCTCGGTGTTTCCCTACGAGATCGAATCAGAAATGAGGAGATCCGTAGGAGAACCAAGGTTACCGACATAGCCCATAGGATTGGCAAGTTGAAGTGGCAATGGGCCGGGCACATAGCTCGTAGAACCGATGGCCGTTGGGGCCGAAAGGTTCTCGAGTGGAGGCCACGTACAGGCAAGCGAAGTGTCGGACGCCCGCCCACAAGGTGGACGGACGATCTGACTAAGGTCGCAGGAAGTCGCTGGATGCAGGCCGCTTCCAACAGGTCATTGTGGAGATCATTGGGGGAGGCCTATGTTCAGCAGTGGACTTCCTGTGGCTGATATGATGATGATGATGATGATGACATGCAAGCAGTCAATTTTCGAGGGTTTTTCCTTTTCAAATCTCCCTTTATTTGTCACTGATAAAGTTAACATCGGCGCCTTTAACGCGAAGTTTACTGAAAATGTGGCTACACAATTACTTGGCTAATGATTTTATGACAGATCTCTGCCTGACATCAGTGATATTGCATCAAAAACATAGATATCAAGAAGATATAGAAGTCATGTTAAATACCTGCACTGGTGGTTGGTGTCTCATATATGAGAGGTCGCCTAGGTAGTTACCACCGCAATGTCTATATCTGCGGCCAAACAGTTATCTAAACGCACTGCTGTACCCCGGCTTAAAGTACTTTGTAGCCAGAGTGACTACTGGACATAATGAAACTTAACATCATATGTTTCAGTCGAATGCCAAGCATTTCATTTTAAATTTGTTACTGTCTGAGCGGTCCTATCGCTTACCATCAGGCGAATGGCAAGCTCGTATCGCCATTTATTGCAATAACAATAAAAAAATGTACATATAACGTTTAGTACTTGTGTATAAACAGTGCAACAACATGGTGGTTGTTTTGTAATGAATATTGTGTGTGTGTCGGCAGTGCCTTGCAAGCAGTGCGGGGAGAGCGTGTGCGGCACTGATCTTGAGGACCACATCCGCGACTCGTGCGCTCACACTATCAAATCGTGCAGGTGAGAATATATGTGTAACTCACCTAATATATCCTTCTACACCTCCGCTCTCAATTCTTCTGTTATCTCTCTACTTTTCGCTCTCCCTAACAGCCCATACTCGCTCGGCACAATTGCCTCAATCTCTCCCTTCTCATTCTCTCCTCCTCAGCCATCAATCTATTCTTTTCCCTGAACCACACGTAATGTATCCGGGTCATGATCTCAGCGCAATGCCGTGAATCATGTAGATCTTGTTAATAATAAGGTCTGAATGATGCTGCCCTTTATAGCCAGGGTTGACGATTAGCATCAGGCGAGGGACCTTCTAGTTTCGTCATTATTGTCAATTTGGAAAAGACTCATAAAATACTTGTTATTTGTTGTATCTTTTATTCAATTTAATTAATTTAATAAACTTTCTTAGAAACTTAGAGCTACATTCTAAACCAGACATGACCGACGAGTGTCTTGTTGAATGACATATTGTTTCCATGAACAATATTAATAAATGTCCTCTCATTCACCTATTATTATATCCATCCCAAGGTTGTCTGGAAGACATTGCCCAGTTCGATAAGGCCACCGTTTGTACTTTTATATTATGTTATTTCTTAATGCAACTAGTTCTGAGTATAGTGCAAGAAAGGATTTATGAATAATATATAAATAAAATAAATAATACCATAGACTATATTACCAACTCTTTACAGGCTCTCTTTCTTTATCGTCAAATAGCAAGTCACACACAGTTTTCCAAGCTATGGTTGTTGTTTGATCCTTTCTGTGAGATGATATATTTTTGTTTGGTGTCTTCAGGTTCTGCGAGCTGGAACTGCCTCGCGGCGAGCTGCCGGCGCACGAGGGTTACTGCGGCGTGCGCACGGAGCAGTGCCCCGAGTGTCGCGAGTGGGTCATGATCAAGTACCGCCAGCTGCACCTCGACTCCAACCACGGGTTCATACGCCTCGACGACGGTACGTACAAGCACGCACACGCACGCACGTACACGCACAATAACATGCGAAAATAAAATAACTACTAACAGTCAAATGCATAGTCCTAACCCCACACTAAGATCGAGTCTTGTGTCTTGGGAACTACGAAAGACTTGGTCTCACAAACACCCAGACCCGAAAGAAATATTTGTGGGCCGCACAAACATTTCTCTCGGGGCGGGGATCGAACCCGCGACTACTCATTTCATAGGCAGTGTCAGTCAAATTATTACAATATCCACGAATACTTTAGTCTTTTATCGTTAGTTAAAACAAGTAACGTATTTTCCAGACCCGGTGCCAACTCCAAGACCAAATCCGATCACAACAACAAGACCAGACCCGTACCAACTGAACCTCAACCGACCGACCACATCCAACCAGCCTTCGACATCCAACGGCTTCATCCCCGCTTCACTCTTCGAGAACTTCACCAAGGACCCGAATAAGAGGTTCATAGAACGCCCAGAGAGGAAGGTCAGCAATAACAATGAAGACTCAAGCAGTGGAAGGTCGGGGTCAAGTGAGGTGTCTTCTGGGAGGTCGTCCAGCGCATCCAGCGCGTCGTCAGCGTCATCTTCCAGCAGTGGTGTTGGCATACGCGGGTACAGGAGGCTGCAGGGAGGGAAGCCGCCGTCGAAGAGGACCAATGATCAGCCGCAGATCAATATCAATTCTGCCTCGTCTAGCAAAGTTGATAAGGATTTGTGAGTATTTTATTATTTGTTCTGATTTTACCATGTAGATTTGACTGACTACAGTCTACAGTATACAAAATGATAAACAACTGAATAATGTGACAGGTGAATGATGTGTGTACTCGAATTTGAGATCACGATACATATTAATGCCATGGTATGCCATTGAAAAGTGAAAGCCAAACAGCAGTCCAAATGCGCTGTTGGATTCCGGTTTGAAGAACATTGTTGTTGCCACAGTAACTACTGGACATATTGATACTTAACATCTTAAGTTGGCGAGCCCACGCGAATGCCAAGCATTGCTTTGTAATTCGTAGTGCTGCTTGTTTTTACTACTGTCCATGAGCGGTCATAATTGTAACTTACTGTCTTACTGTAGTACTGTGTGTATTTTTTTTTGCATTGAATGGCGAGACAGCATGCAATGCCGTTCGCCTAATGTCAAGCGATGCGACCGCTCATAAACAGTAGCAAAACCATACAACACTTTGAATTACAAAGCAATGCATGGCATTCCACTGCGCTTGCCATCCTGAGACATAAGATGTTAAGTTTCAATATGTCCAGTAGTTACTCTGGCTACAATGTCCTCCAATCCGAAACACAACAGTGCATTTAAACTGCTGTTTGACGGGAAAAATAGACATTGCGGTGGTACCCATCCAGGCAGCCTCTCACATATGAGAGACCTACCACCAGTGATATGATATGGCAATAGACTCGCTCCCTATCCAATCGTGGGATGGAACATACTCGGTGAAATGTGGGTGTCCAGGCACCTCTCCCAACCCCTTCTGGGATGTTCTTTCTGTTGATTCTTCTGGGTTTCTTACCTCCTTTGAGTGACAAGGTGTGAGTTGATGTCAAGGGCGGATCCAGGGGGAGGTCATGAGGGTCATGACGCCCCCCCCCCCCCCCCGCCTTGAGCTGGCTCCAGATTGTTTGTATGTCGTTAAATAAAGTAAAAAAAAGAACTGGTTGTTTATCATATATACACAAATCAGGGCTGTAACAAACTTTAAAAAGTCATTATTACGAATTGGAGTATTGAAATTGATGTGTCTGGTATACTTCCGTAGGGGAGTATCTCGCGGCGCGGTGAAGAAGCGCGTGGCCCCCAAGCCGCCGCCCTTCCCGCTGCCCACGCGCGACCTGCCCTACTACAGCGCGCTGCAGCGGCGAAACGAAGAGGAGCGCCAGAGACAGGAACAGAACGCTTACAACCTGTCTGTCGGTGAGTTGCTCTGGAACTCTGGATATTTGGGGAGAGGAACGCTGTTAGGTTGTAGGCTTCGGAAGGGTGGACCCTTCCGAAGCCTACAATACAAATTAGCTTCTGCATCGTCTCCGGCGCTACGGGAATTTCAGCCCCTTCGCCCTTGCGTAACAAAAGATAGGCAACCATGCTCACCTCCGCAGCTTCGGCTTGCTGCAGCCTCAGCCGCTACGGCTCGCCCGGTTGCCTATCCTTCGTTACAGCAGGCGGGGGCTGCTCTCCCTCCGCGCCTCCGGTTTTCTATATACACTCTAGGGTCGGTAGCCAAAAGACTACGTGAAGTCGGGATGTTCCGAGTCGGTTTTGGGGCACAGTCGACCTAACTGATCCATAAAGTGGGTACACTAATTTTCTTCTGAAGATAATGTTTCGGACGTTAAAAAGCAACTAAACATAAGCAGATCAATTCAACCTTTCTAATTCATGGGTCCATCGCAGATGCGACAATGCGGCAACGCACCACGTAAAAAATCACCTATTAATCCCACTCCCTCAGAGTACTGGATACTCTGAGGGAGAATGAAAGGGTAGGGTTGGTGTCACCAAGGTTATAACTTGAACGAATTAAGTATATAGTGACCGGAATGACCTTTTAGTGTTGGCTTTTACAATAGATAACAGGTTCTTACAAAGAAGCAGTTGGACATTCTACTGCTGGAAAAATCACAGCGCCTACCCCTGTTCTATTTTTCTAAGATATACTTCGCACCCAGGTGTATAGAGATAGACAAATATTAATACCTATTAAATCTATTTCCAGGCCTCCCGCCCGTCCTAGACCGAGCAGCGAAACTCGAAAAACTTCGCAAGATGGACGCCCTGCAGAACAGAGAAGTAACAGAAGACGACTACAAGCACAAACTACGCAAGGACTTCTGGAGCAAGCCTTTACCAGACCCCGACCACGTGTTGGGCTCAGGGCCTGCCAGGAATGAAGCAGGACCTTCAAACATCAGGGATGAGAAGGAAAATGGCCAGCCTAAAAATGTTCCGTTGAAGAATATTAATAATCAAGACGGCGATGTGGAGATGAAGTTCCCTGAACTGGAGAACTTGAAGCCCATGACTCCCAAGGAGTTCCTGGAGAGGTTCAACAGGCTGCAGATGAGGGAGGACCCGGAGAGGGCTGACCAGAGGGCTGACAGGTTTAGTGAGATTAAATCCTCACTGAGAGAGCTTAGACGGGGTTTGAATGAGGTGTGTATGAGTAACATTGCTTATGTATAAGTGTGTGGTGGCCTGTTGGTAAACAGACTAGATGTGACTGTCAACATGTTCACGGTGGTCGTGGGTTCGAATCCCAGAGCACACATCTGACTTTTCTGAGTTATGTGTGTATTCATAGTCAATCATCAAGCACTATAACATTGTGAAGAAACCTGTATACTATAGCGATTTGTAAGAATTTCTATGGTATGTAGTCTGCCAACCCGCATTAGGCCAGCGTGGTGGACTATATGGTCAAACCACTCGTAATCATACTCTCAATTGTAGAGGAGGCCCGTGCCCTGTAGTGGGACGTATATGGGCTGATACAGTACAGTATATTACAGTATAGTAATTTTTTTGGTTGCAGGTTACAGCACCATACAACGCAAATAATGCTGCGGCGAATATTGTTAACAAGTGAGTATTATAAATCTTAACTTGTAGTTACGGGTCTCCAAATTCTGCTACGGTATCCCTTTTTGCTTGTAAGGGGCGACTGGCCGACGACTGGCTGGGCCGCATCCGTAATTTTTTTATCTACTTTTTATACAATCAATAAGGATTTATTAAATTGACACTGACAGTTAAAATATACCATAACTGAGCTGACATTAAGTTGACATATTGACAAACGGCTATAGAGTTCGAGATGACATTAGTACACTATACTAATGTCCAATGCTATTGTTCTCAGCGGTAGAAACAGAGACTCCGGCAGTACATCACCGCAGGACGAGCCTCGCAACATGCAGCCCGCACACCCGCGCCAACACCGACACACCAGGCAGGATAGACAGGGGCGACAGGAGCGACAGGGGCGACAGGAGCGGCAGGAGAGGCAGGATAGGCAGGAGAGGCCTCCACTGCAGGACGACATGCAGGAGGTGCGGCTGCCCTGCGAGTTCTGCGGGATCGCCGTGCCCATGGATGATCTGGTGCAGCATCAGGTTATATTTAATTCCAAATAAATTACTCTAAAATGTATAATAATCTATATATTAACACGTGATGCAAAAACTTTGGACCCCTTTTTACGAAAATTGCGCGGACGCAGGAGCATAAAATTTGGCACACTTATAGTTTATATGTAGGAGAAGTGCAGAACGCTAATATTTTTCAATAATAATGCTTATAAAGTACATTAAATAAAAAAATAAAACATTACACACACTACCATACATTTCACACACACATACATACACAAGTATTTGTACACGCATACATACTCTGTTGTCAAATTGTATCTTTTCTTTTTCATTTTGTTCTTATGACATAGACATATCAAACAAAAAGTTTTATTTGCCTCATTTAATATAAAATAAAGATTTTAATAATAATGCATAAAAAGTACATTATATCATTACAACAACACAAACCAGCATGCATTTGACACACGCATACACAAGTATTTGTACATACTCTTTGGTCTAATTGTTTTTTTTTTGTTTATTATAGACATAGTTGAATGTCAATCAGAAAAAATTGTTTACTGTGGTTTTGTTGAATGTCAAACCGAAAAGATTTATTTGACGAATACTAGGTGAAATACAGAGCGCTTATACAAATTGTGTAGCAGTAAGATACATTTACATGTACACGGACTATCATTATATGCATAATGCAAGTTTTGTAGCAGCAATCTGCAATAACAACATTCAGGTACAAAAAAAATATAATTTGCTATTGCTGGTTCAAAGCAATTATTGTAGTTTACGATTTCAGTAATTGCATCTACTTCAGGATAATTAAGTGATTTTGAGAGATACGTACATTTAAATGTGCACGAATTATCAGAATAACAACATCATCATACAGGTAAAAACTTTTTTTCTTCTTGATTTGGTCGAATTTCGACCACTAGGCGACCACTAGTATAATTAAATGGTTCTCGGGATTGCTTATGTTCGGTATGGGGAAGGTTTCGTCCGCTATCATAACATAATTGTGGCAAACTATATGGCATTCATCATATCAGCCACAGGAAGTCCACTGCTGAACATAGGCCTCCCCCAAGGATCTCCACAATGTCCTGTTGGAAGCGGCCTGCATCCAGCGACTTCCTGCAACCTTAGCCAGATCGTCCGTCCACCTTGTAGGCGGACGTTCGACATTTCGCTTGCCCATAAGTGGCCTCCACTCAAGAACCTTTCGGCCCCAACAGCCATCGGTTCTACGAGCTATGTGCCCGGCCCACTGCCACTTCAACTTGCCAATCCTATGGGCTATGTCGGTAACCTTGGTTCTCCTACGGATCTCCTCATTTCTGATTCGATCTCGTAGGGAAACACCGAGCATAGCCCGCTCCATGGCATATGGCATTAATTATACCTTATTTAGGACACACTAGGGTATTTACCTACGTATCACAACCAGACTGCATTCTTGGATAAGAAATAAAAAATCAAATCATGCATGTGCGTGTATAAAAAATCAAATCATGTATGTGCGTGCATTTGTTCACAAGTTTAAGTGACTCGATTCAAGTATTAGTCACATTTTACTGTTTAATTCTGTGGTATTTCAATCATTGCGTTGCGTTCGTGTACGCACGCGTGCGTTAGTGCGCGTGCATATGTACGTCCCACTGCAAGCCACGAGCTCTTCTACAATGAAAAGAACGAGTAGCTGATAGGCCGCATAGTCCACCATAGTAGCATGGATTTTTTAAATTTTTTGTATACTGGATTTACTTGCTTATCATCAAACCCTTGTTATCCGCAGACGGGCTGCCGTCCCGACCTGGCGCAGTACCGCGTGGAGGGTGTGGACAACGCCACCAGCCCCGCCCTGAACCACAACCACCACGATGATGAGCAGGAACCAGACGACCCCGTCATACCGTGCGAGTTCTGCGCCAGGTCGCTGCCAGTCTACCTCATCAGCGAACACCAGGTAAACATTCATCATCATCATCATCATCATCATCATCATCATCATCATCATCATCATCTCAGCCACAGGAAGTCCACTGCTGAACATAGGCCTCCCCCAAGGATCTCCACATTGACCTGTTGGAAACGGCCTGCATCCAGCGACTTCATGCAACTTTAGCCAGGTCGTCCATAAGGTAATTTTTTTTTTATTGCGATGATTGGTGAGACCGGCATGCCATTCGACTGATGGTAAGCGATACGACTGCTCATGAACACTAGCTATACTTGGCATTCTACTGCGCTCACCATCATGAGACATATATTTTTTTATGTAACTAATTTATTTTAATTTCGGGCTCGAAGCCCTGGTCGTGCAACGTGATATTCATTATCATCATGAAGTCTGGTATCACATCGTGGTACATTAAGATACAAGGTTAAATGTGGGTGTCACCACCTCTGCCTACCCCTTCTGGATAAAAGGTGTGAGTTTATGTATGTATTATTTTCATTTCTTTACAGGAACGTTGCGGCCGGGAATCAAACCTGCTGTTTGCGGATTGAGTATCCGCGCTTTCCCAAATGTCGCTGTACCTTTATACGTAGACAGAATATCCAAACGATAGGTAAACATAAGTATTAATACTAATAAATTACATTTTTATGACCATGGGAACCAATGTGGAATAAGAAAATTCATGGAGGTACTCAAATACCTTTATATTCAATAAAGTAGCAAAATGGAAAACCAATGTTAATTGATTGACTGAATATCCCGTAAAAATATTTATTCCATTATGGTTCTCATGGCCTAAGCTATAGATTTACAAGTTGGTGCGCGACCTTCCATAGACATTAGTGAGGCGGGGCGGATAGGATATGATATGAACAAGAGTTAATGGCAGACCTTCTATAAACATTATAGATATTTATATAACAGTTAATGACACATAGCGTAGAAGAAAAAAACTATAATAAAACTTATGCCTGAAAATAATATTACTACCTTTTGCCCTAATGCCATTGTAGGTCGCGTACGATTTTGTGAATCTATAGTAAAATATATTACGACTTTTAATACTATTCTGACAGTTGACTGCAACCATTCGATTACTATATTATGACTTTTATAATATAATATGTCACGCACAATTTTACATCCGTATTTTCTACTCTTCGAGTCGGATTGGATGAAATAGGACCTCCATATAAATATTTATGTTTGCACATCCCACTGCTGGACAAATAGAGGTGAATTAAGGGATTAATTCAAGTGAGGGTTAGATAATATATAGATTAAACCGCCCTTACACACCCATCCTGAATAAATATTGGCACGCATTTTATTCACAACCAAATACTGAAAACAAGTCTTTTCTGGGAATATCTTTTCTTCGACGTGCAAGTAAATTATTTAAAACAATTTTTTCTGTGATTGTGACTTTCGTGGTTTTTTTTTTATGATAAATCCTTATACTAAGGCTACTCTTTCAAAAAGAGCTAATAATAAAATTGCGCGTGATGCGTCTATATTCGATGTACTTGCGCTAAGTATCGACAAGGCGCGTCTAAATTCGCGTGTAATTCGCGTCGTCTGCACAAGATTTTTAACATGGAGGTCCTGTTTTAGTGGGAACTAGCGCGTTACAGCTCAATGCTATTTCAGAATACAACAGTCTTCCTGTAAAATATCGACTTTTCTAGATTGTCTATTCGATGTACTAGTAGATAAATGAAGACTTATTTATTGTTTTAAGTGTGAAAAGAGATGCATAATTAGTAAAATCTTTCATTAAATATCATTGTGGCGTCACGAAGTTATATGCACCTGATAATAAGTATTGTGATAGATGAACATTTTATCAATCGACATATAAATACTACAAAACCATAATATAAATGATTACATATTCAGATTGTACAGTTATTATTATTAATTACTAGCGGCCCGGCCCAGCTTCGCCCGGGTACAAATAGATTTCTGTACAATAATATGTATGTATTATTAATATAAACCTTCCTCTTGAATTACTCTATCTATTAAAAAACCCGCATCAAAATCCGTTGCGTAGTTTTAAAGATTTAAGCATACAAAGGGACATAGGGACAGAGAAAGCGTCTTTGCTTTATACTATGTAGTGATTACATATTATATCTGGTTAAGTTTGCAGGAAGTCGCTGGATGCAGGCCGCTTCCAACAGGTCAATGTGGTGATCCTCGGGGGAGGCTTATGTTCAGCAGTGGACTTCCTGTGGCTGAGATCATCTCAAATCAGATCTATCAACAACATCATCAGATGATGATGTTGATAGATGATAATTCTGATTAACTTCAGAAGTTCACAGTCGTATTCTATACATGTCATAGCACTTCTAACTCACCTTTTTTTCACTTTACCCTCTTCCTTCTTTATGTTTTCTATTTTTGTCCATTTTCAATAGTCAGTAACCTATGATCCGCATATTGAGGACATCAGAGGGATTGCAAAGTACAGACTCTTTTCATCATTTATTTGAAGTATTGCCATACAATAAAGATAAGTAAATACATTCACATACATAGTTCTGACCCACATTAAAATCAATTAAGTCGTGTATCGTATCATAAACTACGAGAGACTTCGGTTCACAAACATCCAGACCCGAAACAAATATCTGTGAACACTTGTATCGGTGCGGGGATCGAACCCGCTGCCTCACGTTTCATTCGGCAACTAATCATCTACGCCACTGAGGCTGTCAAGAGGTAATACAAAATACCTTTACGAGAAAATATTAATGACAGATTTTACTGATTATGAAGAGTTGTTTTATCGCTTAGATAACAAAATCATGCAATGTCAATCATATTGTTTGTAAAAGTAAAATTAGTCATTCTTATCGCCTACGAATTTCAAGTAATTTTGAAATTCTTGTGGATCATTTTCAGCCTGCCTTTGTGCAAGTGCATGGTGGCCTGTTGATAAACGGACCAAACGCACCTACCAAAATGTTCACGGTGGTCGCAGGATCGTATCCCAGGGCACACCTCTGACTTTTCGGAGTCATGTGTGTATTGGTAGTCAATCACCACGCACTATAACGGTGAAAACATCATGAGGAAACCTGCATACCATAGCGATTTGTATGAATTTCTATGGTACGTAAAGTCCGTCCACCCGCACTAGGCCAGCGTGGTGGACTATATGGCCTAACCACTCACAATCGTACTCTCGATTGTAGAGGAGGCCCGTGCCCTGCAGTGGGATGTGTATGTGCTGATACTAATTATCAGTCTTACTTGTAATGTTGTCCTTTATCGGTAAGTAAGAGATAACACAGATACTCTCTCTAAATAAATTGTGCATATTGATTTGCGTGATTTTCTTATCTAAGCTATGTATGAGACTTATGTATATGGTAGGGCATATAAAACCAAATTATTAATTGTATACTATAGTAATTTATATTGGAATTGCAGTGTATTTTAAAATTTTAGCTCTATTTTTAAGAATAATTTATTGGCGACATAAAGATGGCGACAGGTTGCTGTTTATCCTTAGTCGTAATTCTGTGGGGTAGAGTAACCGATGGTAGAATTTAATTGTCTATGATATGCTGTATTTGTATCCGTATTACTATAAGTCTATGGAACGCTTGTAATTCTTGATAATATTGAAACTAATTGGTATTTTTTATTAATATTTCAACTATGTCCGAAAATAAAATTGAATTTATCTCAAATTATAATTCAACTAATTTTAAAAAATCCTAAATTTTAAAGATGATTATTTTTGGAAATTGTTGTTGGAGCGAGAATACTAATCTAAAATGTAGTTTATTTCCAACTTAAGTTAATAGGACATTTAGGAAGAGAATTATATTATTTTGTATTTAAGTGAGATTTTTTATATTTAGGTTATGGGGAGGTGGGGCATATGTCCCACTTCCTTTGGCATCTATTCACGGCTTTCTTCACTGGTTTTTAATTTGTCTGATGCTACACTGTGCATGTCTGACAATAACCATTGTTGGCTCAAAACTAATTAAAATTCTATGTATGTATGTGATTGTTTTATGGCATCTATCAAGGATTGTTGGAAATTATCAACGGGCAGAAATAAAAACACAAAACTAAATGTTACTTTAATCTAGTAATTGTATCCTCCTTTGTCTATTTAAGTATCTTTCTTTTTATTTATAAGCTTGTTATGTTCTCTATGAGAAATATCTATGAGTCTCCTTTGAACTGGCTTCGGTTTTTGCATAATAACTATTCTATTCTTAAACATACTACATTATCTTTCCATTCTTAAAATATGCATTTTCTGATTTACTATATTTACATATTCATCCCTTCAATGCATTTACGCTCTTTCATTATGCTGCTGCGCACTCTAAAGCATTTTGAAGCATTTGAAATATTGCGAAAAAAAATCTTTAACTTATTTTAAAACTATCTTTGTTTTCCTTATATTTGCTGATTCTTTCAAGTATTATTAATTTCACATACGACTTGTGACGTTTTTATCTGAAAATGACTAACAGAATTCCGAATTTTAAATATTGTATGTGGAATATATCTACTGCGGTTCGTATTAGTGGCGTCGCTGTCTTTAATGTTTTTATTTATTCAATATTTTTATACCATTATACTTGTCCAAGATTTCTGGACATTATATCAAATATATGTTTGTCTATGTCTCTTTATTTTTTGCCGACTTAACGAAAAGGAATAGGTACTCAATTCGTCGGTTTTTTTGGGCTAATTTGCAACAATCCTGCTTTATATATAAGTGTGCGCGGGCGCACTTCACTCAATATTTTATTATAAACTTGATGTTGACATGTATGTTAGAGTTAGAATATAGTATTAAGCGATTCAAACGACTGCCTATATGTTCTTGTTATATTTTGTAATGAATCTATGTTGCTATATGACAAATAAATAAATTCGAATTTCACGCACGATTATTATTATTTATTTATTATTGTTTTAAAAAAGACCCTTTTGTTTCCAAATATTAAATCACCTAGTATGATTAACTGACATTTAAACGATTTTATTTCGTTTTTTTTATTGCATTGGTCCAGCAAAAGAGTAAAGAGGTCACCTGTATGATGGTAAGTGATCACTGCCGGCAATGAACATGGACGATGTATGTGTTGCCGGACCATCAAGTCAGGATATAACGGGAAGGATAAAGGATGGGAAGAGGTACGGGGTATTGTGCATAATTTTTATTCTTAAATTTATTTTAGTATTTTTTAATAAATCGTATCTGTTTTTATGAGTTCAACCAATGCTTAAACTATACATCAACTAATATTATAAAGCTGCAGAGTTTGTTTTGTTTGAACGCGCTAATCTCTGGAACTACTGGTCCGATTTGAATGATTCTTTCAGTGTTGGGTAGTCCATTTATTGAGGAAGGCCCAGGAAGGCTATAGGCTATATATCATCACGCTATGACCTATAGGAGGAGAGCAGTAGTGATATTTCTAGCATATACGAGGAAATTTTGTCCGTTTTTCGTGGTCCGGTTGGTCGATATTCTAAACTGATAGTCAGAATTAAACATTTTGACCGCCATTTTAAAACGTACGACCGCTAGTATTAGATATTTATAATGCATTTAAACTTGATGAAAATTTCATTTAGTTTCTTCTTTTTCTTTATACTCGGTTTTGCGTATATAGGAGTTTTCGGAATAAATTATAAAAATTAACTTAAAAATATTTATTGCACTTCTAACGTAATATAAATTATAAACTTAAAAATCTAAGAAATTTTATAGTTAAAATTCAGTACATTGACAATTTAAATTAACGGTTACCCACATAAATAGTTTACAATCATGCAATCGAATTATTTATGAGATCGGTGGGTTTGGGATATTTTATGTAATGTCTCGACTTTTATAATGACTGCAACTATTGTACATTACTGGCCACAGAGGACCCGTTAAGTCATAAAATACATTTGCCCAGAACTATTTAGAATTTAATTGTCATAATATTTAAATACTCCCAATAGTCACATACAGTCGTGACCCCACACTAAGATCGAGTCTTGTATCGTGGGTATCAGGAACTACGAGAGAAACAAACACTCAGAACCGAAACAAATAGAGCTGTCACAAACATTTGTCTCGATGCGGGGATTGCACCCGCGGCCTCTTGTTTCACAGACGGCGTCTAACCAACCGTGCCATAAAGGCTGTCGCTCACATTATCTTTAGCCGTAGGATTTCATACGAAGTCCACTGTTGGAAGATTTTCCACAGCGATATTTATGAAGAACCTACAACTAGTGACTTCTTTCTACGTATAAAGAATAAAATAGCTGCAAAAATAAATAAAATAATCAAATGTCCTTTATCTGTTTAGCTTCGTAGTTTCATATTTGAGAACCACTATCTTTGTTTCTTTTTTTAAGAATTTAAGTTACATTGTAAAGGTTATTTAGGTTTAAAAATTACAAATTACAACGGGACCTACAAAGCTTTATAATTCAGCTGTTTACTCCTACACAATCGTTGAAGTCATTATAAAATGTTCTGGCAATAATCTAAAAACAGCACATAAAATATTCCTCAGGACACCTAGGTACAGTTATCTGCAGCTTGGGACAGTTCCAGATCTTTTCACACCTGCATCTGGACCTAAACCTTCTTTTCCCTGAAGTTTCTATCAAATTCGCCGAGAAAGACCCGTCGAATTTCTGGAAATAGGTGAATTTTGGCGAAATGCTAGCCGAAGTTTTCGTGGCAATCAAATCTTCGTATTTTTCAGTGGAGAAGTCAGCACTTTCTGTTTCACTTGACTCATAAGATGCTGTAGTATAATCATAGTCTCTGGAATGGCGGTCAAACTGACTTGTTTCTGAAGGATCGGATTCTAGATTTTCAAACGTGTCTTTTAATAAAACCCTACGTTCCTTTGTTTCTTCAATTTCTGGATCGCTGTCTGGATTATCTTCTTTAATTGGTGTAGCATCTGATACCTTGTCATCAACTGTTTGTGTAGGCTTAATAATAGGTTCGTTCTGGTTGATCTCTACCAACTTAGTAGCATTTTCTAAAATACTTTCTGTTACATTCAAAACATCTGAATCACTGGTAGAAACATTCGATGGTTTATTTAATTTAGTATTTGGTTCTGGCGGGTTATCTTTCTGTATGTCTTCAGGGAGTACAGGAATACTCTGGTTCTTGTTAATTTTCTTCAGGGTTTTATTACTCGGTACAATTCGATAGCTTCTATAATTTTCGGTGTCTGCTGATCTGTCTGTGGATGGTGGTTGTATTTTTAAGTATGTGATGGAACTATCTTTTTCTTGGGGCGCTCCTAAAGCGGCATGCGTGCTCAGCAGAACTAGTAGAAGTGTTCTGTAAATTAAAAATACACTGGATAAGGAATATTGATCGACATTGTCTGAATATTTGTGTTGGCAATAAGTGGATTTGAAAAACTTAGTTCAGAACGGATCACAGACAACTAACTTATAATATTTTTAAAATGCTAAACTGAGGGTAGTTATTGTAACAATCACATTGCTTATGACTATTATGTCAGTGACTTTGTAACATCTGGAAGTAAAAAACTTATAATTAAACCAAATGCGCGATAAAATTCGTAAAAAAATTGTTTAATTTCAATGTGTAACGTATTATGTATATGATACCGTCAGAGTTTACAAATTAGTCGTTTTAAATCAGGGCTTGTGAGATCAAAGTGTACCGGTATTTCTAATATCACGCAAAAGACTCAACGTTTTGCAGTAAATAATTGCGTGTATCTATTTATTTCTACTTAATGGTGGCAAAGTGGGTAGTAAAAGAAAAAGCAACGCAGTCCATCGACCATCGTCGCCCTTGATATGGATGTTGTGGGACTAAGTATCTGATAACTTCTAACTACGACACAAGGAACGAGCAAGGAACCTTAGACTTTACGTAAGTATCAAAAATATCAATACAACAACATAGCAAAGGTCAAGTAGCTTTTGTGCAGGGAACTTAGAATATAAGTTCATTGCTTTTGTGAATCTTGCAAATGCATTTTGACAATGTTATCTTGGTGTGTGTATAGATTATTATTGTAAAATTGTTTAATTTAATTTAATGTAAACGTTTTTGTATCCTTTGTTTGATTATAATGTACATAAATGAATTATGGAAAAAAATGTTTATATTCTGACTGTTCCAATCGGAAGGCGCTAAAATATTTTAAAGCCAAAATAGCAACGTAATATAAACTTGTTTACGATTGTATTAATGAGTTCGTTAACTCAATATTTATGGCTATTGAATAATATCTGATCAGGTTTCTACTCAATGTCAATGGTACGGGTTGCTGAACTTTAAAATACTAGAATGTGATGGACATAAATCGTTTATTGGATTTGTAGATTGAATTAAATTATGTATGCGTAAATGCGTAGTTTTAGTGGAATTTATACTTTCATTATGTAAAATTTATAAGGTTAATCGATTTTACTCTTACGACTCACACTAATTTTGTGGCTTTTTACAGTGATATGGGAATTAACGAATGGGAAAAAATAATAATGTATAAATGTCGCCGGTTCAAATCCCAGGGCACACTTCTAACTATTCGAAGTCAAACGTGTACGTATTGACACTATCACCACGCACAAAATGGTTAAGGAAAACATCGTGATCTGCCAGAATTTAAGTGATATTATGTAATGTAATATGATATTATAATATGTAAAGTTAATCGCACTCTCGTTTGTAGAGGAAGCGTGCCCTGCAGTGGTACGTATATGGGTTGATACATGGGAATTTACATTTTGTTATTTCGAAGGATAAAACATTTACTTAGTAGCATTCCTATATTATTAGTAACTAGCGGCCCGGCCCAGCTTCGCCTGGGTGGAGATCTTCTTTCACTCCACTCAACACCTGAAATTTCTAGTATTACATCTATAGCAATAGTGCATTATCCCGATCACTCAGTAAAATACCAAATTTGAATTTCTTAACTTTGTTACGATGGTAATGGTGCAATTCGGTGCAAAAAAAAAAACAGGAATTTGTGATCGATATGGCGATAGGCTTCCTATCACAAACTGGGACGAATACATGACAAAACGTGGATCCTGGTTGCACCTCTACCTACCCAAAAAAAGCATGAAGTGAAGTCATGCATGCTCGTCTAGCTACTCATTGCAATAAAAAAAAAACAATCCGACCAATAACTAAATACTTTAAAATGGCTGCCAAAATTTTCCGATTCCAACTGTGAATTCAGATTATTTAAACGAAGGGTTCCTCAGATATCAATTTTGGAACCAACCAGATCAATAGCAAAAAAGTTCAAACCACAAAATTTCGATTCTGACTCCAAATTTAGATTATTCGAACAAAAGGTGTCTCAGATATTGATTTCGAGACCAATCGGATCAATACCAAAAAATGTTCAAAATGGCGGCCACAAATTTTGGTTCTCTCTCCCCTCCGTCCAGTCTATAGATTATTTACATAAAGAGTAAATAATTCAAAGCTATAGGTACGTACCGATACGTACCTATACGTCCCATCCTTTCTCTTCATTATCCATACCGTCTTATAGCGTGCATTTACATTTCTTCCTATCAAATCTGTCAGCTATCTCAGTCCTCTCCCGTGCCTCTCACTCTATTATATCCTATTTATCCATATCCAAGTAGTGTGCCTTATAAATCTCTTACATTTAACACTTTAGCAGTTTTGATTATCCATACAATATTCCATCCCTTATTTCACCCCCACTATGCTGTTTTTCCAAAAATAGTACGCCATTACTTTTTACTCACACACACGCACGCCCACGCACACAAAACATACACTATTAGCACATTTTTACACACACACATGATTAATAATTCATGTAGTAACAATTATATTTACGGGAAGACACAGGCAACGCCTAATTTGAAAACCCATGCAATATTCTCCATAATTATGTAAAATTGTTATTTTAATAATGATTTTTCATTTTCAAGTGACATTCTATCTTGAAAAGAAGTAAAACTTTTTGCGTGTGAATATTATTAATTTTATTGTCCTATATTTATGTAGCTTTATAATATATTCTCTTTAGTTTACACAAAATAAATTTCTGAACGCATGCATTAATATTTGACAACCAATTTAAAGGTCAATCGCTTTTCATTACTGTCATTAATTTACATCTTTAAAATCTAAAATTCGCCATTAATAGAATATTGTGGATATATGTTGTCGATTCGAAACCTTTATTTAAATACGTTCTTTAATTTGAGGGAAGAGTTTACCGTATCGACGGGATGAACATGAAATGTTTGACAGTTACGAACCCATGAACAGTTTGTATGAGAAAATGTTAATAAGCTAATAGAAACTCAGGAAACCGGGAACGTGATAAAAAGTATCCTATGTCCTTCTCCTGGTTCTAAGCTACCTCCCTACCAATTTTCAGCCAAATCAGTTCACCCATTCTTGAGTTATAAGTAGTGTAACTAACACGACTTTCTTTTATATATATAGATTTGCATTCTTAGATCTAAGTTCGCACTGAAGTAAATTGATAACAATGCCCTAGATTTTTTATTTTTTTTACATAAATTAATCATTCACACGATAAGTGCCAAAAGTTAAGTTAAAATTGCAATGAAAAGTAAACCAAGGTAAAATATTTATGGTTTTTGCAGTCCATTCAATTGCTCTTATCTAGGCACCGAAATATCAACATTTGAAAACTATCTGTAATCCAAAATTGATTGGTTTCGGCGGGATTTTTTTCCATTCGTTACGTTCCGTTTATTGCACCTTGAACGGAGTAAAGTGAGGCCAATGTCAAAAGTTTTCGCGGGTCGCTAACATTATGCAATTAATGAAAAAGGATCGCATAATGTTATATAACCTTTAGTAAAATGGGTGTTAAATATTATTTTTAACGTTTTCGCACTTGAAGTTTAGAACCTCACGCATAACTTAATGATAAAATACTTGAACTCTCTGACTGCCTCGGTGGCGTAGTTTTATTAGGGTACGGTTACAAAGCTGAGGTCTCGGATTCGAATCCCGGGTTGGGCAAAATGATATTGGATTTTTCTATTCATTATCAGCCCAGAGTCAGGAATTTGTGCCCGATATCATCGTGGGACGGAAGATACAAGGCGAAATGTGGGTGCCGTGGCACCTCTGCCTACCCCTTCTGGATAAAGCCGTGAGTTTATGTATGTATGTATTATATACTTGAACAATAAAATAAATTTGCTTAAGCAGCCATACTGGTGAAAATAACTATCATGCTTAAATATTTTCTGGAATAAGTAATAAATCACGTTTCCGGTGGTTATGATTTTTTACAAAGATATATTACGAGATCCAGCGACTCATAATAATTTTGAACTTAGGCACTCGTGGTGGCCTGTTGGTAAACGCACTAGTCGCGGCACACCTCTGACTTATCCGAGTCATGTGTGTATTGATAGTCAATCAATCAGGAAAATATCGTGAGGAAACCTGCATACCATACCGATTTATAAAATTTATATATATTTATATTTAATACTTATAAAACGCTGTAAATTTTCTGTTTGAATGTGCTCATCTCAAAAAATACTGGGTTGAAATAAAAGCATCCCGGAAAAACTTTTTCACGATGCGGATTCGCGGAGTATATTAGTTATTTAAATACGCTAAACCCATAGTTAGTACGTTCCTATAATATGTAGAGTAGCAGACGAGACAGTCCCAATGTCAATACACTTAGTACTAATTTAAATACCTATGGACGCCGTTTACGTGAAAATGACACGGCCTTCACACTTTCCGTATAAAAGTATAAGTAAACATTATACATATGACTAGAGTTTTAAAGTATGTAATATGAAATCTGATATGAAACTACTGCTCCAGACGTATGGTTTTGCTGGTTTTTTGTAAATAATGATAGTCGATAGAAGGCGCGTAGAAATATCACACAGAGCGCTGTTATAAAGATCATTCAATGAATAGTAAAAAATATACTTGGCATGTAAGCAATAGTGAGGCCCCCTTGACGTGACAAAAAAACTAAATATTAATTACTTCACTAAATTATTCCACAAATTTACGAGCGCCTCCTTAACTTATTACTAAATTCACGAAATACTTTCTCAACTTCACACTATTTGTCGATTTCTTTTACATTTTATACATATTTAAGAATATATGGGATAGGTTCGTCTATGCTTATGGTTCGTGTTGTACTAGGCTTAATTCCAGCCCCAGGTAAATCAAATATTTTAAAATCAGAAATCAAATAAATTTGTTGTGTATGTTTTTAAACTTTAAAACTGTGAAAGAATTCTATATAACGGAGATTTCGCAAAAATATACATAAATGGATTTATTTTAATGTTATTTAAAAAACAAACGCGTCGTGTAAAAGATTAACATTTATTTATTACATCTCGGTAAATATAACGGCAATTGACATTTTTCAATAATCTATTTTAAATTCTACCTATTTGCATTTTACGTAATGCCAATGCCCTCGTGATTTTAAACGTATTTTTTTGTACTTTATACTTTTTTAAATAGAAATAAACGAGCATGCTATTCGGCTAATGGAAAGCGATACGGCCGATCATGGACAGTAAAAAAAACAAAAAACTACACCATGAATCATAAAGCAATGCTTGACATTCCACTGCGCTCGCCATCACGACACATATGATATTAAGCGTCAATATGACCAGTAGTTACTCTGGCTACAATGTCCTTCAAACCGTAACACAACAGTGTGTTTACACTGCTGTTTGTAGTGAGACCACATCTGTGTGTAGAATTAGCATCTAGAACTACGCAATCTATTTTATTTATATTTTTTCTAGATATACCGGGTATCTCAAGACTGCTACCGAAAACGAAGCCGGGTGGTAGTTTTAGTGGCTACAAACACAATGCAATTAAAAAATTCGCCTAGAAACGCGACAATTATTTTTTATGATTTTTTAAATATCGTTATTTTTGGGTGGTAAATCCATAGTTTTTGCTAAAATTATAATTTAAACTCTTTTATACCTTAGAGTATTTATAAATAAAAGGGTATACACTATTATTTTAGGAAAAAATGTATTCACCACCCAAATATGGCCATAGGAAAAAAAATAACAAAAAAAAAATTGTCGCATTTTTTTGCAACTTTTTCTGTTGCTTTGTGTCTGAAGTCGCTTAAACTACCACCCGGCTTTGTTTTCGGTAGCAGTCTTGATATACCCTGTATATATCAGAAATCCTCTAGAAGTCTAGCACAATCTATTGATGATGGCAAACAAGCGTGAATCCCACACATACGTACTTATTAATAGAATACTTACAGTGGCGTAACTACACCATCGGGGGCCCGTGGCAAAATCATCGGATGGGGGCCCCCCTTTTTGTATGGAGAGGAAAACTGTTAAGCTTATTTTCCGATACCCTGGAGAAGACCGAAAGGAATATATGTGTCACTGGCCTGCTAGTAAATTGAGGCCGAAGCGGGTCCCTAACAAAAACTCTACGCTAGCATACCGAATAAAACCCAAACCTCCGCATTTCGATCGGTACTACACATCTACTAGTCGAGTGGGTCGGAATGTGTCCCTACAGTGGTTCTTAAGATGTTCGCCCCGGAGATTACACCCGTACTCACGCGTCTTTTCTATTAAAACAACCTAGGCTTCATGGAATATCGCCCATGTTCATCCGATCCCCAAGAAGGGTGACCGGTCGGATCCTTCGAATCACAGACCAATTGCTGTCACATGCTGACTCTTCAAGTTCTTGGAGCGAGTTATAAATATGCAGCTCTTGACGTATCTTGAGGATCACCAACTGAGGGTCGTTCGGATGGTGATCTTCTCGTTAATCTCACCCACCATCAGGTGGAGGCATTGGATAGTGGGGGTGAGGCGATTTTGGCCTTGAAATTGTCATCTAGTGTGGCATGCCGTCGTTTTGGTCTGTTTTTGCCTGGTATTTCAACCTGAGGAACTCTGAAAGTAAATCATATTGGACGCTTTTGCATCGAAACCATGACCATTAATTCTGGTGTTCCATAAGGCTCGGTGCTTTCGCCGACCCTATTTATCCTCCATATCAATGACATGTTGTCTATCACCAGCTGGCATTGCTATGCAGATGCTAGTGCAAGTTAGGCAAGATACATCTGACTACAGAATCTCTATCAGGGATCCGTTAAGGAAATATGGTCTCAAATTTTATCAGAAATTGAGATCTCTATAGGGCAGGCCTCTCAATGGGGTAAATTGAACATAGCACAATTTAACCCCACGAAGATATAATTATGCTTGTTTACAAACAAGAAGACCCCTTTTGTCACTCTCTCTAAGCATCCGAGAGTATTCATTGATCTGAATTATTGATAAAATTGCAGTTTAGGTGTCATTTGGAAGGCAAGGGCAAATTGGCCAGCAAAAAGTTAAGGATTCTTAACAGAGACAAGCAGTGCTTTTCGCCGGATCATCGGTTATTGCTCTATAAATGCGACGATCCGGCACGACGTGGAGTTCTGCTCTCACCCCTGCGTAGAAGCCCCAAAATACCAGCTCGACCCACTTGACTCATTACAGCGCCGAGCTCTTCGAATCATCGATAATCCCTATCTCACGGAGAATGTGGAGCCGTTGGGATTGCAGTGAGACTTTGGGTCTCTCTGTATAATCTATCAATTGTTCCACGGAAAGTGTTCTGAGGAAGACGGTGCCACTATCGCTATTCTCCCATCACACTTCCCGTCACCGCAGTAGAATTCATTCTTTCTACCTGGAAACTATCCCTTCCCGGGAAGTTTCCAGTGTTCTTTTCTACCACGCACGTGCAAGTTCTGGAATGAACTCCCTGCTTCGGTATTCCCTGATCACTATAACCTATCCTTCTTTAAACTAGGCTTTAAGAAAGTGCTCTCCTTACGGTAGGAAGCGACTTCATTTTGGTGGATCCCTGGATCTGCAAAAGTCTATGAGCGGCGGTGACCGCTGACCGTGAGGCGGGCTATATGCTCGTTACCTGCAGGCCATAAAAATAACTCCACAACGAGACCAATTAGTCGTCGTAATATCTTTCCTACGTGGGCGAAGCCCAAACGCAGCAATGGTGATGGGGCCCCCTCAGAAGCCTATTTTTTTTTTTTTATTGCCATGAATGGCGAGACGAGCAAGCCGTTCGCCTGATGGTAAGCGATACGACCGCTCATAAACAGTAGAAATATTCCACTGCACTCGCCATCCTGAGACATAAGATGTTAAGTCTCAATATGTCCAGTAGTTGCTCTGGCTACAATGTCCTTCAATCCGAAACACAACAGTGCATTTAAGCAGTGTTGTTTCACGGGAGAAATAGACATTGCGGTGGTACCTACCCAGATGGCCTCGCACATATGAGAGACCTACCACCAGTAATATTGAAGTTTCGTTCTTTTTTAAACCAAATCCGCACTATAGTCTGTACATAATAGTTAAAAAAAAGTTAGTAAAATTCGTGTAAATCTAGAAAACTATTTATTATTATTTTTATGTATCAAAAATAAACCTTGGTATCTTTAATGGAAACTAAGAAAATAATTTTTGATTATCAATTTTGTTGGTAATAAATTGGCTAGGTTCTTCTCTTCTTACGGCCTCTCGGGCTTGAGAGGCCAGGCCGCCGGGGGCCCCTAAGGTCGGGGGCCCGTGGCATTTTGCCCACTATGCCACCCTATTGTTACGCCACTGAATACTTATAAATTTTAGGTATCGAGTGTTTTGTCTTCGCTCATACAAAATTCACAAGCCGTTGGAAATAAATACTCCCAACTGTCACATACATAGTTCTGACGCGACATTAAGATCAATTAAGTCTTGTGTCGCGGGTATCAGAAACCACGAGAGAATTTTAGGTGTCAGAAACACCCAGACTCGAAACAAATACTTGTGGGCCACACAAACATTTCTCTCAGTTCGGGGATCGAACCCGCGGCCTCTCATTTCACAGCCGACGTCTAACCAACTGCGCCACGGAGGCTGTCAAGGGACAAAACATTTGACAACTAATAGAGGTTTTAAAATTGTCTATGGCTGTTCGATAATAGCCTATATACTGATTTGAAAATTTTCTCGTGCCCATGACCTCAAGGTGCATAAAATTAAACATATTTATGATTTTCAGCGTTATGTAATTGTTAACATTCTGTTGGGTCACAACGTTTGGTAACAATAACAATGCAAACATCAGGCGGTCAGGGCCTGGTATGTTTACATGGCGTTATGTAACTAACCAATATACTTAGAACGAACTAGTGGTTTCAACTAGGATACCAAAATATTACATTGTAAATTAAATGTTTTTTTGCTCACACACTGGGAAATAGCTATAAAATTTACAAAAAGTCGCGTCTCGCGGTAGGCTTTAAGTTTCCAATAGTTCTATGTTAAGTAATTATCATATATTATGTTTAAAAATGAGAACCGAAAGAAAGGAAACTATCAATATTTTTTGCAAACAATCGGGCTTCCATACAAACGGCCTACCTTGCGATAGTTCGTTCAACTGTTGTTTCCGGTCAAATAAGCCCACTTCTTGTTTGTTATATCCAAATAATTTTGGCGGTAAATGAAGCCGAAAAGGGGTAGTATTGGGGTTTTAGTAATCGGCTTATTGTTTTTGTCAGTTATGATGGAGCGAATAAGGTTTATGAGACGAAACTTGAAAAGAAAATTATTTTGGTTAGATTGCAGATTATTTGACTGTCAGTGTATTATTATGAACTTACTACACTATTTGAAAAAATAAATTGGATGAAGAATTACAAAAATAAAATTTGAAAGGAATTAGAAAATAACATTTGTGTATTTTCCCTGAAAAATGTCTTCGATTTATTTTAGGTACTCAAGTGTCATATTATCACAGCGATTAAAAAAATAATGATTTGAATAATAAAAAAAACAATTTCCTTTTTACTCTTCTTTCTTTTACGTCCATCCAAAGGTAGCCTGGAAGAGATTGTTTTGTGCAATAAGGTCGCCGATAGTACTTATTTTAAATTTAGTTTTAATCTGTTTTTTTCCTGGTGTAAAATAAAGAATATAAATATATAAATAAGCAATATAGATTTAGAGAATTAATAGCGGCGGCATAGATAGCTAAACTAGGTGAGGAAACACAAAGCCCAAAGTTTAATCTTTGTACCGAGACAAATATATTTTGTTTCTTAAAGGTGGTGGAGCTAAGATACTTATTGCTTCCTAGTAGGTACCCGTTACAAAAGTAACATATTGCTATGAATTCGGGAATGAATCCTATATCCAAAATCCGACCGAAAACAAAGCCAAGTGATAGTTATAGTGACTTGAAACACACTGAAACTAAAAGTGACATTCAATATATATTTCTTATCTCATTAACTATCGTCATATTTGGGTGGTTAAAACGTAGTATTTCCTAAAATAAATAGTGCCCTAGGTATTTTAAAAAAAAATTGCTTATTGTCTGTACTCAGTTTTGCCAAAAGTATCACCTGGCTTCGTTTTCGTTCGCAATTTGTACACCCCATATAAACTGTTGAATGTATTTATCACATATCACAATAAACATAAGTTTCCTTGTAAAAGATAAACTTATCATCGATTTGTTTACCTTTTACTTCAATAGGTCGCAATTTAACTTAAATCATTTGGTATCAATCTTAAATGCATGTCGTAATTCGAGGATTATGGAGATGTTTTACACTAAAAGGGTACGAATTACGATTAACGTAGATAAATGTTGTCTGAAACCAATTTATGAGTTTTGTAGGAGCTGTATCTGCAATCTTTTTACAAGCTTTTATTCTTGAGGTATTTGAACATTTGTATAAAATTATGAAATCAGAGTGGTCATAAACATGATTCACTTACGAAGAAGACATAGTGATTTTATATATGTTAACCCTTTTTTGAAGTTAAACTTCTAATATAGATGTGATTTGAAAATTTATGAAACGAAAATACGACAAAAGTTCTTACGTATCAAAGTATCAAATAAATCGTATTTCTTTCTTTCTTCTGTTTAAATAATTATCTTGTTTTTCTATTATATAACAAAAATAACACAATTGAACTTGGATAGTGACACAAAAGTATAATTCATAACATAAATAAATATACCCAGCAGTCGCACACATAATCCTGACCTAAGGCAAAGACAAGTTTCGTGTTATAATCAGAAACTTTAGTCGTTTTTGTGTAACAAATAATATTTTTCTTGGTGTGAGGATCGAACCCAAGACCACTCGTTTCTCAGCCGGCTTTCAAGCAACTGCGTCACAGTGGCTGTATACAATACTCCGACTATCCGTCGTCTTTATAAGTATTTATTTGTTATCCCTATTAAAATAATAAAGATAAATAAACAAATAACTACAACTAACAGTCACATACATAGTTATGACCCAACAGTGTAGGGTCATAACTGTACTGTGTAGGGCCTACACTAAGATCGAGTCTTGTGTCGCGGGTATCAGGAACTACAAGAGACTTTTTGGTCTCACAAACACCCAGACGCGAAACTAAACCTATGGTTCACACAAATATATATTTCGGTGCGGGGATCGAATCCGCGGCCTCGTGTTTTACAGGCGGCGCGGCGCGGCGTCTAGCCAACTACACCACGGATGCTGTCACGAATGAAGACTTCAAAGTTATTACTATACATTAATATATAAGTAGTATGTACATATGCCCTTGCACAATACCTTGATTCTATAACATATTATCTCCCAAGTGTGACAAATTATGACGCAACTACAATACCGTTTTTTTCAAAGAAGCAAAGGAAATGCACATCAAACATAATTAATGTGAATGCCTGGCTGTATTCAGTGCATTAACAGATGCCACACTAGGCGCTTTGTTGAACAGCCTTGCATTGTCAACCATTGTTACAGCATTTTGTTATCTATAAGAGATGTAATATGTAATGGATAAAATAATTAGTAGATGCCTATGCATATTATCATGTTGTCGCAATTGTTTTAATTTTTTACTTCATAACTGGTCAATGATTTGGGTAAAAAATGGTTTGGGTAATGATGATATTTTGATGAGCTGGCTTTAAGGTATCGGTGTCAAATATTGATTTATGTAAATTGTTATATTTGCTAAGTTGGATAAAAACAAAAAATAAACCCGAGAGACACGAAATGTTCCTTTTGTAACGATTTTGACAGCGTTCTATAATATGCCTTTGGAGATGCTTTTGAGGCATAATTACAGAGGTTAAACAATTGTTTGTGTAACAAATATTCCAAAAATTAAGCGTTTAATCTTGTCTTGTTAAACTAGTGAGAATACATTATTTTCTTTATATTGTTAATGGAGTTTCCTGGTTTATTCTACGCTAGTAGTGTTTTGGGAGAGTCCAGCAGAACGTATTTATTATACCTATATCTTCGAGATTTAGTTTTTGTGTTATGGAAAACCTGGTAATAAAAAAATATGGTTTCTCATTTTACCTCCTTGGTCGCTGATCGCGCTTTTTTTATTTTATTTACACAGATTCACACAAGCAGCAGAATTTTCCGAATCGAACCTAAGTCAATACGATCTGCCCCCACCATAGTCGCAACGAGTATTAACTAAAGAGAAAAATATCCATAACTAATCCATAAAAAAAGTATATTTTTATAACCAAGGCATCATAATGTCAGTTTTTTTTAACAGTCACATAGTTCCTTTGCTTGTGTTGCCAAATTTTGTTTTTTAGTTTTATTTATTGCCTAATTAACATTAACACGAGACGGTAAGTTGTTAAGTATAATTTTTAATTACTGCCCGCAGTTCCTACAATTGTCCGCCAGCGATCTACCGTGGATAGACAAAGCACTCGGATTAAATTAGCCACCATTGTTTTTTTAAACTTTTCGCATAATTTAAGTTGCGATTAGATTTTAATGTAACTAGCATTGCTTACAGTTTTAAATAGTGAAGACATGGGTAATTTATTACGTTCCTTTACTGATGAAAAAAGACGCGTGAGATATTGGGTACCTAAGTACATATGTCTAGTAAACGTGTACCTATTTTTTCATTATAGAAAGTTGAATTGTTTAAAGGTCTATACCATAAAATTTAAATTCGACTTTTAGTTTATAGTTATTTTGTATAAGTACTTAATATGTAAAATCCATGGAGTTATTAAGTACTAACTCCATGGTAAAATCTCATGTGATTTGTCCGGGATTTCTATTTTGCCCTTATTGAATCTGGTCACGCTTTATCACATTTTGTGAGCAAAATATGCTCGACGAATTGTGCATGGCACTACTGTTACTTCTGCTTACTCCTTCGGGATTATAGACGTTAACTTTTACAAAGTGTAAATGTGAGTAAATACGGATTTTTTGAATCAACCCATATTATATTAAATTATACTTCTAGTCAAAGGAATAAGGAAAATATGATTGTACGGGCAGGAAACATAAAAAACTATTAATTAGGAATATCAATTACATCTACAGAGCTCATTTAAATTTAATAATTTATGTTTTTGACCCAAACTGCCAAAACATCACATAATTATATTTCTCAGTTCCGTGTCGTATTTTTTGGCTGTATATTTAAATTTCCTTAGACAGAATATGGCGTGTAAGTAAAATCTATTATTGTAATTACCGTGTGCTACCATCGGAATATAATGCCGTTTCTATACGCGATCCATTGTTCACAACACAATCAGTAGTTTTTGTGGGGTTTTATCAATCTGTACAACGCGCGGGTGCATTCGGCAGAAGTTGATGGGAGTCAAAATGAACGTATCCGTAATGAGGTGACTTTGTATTTACAATTTCGTACTTGTCGACTGGCGATAAGTATTGTTCACGTATCCTTGGATGGACTATTTTAATTTGAGTGGTATTAAAAAAGGATTAATATAAAAATATTGCACTCTTAATCCTTCGTCCTAATTACGGCTCTGTGCAACGATAAATAAATTGTGCTATATTAAGTAATGATAATGATGTATGACTATTAGCACGTTAAATAACATTTTTGTCGTCCAACAGCTACTATAGGTCGCAAAGGTCGAAACGCCGGCCGAAAATTAGAAGGCTGCAGATTCCAAGTCCGGCATAAAAAAAAATGTTTTATCAATGAAAACATGTAAGTGTTAGTATTTTGCAGTCAACATTTAATCACCGGTGTTTATAGTGGTGTATATGTTTAAATCTTAGTACACATTTTTAGATTCATTATATAAACATTTAGCAAGGAAAACCCGCAATCTTTAACGTTAACGCCAATTACTTAACCACTGCACCAATCGAAGATTTTTCCGCTTTTTTCCGCATATAATATTTAAATTAAAAAAATCACGAAATACAATCACCACCAACCCTATCCAGTTTTATAAACTGTGTAAAGATTACAATTAAAAAGTTTGTGTGTTTAAAAAAATACGTAAATTAAGGCAATACGATAAAATAATTAAAACTCCCACTAACCGGTACATAGCTTCGATGCTCACTCACACAGGACTCACAAGATACAAACACGGCAGATGCGGCGCCTGCCTCTTATAAACAACTTATTTATACAAAACGACACTGTAAAATACCCGGTGATGGATGTTTTTTTGGCGGGAAACGGTAAACGACTAAGGCACTGCGCCGTACAGCCACCGCGCAAACATGGAGGGGCGTGGGATATTTGTCTACATCCGAGGCTTTATGAACTTGAAAACTTTTCTCACGAATTGTTTGAGGAAAATTTGATGTGGCGGAAAATAATAAAAATTGTATGTATTAAAAATTATGTTTGATGTTGATGTTTTGTACAAACCTTAATTAGTGATTATATTACTTGCATTTATATTCTGCAGAGCTGTAAAAAAGATGCGGATGTATGAAAAATACCAAAAGATAAACCAATTCACAGCCAATTTTAAAATTTTTGCTTGTATTATGACAGAAATTTTAATAAAAATAAAGAAAATAATTCTTATCACCATTCGGACAAAATCTATTGAATATTTATTTTAGCGCCATTATCATGGTCATCCTTTTGAAACTCCGAATGCCAAATGTATCTATATGGAACGATCACCCTGTATAGTGATTGATTTTGAGAGACTAGCTAGTACCTACAGTCCTACATAGGGTGTATCAAGACTGCTACCGAAAACAAAGACGGTTGGTAGTTTTAGTGACTTCTGACGCAACACAACAACGGCAAAGATTTTTTTTATTATTTTTTTCCTCTCGTCGTATTTTGGTCGTAAATATATAGTTTTTTCTAAAATATAATTTATAAATAGTGTACACACTTTTATTTTTATGGATGCTATGATACAGGTTTAAATTATAATTTCAGCAAAAACTATGGACTTAGATACCACCCAAACACGATGATTTAAAAATTATTGCCTTTCTTTGCGATATTAGTTGCATTATGTTTGTAATCACTAAACCTACCACCGTACCCGGCTTCCTTTTCGGTAACAGTCTTGATATACCCTGTATATTATACTGTACTATATTCTATTACTACATTATTGTCTAAATAATTCCAATATTTTTTATATTGTTAGATCATTAGTTGATAATGTAACTGTTCTATACGTTAATAGTTATTTTTAATTGCATATTAAGTGTCGTGATCTTGCTCGCAGTTATAAAGGTTGACCACAGATATTTCCAAAGGCCGTTTATTATATACATACTATTTTGTCAAAAGACATCATCGTATCCTATGATTGCAAAGCTGAGGTCTCGGGTTTGAATCCCAGGTGGGGCAAAGTGATGTTGGATTTTTCTACTCAGTATCAGCCTGGAGTCAAGATTTGTGCCCGTATGGCAATAGACTCATCCCCTATCACATCATGGAACGAAATACACAAGGTGAAACGTAGGTGTCCTGGTAGCACATCTGCCTACCCCTTCTGGGAAAAAGGCGTGAGTTTATGTATGTACGTACCTTAGTACAACTAGGTACGCCACCGAGGCAGTCGTAAGTAGGTATCCGAGGTTATTTATTTTTTATATTTATTGAATCCATAAAATGTCATACATTGTTTAGATTCAGTCACTTTTTTTTTTCACTACCACCCTGTTCACAAGGCTGTTTTCGCCAGAGAAGAACGGGCAAGAAACTCTAGCGTTGCTCTTTTCAAAATAAGTTTACAATACAGTGATTATACAGGATTTGCAATTCAGAGCAGTTCATAAATAATTTATAATAATAAATAATTTATAATTTTACTGTACGGCTGAGTGTTATGTTTCATTCCCAAGCCTTACTATCTTCTAAGTATTCTGAAATTGTATAGTATGCCTTATTACATAACTGTCGTTTTATAATAGATTTAAATTTATTTATAGTTAAGGCTTTTATGTGAGTGGGAACTTTATTATAGAAGTGTATACAGTAACCCTTAAAAGATTTGCTAATTTTCTGGAGCCTCGTCTTATGACTGACTAGGTTATTTCTATTTCTAGTATTTCTGTCATGAATATCGCTAACCTTTTGAAATTGTTCTATATTCTTGTGGACATACATTAGATTAGCAAATATAAATTGTGATGCTACTGTCATTATATTTATTTCCTTGAATTTTTCTCTCAGCGATTGCCTGGAGCCTAACGAATAAATAGATCTTATGGCTCGCTTTTGAAGAACAAAGATGGTATTAATGTCAGCAGCACCACCCCACAGCAAAATTCCGTAACTCATTAGGCTATGAAAGTAAGCAAAATAGACCAATCGAGCCGTATCAATGTCAGTCAATTGGCGAATCTTGCCCACTGCAAAAACTGCAGCACTCAGTTTTTTGAGCTAGCGCAGTTATGTGGGGACCCCATTGAAGCTTATGATCCAATGTGATTCCCAGGAACTTAGTAGTCTCCACAAGGCTCAACACATCCCCATTCATAAAAATGTCGGCATTAACTTTTTTGACATTAGGTGTTACAAACCGAATACATTTCGTTTTTTGACTATTCAACAGTAAATTGTTAATGCCAAACCAATGTACAGTCAGCAACATAAGTCGCTGCACACTTCACATTTTTTGATAACCTTTTTATGAATTAAAATTTGTACGTACTACTCTGTAGTCGTAAAATATAACCAAGTAAAGTCATCTATGCCGAGAAGTGTCATACGATATTGAGAATAATTATTATTTTGGATGATAAGACAATTCCAAATCTCGTGAATGTGTAGCGACTTATGTTGTTGACTGTACTATTTTTGAGAGAGTGTGGTTTACTTCGTCAAGAATTGATTGATGTCGTTTAATTTTAAATATTAATGAAGTATCATCAGCAAACAACACTAAAAAAGATCGGAGTCGGAAGGATGAAGGTCGTTTCCAACTGGTCGCTCTTAAAATCTTTATACATAGATAAAATCACGCCTTTTTATCAGAACGGGTAGGCAGAGAGATGACCTGGTAGCAACCAGGTCACCCACGTTTCGCTTTGCATGCTCCATCCCACAATATGGTGAAGGCGAGCATGTCCCGGGTATCCCCATTTTGGGCACAAATTCTTGATTGATAATGTATATGGAGAAATCCAATAATTATCCTTTTAGCCGACCCTATTCGACCCCGAGACCTCAGCGTTGTAATATCAGGACGGAATCAGGAATTTGTGCCGATATGGTGATAGGCTCGCCCCCTATCACATAATGGGACGGGCCATGGCGAAATATGGGTGTCTTGGCAGCACCTCTATCTACCCCTTCTGGGAAAATGCGTGTGTTTATGTAGGTATGTCTAATATGACGGGATGCCTTAATTTTTTTAACATGAGCTATGACGTTGGCCTATTTCTCTCTCTGTCTCCCTTTCTCTGTCACATTTACGTAATTACTCTAGCTTCACTGTTGTGTTCACTGTTCACCCTACATTCTACTGGTAAATGTAAGAGTTGCACACATTCTGGACACAATGCCCGCTCCAGTGTAATACCTCAATGAATTCTCATAATATAGTTTATCTTAGGTGGTAGAATAAATATTGTTTGAAATGAAATAATGTTCAACATTTTATAATTTATGGATTCAATAAATTACTTTAACTTTATTTAAATATTTGGCTTACAGAGCAACTAAATAATAAACTGTTTAATTTTATCCATAGGTGATTAGCCCTCGAGCTATAAATCGTGAGAAAGTGGGTTCGATTCCCGCATCGACAAGTATTTGTTGTAGGTTTGGATGAAACAAGACTTTTATCTCGGCGTGGGTTTAAAACTATGTGACTGTTGGGTGTATTTAATATTTATTTATATATTATGCGTGTCAATACGTAGGAATTTTACCTCCTTTTTTTGTAGCTTTCATTAATATTTTCCCAATGTGAGTATTTGCTTAATTAAAGGAGAAATTGTCGTCGACGAATTTGTAGTCCGTTCCCGGTATTCATTCTGTGCTAAACGAAACCAGTCTTACCTTTATCAGAATCGACAGCAGAGAAAATAATAAGCACAATGTAAAACACGCAGTTTTGGCGGGAACCATGGTTCCCGCCAAAACTGATGTTGAACTGATGTTGGATCATGATCCAACGATGGGAATACACAATTGGCAGATTTTTTTTATAGTTTTAGTTTATTAGTAGGTAATAATAATGTATACAATAATCATGTTTAAGCCCCCAAACAATTTGAATAATAATTTTAATAATATAATATTGAGAAAAAAACATTGAATAAAATATCTGTTTCTTAAAATCCATGAAATTTTTAAAACTTATCCCACACGTGATTCATCGTGGTCGCAAAAATCGAAGCAATTCAGTGCATGCAGACACAAAAAAAGGAAAAGGAACGTACGCCCTACGCGATTTGTAAAAAATGTGTTACTTGTCGTCGTCATCTTGTCGTCCATCTCTTTATTGCGGCAATTACGCTACAAAAATAAATATATTATGTAGACCTATATTTTTTTTCTGCAATCTTGGTGTCATTAAGTTAATTTAATGCGTATAATGGTAAACGCAATAGCGTGCCGAAGTAATATCGATTGTAAAATCGGATCTATTTAAATCTTTAATTCTCGCCATTCATTGCGGTCCTGCTTATTTACATTTTAAAAGCAGAAGGACCCGGGAATATTAGAAGGAGTAAACGTGTTCTGAAACAAATGAAACTCTTAGTTAGGACCGAGATGAAAGTTACCACGAATCTAGATCTCCTTATGCTATAAAACTATGAAGAAAAGGATATAACAGGATACAAATTGTAAATCCTTTCATTTGTGTCTCATTCCGAGGTCATAGTTAGTGTCTTCCAACTAATTATGGCAATGTTATGTCTTTGTATCTTCGTAGCAACTGGGGAAATTATACAAACACTCAGCGTACTGGTTACCATGGAATGAAATGCATTTATATCGAAATAGCATCGATTAAACCCCATTGTAATGCGGGGCGGGTACTAGGAGATCAGGTAGGCCAGTGGTGCACACTTGCCAGGCCCTAACGGGTATTATAACTAGGCTGGCGTGAATTAAACGCATTCTCTCGCTTTTTGAAGTACTAATGATACCGGGTAACTATGTTACAAGGGAATAATTTAGACTTTTTTTTAACTGCGACGCACTGGCCATTTCAAGCCTATTAGGTACGTGAACAAAAAAATTAATAGGCAGCCTGCGTGGCGCAATTGTTTATAAGCCAGCTGTGAAACGAGAATCAGTAGGTTCGATTTCTGTAATTTGATGTATGATGCTTTTTTTGTGTTTAGTTTTACTATTGCGACCAAAAAAACTGCATAGTGTTTCAGATCCACAATAAGACGCATTTTTATACGTCGCTTAATTAACCACCATCTCGTAGTACAATAATATATGAAATTAAAAAAGGAACCCATTCGAATTCATGCATTCAACATTTTTTACCCTTTTTACTACAACCTACCAGGGATTCTTTATCTTTATATCCTGACATCACGATTCGCAATTATAGGTTATGGTCGGAACAAGTCCTGTCTGGATCATAAAAAATATTTTTGTACGGTGCAAGGCCGCATGGGTGCATGGTCATTGCCCACGATACTGCGTAGACGAGAACATTGCGCTTGTACATCAACAAAAGTAATTCTTGTAATTTCATATAGCACTTAATAGTCGTACAATAAGATTACCAAGATGGTGCAAGGTAATTAAATTTCACTACTATTTCAGTTCTTACAATCTGATTGCGACGCGAGAAGTTTAAAGTTCTACCTTAGAGTTATAAATATTCTAGGTATTCTACTAGAAACTATGAATTCCATTTCTGGTCTATAAAGTCTGCAAAGGTCCCTTTGAATTTTCACGTCATAGTTAATATTTACTTTAAGCTTGGTGGTCTTATAGTATATACTTAAACCTTGTTACATTGATTTCGATGAACATCATCGTGTCAAAAGATAACAAATAAATTATTAAAGGCATTTTCCTGTACTTGTAACTTCTCAAAATCGCATTTTTTTATAATTAAAAACATTCAGATTTCTTAAATATCCAAAAATTTAAAAGTTCCTTTCCTTTTTCTAAATACTACTCGAAACCTTTATAGACCTACCATAGTCATAGTATAAACTGCTATTCCAGCCAATCAGATGTAAAAAAATAATTTAGGTAAACGAAGAAACTAACCCAACTCGATTGTAAATAAATATTATTTTCCTTGCAAACATCACTTTACCCTCAATGAAACAAAAATACCAGAACAGCCGCGCTTCCCAAGATAGTTCATAGATGTCGTCGTCGATATCTTTATCTAATTCGTATACATTGGAAACCGCTCGAGTCTGGGGGGTTACTCTATAAAACGATACAAACTTCGAATGTTCGGACGCCGAACGTAAAACTTCATTTCTTTTCATTTCTTTTCTAATGCTGGTAATAAATGTATAGTAAGGTACCAGGATAAGCCATAGGAAATATGTAACTGACAATAAAAGGGAAAAAAATATTAAAAAAAAAAAAACCATATAAATGAAAATTACAAAAAAAAAAAACGAAAAGAAGGAATACGATATGTGAAAGGAAGAGAAGTTAACAAAGAAAAAGAAACAACAAGTAATAAGACTTACGTTAACCCGAATATTGTCAGAGGTAAAATGTTAATGTCTTATCCTGGATAAAATAATAAAAGTGTCCAAAATCCCTGAAACTCTCAGGGGAAAAAGGAAAAAAAAAAAAAAACGTAAAACTTCACTAATGTGCCTAGATACTCTTAACTCTACAAAATGTTGGATTCCTCAATCTTACGTCACAATCATCGACTAAGTTCGGAGAAAATGAGAAGTTTATTATAGTATAAGTACATATATGAGAATAGTATTGATTTTTAGAAGTGGAAATCTTATATCTTACTCCGGATGTCGTGCATCCGAAAATTCGAAGTTCGTATCGTTTTTACAGAGCAACCCCCTGTTCACAGACAGCCCCGAATTAGTTGCAACGGAATTGTTTAGTGCAAAACCTAATTTTGATGTGGCGAAGATTTTCCGCGGGTCTTGACTCTTGGTTTAGATTTTAAAATAAATTTTAGTCATGTTTAACCGTCTTTAAGGTTGTACGTGTTGGATGCTTGTTGTAAGCTATTAAAGCTAGAGTAAAAATGGTTCGGCCCAACTGGTGTGGATAAAGGATTGCGTCACACATTATCGGATGTATTTGTAGTTAGTTATCGTGTTAAAAAAAATATCCTGCATTGCAATCTGTATATGCAACTGGATACAATTATTCGACTACTTACACATTTAGACTTAGTTATCACTAGATTTTTACGTGATCTGAAAGTGTTTCCAACGTTGCGGGTCCTGAAGGGTCCATTATGTAAATTTACATAATATGTATAACTTATTTCGACTTTATGGAGATATTGCTAATACATAAATAAATAAAGTGGTTAATAACCTATCGACTTTTTGTGTAATTACTTCAATATTAGATTTGTCCTCTAGTAATGAACAGCGTATCGTTAGGGAAACAACATATTTCTGTAGGGAAATACATTATTAATACGATATTAACGATCATTGACGAATAAGTTTTGCAAAACGTGAATAAAGCCAAAAACATTTTTCACGAAAAGAAAGAAATACTTTTTTATTAAATCGCCAAGTTTTTTTTTTGTGAAAAAAGTATATTCTCATGGGACAATATTTTTGAAGTCGATTAAAACTTGTCGAAATATTTAAGTACAAGTACTTTCCTCTCCCTTATTTCCTAGAAAAGATATTAAATACATGCCTATACAGCTATATATCATATGTACTCAAAAGAGTAGGCAGATATGTCACTAGTGTTAATCATATCTCGGTAAACTTATTTCCGCCCCAAGATATGATAATGGACAACCCTAAAACCGTAAGGGGCGAGGTCACAGATGAGCTCCGTGGCGAGCCGTGTTAATTATGACAATATTCACAATGGTACGCATTGCAATATAATCGCAATGCAAAAGAAATTCGTTTTCCAAAATTGAATCCACATGATTGACAATACACACCGGAAGAAAATACATTATTATAACCATAGATTATAACTAACACTTATAAATAGGCAAAGGCATTCCGTCATTCATCCTTGTTTCTTCTTATTTCTTCTAAAGTCGACCAACTCAGTCATTTGTTGCCCTTCGCTAGGCAGCTGGCATAACTACACAGCAAACTGCCATACGATGAGCCGCAACCGACAAGAGTTCTCTTCTTTACTTCATTCTTCTCTTATCAGTTGTGGTTTCTACAATTAATCTCTTGTTCTTCTTAGGAATTAAGTGTTCTTGTGATTTTGTATTGTAATATTTCGTGGACTACGTTAACATATTGTTATACGATGCATTAAAGAAAATAACTAACAGATTAAAATTATTATGATACATAGATAGTACCTATTAAATACATAGGGTACGCTACGCTTTTAATAATATAAATCTTATCTATTTGCTTATAATTTTAATCATAATTATTAAATCATAATAACTCACTTATAGAGATAAATTTGAACTTAAAAACTAGCACAATCGTATTACCATTATCTATACCATTATCTTAATATTACATAATATTATATCACGACAGTTTTCGTGTAGGGGTGGGCAGACGTACCACTGCAGCCGCCCATCATTCCGAACTTATTTCCTTCGCAAGATAAGATAGGAAGCGAGTTTATCGTTTAAAATAACTTATTCTATACAACATGGAGTATATGCCGCATATTATACTAAACGTTTCCAGCTTAGCCCACCGGCCATGGTATAAAAATACGTAAATAAATCAAATATTTCCGATAAAGCACCAAATAAACGTTGAACGTACCGATAAAACAATGGACAGACACGAGGCCATAAGTTCTAGAATGTTCCCGATTAAAAAAATCACAGGGTTAACTAAAATCGTTGGCGTAGTTATAGTCTACAAATTATTAATAGCGTACTCTATACCACTCATTCGTAGATATTATTACAGTAAGGATATTTTAATTAGGTCAAATAGCTAAAAACTTATAAAACTGCTGAATAGTCAATGTTTCCAGGGAAGATAGGAGATCCAAAGGGCGCTGGTTATACAAATAAGAATAACAAGTCACAAGTTTAAGAGAATGACTAGACATGTAAACCTCGATACCAGAAAGGACAAAGCTACGCCAAATACTCCAATGAAGAATTGAAAAATAAAATAAGTCACCGTAATAACGTACATTTACAATCAACAACATGCCTACAAACCACCCTTGACTTACAATTAAATCAAAACCAAATCAAGTAAATGCCCACACAATCAAAATCCTAGAACCAACGGAGGGAACTAACCTATGCTTTTAAAAAAATAAATTAAAAAAGGAACACTCACCCAAAACCGTAGTGTCCCAGGCAACGCACCACATGTATTTGTAATTTCAAATTTGTATTAACGGTCAAACGTCGGGTTAGCGCTTATAAACACATTTTTATCTACAAGGAAAGCCACGGGTTAATTTCACGCGTCCAATTAGCAGCCGACCACAAAGCGACGGTCAATACTGTGTTTAATAATATGCAGTGACGGGTTAGGCATGGGAAGCTACGCGGGATTACAATTCCCGTTGGGACTGCAAGGAATAAAAAAATATAGTATTTTAGGTTTTACCGAATAAAACAGATCTACTTATTTCTAAACTGCTTTAAGATTCCATGGCTGTTGAAGTTAACTGAATCCGATTAAAGACTTTAACTTTTACAATTGAAGGAGTTTTGAATTAACTAACGAATAAAAACACAGCTCTAGTTAACAATTACTTAAAATTGATGGCAAACTTTACGATACATGCCCGATAGGCAATATTTTGTGAACACAATCCCGGGTTTTCCCATCCCTATGCTGAACGAAACATTTTTGTTATCGCTCCAACAGGAAACGTGGCAGGAAGAATAACAGATATCAGCAGCAGTTGGCGCAAACAGAACCATGTGATGCAAACTTACATGATTTAAAACTGCAGGTCAGTAAGAAGCTCTCAATCTACAACAAACATCTACTCCAATCGTAACAGACTTCTAAAGTTGTAGGCCTGGCAGCTATGCACTGTGGAATTTCAAGTAATTCTTGTGGATATCATTTTTACAATGTAGCGTCCAGCTGTAGTATCATTTATTGGTTTATATCAGCTAAAATTATACGTCCCACTGCAGTTTTCGGGACTAAACTACGATTGGTAAGAAATTGAGCAGTACACTATACTGATATATACTGATTTTTTTCTGAGATTTTCAGTTAAGTATTTAGCAAGATTATTTAATGATTTCTGCTTCCATAGTTAAATTATATTTACGCATACTTTTATACAAATCAATACGTCACTTGTTTTATCGATTTTTGATTTTAAAGGCCAGTCAATTTTTGGTTCAGAAGCTATTGGAGCGATATATCTCTCCTATGAAACAAATTACAAAACACCAAATTTTAATGATTCCATACTTTTTGCCGACGTACGGAATGTTTGTTTGAATGAGGTACGTTTCCATAAATCGAAGCATCGTCTGTATATTTAATTGTTAATGAAGTATCTTTAGTTACGGAATTTGCCTATTCAATATGGCAATACATATTTATAAATTACTAGCAAGTAGCAGTCCGGTCTGGCTGGTGCAGATACTTTTTGAATCCAGTCCACTAGAGAAACACAGGTACATTTTCGCGAGACAACTGTTATTACTTTAAACTCAATATTACTGCAGCATTTTAAACTTTCCATCCCATTCTTTGACTTTGCAAGAATATTGAATATACGTACATACTATACATATTTCAATACCGTGCACATTCCATGGGAACACTACATTTTGTTGAGATAAAAATTAGCCTATGTGTTAATCCAGGTTGTCAACTATCTCCATATCATAGTTTATTCAAATTAGTTCCGTGGTTTGAGTGTGAAGATGTAACAAGCACACAAAGTGTCGCATTTATTATTTATAACAATTCGTTTATATGCATGAAACTTGGGATTACTAATGATCTTGCGCCCTCCAAGTTCACACTACACAAGGTAATGATTTGCGTTTCAGGCAAAAGTTTTTTTAAATTAATTTGTGGCGAGACGAGCTTGTCATTCGCTCGAATCTCGATGATAAGCGATACGACCGCTCATGAACAGTTGCAAAACCAAACAACACCCTGTATTACAAAGCAATGCTTGGCATACCACTGTATCAATATTTATGAACTGTGATATTTATTTACCACTCAATATTAATAATTGCTACATAAAGTAGTGTTGAAACTCGCGACCAGATTTTGTGGATGACAACAGGATCTGTCCTTCAGATCTTCGATCTTAAGAATACCTCGGAGGGGTGACAGAAGTGCCACTGTGCCACCTATAGATCTAAGAGTTTATTATTGAGGCAAAATTCTATTGATATGATGCATATGATATGATGTGAAGTGTGCCTCTGGCCTTATCGATCACAAAGTCCAGCCATAGGCAATTTACATACAATTTTATTCATTTATTTATTCTTCATTTTACTACGTATACTCTTTCAGGAAAGCTTTTGTGGTGACCACCGCAGCCGTAACCAAGAGGTTCTTAATTTAGCTCAACATGTATATTACCTTCTTTCAATACCTCTGAGTAATTCAAAATATGTCTAAATATTTAGCGCAATTGTAGAGAAGTCCTGCGCTTAGCAATTTACTTTCTTGAATTAATATTATTATTATTTACATTAAGGAGGCTTAAATCATGTACCTATACATATTGTTTACAACGCAGATGTAATCCCATTGGTATTTGGTATTAATTATTTCGTTGTTATTAATATTATCTGTATGGGGAGGAAAACCGCATGAGTTGACGATCCACGTGTGCGCATTGTTCCTATTAGCACAATAACATTTAAATATAGATATTTGTTATTTATTAAATATCAGAAGTACGATGAACCAGCGCAGCTGCAGGAAATACTATTTCATAAAATAATTGATTTAAAAGACACATAGTACCAATTGATAATGTTTTAATTAAACATGTACTATACAATAGTTCTGAAATGTAAATGATTTGAACAGACGCCAAATTGGTTAGATTTAGGTTTTTTTTTTAAATTTATTATTGTAACAGAAATACATAATTTATAATATAGCGCCTAACAAACCACAGAGGTTATATGAGGAGATACTAGAGCTAACAAGAGTTTACAACAGGAACAATACGACAGTAAAATGTACTTTATAATATCTATTAGCACTTCACAAATACATGGTAGGTAATTCCAAATTCAGTAGACACTGTAGATACATTATACAAAATAAAGTTATTGATTGTTAATAAAGAATGTTTTCAATTTATATTTAATATTAGAAGGTGTGATTTTATTAGCTAAGTCGGTAGGCATATCATTAATAAGTCGAGGTATAAGGTATTTAGCTGTTCGCTCCCCGTACGCATTGTTTGCACTCAGTGTAAAAAGTCGGTTAAAAAAACGTGAATGTTACACATTGAAATAAAATTATTATTTACGGATTTTTTGCGCGGATTTGGCTTTCAATCGACCCCGTGGTCACGAAAGCTGCAAAGTAATCGAAACGTCGCGTTGGGAAGTTAAAAAATGAAAATATAACCAAATCCACGGCAAAATCCGTAAATAAGTCCTAGTCCTCTTACACCTACTGAAAGTTCCAGCTAAACAAATAATAATGACTGGAAAAATATAGGGCAAGAGATAGTCCAGATAAATCGTACTTCAGGACATGTGCCTCCTCTACAATCTTCGATGTAGAGAGTTTGGGCTACAGCCAACAACGCTGACCTAGTGCGGGTTAGCGGACTTCACATACCACAGAAATGCTTGTACAACTTTGTGGTACTCAGGTTTCCTCAAGACGTTTTCTTTCACCTTTGTAGTGCCTGGAAGTTGACTATCAATACACAGACGACTCCGAATAGTTAGAGGTATTGCGGCTTGGAATCCGCGACTACCGTGACATGGCACTATATAATAGAGAGTTTTTCCTTAAATAAAAACTTACCTATTATTTCTTGATCAATATCCGGAATCCATCTTGAGTCAAGCACCAGTCTTTCCTGCCTTATGTCAGCGTATTTCCGGTTCCCTCTCCGTTTTACCCCCCATATCATCCCCACTGTGGTATAGCGCACGTGCCAGGTGGAGCTCTGATTTTTAATCATTATGGAACTCATGATGCACCAGGTAGCCCTTACCTGGATTCCGGATATTGATCAAGAAATAATAGGTAAGTTTTTATTTAAGGAAAAACTCTCTATTATTTGCTTAGTATCAATATCCGGAATCCATCTTGAGTGATGTGTTTGTTATCACCTGGTGCGCTATAGACGCTATAATGTGTACATATAAATATGATTAACGAATATTTGAATAAGCAATGAACAAAATAGAGGCTACAAATTGAAGCCTCATTTCGCGGGTTCGAAATATTTGAAAAATGATTTCAAATAGTTTTATATACCCGAATCTAAACTAATTGATTTGGTAATAGTTTTAAAATACATGAATCGTTTTTAAAACTTTGTGTTAGAATTCGGTCAATGAGAAATTCTCCACCGAGTTCCATGTGGATATTGCGGATCTAATAGATGCTGGAGTTGCAGTAATACCTGCCGATCTTAAATAAATAAAATTATTTAAGTATTCACAATCCTACAAACAAGGCTGATATTTACTCAATTTGCTCCAGAGCAAAGTCCAGGTGAATGTCATAAGCCGTCTAATAAATTGTTTATGTAAGACGGCATTTGTTTTCGAACAAAATGCTGGAATGTACCTGTGTACCACATGGACTGTTTATGTGTTGGACGCAAAAGGGTTTATTTCTTGTGTGCGTCACATTTGAAAAATTTGAATAAGTTGCCGTGCTGGTTAGTACCTATTCACAACATTTTTTGGGGCAAAGTAAAGCGTTCCCTTCTGTATTGAATCTAACGTTAAAATAATGTGCCTTTAGATCTATTGTATATCCCCTTGATCCAGAATGTGGAGTTGTCGGGTTTGATTCGGCAGTTTGTTTTTGTACCGCCGTCACTGTTTAAGTAGAATACACTAGTCCGATTGTCTGTTGGAAACAGCTTCTGAGCAGATTGTGTTGATGTTGTACTACTCTTATTTCTGCAACAAAACAAACCTGTCATTTCGTTCAAGTTAAGCCTAAGTTGCCAAGCTGTGCTCCCCAACCCGCATTAGGCCAGTGTGGTGGACTATATGGCCCAACCACCCTCAATCGTACTCTCGGTTGTACAGTAGGCCCGCGCCCCGCAGTGGGACGTATATGGGCTGATACAGAAATAAGCGACAGGGCTTTTATGAATCGGCGTGGTTTTCCAATGGCTACCACCATTTCCTCTCGAGCGAATTGGTCGCGGTATGCTCTTCTGAGGATACGGAATTTTGATCGATAAATGTCGGCTGATGGTTTGCAGTGTACGACAGTAAAATCGACCACTTAGAATATTGCCAAGTTGAATCCCCTTTTTTTTGGTTTTGGTTTTGTTAGAGGGACCACTTGCGTTTCGTGAACTGTTGCTAAAGCGCCTTGCATTTGGCATTTCCATTTTCTCTCGAGCGAATTGGTCGCGGTATGCTCTTTTGAGGATACGGAATTATGATCGATAAATGTCGGCTGATGGTTTGCAGTGTACGACAGTAAATCGACCACTTAGAATATTGCCAAGCTGTATCCCCTCTTTTTTGGTTTTGGTTTTTGTTAGAGGGACCACTTGTTGTGGTGAACGCTATGTGAATGATACTGTTTGGGAGACCACTTACGTTCTGTGACCTGTTGCTGAAGCGCCTTGCACTTCCTTGCCTTGTTTGGCACTTCGGCTCCGACAGGGATTTTGCGTAGCGTATCCCATATGCCGAAAATTCTAGAGGCATTGTGCCGGAGCCAGCACAGACTTTTGAAGGTTGACTATCGAGCTCAACAATTTTGTCAGCTCTTGCTGAAGCGCCTTGCGTAGCGTTTGGCACTTCGGCTCTGACAAGGATTTTACGTGACGTATCCCAAGTTATGCCGGAAAACACGAGGCATATAGTGTCGGAGCCAGCACAGACTTTTGAAGTTTGATTGGCTAGCGGAATACCTGCAACAATTTTGTGGTGAACGCTATGTGTACGATACTGTTTGAGATACCACTTACTTTCTGCGAGCTGTTGCTGAAGTGCCTTGCCGTTTGGCACTTCGGCTCCGACAGGGATTTTGCGTAGCGTATCCCGAGTTATGCCGAGAAAACTCAAGACATATTGTCGTAGCCAGCACAGACTATTGAAGTTTGATTGGCTAGCTGAATACCTGCAACAATTTTGTGGTGAACGCTATGTGTACGATACTGTTTGAGATACCACTTACTTTCTGTGAGCTGTTGCTGAAGTGCCTTGCCGTTTGGCACTTCGGCTCCGACAGGGATTTTGCGTAGCGTATCCCGAGCTATGCCGAGAAAACTCAAGACATATTGTCGTAGCCAGCACAGGCTGTTGAGGGTTGACTGTCCAGTCCCATAACTGCAACACTTGAGTGGTAAATACTATGTAAATGATACTGTTTTTTAGGAACCACTAGCTTTTCGTGATATGTTGCTAAAGTGCCTTTCATAGCGTGTGGCACTTCGTCTCCGACGGGGATTTGCGTAGCGTTTTGTATCCCCTGTTATGCAGAGAACACTTAAGAACCGAAATCGTTTCTTTGAGAATGCTATGTCGTCGTGCATTTGCTTTTTCAGCTTGTTTGCTAGAAGAAAATCGTCGAGATAGACCCCGCACCGATAGTGCGATTACTCAGAAATTCCTCCAATCAGTTAGCCATCGAGGCGAATGTTCTTAGTACCGACCATAGACCGATAAACAGGTAGGTTTGGAGCAACTGATCCTACTTCGGATCTGGTTGATAATTTAACCTCAGGAATATGTGAAATTGTTAGGCTAAAGTCTCATAAAATTAGGCCTGGCTCAACCCCACGTTTACCATCCATTCCAATTTTTGAACAAAGGTAGGCACTCAAAAATGGCTGAATAATTGGTACGGGTTAGTCATGACAATGGATTCAGCTGTCGCAGGATGATAATTTGGGGAATATTTTGGTACGGTATGAGCACCAAATAAATAAATAGGAAGGTAGCTGGGACTTTGTTCCGCGTGTTTTATTAGGCCAGATAACAACATAGTTTATATGTGTGCGGTCATTTCAAGAGTTATTTGTTTTGTAGCATTGCAAAACTCTCGTCGCGTGATATATTAATGGCGGTGTTCGGAGAAATATATTTGTATGTCGTTAAAAAGTATACAAATTTTGTTTTGGTACACTCCAAATATAGTGAATTAGTTATAAGCCATCGCCGTGAAATAACAGTCATGGCGTTTTTTATTCGATGTAAGTACGCAACTTTGCATGCTTATAGGTTTGTCACGATAGACTTACCTTTGCGATTTGGTCGCCGATGTGACCCTTGCTTTTCGTGGTGGTTTCTTCGGTTTGCAATTGAATGTTTTTGGTATTGATAAGAAACATTCAATTAAGAATGAATATGACAACTGAATTTAAGAGTGTGCAGATAATTAATTACCCACACCATCCATTTTTTTTTTTTTTTTTTTTTTATTTAACTGCAATGCATTGTTATCAAATAGGTATTCCGAACTGGGGGAATTTTACCCACCACATATTGAAGCAAAACATAAAATGTGAATTAGTAGTCGTAAATGTATAAAATCAGTTCGTCTTCCACACAATTTATACCAGCTCATCAGAAACTTTTCTGTATGCGGAATCATGGGAAATAAGAATTTCACTTTGTCCACAAGGAAATATAAATATGAACGGGGGTATAGATACTCCAAAAACGCTTTAACCAGTCGTTTATTTCGAGCTCTATAAAACTAGAGCTATGAGAATTTTTAATTCTTGTATGTACTAACCTCGGACACAATATTAAATTTGATATTGTTGTCCACATTACATATTAGGTATGTCGGATTTCTACACTTGTCAAATCCGTATATTTATAATCACATTGTTATTCAAAAGGATGCGCCAAGAAGGCCACTTGCAGCAAAATGAATTGTAAATAACTTACAGATTATTCAGTTCTCGCTGAGTACTTAAATCCATGTCCGTTGATAAATCAGCATCTGAACTCAACGCAGAATTTACTCGTCGTCGTCGTAGGTTCGATTTAAACTTACCCACTTCATCTGTTGCTTCTCCATAATAACCGGAGAGGGATTTCACAATCACAATTATGAAACTAAATACAACACTTCAATATTTATAGTGAATATTGCAAGATTTACTTGTGCTGACAACTTTGCGGCGTGAAAAACGACGCTATAATGTTTAAAAATCAGAGCTCCACCTGGCACGTGCGCTATACCACAGTGGGGATGATATGGGGGGTAAAACGGAGAGGGAACCGGAAATACGCTGACACAAGGCAGGAAAGACTGGTGCTTGACTCAAGATGGATTCCGGATATTGATACTAAGCAAATAATATACCTAAATTATTTTCATTCTTCATTTTATGACTTAGAATGGTGATCGCAGTGGAATGTCAAGCATTGCTTTGTTATTCATTGTTTTGTTTTGCTCATGTCTATGAGTGGTCGCATCGCTTTCCAAAGAGAATGGTACGCTCAACACACCTTTCATAGAAATAATAAAAATTACCTACAAATAAATATTGTAATCAGTCATATGGCGGAAAATATATTTACTCGCGGTGCAGTAAATACCTATTACGGATTCCCTACAGAATAATAAACCACACATTTAAAATAAAATCATCGTTTTAATTAGGTTTTGCTAAAGCGTAAAATTTTCCTGTTCAATTAAGCGGTACAATTGTGTTCAACCTATAATTTTAATTAATATACTGTATCAGCCTTCATACGCCCCACTGCAGGGCACGAACTTACCCTATATTCGATAATACGATGGTGAGGGTTAGGCCATATCAAGTTTCGTCACGATGTTTTTTTTTCACTGTTATAGTTCATGGTGAGCATCAATACACACGCCATGATATGAACCCGCAACTACCGTGAACATGTTGGCGGTCGCATTTGATCTTGGTCAAATAAAGTGGTTTAAATATTATCTTCTAGCATTAGAATTTAGATCATTAACGATCTGCGCCGACTGCAGGATGCTCAATCGTACCGGTTTTTGAAGACTGGTGCTACCAGCATACTCCTTGTGAGTCTGACACCTATAGAAAGGTATAGAAAGGGAGCGCTGTCATACATTTTCGTCTTCAAAAACGTAGATATTTTCTTGCTCGTAATGTTGGATTCGTATTATAGTGCCTGGTGACACTCCTATAATAGTGAAAACTGAATTAATTATTCAACAACAAATTGCTATAAATTCCTTTATAACCGAAATGATGTTTAGCTATTATCCTTTTAAAACGAGTTTTAGTGGATTTAAATAGCCTTAACTATTTCTTTTTCTTTTCCAAGTAATTCAGATATGTTGGACAATCTGTCAAATATCAGCCAATAGGAGGACAGAAAAAGGTGGCCCGGCACCACCATTTTTATCTACGTTTTTGAAGTACCAACGCTCCCTCTGTATTATTAAGCTTCTAGCATTGGATCATCAACGATCCACGCCGACCGCAGTATGCTCAATCATGCAGGGTTTTGAAGACTGGTGGCACCAGCATATTCATTCTGACCCCTATAGAAAAATAATGCCATAAGAAGCTGAATGGGGGTAACTTTTGTTGGCACAATTAGCATAAAAATATGCCTATATTAATTTATCTATCACTATTATTATAATTTGTCATTGTACTGCACCATGATTATTAAATGTAATAGTTTTCTAATATGTGTGAGGAAACTGATATTTATTTTTAAAAAGCTTCGCCACTCTGCAGATAAGCAAACACTTTACACGGTATACTATGCTTTAGGCCAGTCCATACTGTCCTATTGTATCTCTGTTTGGGGTAACGCTCACAAAACAGTCTTGCTTCCTTTAGAACGGGCCCAGAGGGCAGTGCTAAAGGTTTTGAACTTTCGACCGTTCAGATATCCAACATCCCTTCTTTATAAAGATAGCCAGGTTCTCACAGTTAGGCAACTATACATTTTTCATACCATTTTACGGAAACACTCTACCTTACAGTATTATTGCAATATGACAAAAAAGCGACGTGCCTATGATATTTTTGCTACTAAAACATTTAAAACTTCTCTGGCTAAGCGCAGCTTTATGATTACTGGAAACCACATCTATAATAAAATAAATAAAGATTGCAATATTTACCCTTTAAACAGATATAATTGTAAACAGAAAGTAAGGAAATGGCTTTTAACCAAAAATTACAACGAGACGGAAAATATTCTAAATTTTGCACCATCGTAATAAATACGTTACATCATATATTCTCAAACACAAACACTCACACACACTCACACACTTACACTTAAAGATACTTACACATACTGTCTTGGCTACAGGCACGACATTATAAGACATTATAAGTCTTTATATGTTATTTTATTGACAATACGGTAGACTAAATTAATATTGATTTTTGTAAGCGACTTCGATACAGTGACTATATGTACGATATGAACCCCTGGTGCCCATAACACAAGTTAAATCTTTACTTGGGCACCAGAGTTCAATCTAACACTTGCGCTTTAACTCTATTTTATTTTGTATTCCTACTGCTTGTACATTAGTTTTAGTGTTTTGTATGTCTTTCTTTTTTGAAATAAAAGTTTATTATTATTATTATTATATGTATTTTTCTTTATTATTTCACCCAAAGATAGGGTAACATACCAAAATACCGGGCTTTCGGCCAAAAATATTTTGGTATTTAGTCCATGGATAAAAACTTTCGAACTATTCTGCAGGTATTGAGGATTACTGCCTTTTGTAATAATATGTATGTGAGTGGGTGCAAGTTGAGAGTTTTGAGGCTTGTGTGTAATGTTGTGGGGATGACTCCAGTGGTAGATATGATTATGGGGATGATCTTTACCGTCTGTACTTTCCACTGGGTTTTGAGTTCAATTGTTAAGTCTGTATATTTCAGTAACTTATTAGCGTGTGTAGATGTAAGATTGTGTGTGTTGGGGATGGCAATGTCAATGAGATATACAGTTTTATTTCGCTTATCATGGAGAGTTATGTCAGGTCGGTTATGGTGTATAGTCTTGTCAGTCAGTATTGTTCTGTCCCAGTATAATTTGTATTCAGGTGACTCGAGTATAATTTGAGGAGTGTATTTATAGTATGCAGTTTTTTCAGTTATTAGTTTGTGTTTGTGCGCTAGTGTTTGGTGTATGATTGCCGCTACCTGGTCGTGTCTGTGTTTGTAGTCTGTCTGTGTGATGAATGAGCATGCGCCTGTGATGTGTTGTATGGTCTCAGGTTGCTTATGGCAATGACGACAATGGTCACTACTGGAGCTACTATCGCGAATAATGTACTTTCTATAATTTTTGGTGTCTATGACTTGATCTTGGATCGCCAACATAAATCCTTCTGTTTCCGCGAACAGCTCACCTCTTTTCAACCACGCGTTTGACGCTAATTTGTCAACATTGGGGTTGGTTAGGTCGAGACGGTGACGGCCATGAAGGGATTTTTGGATCCAAGTGTCAATTTTTTCCTGGTTGGTAGTTACTTTTGATTGTTTATTTAGGTCAGCAAGCTTAAGTGGCGTGTATGTATCAGCTTCAAATACGGCTTGGTGTAGTGTAGAGTGTTGTGCGCGGGAATGGAAGAATGTTCTAAGTGTGGAGATCTGTTTATTGTGTAAGTTTGTTATGTCTGTAAGTCCTCTACCACCTTCATGTTTAGGCAAGGTTAATCTCTGAACGCACGCGCGTGGATGATGTTTTCTGTATTTGGTCAAAGTAGTGTTAATAATTCTTTGTAGCCTTTGTAAATCTGCTTGTGTCCAACGAATAATGCCAAATGAGTATGTGAGTATGGGTACTGCGTAAGTGTTAATGGCTTTGACTGTGTTACGTGCGTTCAGGTGAGTATGTAGTATTTTGTGAAGTCTGTGTTTAAAATTTTGTTCTAGTGTAATTTTTGTGGTTTTGTGGTGTATCTGTCGTGATTGGTAATATCCTAAATATTTGTAACCTTGTACGGGGTCTACGGCATCTATTGTGTCGAGGTTATCTAACTGGAATGAAGCTATATCTGCTACTCCTCTGTTTACAGATTGTATTTTGCATTTATCTATTCCAAATTCCATTTTTATATCATTTGAGAAAGTTTGTGTTATGTCTGCAAGTGTGTGAATTTCGTTAAGAGTTTTTCCAAAAAGTTTAATGTCGTCCATGTACATGAGGTGTGATATTGTTGTTTGCTGTGAGTTATGCTGAATTTTAAACCCGTTATTGTTTTTATTAAGCATCTTGGACAGTGGATTGAGTGCTAAGCAGAACCACAAGGGGCTCAATGCGTCACCTTGAAAAATACCTCGCTTTATAGAAATATCTGCAGTTTCTGCAGATTGAATGTTATTGCAAATTTTTAATCTAGTGTTCCAGTTTAGCATAGTTTGTTCCAAAAAAGAGGTTATTGTCGGATGAATTTTGTAATGTTTTAGTATATATATTAGCCAAGAATGTGGTACAGAATCGAAGGCTTTTTTATAATCGATATACATAGTGTGGATATCCCGTTTCTGAATGAAAGCCTGGTTTGAAGCTACTGCATCGATCGTTAGTTGCTCTTTACAGCCCTGACTATTTTTGCGGCACCCTTTTTGTTCCTCTGCTAAGATCTGATATTTGTGTATGAAATTATATATGGATTCGCTTATACAAGATGTGATAATTTTGTAAATATTCTGCAGGCAGGTAATCGGTCGGTATTTAGCGGGGTTCGAAGTGTCATTTAAATCCTTTGGCAACATATATGTGATGCCTTGCGTGATATAATGTGGCATTGAATGGGGTAATTGGATGAAGGTATTTATGTGTTTTAGTAGTAGTACGTGTGTACAAGTAAATTTCTTGTACCAGAAGTTATGAATATTGTCGGATCCGGCGGCTTTCCAATTGTGCGTCTTAGCTATAACAGTTTTTAGAAGATCTATATTGATTTGGTCAAATTCCATTTCTGGTATATTCGCTAAAGTTTGTTTATCTTCCTCAATCCACTGACTTTTATTATGTTCAACTGGGCTAGCCCATATGTTAGACCAAAATGTATGCAATGCTTCAGATGTAGGTAGCGGTAAGTTCTGTATCGGTGAGTTGTGTTGTTGTGTAAGTTTACGGTAGAAAAGTTTTTCGTTATTGTAGAATTGTTTATTTTGCGTCTTTCGTAATGTTGTCTGTTTGTATCTCCTTAATCTGCTAGCAAGAGTATTTAATTTTTGTTTTAGGGTATCTAAGTAGTGTACAATATCTGTGTTTTGTGTTTCGTGTTGGGAATGAATTTTATACTGCTGTTTTATTTTATTCATGTGTTTTTCTAACGCTTGCGATCTGACTCCTCTTACATATTCCGTTGCCCTACCAATATTTACTCTAAGAACACTAATTCTTTCTTCGAGTCGCTTTTGCCATCTCGGTGTTTCTTGCAACCTTTTAAATGATGTATTCCCTTCTAAAATGCGGGCACCAATAAATTTAGCTGCAGTATAGGCCCCACAATAGATAACGGTTTGTGTTGTTTTAAAGTCCGATATAGTATTTAGTGCTCTTGGGAGTACATCGGAGTTCAAGTGAGTAATTACAGTTGCTAATTTTTTTGAGGGCTTAAGTTTAGGTAAGTATGGACGAGATGTCGGTTGCGTATCTTTGTATTTATTGAAAGTTTCCCTAAACATAGATTCTAGTTGTTCCTTTAACTCTTTTGGGAGGTCAATAGTATCTTTAGTTGTGGGTTTCGGTAAAGTGTTTTGTTGGTTAGTTATTATTTGTGCCGATTTTAAGGCATCTATCGATGGGTCCTCATTTATAGTTAGGGTTGTGTCTGTAATACTATTTATACCTACAGTGTTTAACTCATTTCGAACCTCTTCGAAAATATTATTCAACTGTGCGGAAGATAAGAGTTGATTGTTGACAATAGATCTACGCTGGTCGGAAATTCTTTGTGGAGTAAGATGGGAAAGTGAAGGATATCTAGAAGTTATTTCTTGGTGTAGAATGGGTCTGTATGAAGTTAAGTCAGTTTCTAGCTTAGTAATTCTGTAATAGCTTCTCATTATTGCTTTATTTAGTTCTACTGTCCATCTCATTCTTCCGGAGTGTGTGTGTTCTGTATTATGGGTATTGTTATCTGAAGGTGGTCGATTTTGGAGAAAACTTCTTACTTCATCTTTAATATTACTAATTTCTGAGTTAGATACTGTCTTGTATTAGCTTCCAGGTCTGTTAGAATGAAATAATGGCGCATGATGAAAATATTCATATCTTTCGTCCACGTCTTACGTGTGCGCCGACTGCCTATAACGGGTGCAGTAACTTCGGCTGAATTAGCCTCCTGCACAACATCATGGGCAGATTGGATTGACGATGAGGGTGATGAAGAAGATGAATAAGAATCAAGAAACGATGGTGGTGATGAGGGGATTGATGGAAATAATGATGAAGGTGAAGAACATGGTATTGAATCATGGGTAACTGCAGCAGCTTGTGACTGGGCAGTTCGATGCGATACGTTGCCCTCCCCAGAATACGTAGGGCAGCCCGAGCCAGAAGGCCCGGGGCGGGGTTCTCCGTTGTGTTTCACTCCGGTACCCGCCTGGGGTAATGTCCTGTTTCTTAGACGCATCGCATGAATTTTGTTCAATACTAGAGCTCCGTTAGTCATTGGTGAGTATATAGCTAAGAGCTGCCAATGTCCGCCCCTCACGTGGCATCAGATGGTCGTGCCGGACGTGAAGTTAGACTTATGAGGGGCTTATTATTATTATTATTAATATAGTTTTTTTTTGTTTTATGTTATTTTTATGTTGTTTCTTTCTTTCTTAATGGGCATATTCCTTGCTCTATTAAATAGTTAATCAATTGTAATTCGATAAAAAACACGCACTTTTAGTACATAATATTTATTTACTATTTTCACCTAACAAACGTCTTATCTTGTTCGTGGCACGGCTGCTGAAACGGTCAAAATCGAATTTAAAAGTGCATCTCTGAAAATTCCGAGTCATGACTGTATAGTTAGTTTTAAACATAGCGATTTATAAGAATAACTATGGTACATAATGTCCGTCAACATGTACTAGGCTTGCGTGGTGGCTTATATGGCCTAACCCCTCTCAATCGTACAGAGATACAGAGGCAGAATGGAAAATTATGGCCATGCATTATTTGCGGATAGGTTTTTATCCATAATTAATAAATAAATCCTTTTTTAAACGAATACCCTATACATATATTAAAATAAGTCATTTTACTTTGGACAACGTTGTCTTACATCGTTTTATTTCAAGGAATATTTTAGGAGGAATAACATTATTAAAATATATCGGCAGGAATGGACAGGTCGGAATATGACCGGATGGTATGGGAAAAGTTTTACAGAAAACGGCAATCACGTTGATTTAAAAAAAATTAATATATCGTGTCCCAAATCATAGTATTATCGCAAGCAGCGAACAAACTAACATTTCCATATCGATTTATGTTGCCACATATTCTCTACAAATAACGTTAACGTGGATATAATCACGCCGAAGCTATAAAGATACCAGGGCGCCACGAAACGGGCAGTAAATTCCCGGCGCTTAAAACGGTGCCTTAGTTTCAATAAGAAAAATTGGTTGGAAAAATATCTGTCCACCAATCCAGCTTCCCGTAGCCGAAGAGTCAACACTTGTAGATGACGTTGCCGTGGAAATCCTTTCGTCATGTAAACGCAATAAGAGAGTTTAAGCACGGCGTCCTTCAAGATGTAAAAGGGAGAATTACCGTACTCATCATAAAATTCATAGCTGTAGTATTCAAATATCTTGTTTTCGAAGATGGTAAATTTCTTATCAGTTTTGCTAACAGTCGTCATGGCAGCTAGCATATCATCACAACCTGTTTCATTGTTGTATGTATATGTGTAATTCCTTTCGGTTTTTATCATTTTTATAGTGAAGGGGGTCAAACAAGGCGCCACATTATTTTCCAAGATGTCCATATAACTTGATATTTGCGGTTCTTTACTTACCTTCGTAGTATGACTCATCAGGGACGTTTGATAAAAACAATTTACTAGATATGCAAACCATATCCAAAAAATGAATATACATTTCACTGTCCCTCGGTAACGAATGGGATGACCGTGTAGAACCAGGTTCTTCAATATAATAAAAATAACGTAGGTTTTATCGCTGGCCTTCAGTAACATTATCAACAAAACTGCAAAGACTACGAGAGCGAACAACAACGCCAGCCAAGTCATTGGCTCAAACCCTTTATAAAATATTTTCCAAACTGGTATGTACGAAGCTTTTTTAACTATGAAACTTAATTCATCGTCTAGTGCCAAGTGACCTGATAAGAAGTCAAATGCTCTCACTCTGGATGGGGACAACAGCATTGTACCCATTATCATGTCAGTTTCATTATTTTGCAACATTGCTATTGGCCCTGCTGCCGTCATATCACTGCTTATTGTAGAGTAATCATCTTCTTCAGAGGAAATCAGAACGTAGGTAATATTGAAGTTTTCCTTAGCTCCTATGATATCCATTAGGAGTTGCTCCACACCTCGTGAAAGCATATTGGGTTCCATTTCAGAAGTGAAGACTGTGTATGGTGGCCAGTGAGGTATAGCAATTCTCATTGTACATCGTCGTAGGCCCGTAGTCAGCTTGTTTGGAAATATATCAGCTTTGGTTGGACAGCGACCGTAATTTATAATTCTGTTGTAATACCTTCCACACGCGTAATCTTCGTAGGGGTTATAACTGTATAGCAGAGGCTCCTCTCCGTTCAAGATTATGACGTTTATCACGCGATATTTCATCAGAATATCAAATATTATCCTGAATTCACTTTCCTTCATGGATCTAATGATTATGATGAACTTTGCGTTGGGATTCCACGGTGGTTCTGCAGTTAGACGTGGAAAGTTATTTGTGAAGTCGGTGGCGTTGCCGGCTGTTAGTAAATACCCTTCATTATAGAGGTAATGCTTGCTTGTTAGTCTACGATATACAACAGACAGGAAACCCACAGAATGTAAAACTTGTAGTATGTGATCTTCATCGTAGTTCATGTCGACGACTGTAATAAGTTCTTTCTCGTGGTAATATTTTCTTATTTTTCTTAGTATACTCTCAACGCATGTTACTAGTGTATCTTCTTTAGAGATATGTCTGTGACTAAAGGATATTTGTTCTAATATTTTATTTCCATTGCTGTCACCTAGAGCCAAGGCTAGTATTACTATAAAACCGACTGCCATTTTGAAAACCTGGTTAGTGTATACTCAATATACTTTTAAGGTGGGACAACAACAATCAATCACAAGTTCGTTAGCCGCACTTTTGATACAAAAGATAAGAGGCAAATTACAATAATACCTAGAAAAATGACAATTAGTGTTATTATAACAGTGGTTATTATGCATTAAAGGATGAAAATTAGCCAACAAAGTCGGAAATGATTTATCATCTAAAGTTCAGATTCCATATTATACTAGTATAGGGTAGTTTGTGAAAGTGTTTGGTACTTCTTTACACTCAATTGGACCAAATTTGATTAAATTTGGTATGGAGGCAGCCGAGACGTTGGACTAATACATAGGCTTCAAAAATACTTATATGTCACTCTTCCAAACTCAAAGGGATAGGACGGGACGAGAAAATCAGTTTATGGGACTGCAGACTGCACTAACGCTGAGTTAAATATAAAAAAAAAATTATAAGCGAAATAATATGTTTCTGATGTCGACTTGACTCAAAAAGTATCAGTACCCGGGCGAAGCCGGGCCGGGCCGCTAGTATAATTACAAGAATATAAATATGAATAATGAACCTCGTTTCTGTGGTTGATTTTTGTTATATTTTTTTCAAATATTTTAACAAAGCTTCTAACACATGCATGATAAACGTAGTCACCATAAACCACAGAGATACTCATATTGTGTTAATCATTATCACCCAGTTACCTAAATGTATGTCACTGCAAAATAAATCAATTCGTGAACATAATCACGTATCCACAACTGTGTCAAACATTCCTACCTTTTTTCCTTGTTTTAGGGTGGTTTCCTGGGCACTAAGCACTTGTATATAACCGAATATGATATGAGCTATATTGAACTTGTTATAAGGTTGTTCCCGCACTGATTTACATCGGAAAAGTAGGAATAAGGCTACGAAGGTCATGAGCTTGACAAAATCAAGTTCTAGGTCAAGGCCGCGGCCTCGTCGTGCGCAAGTGCAAGGGGTCAATGTTGCCAGTGATGGGAATTCGTACAATATGGTAAAAACGCCTGACAGAATTTTATAGCAATGTGGTAGTTTTAGAAAAACATTTTGACAGGCGCTTGACTTTTGATAAGTAATAATAATAAATCTTTATTTAAATAACATCACATGAAACAAATAGTATTACCAGAGGTATCCAAACTAGGCAAAGCCTGTAACATTTATTTTATTTTAATTTTTATGTTATATTTAAACAATTGAACGCGTAATTAATATTATTATTTTGTCCCTAACATAGTTATTATTTAGGTAAATAAATGCGTATCACGTTATCTCGCTATTGTCTAATATTTCAACTTTATATTATGTGTATTAAAAGTTGCCGTGTTTCTTTGTATAAATAGACTTTTTATAGGTCGTTAGCACGCAGACGAGTAGGTATGCGCCCCGCCTGATGGTAAGCGGTCACCGCCAATCGTGGACTTTCGCAATGTCAAGGGTCTGGTAAAGCCAGGTCGCTGCCTACCGTAAGGAGAATAAGTAGGTACATATTTCTCTAACCCTCGTTTGAAGGACAGGTTATAGCGCTCAGGAAACACTGAACTTGAGGCCTATTGGTAAACAAACTTCTTTTTTAATTGTTGTAATGAATGGCGAGTCGTGCTTCCCGTTCGCCTAAAGGTGCGTCCAAACATTGAGCGGCAATCGAGCGCGGCTGCCGCGCGCGGCACGCCGCGCTATGATTGGACGACAGCCGCATTCGCACGCGCAATACTGCCGCGCAAACATTAGTCGTCTTCGTTCTAACTTGAGCGCGGCAGAAATGTGTCCTGCAAACGCCGCGTGTTGCTGTCGCGCTCTTGCCGCTCAATGTTTGGACACACCTTTAAGGTGTTGTTCAAGTTAGAACGAAGCCGACTAATGTTTGCGCGGCAGTATTGCGCGGCATACCCAAGACACGCCGCGCACTTCGGTTGGCATCAGAACTAAAATGAAACCTGTTGCATGTGTCGTAGCTCTGCTTATTATTAAAAAAATTGCGGAGAAAGACTAAGAAAAAACATATTATATTTTAATGAGGAAATGCTGGACGAAACTACTTTTTCAGCGGAGGTTACAAAATATTGAATCAATAAATTACCAAATTCATTACCGAACACCACAGTTTTTAAGATTAACTTTAGTAGAGTTTGAACATTTACATAGCCTGGTTGAGCCGCATATTAAAAAAGAAGATACGTATTGGCGTAAAGCAATCACAATAAAAGAGAGATTGGCTATAACTTTGCGGTATTTGGCAACAGGAGACTCATATTCTAGCCTACAATACGTGTTTTGTTTTTATTATGGTATTCTTGTTTTCAAGGATCCCATAACTCTTATAAAGATCCATACTTTTCAATTAAACGAATAGATGTTTCGTTGTCCATGTTTGTGCGCAGAAATACGTCCAAACATTAATACTGACGAATGTTTACTAAGAATGTTCGTGCGCGGCAGGCAGCCAGACGCGTTCGAATGCGGCTGTCGTCCAATCATAGCGCGGCGTGCCGCGCGCGGCAGCCGCGCTCGATTGCCGCTCAATGTTTGGACGCACCTTATTGGTAAGCGATACGACCGCTCGTGAACAGCAAAACCAACCAATACTTTTAATTACAAAGCCGAAGCCATCTTGGCATTCCACTGCGCTCGCTACCCTGATACATATTATTGTTAATTCTCAATATGTCCAGTAGTTATTCCGGCTACAATGCCCTTTAAACCCAAACAAAACAGTGCAGTTACATTGCTGTTTGGAGGGAGAAATAGACATCGCGGTGGTACTTACCCAGGCGACCTTTCATATATGAGAGACCTACCACCAGTAAATTTTAACGAAAACAATTGTTATCTCGCCCTCTGTCGGTCTCCAAAGCCTCCTCTATTAGCCAACAGGGTGCACCGCAATCAGGTAAAGTTGCCTTTACCCGCAGAGGTACTGGGTTGTACTGCTGTATCTCTAGTGTGTAGTTTTAAAATAAATTTGCATAGGTCATACAAACAGTGTTTAATACCTGTAGTAAAGTAATAACATGGCTACCGTGTCAATGTGTATATTGACCATCTTCATTTCTGTGGATGGTAGAACTATGAGTTTAAAATCTCATGTTTTTAATACACTGATGCACGTGTTATATCCTATATTTTTCCAATTCTCCCATACTTCATGTCAGGATTCATTATCAGCATACGATAAATATTTTTGTATAAGTAATATACATAAACTAGCGGTCGGGCCCGGCACCGCCCGGGTGAATACACGTTTTAAAATGGCGGTCAAAATGTTTAATTCTGACTACCAGTTTAGTATATCGATCAATCGGACCACGAAAAACGAACAAAATTTCCTCGTATTTGCTAGAAATATCACTACTGCTTTCCTCCTTTAAGTCATAGCTTGATGATATATAGCCTATAGCCTTCCTGGATAAATGGACTACCCAACACTGAAAGAATCATTCAAATCGGACCAGTAGTTCCAGAGATTAGCGCGTTCAAACAAACAAACTCTGCAGCTTTATAATATTAGGTATAGATGATTAGATACTTAAACACAATAATTATAGATAATGGTTAAAGTGTTTTATGAAAACATATGGAATAACAGTTTTCAAGTAGTATTGTGTGTTTGCGATAATTTAATTGAAATGTGATTGCAAATCACTACATGAAAAATGAATAATCTTTAAGTAAATAGTATAAAACAAAGTCGCTTTCTCTGTCCCTATGTCCCTTTGTATAATTAAATCTTCAAAACTACGCAACGGATTTTAATGCGTTTTTTTAATAGATAGAGTAATTTAAGAGGAAGGGTTATATGTATAATACGTACGTATTGTACAGAAATCTATTTGTACCCGGGCGAAGCTGAGCCGGGCCGCTAGTGATGAAATAATTCCATTTCGACTAAGCCTTTTGTTTTATCGAAGTCCAACCGACAGTACGTAATCATTGTTTGTTAAAAATAAAAATCCATTGATTCGTATGTATAGTATGAATCATACTAATAAAGCTGTTCGAAAGTTGAGTCAGTCACCAAAGTCAACGCAATACTGTCACAATTTACATCAGTATTCTGCGAGACAGCTCTACCGCTTATACTTTTAGTAAACATTACAAAAAATATTATTGTGGATTTACTTTTAAACGTTTGAAGACCAAGAAAACTAAAGTTTGAAATACAAGGACAGAAATATGACGCAAACAGACAAAGAAACTGTTGCAAACACGAACTCTGCAGAAATCTCAACGACTGACGGATCAGAAGCGAATGAAAGTTATGTGTGTGCAATGGCTGTGACATACCCTGCGTTCCATGAATATAGTTCCAAAAACGTAAGACTTGAATCTTATGTAAACTGGCCTGGGAGTCAGAAGCCAGAGGACCTTGCGGAGGCAGGGTTGTTTTATACTGGGGAAGAAGACAGGACCAAGTGTTTCTACTGTGGGGGCGGACTTCACTGTTGGGAGGAGGAAGATAATCCTCTTCAACAACACGCGTATTGGTTTAGTGACTGTGGATACTTGGCTGGTAAACAGTGATGTTCTGTGTGGATTATAGGGGTGAATCGGTACGGTCCAGTGATTAATGAAATGTGACATGTTTGTTTATTGAAAATAATGTGTTTCTTATGTTTGGTTCAAAAATATTGTGAAAAATTTTCGTTCTTATCTACCCCGCGTTTTTTTCACCGGTTATTTATATGTACACTTATAAATAATATGGCATAGTTTTATTTTTCCATGACTTTTATTATAGACCTATATTCAATGGATTTTTTGTGTATGAAAAATATATTTTCATTACAACTCTCCACAGACACCTATTTTTAATCCTATTGTTTTATATATTTATTTTTACGCTTTTACGTTCACCTTAGGTTAGTTATTACACCTAACATTATTTCAATGATTATTACAATATGAACATTTATTTGTAATCTTTGTCACCTACACTATTTTATATAAACTCTAAAGTCTCTATTACTGCCTCGGTGGCGTAGTTGTACTAAGGTACGGTTACAAAGCTGAGGTCTCGGGTTCGAATCCCGGGCTGGGCAAAGTGATATTGGATTTTTCTATTCAGTATCAGCCCAGAGTCAGGAATTTGTGCCCGATATGGCGATAGGCTCGCCACCTATCACATTGTGGGACGGAACATACAAGGCGAAATGTGGGTGTTCTGGCACCTCTGCCTACCCCTTCTTGGGATATAGGCGTGAGTTTATGTATGTATGTATGTCTCTATTACATTCTTTCTCTTATCATCGGGTCTTATCATTTGGAAATGTAAATATTTAGTGATCAATAAAGATTATTATTATAAGATTATTACATTATGGCACGGGACACAAGACGAAACGTGGGCATCCTGGTATCACCACTGCCTATCACTTCTGGCAAAATAGCGTGGGTTGTGTATGTAATATTAATACAACGCGCTGTTCAGTGTTAAAAAATAAAACACATCAAATAAATATATATTATATATAATGTAATAATTATCTAAGTAAAATAACACAATAATAAAATCGAATATCCAATAAATGGTTTTCACAAAAAAAAACGAAAATAAAATACGTTCGGATACACCATTCTTAAAACTAAATGACGTAATAAAATGATCAAAACCTTATTATCTTCAGTGAACAAACTAAAAAACGTATAGACAATTAAATTCTTCTTAATAATATTTCAAATATACGGATAATTCAACTACAACATTTCCATTTTCAATGCATTGTAGTAATAAATAATTAACAGAAATACTAAAGAATGTACACGGAAAGAAATATCTAAATCGAGAATATCCGAAACGCATCCATTTCTAATTATAAAAAAGACAATGCATTAAGCTTGAAAATTAAAATAAAATGAGTGGTTAATACCAATGGAATTTCATTTTTCATTTCATTTTACAATGTATGCATTACAGATATTGAACATTTCATAGTTTTATTTTAATTATCGGCATATCTATACATTTATTCTATGAATACTTACAGATTTACCAAATTCCCATACTATCTATTTATAATGGCATCGAAGCGACCGCTCGGTGGGTGACCAAACTTCATAGCTATAATAGGACATTTAGCACATAATGTCCTGGATTTAGATGTATTAACAAGATATGATAATTATTTTTTAATAATATACCGGGTATATCAAGACTGCTGCCGAAAACGAAGCCGGGCGGTAGTTTAAGTGACTACAAACACAATATAACAAAAAAATTCGCAAAGAAACGCGACGGTTTTTTTTTTTATTATTTTTTAAATATCGGCGAGTTTGGGTGGTAAATCCATAGTGTTTGCAAAAATAATAAATTAAAGCCTTGCGTACTATTGCGTGTTTAAAAATAAAAGGGTATACACTATTATTTAATAAAAAACGATGCATTTACCACCCTTATACGACGATAGAAAAAAAATAACAAAAACAATTTGTCGAAATTTTTTGCACAAAATTTAGTTGCATTGTGTCTGAAGTCACTAAAACTACCACCCAGCTTCGATTTCGGTAGCACTCTTGATATACCCTGTATAAGGTGTGCATTATTATATATATTTTAAAAACAATAGAACCAATAAATGAAATGTCCAGCTTGCACTATTGGACCCGTGTATGTATATATTTATCGTGGCGTTTTCAGTTATCTTTATATTGGAGGATATTTTCAGCGAAGCTAATAATGTCTATACAAGCGCAGTCGCGGGCGGTCACTACTAAAAGATTTACAGGCGCTATAACTAAAAATTAAATTAAAATCAAGAATGGTGCATCCAATTCCTATCTATGCGGCTTGTGTGAAAAGCGAATTTTACACGCTCAATAAATACTATAGTATAATGTCTTTCTTGTAATAAATTTCATGAAGGTATGAAAATTCCATTCCCTGATTTTGTTATACTGTATACAGGGTATATCAAGACTGCTATCGAAAACGAAGCCGGGTGGTAGTTTAAGTGACTTCGGACACAATGCAACAGAAAATGTAGCAAAAAAGCGTCAATTTTTTTTGTTTTTTTTTTCCTATGGTCGTATTTGGGTGGTAAATACATTTTTTTCCTAAAATAATAATGTATACCCTTTTATTTATAAATACTCGAAGGTATAAAAGAGTTTATTATTATTTTAGCAAAACCTATTGATTTACCACCCGAAAATGATGATATTTAAAAAAACATTAAAAATAATTGTCGCGTTTCTTTGCAAAATTTTTAGTTGCATTGTGTTTGTAGTCACTAAAACTACCACCCGCCTTCATTTTCGGTAGCAGTCTTGATATACCCAGTATAAAGATTTTTATTATCATAATAAATATTGAACGTATAGGATTCACTTTATTATAACAATTCGACGTAATTATACGTTCTGTCGGTATATTACGTCTATATGTATTCTGCCGCATAGAAAAGGGTTAAAATTAAACCCTAATGTTGTAACATCCGTAGACATTTTATGGTATTAAATTATTATTTTTCAATGTTAACAACACTTGGTAAAATAAAGAAACTAAACATCTGGCCTATGGACAGTTGATTCAATAACATAACCAAAAAAACTGTGCAATTCTGACAAAATTACATACATATACATCGAATACATAATGTCTTTTTTTGAAGTTGAGAAAGCCAGCAATGGTATGCAATATTTTCTTTATATATTTATGCATTTTTTATTTCAACTTCCAAAACTTTTAGTTAAGTTCAAAACGTTAACATAATTACCCCAACGCACCTTAGTATGAAGTTACAATAGTAGTGCATAAGGGGTGAAAAACTCATCTAAAATATACGAGCTGACGTTCTTACCCCTTCCATCCTTATATTTCGGAGTTACCCCAATCTTACTTTTTAATTTCACAGTCTACATATTTTTTGATTCACTTATATTTCTAACGCCAATAGATATGTATATGTATTAACGAGTGTTACAACATTAGGTTCAGATCAACAAAGCGGCTTGGACAAAACCGCCAATAGACATTCTGAAAACATTTAAAGAAACCGTAGAACAACTTACAATATTAGGCCCTTTACATTGCAAAACATATGGCGATTACAGCGCCTCCCGACTTGAGTGCCGGGTTTTGACAACTTTATTCTCTCTGTCCTTATCCCATTGGTGCAATATACAATTAAAAACGATAAATTTACACTAATAGTTTTGGAAGTTACCGTACATGGCATGATCTTTCTTTGATTAAAAAAAGGTTATGTAAAGAAATACCGGATGTGGATAGACTGCGAGCGAAAACGAAGCCAGTTTTACGACTTTATTCTGAGTCAGCTCATAAACCAATTTTAGTTATCAAATGTTTTGTCCTTTTCGAATTACTTTTGGATTCAGTTCGAACGAAGAAGACAAAACATTGGATAACTAAAATAGATTTATAATTCGTCTAGAAATATCGCCGTTTGTGACTATAGACATAATGCAACTAAAAATATCCCATTTTTTTTTCAAATGTCTTCGTATTAGGGTGGTAAATACTCCCACATTTGAATTCTTTTTTAGAAGAATTATTTAGGATTTAGAATTAGAATTATTTATGTAACATTTCGACCTGCGTTCCCAACATCAACCCTTCTAGAAACTTTTAGTACCATCCACTCCATATATTTTTATTCTGACAGTTCAAACAGAGTTGTGAAAATCGTCTCGCTATAACACTTAGTATAGGGTTGTTTGCCAAAAGTACTATAAAGTGCATTGCGTGGTTATGTTGCGCGCGGTGACGTCACCATTGACACTGATTCGGGGACCCTACACCTTGACCTTATGGAGACTTCATTAACACTTGGATATGAAAAAGTTACCAGCTATTTGTGAAGATAGCTGGTAACTTTATCATGTGTCTCGCTTGAGATGGTATGGTCACGTCCTAAGGAAACCACAGGAGTAGGTTAGCAATGTGTGCCTGAGCCTCAATACTCCCGGACCTCGACCGAGGGGTAAACCGAATAAGTGCTGGCTAGATGTCGTCAAGGAAGATATGAGGGTCAATGGCCTTACTATTGAGGATGCCGAAGGTCGCGCGAAATGGAGAATTAGCCAGAAGGCGAACCCTGGCACCGGTCGGGATAACGATTTTATAGCTAAGTCAGAAGTAAATGGTCTTCTTAATAAAGTAGTGAGTGGTTTTCCTTGCTCATACAATTTAGCAATAACAAAGGCGACAGCAAAGGAAGGAAGAATTTATACACATGTTGTTTTATGCATATGCAATGAGGATTCTGCAGAAAAGCTTTTTTATGCTCGTGTACGCTAGAAATTATAGTGCATTTTATACTGAGCTATCGAAATTTACAGCATAGGAAATAGCGCTGATTATCGCCTGGAAACTTAAGAAAAAGCATGGCAGAAAATTAATTACATCAGGTAAGGATCCCCTCCACCCGTGCCTGCATCACGCCACGACCCGCGCGGGACCGGCACAAAACATACAACATTACCCTGCCAGAACCAGTCAGCATGTCAAACATCAGTCGCGGACACAGTCGCCTTGTATACACTCACTATCGATGTACAAAACATTTCCCATGCAAACCCAAATCATTAGAGCAGTGACAAGCTGCCAAACATCCAGCATTGGCTCCAAACACAACGGCAAAATTAATATCAACATCGGCTGGGAAAGCGGTCATACATTGGATCAAACGTGGTGCGGTCCAGCATTAGTGCGTCCAGGTCATCTGTCCGACTTGCCGCCACTCTGCAGGTGGTTGGGGGCGTCGGCGAAGGCGAACTTGAGCCTGTAGGCCTCCGCCACCAGGACACTTATGTTGGAGTCAGTCCAGTTGTGAGTGGGGACGTTTTGGAGTAATATCATGAGGCCCTGGAAGTCTCTTTCCAGCATGAGTCGTTCCCGCCAGTGGAGCAGGAAGGCGGCGCAGACGTACAGCTGGAAGATGGCGAACCCGTCGGACTCGGCGAGGTAGGTGTCCCACAGGCGGATGGTGCAGGGCAGCGGGATCTCCCGGGTCAGAAGGTTGTTCATCCAGCGGAACGAGAACTGCAGGTAGTCCACGCCGTGGCTTTGCAGGTGTTCGTGTAATGGTTGGTCTATGCGACGGATCAGCTCTTTGAGTTGGTTCACCTGGAATAAATATATTAATTATTGCAATAGATTTAGAACTGTTATTTAGGGTGCTATGGAAATTGTGGGTTCATAGAAAATATTAGCACAAAATAGATTTTTGAATGAATTAAAATACTTGATATTTAATACCTGACACTACGATATTTATACTATAGCAGCCATATAACTAGACAATTACAAAACCTATTTTAGTTATCGAATTTTTGGTCTCTTTTGGAAGACATGAATTCAATTTGAGCCAAAAAGACAAAACATTTTACATCTTAAATGTATACAGGGTATATCAAGAGTGCTACTGAAAACGAAGCTGGGTGGTAGTTTTAGTGACTACAGACACAATGCAATTTTTTTATCGTGGTATTAGGATGGTAAATATATAGTATTTTCTTAAATATTAGTGTACACCCTTTTATTTTTAAAGATGCTATGGTATGCAAAGTTTTAAATTATTATTTTAGCAAACCCAAATTCGACGATACTTAATCGCGTTTCTTTGCGAAATTTTAAGTTGCATTGTGTTTGTAGTCACTAAACCTACCACCCGGTTCAAGAAGCTTATACCCAAATGGAGATTGCATTCCGTATATAAAAGTGAAGCACAAAAATTTGACCTCGAATGACGTTGCGACTGATTGCTATCCTTTTCTTTCGAGTGACAATGAATGAAAATGACTTTTTGTTCATTTGTTCTTAAGGTGAATAGGCTTCTTAATATATATCCAATGTCATTAAAAGAGTGCCGCATTACTGTCAATAACTGGCTTTTTACACTAACGTATGCGGAATTAGAAACTATTATCAAAGCATAATAATCACACATAATCACACACTCTCTCTCTTTCTCTCTCTCTCACACACACACACACACACACACACACACACACACACTTGCACTACTCCCCGGTTATTGTTTTTTTTTTCATTTTGGAATGTTTTTCTTGTTATTGTTTTTGTTGATAAAAAAAAGGTATTTAGATTTGTATAGAATTTTAAGCTATTTTTTAATATCTACTTTTAGAAATGTTTATGGACGCTGTTACCTCTAGTAGTATTTGGAGGTGGGCGCTAATGACTGCGACTCAGTTTTTAACTAATGCAGCCATTAACGTACACAAATGTTTTAAATGTAAAAATGTTGTTCCAATTATTATTATTATTATTATTTTATATACGGTATGCAATCTCCATTTGGGTATAAGCTTCTTGACCCGGTTTCGTTTTCGGTAGCACGCTTTACATACCCGGTATAAAATAATTAAATAATTTTATTGTTAAATAAACATATGAGCAACATTGTCTCATAAATAAGTTATAATCCAAGCATATTACACCGTGTACTTGCCCCTTAAAGAAGGAATGTTGTTTTCAACTTGTTTTAATGAAGTACCTATGGAATATTATTTTTCCTTGTATGCATCACAGTAGAACGGTCGCTTAGTAATTTATTAAATACTTTACTGTATCAGCCCATATACGTCAAACTACAGGGCACGGGCTATCTCTACAATCGAGAGTACGATTGAGAGTGGTTAGGCCATTTAGTCCACCACACTGTCCTAGTACAGATTCGCGGACTTTACCTACATACCATAGAAATTTTTATAAATCTCTTTGGTATGCAGGTTCCTCACAATGTTATCCTTCGCCGTTATAGTAATTATGTCGCAGTCAAAAAATATGTTTTGAAAATAGTTTTGGAAATAACAAATAATCTTATACTTTAACAAATAATTTATCTATATCTGTTTGTGTCCAATTCCATGGTATTACTTTTTTAAAATTACGTTAAGTGGACCATGTCGCTCGTAACGGACTTAAAATGCAGCTATCATTAACAACCCCGTTATCACAATAACAACACGTAATTAGCTCTTATCAATTGATAAAACTTTAAATTTCGCGTCTCGAATTTTATAATTGATAACTTTTCGAACAAAATTCGAATTTTCTGCTATTTTTTTTTATTTTATTTATTTATTTCCGCATGCTCACCATACAGTACTAAAAAGACATATCCTTAAAATCGCCCAATTTCTTAACACGTGAATCTGTACTAATACATGAAGCTGAGAAGTTTATTTGTTACCTCTAATCTCAGGAACTACAGCTTCGAATTGAAAAAAATATTTTTGTGTTAGTTATGTCATTTATTTTGGAATGCTACAGCTTATTAATTTATAAGCACGCTATGACCTATAGGAGGGAAGCAATAGTAAAACATCTAACAAATAGGAGAAAATTTGATTTGTTTTTCGTGGTCCGAGTGGTCGATATTCTAAATTGATAATCGGTATTGAACATTTTTTCCGACATTTTGAAAAGTGTATCTGCACCCGGGCGGAACCGGGCCGGATCGCTAGTAAATAAATACACCCAACAGTCACATACATACATAGTCCGGACCCCACACTAAGATCGAGTCTTGTATCGTGGGTATCAGAAACTACGAGAGACTATTCGGTCTCTCAAATATATGTCTCAGTGCGGGGATCAAATCCGGCGCCTCAAATTGATCGATTACTAAAGCTTACTGTCCATAAATGAAATATCTGTACTTTGTTAAATAATATAACTAATCTCACCTTATATTGTATTCCTAACTGAGCAAATATGTAATTGTCCTGTATACTATCCAAGAATTTAGATAGACACCAGAAGGAGTCGGCTTCGATGATGTCCCGCTGTTCCTCTGTCAGTTTGTCCAGGGGGTAGTTGTCCAGCTCTTCCCCAGGCACTGCCTCCTGCAGGAAGACCATGAAGAAGGGCGTCACCAGGTCGTTAATGCCTTGCACGTAGCCTGATGCAGGGTGCCTGATCGCCCATATGTATAGGATCCTTTCGAACATCACCTGGAACAAAGTTCGGTACTAAAGTTAGTTCCGACATAAAACATAGGTATCAGGAGTGGGTTATGTTAATTTGTGATTTTGTTTAATTATTTGCCTTACTACAAAGGTGTCTTACAAAATACAAGTTTAATCATACATACATAAACTCACGCCTTTTTCTCAGAAGGAATAGGCAGACCTACATTTTGTCATGTATTACCGTCCCACGATGTAATAGGTGGCCAGCCTATCGCCATATCGGTCACTTTGCCCAAACCGGGCTTCGAACCCGAGACCTCAGCTTTGTAACGATACCCTGGTAAAACAAAAATGCCACCGAGGCAGTTGGTTTGGTCGAGGAAGAATAATCCTCTCATAAAAATTGCTAATGGTGACAAACGTAGTGTCAAAACTTTAATGACGCCTTGGATGTCACTGCTTTTACCAGTGAAAGCTCGGAAACGGGAGACGGCCAAATCTTCCATAAGACCTTAGAAAATATTCTCACCTGCACAGTGGTCTGTTGAAACAACGCCACCAGCGGGCTCATCCGTGGTATGTCGATATGTATTTGTCTATATGTATCGTCATCTCTCTCTGACTCGTAGTACTGTCGCACCAGGTGCTTGTAGTCCGCTCTCTTTCGCTCGAGCGTCTCTGCCCGTCGCTCTGAGTTGGCGGGCAGGTAGCCGGCTAAAAGACGCCATGTTACTGCCCTCGCCTGTGGAAGAAGTAAATAAGGTAAATCAATAAAATAAATTATATATGCCACAGTCACACATACTGTTCGGATTTCTGGAGTCTTGTGGCGATATTGAAAACCATTTAAATCGATGGATATCGAAAATCACAAGTTTTCTAATTTAAATTAAATCTTATTCCAAAACAACTAATTATAGATATCGCAAAAATAAAACTTAGTGATCTAGATGTGTGATTAACCTGGTCAATTAAAAAAAAAAGCTTCATCCAAATTGACTCATCCCTTTGCGGCTACGAAGCCTCAGGGAGATAGATGCATACATCAAATTACTCTCTTACGTCCGGAGTTAAAAAATGTATTGCGACATTTTCCAGTTTTCAAAATACCTTCTAAGTTATTTTAGCTGGACAAAAACTATCCGAAAGTAAAACTAAGAGTGAATATAATCTTGGCATAATGTTTCCCATTTATAACACCCTTAATCAAATTAAGTGCGTGGTGGCCTGTTGGTAAACGGACTAGACGCGGCTGCCAACATGTTCACGGTGGTCGCGGGTTCAAATCCCAGGGCACACCTCTGACTTTTCGGAGTCATGTGTGTATTGACAGTCAATCACCACGCACTAAAACGGTGAAGGAAAACATCGTGAGGAAACCTGCATACCATAGCGATTTACAAGAATTTCTATGGTATGTAAATCCGCCAACCCGCATTAGGCCAGCGTGGTGGACTATATGGCCTAACCACTCTCAATCGTACTTTTGATTGTAGAGTAGGCCCGTGCCCTGCAGTGGGACGTATATGGGCTGATACGATTAATCAAATCACACGCAGTTATGACTCATGACGTCAATAATCACGCGATGTAAAACTAAGCTAACGACCCAGCTTTAACCTTATTATGGGATTTTTTAGTAAATACATAACATTATTGGCGAACAAGACTGGAGAGTATCCAAGTTGTGTGTCAATATAAGGTCAAGGATTTCACGTACCGGATAAAACTAAAAGCGATAAAACTAATAGAATTGTTATATGTCAACAATCTTTGAATTCTTGCGATGCATCTTATGGCTAACAACTTGTTTAGAATATATGTTTTTATTTTTGTTTGATCTGCATTGTGTTTATTCTCAAAAGTTCATTTAAAATGTCGTATTTATGCCTTATTTATCGTTATTTATATTTTGATGTGACGGATTATGCCCAATATACAGTTTAATTATTTTTTTTTAATGAAATTTGTGGTTTTGTACACTCTCACACTGAAGTCATATTTTTTTTATATCAGTGATTAGCCAGACGAGCATGCCGTTCGCCTGATGGTAAGCGATGCGACCGCTCATGAACAATAGCAAAACCAAACAACACCTTGAATTACAAAGCAAAAAAAAGCTTGGCATTCCACTGCGCTCGTCATCCTGAGACATAAGATGTTAACTGTTAAGTCTCAATATGTCCAGTAGTTACTCTGGCTACAATGTCCTTCAATCCGAAACAAAACAGTAGTACCCACCCAGGCAGCCTCTCACATATGAGAGACCTACCACCAGTAAGGCATATCGACAAATTTTGACCTTCCTACGCACTTGTGACCTCTAACAAGTATCCTGAGCAGTGAATCTGCCCTTCAACTCGGTATATTCCCAACGGGTTTGATTACGTTCACGAACCGTAAACTGACACACGAGAAAGTGATCCCGACACAATGGCCGACATTGTACCACGTATGGACACTGAATAACAAGTAGCTATCGAATTCAAACCACTGGACATAACAATAGAAATACGAAGGTTTATGGCACTTTATTTTAGAGGTCACATTCCTAGAATACTCGAAGCCTATGCACTTAACAATTTCATTGAATTATCAACAATGTTCTTCATCAAATATAATATTCTTGTCTTCAAATTGAATGATATATGTGTTTTTATAGATTATTTCTTAACGGTAGCTTATCCAACTGTGTTGTATTCTAAGTTGGCCCTGTCAACATTCAATTGCGAGTGTGCCAACACAATTATGAAGATATAGCCATCTTTCACAGTTGTTACATGCTGCTCTATTTCAATAACTATTAAGTCTGTTTTGGAATTAATATAACTCAACTTTTTATGTTCTAGATACCATTAAACATCAGTACATTATCATTAATATTTGATAGATTACTTCTTCCTTAACAGCAATAGTTGATAAGATGTATTATAAAAATTAAGATTCTATAAAAAAAACCCAGTAGCTGTTAACTTTGCTATCAGCATTTTGATTTAAATACATGTGCACTCATCATCATCATCATCATCTCAGCCACAAGAAGTCCACTGCTGAACATAGACTGAAAGCGGCCTGCATCCAGCAACTACCTGCAACCTTAGCCAGATCGTCAGTGCACTTAGTAGACGGTTTGTAGATGTCCGACATTTCGCTTGCCTGTACGTGGCCTCCACTCAAGAACCTTTCGGCCCCAACGGCCATTGGTTCTACGACCTATGTGCCTGGTCTATTGCCACTTCAACTTAATCCTATGGGCTGTGTCGGTACAAGTGCACTAGTGTTAGCAAATTACATTTGTAATCATGTAATTAATTATAAATTATAATATTTGGGAAAATACAAATTAATTAACTCTGGCTATTTTCTTTGATTTTGTCAGCCTAGTTCAGAAGTCAACTTTTCATACTCTGGACAATAGGCTTTTAACTGATCCACAAATTCATAGAATACATTAGAATCAACAACAAAAGACTGCAAATTGCAACAACATAACAACCCATATAAATTCTCATATGATTAGTCATATTGTAAATTGCCAGTGAGTCACACTTTGACAGCAACATAACATCGTAAAGCTAATTACCAAGGCAAGACGCCAATACTAGCAGTATACACTAACAATTAATGACATGAAGCAACAACATACATGTACTAATATATTCTATTGTAGAACTTATTTATGCCTTACATATTTTAGAAGAGACCTACATTCTGTTGAAACTGGCACAAATTACTTACTTACAATAGATTGTAATGGAAGTGTTTTTAAAAATACAATTTATTAAAACAAAATGGCTATACAACTGTTTGGCAGGTTGTAATTTGGGTATTTTCTAAATAAAAAATCTTATAAAGTTCCATACAACAACACAGTAAAAAAAACTCATATTTATAATACTCTAAAAATGTACAGATATTTTTAATACATTAAGATCTAAGGCAAATTTATGGAAAATATTCATCTAAATACTTTATTGGCTAAACATTTTCAAGACAATATAATTTATTTAGTAGTATAGGGATACAGCACAGAAAACTGACAGCTAATAAGGCCAAAATGTTTGTGACTACATACTACGAGACCACATACAATCAAGTTCAATGTTGCAAAATAAACAAGTAGAAAAACCTGAAGCATTGTATTAGCTGGGAGATGACTTTGCAAATTTATGTTAACGCTACCATCACAGGTTTAATCAATAATCATCTTACAACTAAATTGATCTAATTAATGAATCAGTGACTACTTGTGTCCTGTCATCAATTGTAATTTTAAATGACTGCAATCCAGGTCAGTTGTGTACAATAACTTTAGAATGCCAGTGCTTGCTATGATTGACATGGATGAGTTGTTTACAGTTCAAGCTGTGCAACTGTGAAATGCAAGTGTTTTATTGCACTGTATTAAATGTGATATTTTTATGTAAAAAAACCATTTGTGAATTCTAATTTTCATTATTTTATCGGAGTTGATGCAGATTATTATTTTTATCTTATTAATATGTTTTCAAATCACTAAACAGATTAAAAGTTATGCTTGGCACGGGACCCTAAATTATGAATAACATTTTAATAAATAAAACATAACCATCAAAGAGACATAAGTTCATATTTACTGATGGAAACGATAGATAAGCTGGCTAAATGGATAGTGTTTACATAACCTATTTGTAAAAAAAAAATACTCACTTTGACAGGAATTCCAGACCAACTGAGCTGTTTGAGCTCGTCCAAGTTCACGACAGCTATTTCATGAAGTTGCTGGAACCTCTCCAGCTTAGATTCACTGCTTTCCTCACGCGAAGACAACGCCGATGGCCTGACGGGCCTCGGGCGCCCGGGGTAGTGCCGCAAGGGCCCCGCCCCGCCGCCAGGACCCACTTTCCGAGCCTCATTCTTGCGCACTTCCGTCACCTCATCTCGAGTTTTTACACTGTCAGTCTCAAGTTTTACGTCACTTTTATGTACATTCTTACTACTATTCCTATGAGAATTTATCACGTTTAAAGCCGCAGTCTGCGATATGGCCTTCGATATTTTAGTCTCCGCGATGCCGGAGATGATGTCGTCGTCGCCCAAGTCCCAAGCGTCGTTCACTGACGCCTGAAACTGCTGATACGATGACCCAGACATAACCTCTTTTTGTCCGACCCTTTGGCAAGGTCTACCCGGTATCGCGCGTTGCGGTGTTCTCCAAAACGTGTCGGATAACAAACCGTTCTTGTCATATTCGACTTGGTAACTTTCCATAATAAAATATATTTTGGAACATTCTAAATAACTTTGTTGGACAACAATAAATTACAAGAAAATTTGTTGATATGACAGCTGACATATCATTTCGCTGAGGATGGCAAAGTTTACGTTCCAACGTCGTGTTTATATGTATGTTTAGCAAGATGTTGGCCTCCTTTCGCTACTGGTGCTGGACGACAAGTTTTTCTATACATAATGAGCAGAACAAATATAATACATTTTATAGGGAATTGTTTTTATGAGTATCATTGTTTTAGGGTAGTACTCCGTAAAAAGTGGGCAGGTATTAAAATTAAAGTTACCTACATCTTATCATAGACTCGGTTGTGTCTTCTTACACAAAGTACATTAGACTTTGCAACTTGCAACGTAGACCATTTATGTAACTGTAAAAAATCTATATAATCAAAATGACGACTATTCTTCCTGGTTTTTGGAAAAAAAAACGTCACGGTCAGGGTAGTATAGAAAAAAACTTTCCGTCGATAATATTTTATTTGTCATGACGACAACGCCATGAATGACAAACTGTAAATTTAATTTTATATTTTTATTACTTTACTCTTTTGAAGCATTTATATTATATTTTTTACAATTGTATTATAAAAAAGTTGAGATATATCCGGTACTTTGCTAATTGACAATCAATTTTGAAATATACTGGTTTCCAGGCGGCTCGTTGGATCAATATAAACTTACAATTCCAATGTAGAAAATACGAAAATGGCGAGTCCAAATCCAGAAACAGACTTATCATCGATGTTCATGCATAAAGAAGAAACCAGAGCCTCAAGAAGCCCGAACCGATCAGAGCCAGGATCAAGAAGAAATTCCACGACTAAAGGAAATGCTCACGCAGAGGTTATTACTGTTAAAGACTTTTTCGACTTTATGAAAACTGCTTATCAAGTTTACGAGCACCTGGAAGGTGATGAAGACGACGGATCGAAAATAGATTGGGAGGAATTGACCAAGCTAACTGTTATCAATCACGTCATAGAACAACAAGAAAGGGATCTTTTACATCAAACTGCGTTCAATGAACCGAAATCTATTACAAGTAAAAGTGAGTCTGCTTTAGAAATCAAGAATGGAGACGGTGAAAGAGTTGAAAAAAGATACAGTTGCAGCGAACTTGAAGGTACATAGATGTGACTGTTTACGTTTTTATGAAATGCATTATTACCTCCATCTATTATACTTTTAGATAAAACTAATAAAAAAATATCACATTACACAAAGGTGAAAAATTGAATTTGCAGGCAAAGGTCGTCTTCGATCGATACCACCTGAAGCTAGGGTGGAAATGCTTGGAGTTTGGACCGAAGCAAATTTAAATTGTAAACTTAACGATGTAAGTCGCCTTATATTTTTCTATACTTTCTGATATAGTTCATATAGATAGATGGCGTTGTACACGAATTTTATTTTAGGTAATAAATGAAGGCATCCTGGATTCTATACTGCCTTATTTAGTTGGTTACAAGAAGCCTTCAAAAACTACCAGCGTTTACGCACCAGTAATCAAAAAAGTGCCATCTAGCGCAACGGATGTGAAAAAACCAGCCAGTTTTGGCGGTACGTAGATTTTATGCGCATATTTTTATTACGGTAAAAACTTTTATTTAAATGTACGTATTGATCAGGTTTTGTGAATGAAAAAGAGTCAAGAGACCGTTTAGGAAGGCGCAAATCGTCAGTAATAGCAGCGCAGGAACGCAGCAACCAGAAGCAAGAGTAAGTCATTTATAGATTCATAGATGTCGCTAGATTCAAATTGTTTAATTTATTTCGATGAAAAGTCCATGTTTTCTCAACATTTGGGATGGTCATAATTAATTTATGTTTTTGTTCAGTGCCAAATGGAAATAAAACAAGATATTATAATATACTTGTTTATTGTAAGCTATTAAACCTGTTTAAAAATTTCGTTTAAGATGGCATGATCCGATATGGTCTAGTGGCTAGGATACCTGGCTCTCACCCAGGAGGCTCGGGTTCGATTCCCGGTATCGGAATATCTTTTTGCGTTCTATTTCAGTGGCGACGTTGAAATTCACGTTTGTGATGAGGTTAAGGGATTGAAGAAAGATTTTAGATGCCCTCAAAAATTACTCGTCACCAAAATGGGTTACTTTGCTGACGTCACCGCGGGGCAGAGGCTTGAAGATATGGATATATCTGTACATTGTGATATACAGGTGAATGATAATTATTGACATGTTTTGGTATATTAAACGTGTATCATTTTTTTCTTTTGTCTCATTTCATCTTTCGTAAGCGTCAGCATACCTCAGGATACAACAAAATTGTTGTTTTTTCTTAACCATTCATAGTTTGTTGTCTGAAAGAGAACGCCTCAAGGTATAAGACCGCCTTTTGTGCCTTATTTTCATTGATGATGATGATCTTCTATGTATATGTTACATGTATACGATAAACTTTATGAATAAATAACAAAATAGTAGCACAAATAAAGGAAGGATATGGACATACTTTTGATGTTTAATAAATTAATTAATTTTACGTAATTGAAAGCAATTACAGAACATTATAAAAAGTATCATTGTGTTTTTTATTCTAATGTATTTGTTAACTTATTTTTTATTAATATGTATCTCCTTAGATCTTCGACTGGCTGATGCGGTGGGTGAAAAGGGACTCAATATTGGTAGCTGACTGGCCGCTATTGGATCCAAACAACGTTGTGCCCATACTCGTGTCCGCTTCATTTCTACAGGTTACATTCACATTAAAATAATTTATAGACATTCCTTTATGTTTCATATCACACACACTGATCTCATGTTAGAAAAGAAAAATGTATTTTCGCACTAAATTTACCCTTCTCCCATGTCCAGGGCAGAACCACAAGAGTGAATTGAAGTAAAAAATAAGTTTACATTTTGTGACTGTGTGTGTGTGATTGTGTCATAATAATTTTAATAATACAGGTTTGTACTTATGGTTTATTGATGGGGTCTTTAAATAATGTTCTCTCTTTCTCTCTCTCTCTTCAGCCGCAGGAAGTCCACTGCTGAACATAGGCCTCCCCAAGGATCTCCACGCAAATTTTTATTACAAACATCACAAAGTATCTTAAGATTAGATTTATCTCAAAATATAACATTTTTCTAGATGGAGCCGTTATTACACGACTGTTTGATCTACTGCCACGCGCACATGAACGAAATAGTGAAGACGTCAACCAACTTGGCTTGTCTAAGCGATGCCCTACTTACTAGGTAAGTTTAAGAGCAAAATGGGGTGTATTTGGAGATAGGGGCGTGGTTTAGACCCCTTGTAAATAACATTTGAAGTAATTATATGCATGTAATTTCCTTTATATTTTGTAATGTTTATTTGGTGACTAATATAATAAGTTTTTTTTTAATAGTAGTGTAGATTTTACGATAGTTTCATCGTGAATATGACCAAATTTATCCTGAATTACTATACTACCATATATATTGGAAAATAATTATCACACTACATTGAACGTTGTACTACTAGTTGTAGGTACACTAAAGACATAAATAGACAAATGAATATTTGTAGATTGGCAGCCATGTACACGAACGTAGAGCTGGAAGCAGTGCGAGATCGTAAAGACAAGATCCAGTCGCGCCTGTACTGCAAGATGATCCTGTCGCTCGCGGAGCCCGTGCCGGAGACGCTGCGGGGACACTACTCCACGCTCGCCACACTTTTCAAGTGCAACAAGTAGGGAGACGAGATTCTTTTTATTTCTCTCTCTTTCTTTTTATTGTACTTGTTGTGTGTTGTGTTCTTTTTATTCTTTTTGTTGTCACATACATAGTCGAGATCCCACACTAAGATCGAATCTTGTACCGTGGGTATCAGGAACGACGAGGGACTTTTCTGGTTGCTGTTAATAGCGAGACGAGAATGCTATACGCCTGATGGTAATTGGTAAGTGATACCACCACTCACAAACAGTAGCAAAACCAAACAACACTTTGAATTGCAAATCAATGCTTGGCATTCCACTGTGCTCGCCATCCTGAGACATAAGATATTAAGTCACAATATGTCCAGTATTTACTCTGGCTACAATGTCCTTCAATCTGGAATATAGTAGTGCATTTACAATGCTGTTTGGCGGGAGAACTACACATTGCGGTGACACCCACCCAGACAGCTTCTGATATATTACAGACCTACCACCAGAAAACGCTTGATCAAAAGTAAGTAACAATATATTTTGTTGGATCAGGTGCAACAAGCTATTAGGGAGGCACATAGCGGAGCAAGTGCCGTGCCAACCCGCCAGCATGCGCATCGACAGGCGAGGGAACGTCATCTCCACGCATAACAAGTGAGTTAATGTATCTTTATGCCAATTAACTTATTTATGAGGCTTGGAAATTAAATTATGAACTTTTCAGTCATACATATGCATAGCTTGGAAAATGTATAGAAATACCTACGTGTAAAATTATTGAACACACACAATGACATTTGTTTTTCTTTAATGCCAATTGTCACCGCATCGTACATTTAAACGAGTGATAGGTGCCAGGCTAGGCTCATAGGAGGCAAAGTCTCACGGGAGATCGACGTGAAGCGACAGCCTGGCTGTCGCGATTTGTTCTGTGAGTGAGATTATCGGATGTCTTCCCTCTTCCCATCGGCGGTAGTTATCACTTACCATCAGGTGACTTGTTGATTGTTCGCACTCATGTCGGATCAAGAATATAAAAAATATATGTCATGAGTGACTTGAAGACATAGCAAGCCAACCCCATTATATATGCACCCTATATTGTATAGGGAGCCTAACTGGAGCCTGAACGAGTACATAACGTGGTTGTACGGGGAGCTGCGCTCGTGGCGGCGCGTGTACTGGCGCCTGTGGGCCGACTGCCACTTCCTGAGGTGCCAGCTGTGTGATAGCTACTTCCCTGCCTACCAGGTCAATATAAATCGCAACTTTAGAATTAAAGTGACCTAATCAAAAAATTGGAAAGAAAAAGTTTTGTGTCTTTACAAACGCCAGCAGCAGAGACAATAACAGTAAGCCTTGTGTACCTCGTGTAAACTTCACTAACAGCCGCTGCCAATAAACAATCCCAATCCAAAATTTGCCGTTTTAGGTTGACAGCTCAATCGTTTTTCTGATACTATATTGCCAATAATCAATCTCAGTAGTGAAAAAACTATGGCAACATGACAGGAGACCAATCGAAAAGTAAAAAACAATTGACAACAAAACAGATTGACTTCAATCTAATTTTTTCGATTGATTATTGGCAGCGGCCGTAAGTCTTATTAGCACAAACCAATCTTTGTTACTTCTTTTTTCTCACTACAATTTAGTAATAATTTTACCATTTTAATTTAATTTGTGTAAGTGCGTGGTGGCCTGTTGGTATACGGACTAGACGTGGCTGCCAACACGTTCACGGTGGTCGCGGGTTCGAATCCCAGGGCACACCTTTGACTTTTCGGAGTCATGTGTGTATTGATAGTCAATCACCACGCACTAAAACGGTGAAGGAAAACATCGTGAGGAAACCTGCATACCATAGCGATTTATAAGAATTTCTATGGTATGTAAGTCCGCCAACCCGCACTAGGCCAGCGTGGTGGACTATATGGCCTAACCACTCTCAATCGTACTCTCGACTGTAGAGTAGGCCCGTGGCCTGCAGTGGGACGTATATGGGCTGATACAGACAGAACAGAACAGAATAATTTAATTTATAAACAATTTTCATTAGATTCCTTTCTATCATTACCTCCATCGCTATCACAACAACTCTTAAGGAACTGTAGCAGCTGTTCTTTACATCAAACTCCCTGTACGATGCAGATGGAGTGGTGTTCCCATCACGAACAGCAGGCTCACATGTTCTCGGTGGAAGGCAGGCCTCCTTTACCTGCCGGCCGCTACCCTTGCTGTGGAGAACGCGCTTATCGATTCGAGACCATTACCAGGAACACGGTACGTTGGCTTTTTTGACAATTATGGTCTACCTGTAGCAGAAATACTTACTGACGTCAAAATACAATTATAATAGGTCTGCTATTGAGTGGACTGAATGCGTGGATAATACCTCCAGTTTTACCTTTTCTTTATCCTCAGTGCGTATGAGACATAAAATATTTTCTTAAAGTTTAAAAAAAAACGTAACTCATTCAGAAACTCGTTGAAATATATGTGTCTCTGTCATCTACAATGAAATACAAAAATAAAGACGCCCGCACAAAGGGTGAGATTAGAGAACCCAATTTTTGGCGATTCACTGGCTTAAGGGGTTAGGGGTAGTCAGAATTTTCAAAAAATCGATTTTTTTTTTTTGCATTTTCTTAAAGTATAATATTTTAAAAATATTGTGTGAAAATTTGAAGTGATTCCGACAAATTCTTTTCGAGTTATTTAACAATGACCAAAGGACGCTCGGGCGCTGAAGCAAGAGGAGAGCTTGATACCTATTCTCAGGATTATTCTCCCTTACCTTCTGATGTTTTAAAAGCTATCAAGCCTATATACGAAGATCTTAGTAATGAAAATTTACTTTCAAGATGTGTAGGTGGATTCAATCAGAATAATAATGAAAGCTTTAACCAACTAGTATGGAAAATATGCCCAAAAACGGTAAATACTAGTTATACTATCGTACAAATAGCTGCATACGTTGCTATGTGTATATTTAATGAGGGTATAAATTCATTATTAGTCTTGATGAATACACTAGGACTTAATTGTGGGCCTAATTCTCATCGGTATGCAGAAAGAATGGATGCTGCACGTATCAAAGTAGCAGATAAGCGCGCTAATGATAACACCCGAGAAGGTCGATTGCAACGTAGGCACCAGCAAATCGATATTTTGGAAGCTGCTATGACGGCTGAAGAGCTATTATATGGTCCAGGAATAGATGACTCAGTGTAAGTTATTAAATAATTCTTATAATTCGACATAAATCCATAGCAAAACTTTAAATGCGTTTTTCTCAAAACTATGTTTTCTGAACTGGTGATCACTGTAACTTAAAAACTGCTCGGTAGATTTCAATAAAATTTCTTGTACTTTTGAAATACATTAAAAACTCGTGCCTGATCGAAGGATTTCTTTATTTTTCAAAAATTTCGATTTTTTTTAACAATAAACTGTCGGTTTTTTTCTCGAAAATTTGAAAAAAAATTCCTGAGGCCGCCATTTTGTTAATTTCGAAAAAAAAACAAAAAGCTTCGATCGGGCACAAGATTATCTATTAATAAAACTATTTTTTCTTGTCCGATTGATTTTAGATGAATCTCCAAGGACTTATGATGATCACCGCAAAGGACTTCGGGAGGAACGGGCTCTACAAAAACAGCGATAACTTTTTGAATTATTATTTTTTTTTTTTTGAAATTTTCGTGAAGTCAAATCGAAACGTGTTCTAATAAAGATATGTTTTTATTTTTGTCAAATAAATTAATTAGCTACAAAAAAAAATTATTGAAAATCATCATTTTTTCAGACCTCTGAGTACCCCTAACCCCTTAAATCTGAAGCTGAGTTATTTTAGGGTAAAATATTAATTAATTATTTGAACAAACTAAAGTAAATTAATTGCCCTGGATGCATATTTACATAGCGTTATGTACGTCTGCTGTTAGGGTTGCCAGTTCAGGGAGCACATGCCGGACGAGCGGCTGGCGACCGACTCCGCCGTGATGGAGATCTACAACCAGTTCCGCGACATCATCGCCATGCGCCCGCCGCAACTCATGTTCCCTGAGAGACTCACCAGACTCGTTGGTAGAGGTGATCGAATTATAAAATAAACATTTTAAGTATTGGCACTCCAAGTCTGTAAATTGTAAACATAATTATGATCTTTGTTTTTGTTGATGTACACGACTGTTTGTTGTCCAAAATAAAATAAAATTATACTACAATCTCTTAGAAATTGTATTGCTTACTGGTGGAAGGTCTCTCATATGAGAGGCCGCCTGGGTAGGTGCCATCGCAATTTCTATTTCTCCCGCCAAATAGCAGTGTAAATGCACTGTTCTGTTTCGGATTGAAGGGCATTGTAGCTAGAGTAACTACTGGACATATTGAGACTTAACATCTTATGTCTCAGGATAGCGAGCGCAGTGTTTCGTATGCTTGGTATTCACCAAGTATTGCTTTGAAATTCAAGGTGTTGTTTGGTTATGATACTGTTCGTGAGCGGTCGTATCGCTTACTATCAGGTAAACGGTATGCTCGTCTCGCCATTCAGTGCAATACAATACATGATAAGTATTTTTTTTATAAGACGCCATAAAAGACATTAGCTAACTTCAGTACCGAAACCTTACTTTATGTGGTGTTTAAACATCAATCAGCATCGAATTTTGGTACATCACATTAAGTTTGACCCCGCATTCAGTAACAGTTTTTAATTACACGTCTATTTCTAGAATGTGTCACAAACTACAACATTTAAACAAACAATGAATATTATAAGACTTTTTTCATCTATAAATGAAAACGGAACATCATTTTATACAGAGCCAGGTGACGACAGCACTGGTCGTCTTCAGTGCAAGGAGGTGTTCTGGTGGGAGGGCATCCAGCTGGTGCCGCCGCGCCCGCCGCTGGGCCTGCTTGGCAAACTCTACACCAGCAACAACAAATTCAACGGTGAGACTAATGTATCACATTCAGGCTATAGAGTTGGAGCAATCAGGGCCCCCGCTACCATATGTGCGAAGTGTGCAATGCACACGGGCGCCATCCTTTAGGGGCGCCAAAATCCAGGGCCCAAACTAAAGTTTGCCAAAAAAAAAACAAATGTCATATGTCCATCCATCAGCCAAAGGAAGTCCACTGCTGAACATAGGCCTCCCCACAGAGTACATTTTACATACTAACATAGAGACGTCACTCAATCAATTCAAAGCGCCCTTTGGCATTAAGTAAGAAAAACAATCCCGTAATATGTCTAAACTTACTTTCATTGCGTTTATATACGAAAATAAAAGATTAAGGGAGGTTTGGACCTGAATTACATCCAACGGAATCGACTTGAATGTTGTCTATTTGAAACAAATTATTCTGTATAGAAATGCGAACATAAAAATACTCATTTCCGCATGAGTATGAATATTAATAAATTTAATAATTGTTTTAAAATAAACTAATCAGCAAATAAGCGAATTAATGTTGTTGGAAGTAATTAAAGGCCAATAATATCCGCGTAAAATATAATCTACGTAAAATGGGAAAACCCGTAAAAACCAACGATTTTTTCGCCCTCTGGTCTTAAGTAAGTCAAACTAATGATAAGAATTCGTCGTTGTTTGTTCTAAGTTTAACCACCGTGGGCCTCCACCAATGATTCCCACAGAGACCTGTTGGAGGCAGCCTGCATCCAGCGACGTCCCGCGACCTATACCAGGTCGTCTGACCACCTTGTGGGTGGACGTCCCACGCTGCGCTTTCCACTACGTGGCCTCCATTCGAGCACATCTCGACCCATCGGTTATCAGTTCTCCGCGCTATGTGCCCTGCCCATTGCCACTTCAACTTGCTCATCCGCTGGGCTATGTCGGTTATTTTAGTTCTTCTACGGATCTCCTCATTTCTGATTCGATATCGTAGAGAAACCCCGAGCATAGCCCTCTCCATAGCTCGTTGAGTGACTTTGAGCTTCCTAATAATGCCCATAGTGAGAGGCCACGTCTCGGTGCCGTAAGTCATCACTGGCAACACACAACTATCGAAGACTTTCGATTTAAGGCACTGAGATATTTTGGACGAGAAGACGTCGTGTAGTTTTCCGAACGGTGCCCAACCGAGTTGGATTCGACGATTGACCTCTCTCTCGAAGTTGGACCTACCTAACCGGACCACTTGTCCGACAATCCAAAATAGACATATTCGTCAACAACTTCAAGAGTCGAGCCCCCAACACCGATTCGGGTGGGCACAACATGGACATTCGACATGATCTTCGTTTTGTCTATGTTCATTTTAAGACCCACCTGTTGGGAGACTCGATTGAGGTCTTCGAGCATAGTGCTAAGGTCTTCCAGCGATTCTGCCAAGATTACAATATCGTCGCCAAACCGAAGGTAAGTGATATACTCGCCGTTGATGTTGATGCCGAATCCTTTCCACTGCAAGAGCTTGAAGGCATTTTCCAGCGCGGCAGGGAACAGTTTCAGAGATATGACATCTCCCTGTCTCACGCCTCTTTGTAGTGGAATAGCCTTCGTACTCTGATCCTGTACTCGGACCGACATTGTGGCGCTGTTGTATATACACTTCAACACTTCGATTTACCGATAGTCGATATGGCACCGCTGGAGAGACTGTAGCACAGCCCAAATATCGATCGAATCAAAGGCTTTCTCATAGTACACAAACGCTAAACAAAGCGGCAAGTTATATTCCTCGGTTTTTTGTATAACTTGCCGAAGCGTATGGATATGGTCTATGGTACTAAAGCCTTTTCGGAAACCGGCTTGTTCGGGAGGCTGAAAGTCATCAAACCTGCGTTCAAGACGATTTGTGTTGACCCTCGAAAACAACTTATAGACATGGCTCAGGAGCGAGATGGGCCTGTAGTTCTTCAGCAAAGTGTTATCATCTTTTTTGAAGAACAAGACCACCACGCTCCTGCTCCATGCCCTCGGCGTTGAGCCCTCGAGAAGAACAGAATTGAAGAGCCTCTGAATGACTTTCAGTATTGGCGTGCCGCCCGCTTTCAGAAGCTCTGAAGTGATTCCGTCCTCGACCGGCGCCTTGTTGTTTTTAAGTCGCTTCAGGGCCATCTCAATCTCACACAGGCTGATGCCCGGGATATCATCGCTAAATTGTCAGATTAACTCGACTCTCTGGTCTTCGGCCGACCTAACAACAGGTTGGGCAACCTAGGTGTAAAGCTGTCCGTAGAACCTCTTGATCTACCTTAATAACTCTGCCCTCGTCGATACGTCGATATTTGGGGGTTAACGTCACTCGCGTCCGTAGGCTTTAACTCTAGATACCCTACACGTGACCCCTGGGTAGTGCCAAATGAGTGACATAGTGGTGGTAGGACTTATGTGTCCGCCCGGGTAGCGACCACCGTCCATGAGGCGTAAAGACCGCCATAGTGATCTCCGTAAGGGGATCGCGTTCCGGGATCAGCCAGTGGTTTTCCGGTTTCTTCGAGGATCTTAAGTCCGGGCATGAGGTTGTACCGTGTGGGTATTTTCGGTCCTCTGTCGAAGGGAGGAGAGTTGATCCGCCGGCCAGGGAGACCCGTAGAAACGGTTGTCCGCTGGCCGCCCGCGGTATAGTACAGGGGCCCAATCGGGGCTAACCACCTCGAGAGGCTGCCTCACCATGCCGCGCATAATCTTGGGTGGGTACGTCGTGCCGGTTGGTGACCGGAAGTGGGGTCCCGGCGGCCCATCCCGGGAGGGTACGGGGGCCCTTCCGTCCGGCGAATCAATTCGCTTCCTGCCGACCCTTTCGTGCCGGTGCCCATTCGGCCTTCTTAGTGCCCGAACCTAAGATCCTCGTTGCCTCTTCACCAATCCCATCCTTTCTACCATGACAGTGCAACTAAACAGAGCAGGTCCTTCAGCGGTGCTTAACCCCACCACCGCGTTCACTATGGAGTTCACTAACATCCGCGGACTCCATACGAACCTCAATGCCGTCCACCACCATCTTGAGACGGCCCGGCCTGCTTTGCTCTTCCTAACGGAGACGCAGATTCGTTGTCCGACCGATAATTCTTACCTGTTGTATCCCGGTTATTCGCTTGTAGTAAACTTCAAGCCTAAAGCCGGGGTATGCTTGTATGTTCGGTCGGACATCTGCTGTCGCCGTTTGCACTGCATGGAGGACCCGTCCTTCTCCGCTCTGTGGGTGCACGTGGATCTAGGTTCCCTGAGCCGCATCTACGTGTGCCTTTACAGGTCTCACAACGGGGACGATGAGACGACTCGGCTGTTCAGGTATCTTAGCCAGGCGGCTGATGACGCGCAGGCGCAGTTCCCGTCGGCCGAAATGGTGGTCTTGGGGGATTTCAATGCTCATCACGAACTGTGGTTGGGCTCCTCCAAGACTGATCATGCTGGCAGAGCTGCCCATGCATTCGCTCTGACTCATGACTTGACACAACTGGTGAACCAGCCCACCAGGATCCCGGATGTGGCGAGTCATGCGCCTTCTTTGCTGGACCTTCTGCTGGCGAGTCACCCAGTCGGGTATCATGTGACCGTTAGTGCGCCTCTGGGCACTTCCGATCACTGCCTGGTTGGGTCGTCAGTACCGATCGCATCACCTCCACGTCCCGTGCAGGTTAGGCGAAGGGTCTGGCATTACTCGTCGGCAGATTGGGATGGTATGCGGGAATATTTTGCATCCATCTCTTGGAGGCAGCGCTGCTTTGAGGGTAAAGATCCCTCAGCGAGTGCCAACGCTATTGCTGACGAGATCAGACTTGGAATGGAATATTACATTCCTTCCTCTGAGATCGCCAGTAAGGGCCGTGGACGCTCCTGGTTCAATCGTGCATGCGCCGATGCTGTCGGTGACAAACAGGCGGCGTATCGCGCTTGGATCAGGGGTCGCGCCATGAAGGATCCCAATATCAGTTCCCTCAAAGAAGCCTATAACCGTGCCTCCAAGGCCTGCAAGAAGGCCTACGTTAGGGCGGATGCCCAGCGCGTTAGCAGGATTGGGCGTGCGTTGGCCGATCACCCAACTAGCAGTCGTGCTTATTGGAGGTTGGCCAGGGCCGTTTAATCTAACTTCTGCCGTCCAGCGTTGCCGCCGCTGAGGTACCCAGAAGGGTCGCTGGCCCACAAGCCGCAAGAGAAGGCTGCCTTGCTGGCAAATCTCTTTGCGGCTAATTCCCGCCTCGAAGACCGTGGTTCCCAGACGCTGCCTACGCTGCCTGATTGCGGTTTCTCAATGGCAGATATTCGCATCAGGCAGTGTGATGTGCGGCGTGAGTTACGGTCTCTCGATGTGCGGAAAGCCAGTGGTCCGGATGGGATACCAGCGGTGGTTTTAAGGGCTTGTGCAGCTGAGTTGTCTCCAGCACTGACTCGCCTCTACCGAGCGTCCTACCGCACAGGTGTTGTGCCGGAATCTTGGAGAGAGGCCAATGTGCAACCAATCCCCAAAAAGGGTGATCGATCGGACCCTACCAATTACCGCCCTATCGCTATCACCTCAGTGATGTGTAAGGTCATGGAGCGGATCATAAACGCTCAATTGGTCCGCTACCTGGAGGATCACTCGTTGATCAGTGACCGACAATACGGATTCCGTCATAATCGATCGACGGGTGATCTTCTAGCGTTTGTCCTGCATCGCTGGGGCGAGGCGATAGACCGGCGTGGCGAGGCTCTTGCTGTGAGCCTCGACATTGCCAAGGCGTTTGATAGGGTCTGGCACCGTGGTCTTCTGTCCAAGCTTCCGGCATACGGTCTACCCGGCAACCTGTGTTCGTGGATTTCCGGCTTTCTGCATGGGCGTAGAATACGTGTAGTCGTAGAAGGACACGCTTCGGCGCTCATGTCGGTAAATGCCGGAGTTCCTCAGGGCTCGGTGCTGTCGCCCACCTTGTTTATTCTGCATATCAATGACATGTTGTCGCTTGGCAACATTCATTGCTATGCAGATGACAGCACGGTTCATGGGCGATACCACTGCGGGCCTCCAGGTTGCCGTGTCGAAACTGTGAAGGACGCGAAGATCTTGTCATTGAGCTCAACCGGACCTTGGATCTCATTTCTACATGGGGTTCCAGGAATATGGTTGAGTTCAATGCCAGGAAAACCCAGGTGTGTGCGTTCACGTGCAAAAAATCCCCGTTCTCTCCCCTCCCCATTCTTCAGGGTACTCCCCTCTCAGTGCGGAATGACCTGTGTATCCTTGGTGTGGATATCCGCTGTGATCTCAATCCAAGGAATCACATCGAGGGCGTAATATCTGCCACATCACGCAGGGTTGGAGTCCTGAACAGAGTGCGTCGGTTTTTCACGCCCGGTCAGCTTTGCCGCTTATATAAAGCGCAGGTCCGGCCGGGTATGGAGTATTGCTCGCACCTCTGGGATGGATCCGCCCAGTACCTGCTCGATGCCTTGGATGGATTGCAGCGGCGGGCCATCCGCATTGTGAATGATGCAGACGTTACGGGTAACTTGGAGTCGCTACAACTCCGGAGAGATGTCGCCTCTCTAAGCGTGTTCTACCGCCTGTATCACGGTGAGTGCTCTGAGGAATTGTTCAACTTGCTCCCCTCCTCTCCATTCCTAACCAGAACCACGCGTGCTGGCTTGCGAAGCCATAGCTTGACGGTCCACACCATCCCGGCGCGAACCAAACGGTTCTCAAATTCGTTTCTGTGCCGCACCGTCAGGCTGTGGAATTGTTTGCCGGCGCACGTGTTCCCTCCTTCCTACAATCCCGGGTCCTTCCGCCGTGGTGTGAAGAGGCACCTAAGCAGGCCGGCATAATTGTTTCCATTGGCATGGGACTGCCGTCCGATGCCAATGGATACTCTGCCTGGGCGGCATTGGCACTTTCCATCAGGTGCAATGCCGCCACTATGCCAGGCCATTATAAAAAAAAAAAAAAAAAAAAAAAAAAAAAAAAAAAAAAAAAAATACCACGCGACTGTCGTCCGTCTTCAGACTAGACAACTGGCTTTGCCCAATAGACAAGTCTCTTGCAAACACTTTGGAGCCTCCGTTCCGCTCAATTGTATCCTTAATGCTCACAATATTGTGAGCACGGACATCGTGTCGCAAGAACTTCCAGATCCGTCTATTGAGCCGCCGATATGCTTCAGCGTCAACGCAAGACTGCAGCGTTAAAGATCGACGTTCAGCCATGAGGTCATGAGTCTGGATCGAGAGTTTTTGTGGTCTATCTCTACGGCAAGGTCTTAAATATTTAGATCCCACCGTATGGACAGCTTCTACCAAACCGCTGTTTAGCTCGTCCACTGCAAGGTTTTCTTCTAGACAGTCAAAGCGATATGTCAGCTTGAGTTGAAAGCTCTCGGGGTTTTGGATATGGGCGCGAGTAGGTCGGAGCGTAGATTTCATGAAGCGACGCCTTTCTGATTGGATATTGATATTCAGTGTACCCCAAACCATTCGGTGGTCACTGCCGGTTTTCACCCTGTTGATCACAGAGACATCTCTGAATATCCGTCTATTCGTCGTCAAGATGAAATCTATCTCGTTTCTCGTAGAACCGTCAGGACTCAGCCAGGTGTCTTTCTCCAGAAAGTTGGCCAGACTCTGACTCCTGGAGTTTCGTTGCCCATGTCCAAATTGCCCCATTTTCAACTCTGCATCGCTTCTCTTGCCCGACTTTGCGTTGAAGTACCCCATAACAACATTGAAGTAGGTTTTGGAAGTATGTATGGCCCGACTTATCTCCTCATACATCTCCTCTACTTCTTCATCTGGACGTGTCGAGGGTCGGCGCGTATACCTGTATAATATGTTCAACGAATATCTTTTTGATATTCTGAGTATAAGGTATACTACCGTTATAGGTTTCGGATACGATGTTGTTGATGAGAGACCTGTGGACAAGAAATCCGAGAACTCCTCGGGACTGTTGGTCGTCCCCCCAGTAGAAGAGCAGGTTACCAGACTTCAGAGTTATCGTATCCTCCCCGATTCTTCGGACAAAAAAAAAAAACAAAAATAATCAATTCATATAATAAAATCGTAACCGGTCGATGTCGGTGTATAGAAGAAATATGAGAATAACCTTTAGAGTTTTTTCATTACCTGATGATACTCACCCTGACCCTTTTGGTATTTTACAATATATATTTGAAAACAATTTAACATCCACCCTTCCAAATGTATGTATTTCACTAAAAATTCTTCTGACATTGCCTGTATCTGTAGCTTCTGGCGAGCGATATTTGCAAAGTTAAAAATTATTTAAGGTCAACAACGCTTCAAGAAAAATTGTCTGGGTTAGCCATATTAGCCATTGTAAAATATATTTTTGATGATATAAATTTCAGCGATGTAATTAACGAATTTGCAACAGCATAGTCTCGGAAAATATCGCTACAGTAGTACAACAGCTATTATTTAATTTTTCTATAGTAACTAGATATCTTTTTTGATTTTATAACGAAGTTACCTAGGTATTTGTTATTAAAGTATCTGCATATTGTAGTATAATTAGGAAGTGATACTTATTTACGTGTTAATGAAAAAGCGCAAAACCTCAGACATGCCAACTTATTTTGATTACAAAAGAATTACGAATATTATTTTGAGACCCCTATTTTTATTAGTGGAATCAACTCTACTCACGATTATGAAACAAACTAATTTTAGGTTTTGCGCTTTCTCAATAGCACGTAGACATGAGTAACATGTAGACATGAGGCAATATTTCTGTTATTTGTTCCTAAAAAATGTGATTTTTAATTTTGTGTTATTTTTAACCGACTTCATCTTGTATTTATAAACAACGTGTCTGTACCCAATGAGTTAAGTAAATGCTTTAAAATGAGTGTGAACAAGAATTCATTATTATTATTTCATTTTGATATTATAGTCTACAAATACATATGACTTTAAAAGTTCAGTTCTTTGCTTTATTTCAAGCACCTACCTACCATAAAAAAAGATAATTCAAAATTAAGGGGCGCCAAAAATTTTTTTTCGCACACAGGCGCCAGTAGCCCTTACGGGGGCCCTGGGAGCAATGGAGAGAGGACACAACATTAAAATACTAACATGATGAAAATTTATTTAATTTAAAAATATACATATATTTTCGCAAATATATACAAAATAAGAAAAGTCTTAAAAAGATCTGATAGTAGATTTATGTCCAAACTATTTAATATCGATTTTTAAGTAGAAATTCAATGCACATTTTTTTCTTAGAGTAATAATGAGAACTAAAAATCTATTGAAATTGATTAAGGATGTTTCTTATTTTTCTTCCATTGCCCTAACAAGTTGTATAATATCATTAGCTTAAAAATAATAATAAATAAATTGAGCCACCTCATAGTGTACATTTTAAGCAAATTGTTGCAAACGCGCTGTACATAAGCTACATAATTGGCGAACACATGTAGCGGCCGTGTGACAAAAGCTTTATATTTTTATTGGCATAATACCATAGATATAGAGCATGGACTGAATAAGATTATAACTCAGTAGCAGTCTTGTCTAGCCCTACCCGGGTGGAGATACGTTTTTCATTACTGCTTCCCTTCTATAGGTCATAGCGTGATGATATAATATAGCCTATAGCATTCCTCGATAAATGACCTATCCAACACAGAAATTATTTTCCAAGTCTAAACAGTAGTTCCTGAGATTAGAGGTAACAAACAAACAAACTGTGACTGTGACACGTGTGCTGGTAGTGTATTTCTATGTCCTTACCATATTTTCCCGCAATCAAAAACATGCCCTATATCTATGCAATACTCACTGTTGTGTAAATACACATTGAATAAAATGTCTTAAAAAGAATGTTATTGTATTAAGGGATAGATGAATAAGTATGTCGAACTGTAAATTTGATCCACAAAGATTTACTAAGTACGGACCTGTTATTCTTTCAGGAATGTAATGTGTTGTATAGTTTTCTTCATATCAGGAATTTTTAATTATTTTAACGAGTACATTGCTAATTGGCCTGTATATAAACCTAGTCAGCATAAAAATATTATGATGCGTGTTTTAGTTTCCAAAAGTTTTGATTACGATTTACGACCGTCCGACGTCGTGTCATTATTTTACCCGTCGTGTTATATTTGCGCTGATTCCCATATGATAACACTATTATGAGTGGAAAGGGGATACATATACTCGGGTTGAGTTGTGGAAGTTGGGCACACAGCGGGCGCGCGTCCCTCGTCTCCCCTGTCGGCGGCGCGCTCGACGCTGTCGCTGGCGCCGGCCGCCGCGCCCCACGCTCCCCTCGCGCCGCACGCGGACCCCCGGACCAAGTCGCCCAAGTCCGCCTCTGTACTCGAGACGAGCAAAGAAAGCCCACGGAACAAGGTAAGTTTATTGCGAGGACTTGGAATGCCGTCGCGGCCGGTCGGATAAGTCCTGTTTTACAAACAATATATACTTTATCAAGTACATTATAATCTTCTAAAAAATAGTATAATTCGATAATTCTGTCCTAAATAGATTTTGAATAAACCATATACTTCTAACTATATTATTTAAAATATTTTAAGTATATTATAAACTGTACACTTTAGTAATTGTGTGATATTTGTATTTAAAGGCATGAAAATGTAAAGAATTGTAAATACTAACCACGCATGGCGTAGAAATTACAAAGCAAGTATGTAATATTTATGAAGCTTTTTTAAAGTGCATGTTAGTTGAGTCGATGCACAAATGTTCTTCAGATATGTGTATTGATAAGTGCATGTAATATTGACACTTTTACTCAGCTGTAATTTATAAATATCTATAGTAGTATAGTAGTTGTTTTGGCAGTAATCGTTAATAATTCAGTAGATCTTGTAAAGTATATTTAAAAAGTGTTTAGTTGATTTGTTTGAAGCGAAATTTGGTGATAATTTTCAGTGCAAATATTAGGTATAATGCATAAGTATGTTCCACATTTATTGGCCGCAGACCGTGCCTGAATCATCTTGTAGCTTGTGACGATAAAACAATTTTTACACAAATATCAGCCATTAAAATTTATTTAGTACTTCATAATAATATGTGATTATTAAAAACATACACAACTAATTTGAAGATTTCAAACCTCTGATACGACAGAAGGTTTTTTTAGATAGGTACATAAACTCACGCCTTTCTTCCAAAAGGGGTACGCAGAGGTGCCAGGACAGTGGACACCTACATTTCGCCTTGTATGTTCCTACCCATGATGTTATAATAGGCGAGCCTAGCGCCATATCGAGCACAAATTCCTGACTCTAAGCTGATAATGAATAGAAAACCCGATATTAGTTTGCCGGGATTCGAACCCCGAAACCTCAGTTTTGTAAACATATCGTAGACATTTACGCCACCGAGTCAGTCAAATGTAGTGAATGATATACTGGGTATATCAAGACCGCTACCGAAAACGAAGCCGGGTAGTAGTAAATCGTCGAAATTTTTTGCACAAAATTTAGTTGCATTCTATCTGAAGTCACTAAAACTACCACCCAGCTTCGTTTTTGGTAGCAGTCTTGATATACCCTGTATATGAACTTGTGGGTTACACAAAGAAAGGCGCGTCTGGTGGCGGCGGGGACTCCGCGGGCTCGGAGTGCGGCTCGTCGTCGGACAGCGAGCCGTCGGGGCGGAGCGCCCGCAGCGACGAGGACGCCGCCCCGCCGAGACGACAGGCGCCGGTCAGGACCCGCGCGCACACCGCCAGGTCAGATATTAAGCTTTATTTTACTTAATGAGGGTAGAATTAATGGTAAAATCATTGAGGTATTATACCAGAGTGGACATCAGGAACAAAATCTCTGCATATTGTGCGTGCACACGGGTACACAGTGAAGCGAGAGCGAAGATAATGTAAAAGAAACAGAAGAAGCGGTGCGGTACGGTTCATTTTGTTACAAAAATTTTGTTTGCAGTGCCCCCTCTAGTATAATATCTCATGTCAGAAATTAATATTTTTTTACATAATAAGGGTAGAATTAAGGGTAAAATGTATTTTATTGCAAGAAAGTAGATGTATAGAGTGTAGGCGGTTTAATATTCTGATATATTATTTAATGAACATTTTAATAATTTTCTAAATTATTAACTAAATTGCATTCATTTAACAACAAATTGCAGTAAATTTTTTTGAGATCCAAAAGTATATTTATGTACAATCCTTTTAAAAGGAGTTTGATTATAAATAAATCATCATCATCATCATCAGCCCGTTGCAGTCCACTGCTGGACATAGGCCTCTCCCAAGGTAAAAATAAATAGCCCTAAATTATTAATTTTCTATTTTTATGTCGGTAGTCGGTGCTTAATCTTTCATTTTAATTCCGTTCTTTAAATAGTCCGTATTTAAATAATCAGATGTAAAGTACGCTATTAAAGCATGAGAAATCATTTTCAAAACTAAATTTTCGTTTATCTGTCGGAAAATAAGTGAATGGCGTTTGTGCTAATATATTTTTTATTTTTTTCTTTAGTTACATGACTTCTATGTGTTTTTGTATAATTCTAATAGCACAAAGTCCGCTCACTAAGTAGCGTTTCAGTATTGGTAGTATGTTAATTGTTGGTGAAGTGCTGAGGTATCTCATATGGTTAGACGTGGTCGCGGCGGCGGGCGCGAGTGGGCGGGATGCGCGTCGGCTCGCAGCAACCAGGACGCGCAGCGGCGGTTCGAGGAGCGCGCCAACCGACACATGCGCGCCGCACTCGCACGCACCGCGCACGCCAGGGACCAGCGCGCGCGACCACCACCAGGTACTGTACACACAGGCTTCTGTACCTTGCTTGCAACCAACACGAGGCTGTCCTTGTTGATCACCACCAGGTATAAACATTCTGTACCTTTCTTGCATCAGCAGCAGATTAGGCTGTCCTTGTCGAGATACTCTGAAACCCTGCAGTGAAACTTGGGAAAAACATCTTCTGACTGGCATGGCAAATAACGATGCATTTGATATTAAGGCTGTGCTTTTGAAATATGTGACGTTTTAATTAATTTTTTTATTGCAATGTATAGCGAGACGAGCTTGCCGTTCTCCTGATAGTGAGCGACACGACTGCTCATGAACAGTAGCAAAACCAAACAACAACTTGAATTACAAAGCAATGTTTGATATTTCACTGCGCTCGTCATCCTGAGACATAAGATGAAAAGTCTGAATATGTCCAGCAGTTATTCTGGCTACAATTTCCTTCAATCCGAAACAAAACAGTGCATTATACTGCTGTTTGGCGGGAGAAATAGACCTTGCGGTGGTACCTACCCAGGCGGCCTCTCACATATGATAGCACACACATTATAGCAACCTGTTTAAAACCATCTGGTAACTTTCGAGATGGTTTGAAATCTGCCACCAGTTGAACTGTGAATATATTTTTTCACATTCCACTATGATTTGTTGCCTATCTAGGAAGTTATAGTACTATCAGTGTCTGCCTCAGGTGGAGTGTACGCGCGACTGGAGGCGGAATGGCGCGAGCGTCACGGCTCCCGAGCCCGTTCGGCCGCGCCACCGCGACGACACCTCAACAAGTACAAGCCGACGTGATCACACACATAGCACACACAATATACTGCGCAATAAACTACCTCACATGCATATTGAGTTTTATTTACCTGTATTTTACTTATTAATCAGACGTTCAAATGGCGCAATTTGGAGGTGGCCTATGTCCAGCAGTGAACTAGTAAAGGCTGATGATGAATTGCGCGCAAAAAGTACGCACTTTTCTCTAGGTTACCTATAATTAGTAAAATACGCTTCACGGTAAGCCTATAAGCTAGATTTGGTTATCTTGCACTAAATGATATGATTCAACGAGCCTGGACAACATGGCAGAGGAGCATTTGAAAACGAATATATATATATATATATATATATATATATATATACTGGCAAAATCCGAATCACGATACTTTCCGCATGTCGTTGATCAGTGATACTGATTGAGTTTTGTCGTGAATTACGATCGAATGCTATTGTGGGTAGTCGTCCGACGTAGTGCTAGTCGGTACATGACTCTGACTCCAGAGGATTTTTTTCTACGATTTTTTTACAAAGCAGGGTAGTTTGAAATTATTGTCTCCAATTATTGTCATAACAATTGATGGAGGTATAGCCTCTTTCTCTTTCTGATGCCCTAGTACTATTTCAGTGTGCCACGATATTTGTTTGTTAAAGGAAAATTAGTTTGGTAGTTCTTTTTTTTTAATGAAAAATGTGCATGCACCGTCTTCGTCTGGAAATTCATCTTAACTTTTAAAAAAGTACTAGGGCAGCATAGGCTGAAGGAGATACCATTAAAATGAATGAGTAGCGAAACAAATGAGAGAAAGAGACAAACCAACTGTTTGACCAATAGAAAAATTGTAGTGAATCACGTTACACCAATCACAATTCTTGAAAGAGACAACTAATAGGTTGCAATTTGCTATCTCTTTTTAACTTTTTAAGCCCACTGTTTCTGTGTACGATGAATTTATTGGGCGCAGTTTTGAACAAGTACCCACATTTTGGAAAATTTTATTCGGATCGCAACCACAAATCTACCCCATTTTTACAAATACAGGATCGGAAATTATGTACTATTATTGTCAAATATAAATTAGAATTATGAGCGATCAGATAGCCCGGTGGTAAGCAGTCACCATCCTTATGGTTTTAACTAAGTCACTGCCTGTCGTGTGGAGAGAATCGTTTTTAATCCTCGTTTAAAAGTCATGCCATGGGACTAAGGGATACCAGGGAAGGAGAGCAGAGCTTGCAAGTGTTAGGGAAGATAAAAACATCGCTTGTAAGAATGGATAGAAAAGTGATATTGTATTAACTCAAATACGATGATGGGAACTAGGAAAGTGGTAGGGCGACTAAGGACAAAAAAACAATACAGAAATAACTCTGTAGTCTTTTCACAGTTCCAATGACTTCATATTAAATAAATTGAAGAGTATGTTGCTACAAGGAGTCAGCTGGATCGAGCTGGTATTTTGGAGCATAATGCCTAGACATGGGATCGGATACATGGACATCAATGCTGGAAGGCTCGATGTTTGGCATGCCAATAGGGAACATGCACCAGATTTTAAAATAAGTCAAAATATTTTTTTTTGTAATCTTTATTAATATAGAAATATACCTTAAAGATATTTTTTAAATTTATCAACTCTAAATCGGTAAAATAAATTACTTAAAAAATGACATTTCAAATTTGCCGCGTATTTTTCCGAAACGCGATCTATTGCTTGAAAAGGAAAGTGACGACAATGGTCACGTTCTTATGAAGTTTTAGCTTGTTGTTTTACGTTTGTTTATGAGTTATTTTGTGCTTTCTTTATACTATTAAATAAAATGGATTATTTTGTCACGAAATACAGTTCTGTAGCAATTCATGAAAGAAACTTAATCCAAATACTACGTTGTTCATATCGTGACCTTTGACGTCACAGCGAGTTCGCGCCAACATGGCGTTTGAATGCTTCGAAACTGATAGCAGTTTTGATTATTTTTTTGTACTTTTTTGATTGATATTTTCAAAGACTTATATTTTTTTCCGATAATGTTATAACATACAGAATTGATTAAAAATATAAAAAAATGACATGCATATTCCCTATTGGCTGACCTAGAAAATAATATTATGTTCACTGCGAGCATCCGGTTACTTCTTGGAAACAATTTCATTATTCAATTCTTGTGATGGAAAACAGAGTTTCATTAGTGGCACTTTTCTCAACTAGGAAGAGACGTAGCTCTTGTGAAACAAAATAAAAGTCAGTAGCTTATTCAATTTTTATATTCTTATATCTAGAAGTGCAGACGGTGCGGGAACTGGCTGGAGCGCAGGCCGAATGCGGATTTGAGGTAGCCGCGTAGCGTCTTCTTGTCGGCGCGCGCCCCGATGGCCTTGATCACCGCCTCGTCCACCAGCTTCTGGTCAGACTTGCGCTGTTCTGATGGAACGTATTTCTGGAAAAGATAGGAATGTTGTTAATTTGTTTTTGGCTACATCTGTTTATCATAATCGTTCAAATTAAATACAATTGATCTCTATGCGAATTTCGTAATGAAACCTTCAGGCGATTCAGTATAAGTTAACATTTTTGGTCAGTTTTTGTTTTGAACTCTAATGGTAATTACTTAGCCGAATTCAGTATTCAGCTGATGCTATTAAGGTTTTGTAAATTCTAGATTATATTATATTCTAGCTGTTGTCTGACTATACACGCATTTTGGCTAATTTCAGACTTGATAATGCCCCTATACTAAAGAAAACAATGTGGATATTTTGAGGTTTTAGGGTCACTAAGTAATACATTTAGTTTTAGATTTAATAAATGTTAACTTATAGCCTAAATATTACAAGTGATTTATGACAACTGTCTCAGTATTATTCTACCAAAACCAAATATACAAAAGTTGGCATCCAACAAACACTATCATTTATTTTCCATTTGTGTTCATTTTACTTAACACTATTAAAATAAAACACGTCTCAATACCTTAAAAGTAGTCACATTTGCACTCGGGCTGTTTTTGAGAGCAAAGACAATATATTTCTAAACTGTGCTGAGTCACAACTAACCTCTTTCTTTGAAGCGAAGATGTCCTCTCCCTGCTTGCGCTTGACGCTGCGTTTGACGCTCTTCTTGTTCTTCTTGAAGTAGGCGTCGTCGAGGTGTGCGGGCAGCTTGAAGTCACCCAGGTCGATCTTGGTGGAGGTGCCGATCACGTAGCGCTGGGGAATTCTGCGCAGGGGGCACGCGTTGAACTAAAAAGATCCAAAAAAAGAAATTTAATTCCATTATCTTTCGTTTCATGATGTTTTCTTGTGATGAATAGATAATTTATAATGTTGATTGGTCTACTATAGCACCAATGCAATGTTTGTTGAAGAGTTCACGTTGCTGAAGGAGTTTCTGGCGCCATTGCTTCTTCGCAGCTACTACACGTTCCGAAGTGGTTGTAGCGGAAATTAACTATTCAAAAGACCTTTTGAGAGACTAATTGAATAAAGAATGTTTTGATTTTAAATTTTAATTTAATTTTCTCGGTGTTTCCTTACGACCCTACGAGATCGAATCAGAAATGAGGAGATCCGAAGGAGAACCAAGGTTACCGACATAGCCCATAGGATTGGCAAGTCGAAGTGGCAGTGGGCCGGGCACATAGCTCGTAGAACCGATGGGCGTTGGGGCCGAAAGGTTCTCGAGTGGAGGCCACGTACAGGCAAGCGAAGTGTCGGACGCCCGCCTACAAGGTGGACGGACGATCTGACTAAGGTCGCAGGAAGTCGCTGGATGCAGGCCGCTTCCAACAGGTCATTGTGGAGATCATTAGGGGAGGCCTATGTTCAGCAGTGGACTTCCTGTGGCTGATATGATGATGATGATGATTTTAAATCCATTGCTACTAACTAACTAAAAATTGATTGTTGAAAAATTTGTACAATTATGGTCAGTTGCGTCTTGCCTCCTTTTTTCGTCAATTAGATTGACGAACTTCATTTGATGGGTAATATTGACATATAAATAAAGGTTTGCAAGGAATATTGGAGGCCACCTTCTTACAGGTTACTAGATGCAGGAAATAGTGTCCATGGGCTTGCAGGATGTAATCACACTATGCGACGGAACATATGAGTCAAAAATATATAGGTATCTTAGTAGCACCTCTGCCTATATCTTTTGGGAAAAGGCGTGAGTTTATGTATGTATGGATTTTAGTTACGCATTTTGCGCGAGGCTGTATATTTATTAAAAAACTGCATATTTAAATTTACAATTATTTATCTCAAACCATAACCCTGGACTAATAAAATGTAAACTCACAGCGAAAGGCCCGGTGACGAGCAGGAGACCGCTGGGCAGCACTCCGACGAGCACCACACGCTTGCCGGCGTGTCTGCCAGCGAGCAGGATGCACACTGTGCCTACGGTCAGGTTGGGCCTGATCCTGCGCACGTGCTTGCTGAACGTCTTGCCGTGACTCTTCTGGCGGATCCTGGGGATAAATGAACAATATTGTTAAAAAAATCAATTTCAAGTGTGCTAATCTGCTATGGGCAATATAAAATATGTCAAAATTTTATTTAAATAAAATATTTTTTTTTTAATAAAAAACAGACTAAGACAAAGTAATGCTTATAAGATATGATTTTTGATAATTTATTTGAAATAGGCAGGCATATAACTTTTGTCCTGTTCATTTATTAACAAGGGCAAAAGACTTGTTGATTCTTAAATTATGCCATGCAACTCTAACAATAAGTTTAACCAGTAACTTTTGAAAGATTGCCCATAATGTCCAGTCCATTAACCATGCAGTATGATGTATACAAGTGCATAGATTTCATTTAAGTTTGTAAATGAATATTCGCTGACAGAAAGATATGTGTATCCACACAAATAGCAACACTACTCAAAAGTGTATATTCTGACATAGTGACACACGAGGCTTGTCCTCTATCACATCTTGGGATGGAAAACATAAAGTAAAATGTGTGCATACTGCTTGCTACCAGTTGTTGAGTTTAAGTGGCACACACATTAATCTAATTTTAAGAGGGCCATTGTAATTATGCTGATACTGCTATAAATATGTTGGGCTAGTATAAGAGCAACAGCTAATTAATGTTTCTATGAATGACATTATTTGGCAATATAAGATAGACACAAATATCCAAAATAAGGGGACCCTGGTTCAGTTTAAAATAAGGCTAGCTAGAACAAATGAACGGACTTAAAATATGAATTATTTTTGCACTTAATCCAGTAAAACACTTGGTGAATATACATTCCCATTATTTTCTTTCAAAACCTAAATTGTAAGACAATATTTCAGAAAAAAATCATGTTTCATGAATCTATCATAGTTATTGTTTGATTCAATACAATCATTAGTTTTATTTGGATGAATTGAACAGACATAGAAAACTTATTGATATATTTTCGCCCTAATATATTCAATGGGAAAATTTCTCTCTCAAAACATGTACTGTGTTAATAACTTTCAATATACCAGATTAGTATACCAAACTTAATATGACTCAAGACATTTATGATTTAATGTAGGGAGTATAGCTTATGGAGTCATTTTTTATTGAAAACACTAGTTAACTCACTTTTCCTGAGTAGGGTAGAAAGATCTCCTGCGTCTGAGCAGCACAGTACGGGTTCCTCCGTTCTTCTCACCTCCAATCTGTTTCACCACCGTCCTGGGCTTCTTCACCTTAGGTGCCTTGGGGTTCTTCTTGCCCACAAACTTGTACTTGGCCTGAAATTAGTTAATATTTTTAGATATAGAAATACTTGTTCATGTAATAATAGTTCATGCGCAACTATATTGGGTATAAGGTTTAAAACTCTTTAATAAACGTCTCCAAAGGGAAATAGTGCCAAATGGAGATATTATTGTTTATTTACTTATACAATGTTACATTTCCAATAAGGTGTTTTCAAAGAAAGTTATTTGACATGTTTTAGTGTTCATATCCCGTCAAGTGCCGGCACCCACGTAGTGGGTGTTTGAATATGCTCTATAAACTGACGTTTATTTAAAGTTTTTAATATGAAACGACTAGCGGAACTATATACACACAGCAAGCTTTATTTTTTAAGGTACTTTTACAGTCATTAGAATTAATACAGAGCACGCAATAATTGAATTAAACTCAAAAAATAGAGAGCATATTCAAACACCCACTACGTGGGTGCCGGCACTTGACGGGATATATAATATGTTTGTCAAGAATGTACTTTGAAAGTTATTTATTAATTAACTAATACGTGATTCATGTATCTCTTGAATTATTGTCTCAAGGTAGGCAACATGCGAGGAGGCATGTTCAAGGATGATGTTTAAGTGACCATAGGTCCAAAAGTAATGGCTTTACAGACAAATTATAACTATTTGAACACCTTATCTGAGTAAATGACTATCTTATTACTGTTTATTTATGACAACTTACCTTCTTGTGGTACATCTTAGACTTCGAGAAACGAAGTACTCCATTTCCGAGATCGTAGTTCCTCGGCTTTCCAACTTTAGACTTCTTAACACCGCCGGCTGGCGCCGCGGCGGGCTTAGCCACCGGTTTCGGCTGTGGGGGTGCCATGCTGTGGACAAAACATATACAACCTCTAAATACCAAGCACCTGTTTTCACACTTAGGTTATGTATGTTTTCAAACGCGAACCTTACAAACAAGTGATTAATTACTATTAAAACCAATAGATGTTGTACTAATTAGTCAACAAGAACTGTAAATTACACGTATGAACTCAAAAACCACAATCAATTCACAATCACTTGGTGAACGTCAAACTTTACATTCGACCATAATAACATTTTTGCACATTTGATATATCGAAATATACCACAAAATCACTTGTTTGAAAGATACACTGTTTATTTCATACATTATCGCACGAAAATTTGTTGTATATCTAACTATTAAAACGGATTATTTTTCATTGAAAACAACATCAACTCACATTCCACCCGGATTCAAGAAAAAGAAATTTTGGTAAAGGATTTTGTCTATGGTTAGACGACTAATGATGTATCGCTGTCAAAAAAACCGGTAAATTGTCACACCGATTTTTACATTCGAACATGAATTAATATATTATTTGTATTTGGTATTTGAATATAAATAAATTTAATGTTATTTGTAGAACTCATCTTAAAAATAGTAGAGATTATCGATTATTATTCAAAAAATATTTGATCATTTTGTCTATGAGCCGATTAAAAATATGCGACATCTGTCAATCGAGCAAACGTCAAAAATGCTTCAGTTTTGAAAAATGGCTTCTCTGAGGAGCCCGTCTCCGCCGTCGGACGGTTATAAAAGGTTTAGTGATGATTTCGCAAACACCAGCATCAACAATTACGGCTCGAATATCACAAGTAAAAGAGAAGCTTAGATTTTATTATGCACCGTAGCCGCAAGAACCTTTATGTACGCTTTTGTTGTTAACAATACATTTGTAATCCATTTAACACTTTGTTTTTAATTTTTTTACCCGTTCATGGCATTAACTCGCTATAGCCGTCCTCATATTATCAAACGAGATCGATTATGTGATCATCTCACCCCTATAATATGCGGATATGTGACGCAGAGAGTGAGTCACGGGCTCCATAAATCTAACCTATGTATAAAATAAACAACATAGCTTGACCCCAATTCCAGTAGACACCGTAAAACGGCTTACGATGCTTGTAGTACACTGAAACTGCATGGCTGTAGATATTTGCTTGTTGCATGATTCACCGAAGGTCAGGACTTCTCAGTTCTCACCTCTTACTTGCACCGTAGCCCTAAGTATTGACCTTACAAAAAATGTTTGGTAATTTTTTTCTTTATTATTCGCACAATAACATGGAAACGTTATTAATTTTCTCAGTATAAAACGCACAGGTTTCGTCTATAACTGTAATATTTGCTGAGTTACAATATGGTACTTGAGATATTGTCTGGTTGATACGAGAATATTTCTAGTTCAAACTAACACACACTGCTCTCGATAAATCTGAACTGGCCATCCAAGAAAAAAAAAAAATCTATTAAGCTAGTAAATCATTTAAGAAAACTACTTTTATAGCATTGCACAAGGATAAGAATATCGAGTTATTTTGAAGCACGTTTCAGCGATTTTTCCCTCATCATTTTATAAAGCAATTAGTAATCACTGCACTTATGGAAAAGGTTTTTTATTATGATTTATGACAAGATCTTGAGGATAAGTATTATCAATGCGTCAAGTGCTACTATATAACAAAACATATTCGCGTCATTGTTTGACTATACAAATAATTTCCATTTAACCATTTCATTTAACATTGAGTCATTCTCACTGCGAAATTAACAGTTTTGAATATAACAGTTCTTAAAATAATACGTAACTGCTTTATTTAGATTGTGTGTGTCATGTAACATACATTTTTTAATCCGTTTTTTTTTTACTTTTACTTTAAGACTTAAGTACAGATACATTTCAGTGCTTACGTAAATGATTAAATACCATACCTAAACCTAATACCTATTCGATACGAGGGACGTTTTTTCGCGCCGTAAAATTTTATCATTTTTGATAAAAAATTTCAACAATAATTCTAAGTTTAAAAACTTCGATGCGTTGCGGCATAAAAGTTTTCATTTAGGATGTAAGATCACGGATAAAGGTCAATGATCCACCGTGCGCCTTCCTCGCTAAATAAAATGCGCGTGAACCCGAGTCATAATATCCGTTTATGTGAAGTGAGCCATATTTCCTATTTCATGACGTCAATACTTATTTTAGGCGTTAGTTTAAAAATTAGATGAAATGTTCGCAATATAAAGCACAAACGATTTTATTTCCCTTAGATGCAATTAAATTTCGATTTTTCTATAGTGAGTTTTTCAATAAAGAGAGACTGACTAAACTATGGTTGGAGGTTCATTTCTATAGCACGTACCGTATCCATATTTTATGAAGTTAATTATAGGTGTAGTTAGCTATCGCTAACGTGAAAGGTGTAGGAAATCACCCGAAACAAATGTACATACTTGATAAATACCACAAGAATTTTAAAGATATGTAGATTCACCAATCGGGATTAACTCAGGGTAACACATGGGCCATGGCATTTCATAAGGGAGGAAGCCCGTCCAGCTCTGCGACATTTATTAAGATAAATACTAAACGTAAATGACTAGGTATTGTGCAAATTGTTTACATATATTTTATAAGCATTTCTGAGCACTATAATAAAACGTGAGAAATAAAAAATAAGGATATATGACTTCAGATCAGCCGTCTTCGGCCGTAAAAATAAAAATAGCTAAGCGAAATAAATTGAACCTTTATTGCCTTCAGCCTTATCTATTTCCCATCTTTGACCCACAAATGACACATTTATTTTACAACTCAATCTTCTAATGACGTAGACTAACGGCCGATGCCAATAATCAATCGAAAAAATTAGATTGAAGTCAATTTGGATTGTTTTCTACTTTTCGATTGGTCTCTTGTCATGTTGCCATAGTTTTTTCACTACTGAGATTGATTATTGGCAATATAGTATCAGAAAAAAGATTGAGCTGTCAATCTAAAACGGCAAATTTTGGATTGGGATTGTTTATTGGCAGCGGCTGTTAATGTATCAACTAATCTATCAATAGTATTGTAAAATTTAATAGACACTTTCTTCCAAATAAAATTGCGTTCATAATTCACACACCTTTTTTACCTCGTACTGACTGTGTGAAGTATCTGGGCTTCCACCAATATCATATCAAAGTCAAGAGAGATCATGTAAATCACAAATTTCGAAGCTTATATTGGATGTTGGGCAGAAACTCGGTGCTTTCCTTGGATAACAAACTCATGATTTAAAACGCTATATCGAAACCCATTTGGACATATAGGATTCAAATATGGGGAGTGGCCAGCAAGAGTAATATTATGTGCTTACAAAGGGTGCAAAACAACATTTAAAAAAATATAGTGAAAGCTCCGTGGTTTGTAAGGAATGACTAAATACACGAATATTTAAACATACCAACAGTGGCATCAAAAATAGAGCGTCATAAGAAACAGCACATTGAACGCCTCAAAAATCATCCCAACCCACTTGCTTCAGGCTTACTCGATAATGTCAATGTGGTTAAAAGACTAAAAAGGAACCACATACTTTGAGGTGTCAGCAAAGTATTGGCTTGCTGCTCTTAAAACCATATTTTTCTTGACTCAGTTGATAAAAGTCTGGCGACTGATTGCAGCTCAAAAGCGAAACGAAAAAAAAATAATTCACACACGGCAAAAATCAAACTTTGGAAAATTAACCTTCGAGAGAATGCTATTCGGGCTTTTTTAATGTGATAAGGAAGTTCAAATGACAGTCTTATCGTTTAAAGATTTTTTTTTAACTGACCCCCATGGGATGGATAAAAGAAAAGCAGAGAGCTTATTTAAAAAATATCTCCGCCAATTTAGTGCTGCCCTGGTACTCCAAACTTTATCATGTCGCTTTTTCGATGTCGGTGTGCGCGCGCATAAAAATTTTACTCCCATATTTTTTTAATATCCCAAATGAAGTATATTATTCGTATCAGCCCATATACGTCCCACTGCAGGGCACGACACTCCTCTACAATCGAGAGTACAATTTATAGGGGTTAGGCCATATAGACCACCACACTGTCCTAATGCGAGTTGGCGGAATTTTAAATACTCGTACCATAGAAATTAGTACAAATTGGTATGATATGCAGGCTTCCTTATGATGTCTGTCGTCACCATTATAGTGCGTGGTTATTGATTATTATACCTACATATAAACAAAAAACTCACGCCTTTTTCCCAGAAGGGGTAGGTAGAGGTGCAACCAGGACACCCTGTTTCGCCTTGTATTTTTCGTCCCACGATGTGATACCGCTATCGCCATTAACAAAAACAAATGTCATATGTACCGTTCGTATGTACCTATATGGATAAGTAGCTACTGAAGGGACATACGTGTTATAACTCATAACATAATAATCTCGCCAGTATCTGCGTAGGTAGGACAGGTTTCACACGCGTCGTAGAAACTGTACTAACTATAACAATACTGTTTTTCTCACGATTCTAATGTAAAAGCTGGGGTTTATCTCACACGTTAACGTATTTATGTACATATATCCTAGTAGGGTTGATAATAAATAAACCCAACAGTCAACATAGACCCCACATTAAGATCAATTTAGTCTTGTGACTGACCCGAAACAAATAACAGTGCATTACACAAATATTTGTCTTCTTAGTGTCGGGATCGAACCCCCTTTTCGTTTCACACTCGGCGTCCAAACAAAGCTGTCATAGGTAGAGATGTTCTAATACCATATTCATATTTGGCTGACTTTCTCATATGATACTAGTCACAGATTCATGTCTGGGGTGACATATATATTTTTTTAATTGCAATTGGCGACCCGATTGTGCCGCTCGCGTTATGGTAAGCGATACGACCGCTCATGAAGAGTAGCAAAACCAAGTAACACCTTGAATTACATAGCAATGCATGGCATTGCACTGCGCTCGCCATCCTCAATATGTCCAGTAGTTACTCTGGCTATAATATCCTCCAAACCGAAACACAACAGTGCATTTACACTGATGTTCGTGAGAAATAGACATTAACTGATGACGTTTTAACCTCAAAATGTTTTAAGCAGAGGATTTATTCACCAGGGAATCGAAATTAGGTCCCTAAGGTTTACACTTTACTGTCTATCACTAGACCAATTATAACCGCCGGCACGGATCTTGAGCGCTCGGCGACAGAGTGGGGATTGCTTTGCACATCGTGAAATTGATGCGTAATGAATGAATTAGGAATAACAACAATATGGCATTGCGTAGTTAAACAATCACTGGCCGATGCGATTATGCCACCGCCCGTTTACTTCATAATACCAAAAAAGGGACCCAAAAGTCGACATCTGCGCAAGTAACGGCCAGCGCTCAAGATCCGTGCCGGTAGTTATACCAATATGGCGATTGAAAGTTATATGTACACATTTACAGCGGTTCTATAAATTCTGTATCTGTACATTGTTCTATAAATGTACTACTTACAACCCATCTATCTTATCTGAAGAAGTATTTAGGTAAATAATACTATTTTGATTTAATCACAGTGTTATGACCTAAAATATATGTCTATGTACCGACCACAAATTTACACACTAACTATGAATAAAGAATATAGATCGTCCACAGTCTTTTGGCGCGCGAATGCGTGGTCTTTATACTGTTGTCAATATATAAAAAAACTGTTTTTTCTATTTAACGCATTGTTTAATATACCTATTTTCTTAATATAATCAACAAGCATTTATACTCGTAATCTGATATTATTGATATGTCCAATATAATAAAATTGTAAAAAGAGAGCGTAGACGATCAATACCATTGTATCAGCCCATATACGTCCCACTGCAGGTCACGGGCCTACTCTACAATCGAGAGTACGATTGAGAGTGGTTAGGCCATATAGTCCACCACGCTGGCCTAGTGCGGTTAGTATAATACCATTATTTACATTTTATTCTGAAATGGTTTCAAAGATATACGAAAATAGTTCTATGTATAAAACATATTATCATTTCCAAAATAACCTATATTTTATCGGAGTTTATAAATAGGATATTTATTTGCGTACAGTGTATCATAACGAATGGCGTGATTTGAAATTGTTCACACTTAAACGCGGTACCATATGGGAATATACCGCAGGGGTTGTAAACCTGGCTAAATATAATTTGTAAATTATACTATGTCTGTTTTATAAATTTTAAATAGTAAGCCTAAAGAGTACTGAGGTACCTACAGGGTTTTAACTGATTACAAGACTGATACATATCACAATTTTAAATTACTGGAAAAATGACTAAATAAAAACCATGTCATTTTCCAAACCTCTACTCTTTTAAAAATTGTATCATCGTCCTAATGTAATGGTTTTTTTCCAAGGATTGTCGCAGAAAATCAAGAGAAATCCATCATGGGACAGACGTAAATAAGTCGCGTTTCAGGTTCAGGCTTCAGCAGCCAGCCCTAGTGGTCTATTCTTTGGATCAGCCAGTGTACACCCAGTTTTGGACTAGGCATACTTGTAGAGACATACGTGATAACTTTTCGTCAATAGATATTCTTTAAATTGAGCTGCACTTACAATCAGGTGCACAGTATTTTATCGACTAAGTACAAAAATATGTATCACTTTATGAGAAGCGTAGAAAAACAATGAACTTGCAATATAAAAATTAAGTTATGAACATAACATGAGTAATTTAAGGCCATTTTCCTAGTCAGTTGAGTAATTAACTGTTTCCGGCTGCCTGTCTACAAGAAATATTTTTCACGTGCGCTCCTTTCGCGGCTTCCTTGAATGCTACGTCGATTGATAAGCTGACGCATTAGATGTTATCACGTTATCAGACTTATACATGTGTTCTTATCGATAGAGCAGGGGTACGCAACAATTTCTGTATTCTCTCTATTTACCTATATTTTTTTTTTATGAGCATAGGAATTAAACATGAGTTTTATATTATTGAAAAAAATCTACTTTTAGAACATTATGAGATATATAAATAGTTTAAATGTAAGAGTTTGCATTCATATTGCATTTAGATGCCGTTCATTTCGATAGACTTTTATCTTAATTCGCCCTCTAATAAATATTGATTGTAAGAGCCATTTAAATTGGGTTATTAATTAAATGGCCGTCTTCGATAGTTTAATAAATACAGCAATCGGTTACCTAACATCATTTTTTGAAAAATTCTTTCTCTTTTTGAATCCTACATTATCCCTGATGAACATAGGCTATGGAATATTTTCAAAAAAGTGTATATGCACCCGGGTCAAGCCAGGCTGGGTAGCTATTATTTTGTAATTGTATTTTATTAGGATCAAAAAGATAATTTAATGTATAACTTGGACAAAAAGAGTATGATGTGGTGTATATTGGCATTAAAGAAAAACAATCATGACAACACTATTAAAAATATCATTACGCACGTTGAATTATCTTATACTTAGGTATTTCTATACATTTTGATATGGTTTTTGATACATGATAAACAAAAATACTATTAGTATTAATAAACATAACAAGTATCTAAATATTTTACGCTGTAGTGTATTCGGTTGCCGTGTTCACCGTAAATTCGATCTTAGCGCCCTCTTTAAAGACTGACTTTTGCCAAGCTATACAGGCTGAGTTTTACATTAAACTAAAGAATATCAAAGTTCAAACATATAAAATCCATTATATTTATGATTATATAGGGCATTAGAACGGCAAGCATTCTACAAATCGATCGCACAGACCACATTAGGCTGCCTTGACGGACGTAAGTAGGTAAATTGTAAATTTATGCCGCTGTCAGTCTACCAGCGAAGATGCATTTAGCTTTTCCAGTAGAAAATACGTTGGGATATATGCTAGTGAAAGTGTGGAGAATATAATAGGCTTTAAGAGGTTGGTTAGGAAGCATCAGGACATTTCATAGTTTTAAAATTATTTTTATTTTATGAGCATATTGTCATGGGAGACCAAATTGAAGTTCTGGAAAGTATTGATGTGGTTTTTCAAACCGAAAATTAGTATTTCACATAAAGTAGATCTAACCTGGGAACCGAACCTAAGTAGAAACAAGCAAATGTTTTGCCTCAAAAAATCCTTGTAATTTTATTACGTAAAACTTAATTACAATTCTCCCTTCTATAATTGCAACGATTTGTTTGCATGTCGATGTCGTGTTAGCTAATTTCAAAGAAGTAAATCTACACAAATTGAATACGTACTAATTTCACAGTTAAGTAATATAAATGAGAATAATATTTCACCACAATAGATAATGTGGAGGAAGTAGAACATTAGTTACGCTGTGGTTTTTAATGAATGATGATGAATCTCTCGGTATGCTAATTTGACAGTTACGTCAGAAGTAAACAACTAAAATGGCGGATATGGGACCTGTAAATTCTACAAAACTCGAAACCGACTATAATAGTCAACACAAATTAAACCAGTGTGTCTAAAATCTAGATCTAAATGGTACAGTTACTTGTGTAAATTAGATAAGCACTCGTAAAATGGTGTATTACAGTTCCTATTTATTTGAATGAGCACTAACAAGAACATATTTTTAAAACGATGAAGTATTCATAAAACTTTTGGTTACTATTCTTGAAAGATTAAATTAATGAAATTGTATTTCATTTGTTTTGTAATGTTGCTGATGGCAATGACCATTCGATTGGTATTTATTTAAAAATTTATTATTTACAACACCTTCGCGTATTTTTTTTTTCATTTAAAAAGTTAATGTAATTTTTGGTAGGACTTACATAGCAGGGCCTCTATAAATTCCGTTGTAATAGAATCTCGGAAACAATTATGATTGCTTTTCCTGCATCTGCTGCTTGAATTTTATTAGTTTTCTTGGAAAATTGCGGTTTATCGAATATATATTTAAATAAAACCGCAATTTCACCGTATATTGGTTTAAATTGTTTATTTATTTGAATAGGTCAATAAATTACATTTGCATGCATCTAGAAAAATCAGTTGCAACTTTGTATTGTTTTCAAATTGATTCAGTCGTTTATAAATTATTTATGTTTTAAAGTTCATCAAAGTTTGTGTTATCATTTACTAGGTGCTCAACATTAATAATCCAGAAATTAGAAATATGTTTTTGTTTATTTGCTGAGGCAAATGCTAATTACGTCATTTCTGGCAGATATTACTAAATATAATTTAGCGAATAGACCCAAACCTTAACGTGTTTGAGCAGCAACTAAACATCGGAAATTTCCTAATTGCTATTGAAATATTTCAATGGCATCATTGAACTGAATAATTCGCTAAACAAATTCCTTATTGTAACTAAACCTTGACAACACTGTTCAACTGCTTTCTAAACAAAAATGTTTGTAGCCACTGACCAATAGATGAGACGCGATTCGGAAATGTTTCGTAAAACCATCAGTGGGTTTTTACTTTTTCTTAAATGTGTGTGTATTTTTAATGCATAAAATATGTCTAAAATAGTGAATTTAAGTGACAGAGTGTACTATGCATTAAGGGATAAGTGGTATATATTGAAATCGTGTAAGTTTATGATAATTAAGGTTATTTTTCTTTGTTTTGCATTGCAAAAGTGTAAACGCCTTCCAATAAGGTTAGTTCAGATCCAAGAGAATGAATGCAATTGGATACAAGGTGCGTTGTAGGCTTCTCAAAATGGAAGGGGACAAAAGGAAGGGGAGGGGTATTGGAACTTCGATAAGTCTTGTATTAAATAGGGGTACAACCAAACTAGTTGAAATTGACTATTTTCGCTTTGTTATTACAAGTGTTGTTAAAAGGCAGTCGATATGATATCATAATGGACAATGATTTCTCCATTTTTATTGCCCATAAATTTGAAAAGATAACACCTGCCCTATATTATGGGTCTTTCTGAATGAAAGGATATACCATCATACTCATTTCTTGGACCGCTTATTAAAATAATAAAATGTTGAATCTAGGGCATTGTGACCGTTTATGTGATTATAAAAGAATTTATCGTGATTCATGCGTAATCAATTTAATGAACATTTGAGTTTATTGTCTGACATTAATGAAAATAAAAACCGGTTCTGATTTTTGGAATAATTTCTCGATACCATCTGCCGCAGTTAGTATGAAGTCAGCTGTGAAACGAGAAGCCACGGGTTCAATCCCCACACCGAAAGAAAACTTGAGAGGCCCACAATTTTTTGTGACACTGAAAATGTTGTAGTTTCTCACTTGTTAGGCAATATACTTATTTTATTTTAGCGTGTTAGCTGTATTATTAATATTGATTATCATAACGTTACCATATCGGATGTTTCATTTGGTTCACGCGCTCGTCCCATATTATGTTTTGTCGTTCTTTTAAAAGCTTTATACATCTTTCCAAAGGCCTAATCGATAAATTGAGTCTAATCCGAACAGCTGGCTGCAAAAACTTTCTTCCAATTGTAGACTTCGTACAATTTCAGAGTACAGAGTGTTACGAAACCTCGGCCTTGCCTTCGACACAATGCTTGTTCAGTAGCGTTTGATAAAAGATATATTTGTTTATATAGCAGCCCTAGGTACATTTAGACCTACTGTACTGACATGAAAATGTAGATAAGACAATGTTAAATTGGAATTCTTATCTTTTGTAAACCTGATCTGAAAATTTGAAATAGGTGCTGAAAATCGAAATATAAAATATGCTCATGATTACAATTAAGGTCAGAAACATGTATTTTAGTAAGGTAAAGTTACAGCTACAGCTCGCATAGTTATATACGTTATAGTGTTATGAGCGAATGTGGGGATATGTTGGATCAAATCGTAGGAAATCACAATTGTACTCACTTAACGAGAGACAGTCACCACAATCTTATTGCATCAATTTTAGATGATAATTGCTTTCTTTGTCGGAAACTTTACTACAAGCTCGCAGACCGTTGAGATGTTCCTCACATTTTTGATGAAGTCACTGGCATCCCCAGTCACTATGAAGCGTAGATTCTGTCGAACGCCTATAGACGGCGTTGGCATTCCGTGTTTAAAAATCAATTCGATGACGATAAATACATTTATTCTGTTAACTGTACAAACGAATAAAAATACTTAATATTGATTCTTAAGAAAAGAATCATGGCATCGTCTTAAACAACGAAAATCGAAATATCATTGCAGACAGATCATTTCACGAAGGTTAACTACGAACTTATGAACGGAAGAGTATACTCCGATAAAACCCGGCAATTATTATCACCCAATCGGGACGAAAGTTAAATGTAATGTTTGAGTGATCGGATCTGACCTACTTTCATTACTTTCATAAAGGATGGTGCAGTCACGATAGCATTAATTAAAACCACGTGCAATCGCGTCAACAGCTCGTACAGTAAAAATATGTTTAATTACATTTAAAAGCACAGCCATTACGTATTTTTACTAGAATCACATTTCGTGTAGATTATATTAAAATATAAGTGTTTTAATTTTAGTGTAAATTTCTGCCTTCAGCCACAGGAAGTCCACAGCTGAACACAGGCCTCCCCCAATGATCTCCACATCTACTTGTTGGAGACGGTCTGCGTCCAGCGACTTCCTGTAACCTTAACCAGTCCGTCCGTGCACCTTGTAGGCGGGCGTCGGACATCCACCTACAAGATACGATTTTGTTAAGGTTGCAGGAAGTCAGTGGATGCAGGTGGCTTTCAACCGCTATGTAAATCCATACAGGAAACCTATTTTCAACGGTGGACTTCCAGTAGCTAAAGAGAAAGTTTTCACCAACCTTCACTCTCTACAGTAAATGCTCTATGCCTCGTAGAAGCGTCTTTCTCTGTAGCCTCATAGTGTTGACTGCTCAACCCAGTCCTCCCTTATGAATTTTCCTGGCGATCTGGTGGAAACTTCCTGCATCTAGTGATTACCTGCAACGTTACCTCAGTTCTTCACCTTGTAGAACCATCTATTAAATGGTTCCTTTGATTTACGCGACTGTTACAACACACTGAAATACTATTTCTAACAGATTTTATCGCGGAAATGGTTTGTTTTTTAAAGTTTTTAATTTTCCGACGTTTCCGATGAGCCTGTAAAAAAAAATTGTTCTATTTCAAGCATATTTAATTACGGAGTAGGGCTTGTCTCTAGTCTATTTATTTATAATTCTCTCTATATCTATGTCATGTGTACATATGTATATAACAAAGAGTGGACGTCAACAAGTGCAGTAATTAAAGCGTAACAGTACGCGCTAATTTACATTACACTCGCCACTTGATACGAGTATGACGCGCTCTGTCACAGACTAGACTGCGCAAAACTCAAGAGCATGGGTATTTCTCTTTTTATTGAGACGAAAAAGTAAAAGTCAATATATAACTGAAAAATAAGCTAAATTCGTATTCGTACATAGAAGTGAATATAGTACAACGGAGGAGAAATAAATTCCTAATGGGAAATTGCATGGGTCAGTACCTATGATCATTTTCTCATTATTGTTTACGGTGTTTCAAAAAGGACGGATAGAATCTTCGACAATCTTACAAGTTTCTCGAAAGACCATAGAAAACGATTGTTATACGTCGGTCCACGAGCATAGAGATTTTTTTATTTGGTTTAATGTAGGAAGCCTCTTATGTACGTAAATTCTGGTTTCCTCAAACTGATTAATGATGAATGATTAAGCATAAGTTAGGCCTGGATCGCTACACACATGCAATGGTCTTTATGGTTGATTTGTATCATCGTGTATGAGTGTACATTATTTTTTATCAGGTTGGACAAGAATATACCACTATAATCCAACTAAATTAATAGGTACCATTTGACGTTTCATACTTTTCAACTTTGTTAAGGCGTAACTCACACAATTTCAATAACATTTGCCGTAAAAAGAAACATTAAACGGTATCTATTTGTTTAGTCGGATAGTAGTTACTTAATTTTCTGTTTTTTTATCGGTTCTGGAATGCTTTAGATACGTAAATCACTTGACTATGATTTAAATACGAATTTAAGGGTGACAAAAATATTACTGGCGATAAAATTTGCGTTTAAATACGCCATTAAATCACGTTTAGGTGTAGTCTGGCCGATCCCTGTAAATCTGGCCTTGGGTTTACTAAAAGCTAAATGGAAATGATGTCATATTTCGGCTAAGGCTCTTCGAATACAGCCGACGACGATGGTGACACATTGTATCGATTGCTTTGTGCTAAATATGAAATGGACAAGATTGTTGTAAAGATGTTATTTTTATTTTATTGGAGCTTTTGTTTTTTGACAACGAAATTTTTTTTTTTTTATGAACCTATAGTGTCCCACTGCTGGGCAAAGGTCTCCCTCAACTCCTTCCAACAACAAAATATTACAAAAATATTACTGATCAACTAGATAGCGTGTCGGAAATGTAGCTTCCGGAATAAGAATTTCAGATTTTAATTTTAAGTCTTTTATCTGCCGGTGCCTTATATTTTTGTATTTCGGTAGTTCGTGAATTTTGATAGCATTTCAGGATGATTTACTTGTAAAATGTTATGACCTACTGCCTGGTTAGATCAATTCATGAGCGGTATATTTAGATCATATTTTAAGTCCATTGCGCTTGTTAAATAAGGGGTTTATTACACAAATTTCATCCTTTAAAAACCTCAACTGAGAGCCTGTTTTGCTGTATAATTAAAAGATATAGATTTGAAAATAAATGTATCTCAAAAAGTAATTTATCTGAGGTAGTTAAACAAAAAGATAGTTACAAAATTAACAGAACTAAATAAGGGTTTTGTGGGTGTTCGTGCGTCACGTGTGTGGGTGTTTGTGTGTTATGTAGAATTAAGGCCGCAAGTTCGATTTTTACGCCAAAACATATTTCTGTGATCAATCGGATTTGTTTCAGGCATTGTTTCAGGTCTTTATTTTGTAGTAATAAACATTTTTTGTTTTATATTCCCAATGTAAGTCGCATATCATGTTACGCCTGAAAAGGTTCTGATAGTTTAGTGTGGTTCTTATTGTGCGTTATTGAATTATTTAAAATATTTTTATTTATTATTTATGGTATTTTAAACTTCGTTGAAAGCTTACCACCAATATTAAAACCTTAATATGTAATTGTACCACAATAATAATTTATAATGGTTTCTAGATTTACGCGAATGTAACACATTAATTAACGATAAAATCCGTTAATAATAGTTTTATTTGGGTTGATTTTTATGAATAAGGGGGCTAGTATTATATTGCCAATAAAACATATTTCTAGATAAACTTATTAACCATATTCCACATGAATGTTTATTTAATTCTGTTTGATTTACAACACAAAGGCTCCAACGATGACATTGCTAGCTATTTTAATAATTCCGCGCGCCTTCACGACACAATTGCATAAAATTATGCAGCTCGCAACGATGCGGTTGCCTTCAATCAGAAATAGAGCCGTAACAGTTTGTTCATCATGTGATAGGAAAGTAATAAAATGACATTTGAATTTTTGATGTTGGTAGAATATTTACTGAAATATACAAAAAGTAACTTATGTTATCCAGAGTGTCAGCCCCCTGCCATTGCCAAATTTCATCAAAATCGGTCAAGCCGTTTTTGCGTGAAAGAGTAACAAACATCCATACAAGCTAGTAGGTAATAATAGACTATAACGGTGAAGGAAAAACTTCTCAAGGAAACCTGCATACCCTTGCTATTTTTAAGAATTTCTATAGTTTGTAAAGTCCGCCAACCAATCACCGCATTGGGCCAGGCGTGTTGGACTATATGGATTAACCATTCTAGATGGTACTCTCGATCCTAGAGGAGGCCCGCGCCCTGCAGTGGGTCGTACATGGATTATAAGCTAATATAGTACAAATCACTAAATAGTATAAAACAAAGTCGCTTTCTCTGTCCCTATGTCCCTTTGTATGCTTAAATCTTTAAAACTACGCAACGGATTTTGATGCGGTTTTTTTAATAGATAGAGTGATTCAAGAGGAAGGTTTATATGTATAATACGTACATATTATTGTACAGAAATCTATTTGTACCCGGGCGAAGCTGGGCCGGGCCGCTAGTAGGATATAACTCAGAGTTGGAAAACAACGATATATAAAAATACATACTTTTAACATTTTGTCACATTCCGATACGACAATTTTCTGTTGAAATTGCCTTCCTGGAGATAAGTATGTTATTCGTGTCTTTGAACGAAGTTTTCACAACAATGTTGACTTTAAGTTTGAAGTTTTTGTTCCATTCTTGTTTCAAGTATTTATTAAAGAAGCGACGTGGATTCTTTTCATTTATCTTAAGTATTAAAAATATGTTTATAAAGAGAAGAAAACTTACAAGTTAGCGATACGCCAAATTCGAATCCAAAACAAACTTCACTTTTCGAAGTTTCGTATGTACATAACTTTGTATCAGCCCATATACGTCCCACTGCAGGGCACGAGCCTACTCTGCAATCGAAAGTACGATTTGGAGTGGTTAGGCCATATAGTCCACCACGCTGGCCTAGTGCGGGTTGGCGGACTTACATACCATAGAAATTCTTATGAATCGCTATGGTATGCAGGTTTCCTCACGATGTTTTCCTTCACCGTTTTAGTGCGTGGTGATTGACTGTCAATACACACATGACTCCGAAAAGTCAGAGGTGTGCCCACCTATTTTTAATTAATTACTAGTGTTCCGACTCGGCGTTGCCCGGATACATATACTTTTTGAGTCCAGAGACCACATCAGATAAATTATTTTACGTACTAAATAAATACATGTTTTACATTTGAACTATCCGTGATTGCCGTTTATTAAACTGCTTTTCCCCATTACATGACACAAAGCATACAGTTTTCCTCCCTGTTAGAGTCACATTTAGTTTAAAGGTGTAGTTAATACATTTATTAGAATTCCTTGGTCCATCCAATGTAAGTACAACCTTTCTGGGATAAAAGTACCCATGTTTTAATCCGAGGTATCAGTTACCCTCATACCAAATTTAATCAAAATTGATCCAGCCGTTTAAGCGTGAAGAAGTAACAAACACAAACTTTCACATTTATTATATTAGTAGGAAGTAGGATTGCTCATTATAACAGCGATGGAAAATATCTAGAGGCAATCTGTATACTCGGAGGTTCTCAAGAATTTTGCAAGCATGTGAAATGTACTAACCGCATTAAGCCTAGGCTCGAAGTGAACTAAAAAGTATTACTACGTATTAGTTTAGTACTTACTCCCAAAGGAGTTGATGTCAGGCAGGTAGCCGGTTGTAAAATTACATACATACATACATAAACTCACGCCTTATTCCCAGAAGGGGTAGGCAGAGGTGCCAGGGCACCCACATTTCGCCTTGTATGTTCCGTCCCACAATGTGATAGGTGGCGAGCCTATCGCCATATCGGGCACAAATTTCTGACTTTGGGCTGATACTGAATAGAAAAATCCAATATCACTTTGTCCAACCCGGGATTCGAACCCGAGACCTCAGCTTTGTATTGTAACCGTACCGTAGTACAACTACGCCACCGAGGCAGTCGTACTACAGCATAAAAGGTTAAAAAGCCGAGGTCTCGGGTTCAGTTCCCGGCTTGGGTGAAGTCATTCTTTCTTTTATGCCGAACCTTTATAAGGGTGGCACAAGAACAGACAAAGATTAAAAAAGTATTACATCTAACATTCGGACTGGATGCAGAATTGCAAAGGAATTTGCTTTTAATTGGGCCACAAGGCCGTGAGATATTGAAATGTCTGTTTCAATATTACGTGACTGATATGAAGATTTATAGTTTCTTGAGAATGGGGAATCTATTAATCACGTGAGGTGTTCTAGGGGTGAAAGGATACTGAGAATTTATTTGATTCGAAATTCTAATATTTGTTAATACAGGGTATATCAAGACTGCTACCGAAAACGAAGCCGGGTGGTAGTTTAAGCGACTTCAGACACAACGCAACAGAAAAACTTGCAAAAAAAAGCGACAATTTTTTTTTTGTTTTTTTTTTCCTATGACCATATTTGGGTGGTAAATACATTTTTTCCTAAAATAATAGTGTATACCGTTTTATTTATAAATAATCTAAGTTATGCAAGAGTTTAAATTATTGTTTTAGCAAAAACTATGGATTTACCACCCAAAAATGACGATATTTAAAAAATCATAAAAAATAATTGTCGCGTTTCTTTGCGAAATTTTTAGTTGCATTGTGTTTGTAGTCACTAAAACTACCACCCGGCTTCGTTTTCGGTAGCAGTCTTGAGATACCCTGTATATGAACTGTGACTAGCTATGGATGGATATGTGACTGTAATGGTGACTTACGTACGATATCAAACTGCCAAACCATTTTAATATTAGCCCTAATTATGGGGATGTTGTAATAAGCATTGAAGCTCAGCGCCTCTCCGGGAATGTCTAATTTGTCTAATCTGCAACGAATTCGACGAAAGGCGAAAGAACGAAAGTAAAATTATAAGGAGGAGTTGGAAATACTTATGTCCACTTCCCTCCGTGCAGAGCGGGTGACAAAACAATGATCTCAAGAGGTAAATAACCTCACAAAAAGACTTTTACAGACTGGAAGCCAGCAGTGAAGCACGACGGATCAAATCATTATTACATTTAAATGGGAAGAATTATGTCTCTAAACTTATATTTTATTTCGAAGCTTGTAATTAGATTTTTTTTATTTATAGTTGATCTCTTATATTTTGTTAAGTTCACTGTAAGCTAAATATAATTTAATTAATAAATAAATACCTTACTTACATGTCTATCTGATATAAACTTTACACAAACTCTATAAAATTCTTGTACAAAGTTTCGAGACACATCCCGACACGCTGCGGTGTAATTGGGTCGATACAAATGCGCTTAGACGGATGTGTGTGGCACTCCATGCAAACATGATTATCCGACTAATGGCATTACCGTTTTATCAACTAACGAGGATTTGCCGACGCCTGTCTGTTATAAAGAAAGCATGCATTCAAATAAAAATGGTTTGAAATAATAATATTATTTATGGATTTTATCACGGATTTGGTTTAGTTTTCACATTGTTTAACTTCCCGACGTTTTGATTACTTTACAGCTTTCACGGTAATGGGATAGACAGAAAAATATTTTTACACCATTTATCTTGGTTTTTGGACTAAATTCCCGTTTTGAAGTCTACAATTTACGTTGTTATGGGTGGATTGAGATCCCCAATGAGTTACAATGATTATAAAATGATGAAAAAAAGGTTTAATTTAGATTATCACGAATTTAATTTACACAGAACGCCTTAGGTTTTGAAATCATACGTATTATTATTATTATTATTAATATTTTAACTTTATTGCACAAAAGAAAACAAATACAAAGATAAATCATATACATACACATCACATATAAAGTACAATTGACGGTGTTATCGCCGAAAGGCAATGTCTTACAGACAACCATAGGATGGATTTAAGAATAGGATAAACAGAGAGCAATCTAAAGTGTGAAGAATAGAACCAGCTTAGAAAGGAAAAGTATTGCAAATAACTACAAAAAATTTAATAAAATTACAAGTACTGTATAAATTTATGTTAAAAGAGTGTGTGCGTAATCTTTTTTTGTGACTAATAAATGCGTTTTCTTTCTTTCTTTCAAGTAATATATACATAAGATCCTAACAATACATATATAGGAAGATATATATATACATGATACATATACGTATTTATTTATACATAAAGTTAGACCTGCACTGTACTGCATTGGACCATAAATCGCCATTGGTCGTGAGGGATTCGTTTATAATCAAGAGGTCGGTTAAGATGGTTAAGGCAAAGTTATATTACGTTGACCAATGACAGTGAAACTCAGACCCGAATCAAATACTTGTGGTCGGTGGATCACACAAACATTTGTATCACCTTATAGGTCATGGGCCTCCTCTACAATTGAGAGTACGATTAAGAGTAGTTAGGCCATATAGTTCACCACGCTGGCTTTATGCGGGTTGGTGGACAAACAGGTGCCTTTGAAAAAAAATACCTTCAAACTCACCTTTCAATTGTTTCTTGCACATATTCAAAAGTAAGCTTTACAAAAAGCTTTTCTCTCTATAGCTCTGCTATAATAAGCTTACTACTATACGCAGCTTTCCTTAAGTTGCCTTTCGGTCTGTGGATTTAGCACATTTTTGCCACATCTTTGTTACGTAACAAGTTACTCTACTGGGTGTTCGTATCTCATTCATACAGAATGTAGGCGGTCACGAATTTTTACATAACCTTGGTCTAGGCTTATAAGGCGGGGTGTAAGCGAGATATTCTTTGTTAGTTGAAGATGGTCTATAAAAGGATAGTTTAAAATTAACTTTTGTGAGCATAAATATTTGTTAATCTTTATTGAACAGCACATGGATGAGTAACAAGAGAAAAAAATAAGAAAACTTATTTAAATAATAATAAATAACACCCAACAGTCACATACATAGTCCTGACCCCACACTAAGATCGAGTCTAGTGTCGTGGGTATCAGGAACTACGAGAAACTTGTCGGTCTCACAAACACCCAGACCCGGAAGAAATATTTGTGGGCCGCACAAACATTTCTCTCGGTGCGGGGATCGAACCCGCGGCCACTCGTTTCACAGGCGGTGTCTAACTGACTGCGCCACGGAGGCTGTCACAATTGTACAAAGTACACAGAGATGTCGAAACTATTAAATTAAAACCCTTTCTTTTTTTCGAGTTTGCGTATAATTTCATTTCTTACATGGTATACCATACAAAAACAGAAATAAGAATACTAGAAATTGAATTTAAAAAGGTATCCACTATCATGTTTTTCTTGCGCAATCTTTTGAATGAAATTGTGTGAAAAAAAATAACCTGAAAAACGCCGTTGTGGTTTTTTAGTCACTTACAAGTTACATCAACTGGTATTTTATAATAAATAGGTATATTCCGAACACATTTTATTTTATTACTGAAAGTTATATCCATTCAAATTAATGTACAAATGCTAGACATTGAAACGTCTGACTCTTTTTTCTTTATTGTGTAAGGAAAGCTAACCTAGAGAAGCTAGAGAAATACATAATATAAATACTTAAATTGGAAAAGGCCAATAATTTTTCACTTATAAACTAAATCAACAATTTAAACAACAAAACTGAATTGTAGTCCTTCTCAAACTGAAACTGAATTGTACTCATTGCAAATCAAATCATATATTCTCCGCCTAAACCGAATCTAGTCCGTAGACGGAGGGTTCCCCCATATTTACTCTCTCTTTCACACTTACACAGCTGTGTATGTCTGTTTCACTCGACGTACGCCACGATCATTCATCATTGAAAAGGTCGAAAGAAGTCTGAATAAAGATGGCACGCGGTGGAGGCACGCCATTGAACGGTCTAATTTGAGAAAATAACATGAATCATAACAAAAGATTGTAATAAATGGAAAATTATGGTTTCTGAGATTTACGCAAATGTTACACAATGAAATAAAACTATATTCTATAAAATCCGTAAAAAATAGTTTTATTTAAAAATTGATAATAAATTGTATCATCTGGTATACATGTATGTAACGAATGGAATACTTACTAAGTTAAATCTGGGTAGTGTTTTTAGATTATTCTTTCTTTCATGCCAAAGCGAATTATTTTTTTAATTTAGCTTAAAAATATTTTTTGCGTTATGGTCCAAAGGACTTACTTATTATTTACGGTTTCTGTATTGTAGACTTAACAGCATTTGTAGATGATTTTAGAGTATTGTAAAATATGTGCGTGTTAAAGCTAACTAGGTAATTCATATTTTTAATATTGGTACTTATGGTAAAAATAACGGTGCACCAATTTATCCATGGATTTCATTTCCAAAAACTACCTATAATTAAAATATGCACCGGCTGCACCGGACCAAATATTTCACCTTATAACCTCATGACCTAATTCCACACACTATTCTATTTACCGTCAAAAATAACTAAACTAGACGATAACACGTTAGAACATAACTAATTATTCATAAAGCAAACATTGTGAGCGCCGCGCCGGTAACTCGGGTGTGAAATTTAAATGACTGCGTAAACATTGACATATGATAACACATCACTGTTTTTGTGTAATGGTAGAAAAAGTGTCCGCCATTTTGAACCTTTTTAAGATAGATCTCTACAAGGTGTAACTCTGTGGTTTATAACCTTTTAATCTCGAGGGACCATTCAACATTTTTGTTTAGCCATCAACCTGGTTCATTGACTGGTTTGGTTGTTTGTTAATAATAATAATAAATAATAATGGGGCCTTTCTAGCTATAAATACATAAAACATGCTAAATTTATTCTATTGATGGCCTTAGAATGGCTCTGAAGACCACTTGGGACTCTTCCTGGGACCACGGGTTAAGAACTAAACTTTTTCACTATGTATTCTTCTATCATTCAAGGATAAAATAATAGTCGTAATCGTCGTCCTGTGTTAGTAATAAAAAATAATATTATATTAAGACTTTAGATAAACAAGTTTGCACTGACGATGAAATTAGGACAGGAAGTTGAATGTTCTTATTAGGTTATAAACTGGAACATTCAGAAGTTTTCCGTTTATCCAGTATCATAGCCTGTTTATTCACTTGAAATGAAAAGCTGAGTTGTATTTCTTTATAGTAGAGAAATTGCTGTAAGCGCTGAAAAATCATTAAGATTTATTTATGCAGTTTTGAATGCTTCGGTAGCGTTGTTGTACTACGGTACGGTTACATTGCTGAGGTCTCGGGGTCGAATCCCGGGTCAGGCCAAGATATTGGATTTTTCTATTCATTATCAGCCTGAAGTCAGGAATTTGCACACGATATGGCGATAGGCTCTCCCCCTCGTGGGACGGAACATAAAACGCGAAATGTGGGTGTCCTGGATGCACCTCTGCCTACCCCTTCCGGAAAAAGGCGTGACTTTATGTTTGTTATACTGGGTATATCAAGAGTGCTACCGAAAACGAAGCCGGGTGGTAGTTTTAGTGACTACAAACACAATGCAACAAAAAATTACGCAAAAAAACGCGAAAATGTTTTAAACATCGTCGAGTTTGGGTGGTAAATCCATAGTTTTTGCTAAAATAATAATTTAAAGCCTGGCATACCATAGCGTCTTTAAAAATAAAAGGGTGTACACTATTATTTAAGAAAAAACTATGTGTTTACCATCCTAATACGATGATAGAAAAAAAAAGTCGTCACAAATTTTTGCACATTTAGTTGCATTGTGTCTGAAGTCACTTAAACTACCACCCAGCTTCGTTTTCGGTAGCAGTCTTGATATACCCTGTATATGAATTTAAATGCACTTTTAACTAAAAAAGCTTTTGAGTCTCATGTAACTATGTAAGTTCTTACTTATTTATGTGCATTTTATATATAGGTACAGCTTTGTTATTTCGTTGGTTAAGTCAATAATAGAGGTAGTTGAAAGCCTGAAACTGGGTAGTAGGATATGAGTGACTGGCTAAATAATACTACCCACCGACCACCGTTCGTGATGGTGGATAACAAGCAATGTTGACCCATAATGGTTTCTTAATTTTGCGCGAATTATTATTAAACTTTTTGACTATTGGTAGGTCTCTCATATCTGAGAGGCCGCCTGGATAGGTACCACCGCAATGTTTATTTCCCTTCCCAAACATCAGTATAAATGCACTGTTGTGTTTCGGATTTGTGGACATTGTAGCCATTTTGACATCTTATGTCTCAGGATGGCGAGCGCAGTCGAATTCCAAGCATTGCTTTGTCATTAACGGTGCTGTTTGGATTTGCAACTGTTTATGAGCGGATGTATAGCTTACCATCAGGCGCACGGCATGCTAGTCTCATTCATAGCAAAAAAATGACTGTGCTATATTTACCATCTGCTACACTATAGTCGTATATATGTCGTGTCAATGTAAAAAACTATACAATGACGTCACCATTTGAATAACCTCAATCTGACGTCACGTTTACGATCCGGCTTTGTTTACGTACGTGGGTTTAGGGATAACGATGTTACGTACATCCATGTTAATTGGATTTTCTGTTTCCAATAAACTCAAGTGATTTGGGATTTTATGTAATTACTCTGTCAAATGTCAGTGAGAATGTTAACTTTGTAGGCTTAGGCTGAATGGTTTGTTTCCTTTGTGTTTATTTGTGTTAGTACTAAATTAAGAAGTATAAATACCTATCCTATCACATCGTGGGACGGAACATACAAGGCGAAATGTGGATGTCCAGGCACCTCTGCCTACCCCTTCTGGGAAAAATGCGTGAGTTTATGTATGTATGTAAAGAAAATATTCTAAACAAATAATATTTGGCGTAGCACATCAACACAATGCTTGGAGCCAGATAGATTGAAAACCTCCGTGGCACATTTGGTTAGACTCCGGCTGTGAAACGTGAGGCCGCAGGTTCGATCTCCGCACCGTGATAAATATTTGTGTCATTCACAAGTATTTGTTTCGGGTCTGGATGTTTGTGAGACCAAAAAGTCTCTCGTATTTCCTGATACCCACAACACAGGACTCGATCTTAGTGTGGGGTCAGGACTATGTGTGTGACTGTTGGGTGTATATATTTATAGATAGGAGTAAAAAAATATATTAAAAGTGTGCCTACAACACCGTATGAAATCATGAGTCATTCCTCATTAACATATTAACCAAAAAATAATTCTTTGTATGAATCATACAGATATATTTTTACCCAAGATAATCTTAATATAGTCATGATATTGAACGGCTTTGTAACATGACTACGTTGTAGCGGGCAAAGACTATAAGCCTTAGAAGGGTATTCCTATTGTAAGCTCATCAAAAACCCTGTGGGAAGTCTCAGATAAAAAAAATGGATGTCCGACAAAAGAGCAAATAGGCTACATGATGGTAAGTGACCACTGCCAGCCGTGAAAATCCATAACATCATGAATATATTGCCGCCCATGTACTCGGGTGGGGAGCACGAAGGAAATAGGATGGAAAGAGGAAAGTCGTGTTGGACATCCGGTCTATTTTTTGTAAGGCTCCCTGGGTAGGTGCCACCGTAATGTCTATTTCTCCCGCCACATAGCAGTGGAAATGAACTTTTGTCGTCCGGTTTGCGTTTACGACATTGTACCCAGGATGGCGAGCGCAGTAGAATACCAAGCATTGCTATGTAATTCAAGGTATTGTTGGGTTTTTCTACTGTCCATAAGCGATCGTATCACTTACCATCAGGCAAGTGGCAGGCTCATCTCACAATTCATCGCTACAAAAATGCACACTACCATTCTAACTCACGATATCACATGTTTTTCATAATATCCTTTGAAGTCTCCTTCAATCAACCCTTACATTTAGAAATGAATATCGCTGATTGTATTAAAAAGGTACAGAAAGCTAGTACAATTTTTACCATTACCATTTTCAAACGTTTTTGTGCTGACGCTACATATGACATGTCACATGTTATCTGGCTAGGCGTCAGTCAGTATTCATTAAACTCGGAGGCGACTGTTCACGGGGATTCACAATGAGGCTCGAAAAAATTGCGGATGCAGTGAGATATGCCCAGGATAGAATATACTGGACTGTCAGCGGATACCTAGGTATGTAGCTGCACTAGTTTTATTTACGACTCTTGTTTTAATACACCAGCATTAAAATTATTTTCGGAGTGTTATATATAAAATGAATTACTTTATGCCTATTGAAAAATAATGTTACTAAATTTTGATCCATCGATCATGCTGTGAGTATCAGAAACTACGCGAGGCTTTTTGGACTGACAAAAATTCAGATCCGGAACAAATTCTTGTAAAACACACAAACATTTGTGGAAGGCAAAAATCGAACCCGCGCCAATACGTTTCGTTTCACTGTTAGCGTCGAAATATTGCGATGGACAATATTTTTTTTTATTGCTATCAGTGGCAAGGTGACCATGCCGTCCGCCTGATGGTAAGTTATACTCATGAACAGCAAAACCAAACAACACCTTGAATTACAACGCAATGCTTGGCATGCCATTGCGCTCGCCATCCTGAGACATATGATGTAAAGTCTCAATAAGTCTAGTAGTTAATCTACAATGTTTTTCTCCCTTTATTTCTAACAGTACTTACAGATTGTTATGATTAAACAATATAGAACACGGGTCGTCACATAAAAAGGATATTTAAAATACCTCTACTACTAAATAAGAAATTGAGACTTTGCTGTGGTTTTTTCCGTCTTTCAACAAGATTAACAAAAAAAGCTATTTCATTCCTGGCATATCATGTATACAGTCAAAACTAAAAATAATTCTTTACATATTCAACATTACGAAACGGTACATCACAATTTTTATTACGTATGTAAGAATTGCTTACTTTCATAATATTACTCGGCAGAAAATTTAGTTTCGTTGTTAAAACGCTGTCCATTTCGCTTTCCTTGGTTATTCTTTAAAAATAAATAATATAAACACACACTCCAGTCACATCCTGATAATAGTAAGAGTATCAGAAACTATGAAGATTTGTTTTATTTACACAAATATGCCACGTAAAATTTTGTCTTAGTGCAGGGGACCCAAGCCGCGGCCAACATATTTTATAGTTATGTACCAAATACGCAATATAACGGTGAAGGAAAACATAGCGAGGAACCCTGCATGCCGTAGCGGCTAGTAAACATTAACCCAACCTATACTAGGACAGCGTGGTGCATTGTATAGCCTAACCACTAGCCTCTCTCGATTGTAGAGAAAGCTCGTGCGCTGGAATGGGGCGTATATATGGGTCGATACTGTATCTACCAAATACCCTACAGCCGCTAATGTAATTAAAGGAATATAATCTTAATCCCAAAAAACACTACCATCCAATTTTGATTTCATTAATATCAAACTTACTCTGGATTGTAGAGGCCCGTGCCCTGCACTGGGACATATTGTAGCTTACACTTACACCCATATCAATAGCATGCATCAATCTTAACCCTCGTCGCGGTCACAATGCCTTGTCTTTAAAATTCTCGTTTTTATCCGTAACGCACCACGCAATTATGCAATTCTACATTGTGCCTGCAAAGAACAGCAAAGAGTGGCACGTCGGAAGTTTGTTTAGCCACTTCAGCTAATTCTATATACTTCCTTATTTGCTATTTACATTTTATTCAGGAAAAACAAACAGTTGTACATTGTGTATGAATTTTATATTAAAAGTTATAAACGCACAACCTACCACGTTGTTCGCAGAATATAAACTAAACAAACTATTCCCCTGCTATAGTAATTCCCTGCTATAGTGAAAATGAAAAAATCTTTTACATGTCCGCCTCATGACCACGAAACGAAGTAAAAAATGTAAAATTAAACCAAATCTGCGATAAAATCCGTAAATAATAATTTTATTTCCAATTTCCAATGAAAAATATTGCAAGGGTCTCAAATTAGGCGTTGCCTGAGTTGAGAAACCAGTTAAATATAATTTTTATTACATTAATTGTGGGTGTGAGTGGGAGAACGTGTTAAGAGTGTATGTTACACACATGTGAGTGTGAGTTATGTGTGAATGTTTATACGTGATTATGTGTTTGAGTGAACATTGGTACCTAGTATTTTGTATGTGTAAATAACAAAGTGTATAATTTATTTTATCCTTATTAATGGTGCCTATAACATAATATGTGATATAGTATAGTAATACAGCTTGTCTCCGCAGACTCGCGCACCGGCACAGATGGAGGCGGCGGCGACGGAGCCACCCTGGACATGGGCAGCAGGTCCTCACTCCACACCGGGCTGCACATGTCCGAGGACGAGCATTGGGAGATGAACTACCATGAGGCTGCTATTTATTTAGAGGTAAGTCAGTAAATTAATAGAAAAGCTCAGCGTTGGACGTCTTCCCGAAAGGTGGAGCAAAAAATGTTCGTTTGAATTCTTCGTGGTTAAGGATTTGAAATAATTAGTCTAATTCCTTGAAAATTAAAATAATTTATTGAATCCATTAAAACGTTCAATATCATGTAAATTCATTTTTTGATCGACCGCCCTGTTCTGATAGCGGTTTACACTAGAGAAGAAAAGGCACGAAAAATAAGTGTTGCTCATTAAAATAAAAAAAACAATTTGAAAAAGTTAGTTTGAAAGGTAAAGCTAACTCCGTCATCCATACTGGTACAGATTTCCACATACCTACTATTAGGTGAAGTTCAAGTATGCCCTTATAAATTATGAATATTTGATATATTTAACCAAATGACATTATTTCTCACAACGCTTTCAAATTAGTAAGTATCAAACTAGTAAAAATCAATGCTAAAAGTCGCGGGCTAGCATTAACATCTCTCTCATCCAATTTCAAGGCATGAAAGCTGCATTGGCTGCTCGTAAATTCCATTTTCAGCGCAAGCCTGCACCTATAGACTCGTCTGTCAATCAACTTTATATGCTTCAGTTTCTGTCACCTGACTGTTACAAATGTGCTAATCCGATTTATCCATCTCTCCTCTGTAAAATCTGTCTGAATGTAAAGGGTACTCTGAATTTAGCTGAAAAATAAAATTTGCGAGATAAAATTAAACATCTGTATCTGTATCAGCCCATATACGTCCCACTGCAGGGCACGGGCCTCCTCTACAATCGACAGTACGATTGAGAGTGGTTAGGCCATATAGTCCACCACGCTGGCCTAGTGCGGGTTGGCGGACTTACATACCATAGAAATTTTTATAAATCGCTTTGGTATGCAGGTTTCCTCACGATGTTTTCCTTCACCGTTTTAGTGCATGGTGATTGACTATCAATACACACATGACTCCGAAAAGTCAGAGGTGTGCCCTGGGATTTGAACCCGCGACCACCGTGAACATGTTGGCAGCCGCGTCTAGTCCGTTTACCAACAGGCCACCACGCACTTTAAAATAATCATCGTCATCATTAATTATGGTCGTTGTTTCGAGTGGATATTCTGTTCATGTGGATATACTCTGTTTGAAATGCAGTATTTGGCATCATGTGCTTTTGGTCACTTTATCCCAACTGCCGGTAACTATTTATAATACTTTAACAGCCTACGTCGCGCAGTTGGTTGGACGCCGGCTATGAAACGAAACGCCGCGCCGCGCCGCGCCGCATCGAGTGTTCGATCCCCGCATTGACAGAAATATTTGTGCGGTCCATAAATATTTCTATAGCATCTGGGTGTTTGTGAGACTCAAATGTCTCTCATAGTTTCTGAGACCTATGTCACAGCACGAAAACGCCTATATTTATTATTTAATAAATACAAATCTGATAAAAAAAAACAACAAATTTTACTAATCAATTAACCAGCTGCTGTCTCTATACTGAAATTAGATAGATTAATATCAAAAGAAAAAAATATCTAAGAACATTTTCTTTATTGATTAATTTATTCGTCGCCGCATTCTTTAACATGGACTTAATTTATAAGCAAGTATGTTAAAAGTGCGTGGTGGCCTGTTGGTAAACGGACTAGACGCGACTGCCAACATGTTCACGGTGGTCGCGGGTTCAAATCCCAGGGCACACCTCTGACTTTTCGGAGTCATGTGTGTATTGATAGTCAATCACCATGCACTAAAACGGTGAAGGAAAACATCGTGAGGAAACCTGCATACCATAGCGATTCATAAGAATTTATATGGTATGTAAGTCCGCCAACCCGCACTAGGCCAGCGTGGTGGACTATATGGCCTAACCACTCTCAATCGTACTCTCGATTGTAGAGTAGGCCCGTGCCCTGCAGTGGGACGTATATGGGCTGATCCAGATGATTATTTTATGTGCTTTTGATTCCAGGAAGGTCTGAACAACGAGAAGTTCGACTCACATCCATCTAGTCCTGAGGAGTTACCAGCGTACCTGAGGGTCCACAATCCATGGTACCACGGCCTGGACCTCCTCGCCTCACTAGTTTTAATTCTCTTGGCCTTCACTGAGGACCCTGCTGTGCCTACGTTTGAGGTAAGTTGTATGGCTGCATAAATATTTTACTTTGTTCTTGGAGTGTTGTTGGTAGTTAAAGGTTTTAGAATGGAATCACTGGTGGATCTAATGGTAATTTTGAAGTGATAAATATTGCTTAAATTTGCATTAAGGTTTTTAATAGGTATTTCTTTTAATAAATTTATTATTCACAGCTTTGAAATAAATCTATTATTTACGGATTTTATTCATGAAACCATTATTCATAGCTTTATTTTTTAGCAGAATTAAAAATCTTGCTACCTATCTTTACATGGATTATGAGGCTTAGAAAATAAATTCATTATGAATATATGATGTTCTTCCGAAATAAATTCATCTTCTTTTATAATATTTCTTGTGGCTTAAATTTTCTAATGCCTTGACTATTGAAACTTCTGCATCGTACAGCAAATTGTTAGTTTAGCACACTGACTAATCAATGGCAATAAAGATGGATGTTTTTTTTGTTTGTTTGCAGCTTCCAGTATGGGCGCACGGCACGATAGAGCTGATGGCCCTCACAGTGATCGGAATCGAATTGCACCTCAAACTAAAGTGGATTGGGTGGAGCACCATACTCAAACACAAGAGAACTATGATCAAGGTATAAATATATTTTGGTGTTCAAATATCCCGACAGAGTTTTGAAAATTTGATAGACTGCCTGTTCCTGCTGAATCCGAAATGAATGCTGAATCCGAGGCATTAAGTCCCGGATTCCAGATTTTTGGATGCTAAATTGCGATGAATCACACAAAAGTTTTTGTCCTTCGGTGCTTCGAAGAAATGTCAAGTTGACAGTCAGATATCTGCTCACGCCGTGAACAGATGACTTTGTATCCGGTTCGTTAATTTCACCGCCATCTAGGCAACAAAACTGTGAAACAGGTAGCTGTGGGTTCGATTCTCGCACTGAGACAAATGACTCAAGACTTGTATCATGTATGGGTTGAAGTTTATGCGTGTGACTGTATGTGTGTGTAGGTATATTTATTTATCTTCACAACTATTTCTCTCCAGGGCATAACCTTGCTAATAATGGTGCTGGAGGCGGTAGTGGTGGTGTGCCGGCAGTCGTCGCACTTCCGCGTCACGCGGGCGCTTCGCCCCATCTTCCTGGTGGACACGAGGCACTGCGGCGGAGTGAGGAGGTTCATCCGACAGATACTTCAGTCGCTGCCGCCAATTATTGATATGTTAGGTATGAGATATACTGTTGTATATGGTGCCAGGTTGCCAAGGTACATTCTGGTTTTGGAACTGTCTTAACTATGTTGCGCGTTTCGAGTTCATCCCGTGGATACCCGGATTCGGGATGGCGGTCTGATTGAAGACCGATATTAAGTCGACCTGCGAGAAATCTTGCATCGGTGGACAATCTATCTATCAGCAAGGTTTGTAGTAAATAAGATCTGCTTATTGTTTCAAGATTTATCTAAAAGTTGCTTTGTTCATTTTGCGGACGTAATATTCAGAAATTATCAGTAGGAGTTACAAGATATGTGCCATCAATATTGTATATTTTATGTTCGGTAGGAGTAAAGAGCGCCTTTAGATGAGGGCCAAACCACAAAGTGGATCTGGGATTGAGTGTTACCTATTTAGATCAGTTTATCTCATACATGTTCACTTTTCAGATGTAGGTACCTATTTCGACTATTATTCATGTTCAAGAAGATATTTTTATTTTCATCATCAAATCTTTGTAATAATTATCTAGATCTTTGCTTATTCCAGGTTTACTGATGTTCTTCGTGGCGACGTACTCCCTGCTGGGGTACTACTTGTTCTCGGAGCATGTGGACAACGGACACTTCCAGACTATCAGCGACTCTTTCGTCAGCATGTTCGTACTACTGACGACTGCTAAGTGAGTACTGACTTACTACGATTATTTTATATCTATACTTATGAAATATACGTATTATTGTAAAATACCCATGTTTTTTAAATTACTAATAAAATGTAGTTTAAAAATTCGTTCCGAAATCTATGGCCTTATTATCTCTTTCTGCCTTTGTAAATCAGAAGTAGTTACACTATCCTCTATTATGCCTCGCTGATTACCCGTGTTTCCTACTTCAAAGGGTTTAAATAGTCTATTTATATTTCTTTTGGATTACTCTGTACATTTTTTTTTTTAATTTTTTTTTTAATAAAATTGGTTTGTTTCCTTTGACGAGTCTATCCTTGTTAATGCTTTTGTAAACATCTTCTTCACCAACGACTTGTTACAATATTTTTTCCATCATATTTTTATCTAGAAGTTTTGATTTCTGTTTCCAGTTTCCCAGACGTAATGATGCCGTCATACGCTAAATCTAAGTGGTACGCGCTGTTCTTCATATTGTACATCATCACCGTACTCTACGTGCTCATGAACTTGGTGAGTTATATTGTTAAATACAATAATATACATAGAATATTCCGGGATAGTTCAGTAGAAACCACTTAATTCATAAAACTGTATATTACATTCAGCGCAAAAAAGTATATCTCAGAAAAAATATTTTATTCTCTTATATGACCTTATGACCTAATGTCCTTTTATCATTTTACTTCTAAATATTCCGAAAGCCTGCCTACAGTCCTAGAATCTTACGTCCAATTGATTTGACAGATCGTCCGAATGTTTATAATTTTTCCATTATTTTTATAGCTGTTAGTATTACCATATTAATTATTAACCAAGTATTAATATATTAATGTGGCCTAACCACTCTCAATCGTAGTCTCGATTGTAGAGGAGGCCCGTGCCCTGCAGTGGGACGTGTATGGGTTGATAAAGATTAATATATTAACTCATTTATGTATAGATGTTGGCCGTAGTCTACGAAGCGTTTACAAGAATCGAGCGTGAGAAATGCCGCGCCCTACTCCTGCACCGTCGCCGGGCCACTCGCCACGCCTTCCGTCTCCTAGTCTCCAGACGAGCTCCCCTAGCAGTGAGACTGCGTCATTTTGCCGGCCTGGTGCGACGGTACGCGCCACGCTACTCGGGTCTGGATGTTCTGCTAATGTTCAAGCAATTGAATCAATCCGGCTCGGGAGGACTATCGAGGGCGGAGTTTGCGAATGTGTATGAGGTGTTTGCCCTGCGGTGGGCTGCGCAGACGGCCCGGGCGCCCTGGTACGCGCGCTCCAAGCTGGAGCCCTTGGCTAGGGCTGCGTCGGCCTTGACCAGGTCACCGCACTTTGAGCACTTTATATGTGAGTATGTGATTATTTTACATATTTTTTGGCATTTCAAGTTACTTAGGCTTGATAAAAAAATCCAACATGGGGTAAATCCAGTCAGTATTTCAGCAGTTAAATGCTCATAAAAAGCAAAAATCTTTATTTCTTTCGGGTCTGAGTGTTTGTGAGACCGAAGTTCTGTCGTAGTTCCTGATACCCACGACACAAGAGTCGATCTAAGTGGGGTCAGGACTATGTATGTGACTGTTATATGTTATTTATTTATTATTTAAATGTAATTATTTCAGAAGTCTATTTATTTATCGTAAAATGCAGAATATTTAATTTCAGACGCGTTGATAATCTGCAACGGGATCGCGATGGTGGCGCGCGTGTTCGAGGCGGCCGGCAACCTGCAGGACAGCGCCCGGCTACTCTGCGCCTCCTGGGATACATGGCTGTTCTTGTCTTGTAAGTATATATACTCTGCAGTGATTATATTATACGGTAGTAAATGTATTTAAGATTTATTTCTTAACTCACACTTGAAACATTACAGTTTTCCGGATCAAAAAGCCTTGTTAATCCAGGGTGTCAGCTACCTCCATACCAAATGTCACCGAAATCCGCTAAGCCATTTCTGAGATCATCGTGCATAACCGCACAGATAAACGAACTGAAATTCTAACATTAATTGTGTTGGTTTCTATTAAGTTCATACAGTCCCGGGTCCCCCCATAATAGTATTTCTGAAATATCTTCCATGTAGAATCATCGATAAGCTACAAAATGATATGTATCGATTAACCGAATTTTATTATTTTTCCAGTGTTCCTGCTAGAAGCAGCGATCCGCATGATGGCGCTAGGTCTCGGAGCATATCTGGAGAGCGGCTGGAACGTGTTCGACCTGAGTGTGACGCTGCTGGCTCTGATGGGCGCTGTACTCCTTACTATAGCGCCTAAACTATTTATTGTTGTTATATTCAGGCCTCTGAGGTAAGTACGGTTGAGTTTGTAATAAGTTGCAAGTTTTTTTGTTCCTGTGGGTTATACATTTGTGTTACGATCAGCTTTTATACAGGGTATATCAAGACTGCTACCGAAAATGCTACTCTTTGCTCATCTTTTTTTCCTTTCATGGCACAGTGATGATATGTATCTATATTCTATGCTCGATATGACGAAGTATCTCGTAGTTTCTGATACCTATGCCACAAGACTCGATCTTAGTGGGGTCAAGGCTATGTACCCGGGCGTCTGTTAGCTTTTTTTTCCTTGCACGACAGAGTGATGATATGTATATATTATATTCTATGCTCGATTTGCCGAAATCTCTCGTAGTTTCTGATACCTATGCCACAAGACTCGATCTTAGTGGGTCGGGACTATGTTAATCAATTTATTTATCTAGTTACTATATAGTGCAGTCCTCACACAATATCTGTCGAATTAATGCGACTCATCACTTGATATCAGTTGAGAATTATGCTTGATCGTTTCCGTAAATATACAGGAAACCAAACGGCCAACCAAAACCAAACGCGATATTTACGTGAGTCGAAATGACGGGTTTTTAAAGTGTACAACGAACATCCTTACGTATACGAAAATCCACAAGTCAGCCATACCACTATCAGGTTTAAATAACATAAAATAACCTTCGTTTTCCAGGTTAATGCGTCTGTACAAACTAAAGAAGAGATATCGAGATGTGTTCGGTACGTTGGTACTCCTGTCTCCACTGATGTCGTCCGCTGGTTGCGTCATGTTGGTCATGTATTACTTCTTCGCGATCATTGGAATGGAACTCTTCGCTTCTTACGACTTGAAGAATTGCTGTGTGTGAGTATCAACATTAGTACTACGAGTAGGACATAAAGTAGTAAGTAATTCGTAGTTTTTCTTAGCTTTTGACTTGAAGAATGAAGCTCTTTGCACAATATTCCGAAAGTATCCCAGTTTTAGTTATTATCGCCGCTTTCACCTATCCATTTTGTTCGATTTTTCGATATCATGCGATTAGTGCTTAATTTTTTTCCAAGTGTTTTAATTAGGCTTGCTGCATAATCAAACAGCAATATGTAATTATTAAAAAAAAAACATTACATCACAAGATATTGTATTTAAGTCGTTTCCAAGGACCTTCAACAGATCGTTTTTCCCCATAATTTATTCAAATGTTTTGAAACGTATTTACAATTAGGCACACCTTTTACACCTCCATGGATTATCGACATGTATTAATCTTGTTCCAGCAATACAACAGTGGAGGATTTCTACAAGTACTCGTCGAACGGGTCCACTACCCTCGGCTACTACTATCTGAATAACTTCGAGAACATTCTGACGAGTGGCGTGACGTTGTTCGAACTTACTGTTGTCAACAACTGGTTTATACTCATGAACGCGTATGCTAGCGTCGCGGGGCAGTTCACTAGGTTATATTTTATGGTGAGAACTTATTTATTATAATAGCATTCTAAATGGTATATTTGATCAAGGCAAGGGCTGCTAATCGCGAAGCTGCAGGTCTGATATTAGCACACAGACAAACTTGTCTATATCAATAGATCTCCGAGTGTTTGTATCGAGTCGGGTACATGAGTGATCGAAAATTCTTAGCAAGCAATTCAAGTAATCAATGGCAAAACGAGCATGCCTTTCGCCTGATGGTAAACGATATGACCGCTCATGGACAGTAGCAAAACCAAGCAGCAGAAGGATCCTAAAAAACATTAGATCGCCAGCAAGTATTCATGAACGTACGGCATGTAACATTATTAAAATGCTTGCAGGTATTTTACCTATTCACGATGGTGGTGTTGACCATCGTGGTGGCGAGCGTGCTGGAGGCGTTCCGCTTCAGGATACAATACAAGAGGAGCACCACCAAGAGAGACGGTATGTGGTTTATTTTAATAGAGTTAAATGTTGACGTTTGTAAACGCGCAATGTAAAGCGTATAAACGTCATAGCATATCGACTTCAGATATTATCGTATCGGGCATCTCTATTCTCCGACACGACGAATGTTCTTACGTCGTACGTAAAATTGTACGAATGTGCCTATTAATCTACAATTTCAAAAAACTTCAAAATCCTCTATCCTACGTCATAACTATAGTTATGTTCGAAATGAAGTGAATGATATGTTTAATAGAGAATAGTATTAATTTTTTACAAGTGGAAAACTTTTATACGTTGAAGTAAAAAGTTCGAAGATTCGGACTTCATGTCGGAAAATAGAGTAAACCTCCCAGATTCGACCGCTGGTTGAGTGTTAACGTTACATTGCGTTATTTCAATGGAATATAAAAACATGTTTTGATGCATATATATTTTTTTTAATTGTCCTGTTTTATCTCTTCATTGGAACGAAAACTACTTGCTATAAACCTGTGTCCGGAATGTATATCGGTACTGAATATTTTTATTTTGTTTTCAGAGGAGAAGTTGTTGCACGAAGAGGTGCACACGAGCTGGGAGGAGGCGCAGAGCCTCGGCGCCAGCGGAGACCTCGCCGAGGAACTCAGGCCACATCTACCGCCCGGAGTGAGTACACTATCTTAATACACGCAGAAAAAACATTCATTGGTTTCTTAATTTCGTTTTATGGATCGTTCACGTGAAAGACAAATATATAAAACTATTTATTTAGCTTTATTTTTATGGTACAAATGAAAAATACTAGGATTAAATATAAATTCGTTAAAAATATATATGTGGTACCTAATTGCTTCAAATTGGCCCCAAAATCTACGTTTTTATCAAAACCTACATCATTCATCTAGGTTGGCGATCGAGTAAAGAGAGAAAAAAATTGTTTAAAAATAAATTATCGTTCAATCATTTAAATCACTGAAACTGTTATCCTAAATCTATAATTATTATTTCAGATTGAAGTGACGTTCATCGGTTCTAGGCCAAGGACGAAAGAAGTCTTGCAGCGGAGGATGTACCAGACTGAGATACAGAAATGGCTCGCCGAGGAAGATGAGAATGAAGGCAAGTGCAACTAATAATTTCCCTAACTCCTTATGATTTTGAATGCGTTTTTTATATCTCGGTAGGGTACTATACTCTTCCAATATTTTACGGAAATTTCCTAACGACTGATGCATAGCAATTAGCTGATTAACTTAATTGCACCTTTATGATGATTTTGGAAATTCTACATTAACCTCCCAAATACCCTATTTCTCTCTCTCTCTCTCTTGTGTTAAAAAAAACAGCAGTCATGAATAATAACGCAATATTGATATCCTTCGTGTCGTAGTTGGTTAGATTTCAGCTGTGATTCGAACTGAAAAAAAAAGTATCTCATAGCTTCTCATACCGACGACACGAGACCGCGGGGTATTTAATATCATTAACCTTATATTTTCCCTTCACAGGTGTTCCCCCTTCCACCACAGTGACCTCAAGCGAGGACCCCCTCGCGCCGCCCCTGATCCAGCAGCCCGACTCGGAGCCCAACCACCAAGTCCGCACCGGCTACCAGTTGTAGAACATAATCAACCTGGCCCTGTACCACAGGCTCATGTTCCTCTGGGACGCCCTCAAGACGTTATGATGATACATTCGCGGATGGCTGTTCGCGTGACTCGCGTGGACAAGTGACAGTGAAAGTGTTTGATTGCTTTTTAATTTTAAGAGTTGTGGCTGTATGGACTATGATTCCTTTGCGTGTTTTTACTCATCGGTAAGTACAGGATTGAATTTAAACATGTTCTACACGATGCAATTTGGTTGGCAATTTTTCAAATTGGTAATCAATTATTCTAGTATGAATAGGATAACAGTGGTAGTGCCTAACCGGGAAAACTCATTTTATAGCACGCAATTTTACCTACATTCGAATTGCCGATCGAATTGTGTGCAAGTTCTAACTTGTGTATACATTATGCTGTGACCGTATGGCTTATTTTAATACCACAATCTATGGGACATTCTTGGACGCAAGTCTAACCACGTAAAGCCGCTAGAATGAAATATGGCAACTGAATAGTTAGTATTAAAAAAATCTAATAAATTGTCTTAGGTGAAACGAAAATAGTTATTTGAAATCGATGGCAGCTATAAAAGTACTTTGAATATTGACACAAAATCAAAGAGAGATAAGACGATGCGTGAATAGGCATGTGTGAGAGAGATGGTTACACGTTTAAACTGTATAGATTTTTGAAGGAATTACAGTATTCGTTGGAGGAGATATGGAATTAAATGGTATTAACAATGGTATTTTGGGACTGTAAGCAAAGAGATTATCTAAAGTAAATTAACAAGCGCACTTAATTTTATATTAATTTAGTTATTGTGGTATTTTTACATTGCCAGTGACAATATTCCGCAAAAAAAAATTGGTATTTTTATTTGGGCAGGCGATTTATTTATTTATTTATATTCTTTATTGTACACAAGGAAAAATAAAAAAAAACTGAATTTAAAAATAGGAAAAGCGAAAGTGATATCAAACGCTTCAATGAGTTTATCGATAGTTTTATTAATTGGTTATTTTTACTAATTAACATGAAAATAAACGCGGCTAAGATCGCTATGTTGCGTTAAGGAAGGCATTTCGATTCAAAATTGTAATTAAATTATTTTTACGACTTCAAAAGTAAAGTCAGATATTTACCGTTCGGATGGAATTGAGTAACAAAAAAAAAACAGTAAAATCCGATAAATATAGATTTTACGGATTGATTTTACGGATTTTACTGTTTTTGTACGTGTAGGTGTGTACGAGACTCACAGTAAAATTTGAAACCTTTCGTATGTTGTGATCGATGAGTGTGTGTGACATCTGACCTGTGATAGACTGCATAGACGCTTCGACAGACGCTAGGTGATCAATATTTCCTTAGCTTAATTTAGAGATTATATAATTCATAGTAAGAGTCTATTAACATTTGAAATTCGGGAGGTATCGTTATCTATTGGAAAATATTAACGTAACTAAATATGGCATTCATAATATTAAAAACTTTAATATAGTATAAGTTTAAATAAATTGTATCGAGATATGTATTACGTTGATGAAATATTCATTGATTTTTCAGAATAAGTTAGTTGAGATAACGAATATTCAGGAATTTAATAAGTAGGTGTTCAGGCCGATTATGTTAGCAAGTCGATATATTACCAATTGAGGGCAACTGTAATCTATTCGCTTACCAAAGTGAAATTATTAATTTATTTAAAGATTTTAATATATTTTGTAACATAATAACTTATGTCATAATATTGTAAGTTAAAATTAATTCAATGAAGTACGACTTTATTCACTAATTTAAGATCTAATTATGTTCCAATTCTCTGATACATTAAAATGCGTATGAGTACTATAAAATTAAAATACTGTTTTAGCGAATTGTAGATACTCAATGTTCGACAAGAACTGTGATGCGGAATTAAAGAAAAGAAGCTTGAGGAATAAAAATAATAGTAAAGTATGTCGTTTATAACACGAATTGAAAATTTACATTTCTGAAAACAGGCAATTCCACCAAATTATTCGATAAAAAATAAATAATTATTTAAACGTTCGTAATTATATAATAACGATTGAGAATGAAACAGATACTCTTTTAGTGATAAAATGCCTTTGTAGAGCTAAGAGGTGCGTTTCGCGAGTGATTACAGCATTCTAAAGTATTTAAGTATTTGAGCCAAATATGCGGAGTGTATCAATAACTTTATATTGTATGCCCTTTTAGAGGTAATGGCAGAGCGTAGGAATATTAAATTATAAAATAAAATCACTGTAACCATAATCATTAATTTACCGACTTTTAATCTAATTTTAGATAATGTAACAATTGTTGTTGCATTAACTGTTCGCCGAGATTTATTGTCGAGATATAAAATTATCTTGTAAGAGGTAATGTCATCAATTGTAAATAATTATTACTGCAATATGGTAATATTTTGTTAATAAAACATATACAAACTCTGTCCATTACGGCTAAATTAATTTAAAATATTCTACAACCATACAATCCGATTAGTCACCAGATTATGAGATGCGCAATATATTTCAGCGTGTATGTATATGAAATCAAAATGTTGCTTTTTGATACTTATTTTGCTAATATGCATGAACCCCTGTTAAATAAAATTCTGCATAATAATCTGGTTTCTAATAAGAAATGGCTATTAGCCAATTCACAGATAAGTAGATGACGTTTAATGATTGTATAAATTAGTCATTATTGTGATAAGTATAATGTTATGGACCATAAAGCGAATTATTTACTTTTTATTTTATTACATCTTTAATTTTTGACCAAATAATATTTGCGAAGTCTCATTACGTTTTACTCAATGTGTAATTTCAGTATTAATTTAGAACAAACTAATTTTGTTGATATATTTTTTTTATTTTAAATCATAATTTACTTGATATTATATTTTATACAATTAATTTATTTGTATTATTTGGGTACAATATTTCGATAGATTATTTTAATCGATAAGTGTACATCACTAATTTTCAGGAACAATAGGAGGAGTAATTCGTTACGTTTTATTTATGATATACTTGGCCAAAATAATATCTATCGAAATAACAAAAAGGTATTATTTAGGAATTCAGTGATTTTTTCCATTCAAATTTGTTTTCACCAATTATTCGTGTATGAGGAATTATAACCATTGGAACAGTTTTTAAGCTTCTAACTAAACATCTTATTAAAACAAGTTTTATGGTTGGTGAAAACGGATATTAGTATATTTTCCACTAGTAACTTATTATAGTTCAGAATGTAGATGTGCCGTTTAGATATTCAGAATAAATGTGGAATTTAGCGCTAAACGAGTATAGAATAGATAAATGGTGCTTTCGCTTGTACGATAAATTTGATAAATCAATGAATTGGAATGTGTAGTTACCTGCGACTTCGATAAAATTATTAATTGTCATTAAAGTAACCACCAGAAAAATATTCTGGCGCCAATGTATGGAAAAGTCTATATGTAGTTACGGTTTAAATTGGCTTTCAACCCAGTTTATGATTCATTACTAATATATCATTATTTTTTTATATTATTAGATAACAGCGAGTCTAAGTCTTACGGTATGATAATATACTTATTGCTTATTATTTTGATCGATAAAGTTAACCACAATCATTGGAAGTACAAATATAATTTTATCGATGTCGATATATTAGTCGATATACCCCATGTGGTGTAGTAAATTGATAAAAATAGGTATAGCTATCTTGTTTTAGCTTACATTACCACGACGAACAAGGCAGGACGGTTATGAACAAAAATAATCTAATAAAAGGTTTTTGTTTTATTTCTATAAAAAGCAGGGTAGCGACCGAGTTACCTTCAAAATAGGTGATCTAATAGATTCTACTATAGATAGATAGATAAACCCATTGCATAGACTGAACATATCTATTTTGAGTCTGGATAATAAATAAATGAGATGAAAAATTCTGGAGTTAAATGAACTAGCCAGTTGTAATTTTTGTTGTAACGTAGAATCTTGACGCCTCCGATTAGGAAATACACTACTACTTATATTAATTACCAATGAAAACTGCTACAGATTTCATCCGAAAAGTATTTAAAGATGTGATTAAAATACGATGTGAATAGAAGGTCCTGTCTTGTTTAATTTCCATGATTATCGTTGAATTGTAAAAATAGCATTCAGAATAAAATTATTTGCGAAATCTAGATAAAATTAGGAAATGCAGGGTTTATGGAAGATAGCTAGAGTAAAATGTCGCAATATTCTCCATTTTGTTTTTGGAAACACGTGTTTTTTGTAAGTTATTTTAATTTCGGTCGTATTTTAATTTTCTGTGATGTCTTCCACTAAATGTAATTTAGTTATTTTAATCTAACATGCAAACTAAAGTATTGATTTCTAAATTTAAAATATGTCAACGACTAAGTTGCATTATTACATACCTAATTGATATAAGGGTACTTAATCAAATTGAGTATCATTTTCATTCAGTACATTTGTCTTCTGTTGTTTTGATTTAGAAAATTGTCGCTGGTTTTATTTTCACGACAAAGTCTAGTTTTTATTTTTTGGACATTAAACAAAGATTCAGTTGTAATATTTACCGTCATTTAAAAATGCCTATTCATTCCCACAATGTCTGTGCTAATTGCAAAATAATACTTCTTGGTTAACATAACGTGTACCTAAAAGTATATAAATGAACCTGAATAACATAGAAAATAATAATTAAAGAAATTATTTAGATCTAGCCAACTCACCGAAGTCCCGCTATCAAACTCCTAATGGTCGGCGCAAACGAAAACGGCAATTTGAGCACTAAACACCATTACAAGATTGTCCACAAAACTCATTCAAACTACGTCTATGACAAAAATATTAAAATTTTGTGGATTAATCCAGCGCGGTAGCAAGGCACGCGTCACGCTTTCTATAGTTTACACGCGACTGATTGAAATAGTATGAACAAGAATGGAAACTACCCTCCGCAAAATTATATTTTCAATAAAAATATTAGAGTCAGTGTATAATAAAAATGTCACTTACTAAAGTTATTAATCTCAAATTATCTGTTGCAAATGTACTAGTAGTATAAATATCTTTGTATTTGAAACCTCCACTGCCATTGGTACTGCCCCAAAATTTAATATAATAGTAAATAAACATGAAGTGCGTGGTGGCCTGTTGGTAAACGGACTAGACGCGGCTGCCAACATGTTCACGGTGGTCGCGGGTTCAAATCCCAGGGCACACCTCTGACTTTTCGGAGTCATGTGTGTATTGATAGTCAATCACCACGCACTAAAACGGTGAAGGAAAACATCGTGAGGAAACCTGCGATACCATAGCGATTTATAAAAAATTCTATGGTATGTAAGTCCGCCAACCCGCACTAGGCCAGCGTGGTGGACTATATGGCCTAACCACTCTCAATCGTACTTTCGATTGTAGAGTAGGCCCGTGCCCTGCAGTGGGACGTATATGGGCTGATACAATACAAAAAAAAAAAAACATAGCGATAGGATTTATATTTATCCAAACTAAGTATTAAAATGACCATTCTCCTATACTGTAGCTGTTTCCATATGCGAAAGCGGGACGTTTTGTGTGTAAAAAAACCATGTGATACTTTTGTCCTTATAACACCCAAACAGACAAACTTGAATTTATGTATGAAAGAATTTTTCTCCTGGCGTTTTTAAGTGACGGTAGACGTAAGCATTGAGTTAATAAATAGCTAGTAATATGTTAAAGTATTAAGTTTGTGTGTTGTCTCACGCCGTTGAACAGAACTGTACGTATGTTGTTAATTTATTGTGGAATAAATGCACTTTTAGGTATGTTTTTTGTTTTAATTTCCAATTTCCTCATTTTCATTAATATGTTGGCCTCCGTGTCGCAGTTGATAAGAGGCCTGCCGTGAAAGGAGAGCAGGTTCGATCCCTGCATGGATAAAAATATTTGTGTGATCGAATAAGTCTCTTGTAATATCCGATACCCACGACACGAGACTCGATCTTAGTGTGGGGTCCAAAGTGTATTATCTATGGTCAGGACTATGTGTGTGACTGTTGGGCGTTTTGATTTATTTATGTTATTATTTAAACATGTCTAATATATGGTGATAGGCTCGCCCACTATCATGTCTGCCTACACCTTCTGAGAAAAAGGCGTGAATTTATATATGTATATATCTTAAACTGCGTTATATTTATTTTAACACTAGCGGTCGGGCCCGGCTCCGCCCGGGTGCATACACGTTTTAAAATGGCGGTCAAAATGTTTAATTCTGACTATCAGTTTAGAATATAGACCAATCGGACCACGAAAAAAGAACAAAATTTCCTCGTATTTGCTATAAATATCACTACTGCTTTCCTCCTATAGGTCATAGCGTGATGATATATAGCCTATAGCCTTCCTCGATAAATGGACTACCTAACACTGAAAGAATCATTCAAATCGGACTAGTAGTTCCAGAGATTAGCGTGTTCAAAGAAACAAAAGAACAAACAAACTCTGCAGCTTTATAATATTAGTTTTAACATAAAATAGTAGCAACTTCATACTTTTTGCCCAGTGGGTTTAATAAGTGGTTAAAGAAAACAAAACGTTCAAATTAAACAGTTTAATCTGTTCGTTGATAATTATAAATTTTTACTAAACATTTAACATCCTCTACAAATACATTTAGCACCGATTTAATCTAAATCATTGAGCGAGAATCTAACAGCATATAAACACATCTCGACTGACATTCAACCAAGTTTAGAAGCATTCAACTATTTCTAGAACATTCTAGTATTTACAAGGCGATATTTTAAGGCAATACTATAGGTTTTGATTGGGAAACATTTTTTGTCTCTAAGTATGAAAATAAATAAATAATATTTAAATTTTATAGAGGAAATAGTAAATCATTACGATTAATTCATATTTCAATAAAACTCCTTTTTTTTTAGATTTTAATAGTTACTAAATTTTGAGTAGTCGAAATTTAAAGCTATGTTTAGATAATCATAGCTAAAAAATTATAACCAATTTTTATTTGCATAAAATATGACATTCTTGACAGTCCGAAAATTTGTTATAATTTGTAGTTTTCATTAAATTGCATTATGTACAGTAATACAGTTGCACAAAATAAATAGAGTATTAATTATGTACAAAAGCCAGACATGTTAGTGGAATGTTTTAAAAAATACTTAAGTTAAATGTTCGGTAGGTATCTGTCAAAAATGCCTTCAAAGGTGGTCAAAACTTTAGGGTCGCCGTTTTCAAACAAATTTGACATGAGAATGCTTTTCCAAATAGTAACAAAATATACAATCATAATACTACTTACGCTGTTTACACAGTAAATAAAAATAACAATAGTTTCAAAGTATTGTAGCCTCGGGAATGAAAACAATTTAAGACCTTATGTTTTCATGCAATAAAGTTTAATTTAGAAAAATACACTCTGTTTATTTTTTACTATTTTTATTTATATAATCTAACACTGATTTCTAATTTGGCGTACATTGACCATTATAGAAACAATGAAAAGCGCAAAGGTTTTTCTATTTTTATAATACTTACATTCCTATATTTGTTTCCCATTTTCGGTATACAGGGGAATTGTACGAAAATTCTTTTAAAGATATAATAAGTAAATCATAATTTCAAAAAACAACGGTAAGCATATTCGATGATGGAGGTAGACCAATTGCTATTAAAACCACTTAATATGAATTCCTAAGTATAGATTATTCGAGACCGACCTTAAGTAGATAAATTATTTATATATCAAAAATTGATGCCAAACTGTAAGAAGCGTAATATTTGTGTATACAATTTTGTGTATTCACTTTCCAACTTTTTATATTTTTAAACAGACGTAATCTTAAATACAATACTGTTTCAAAGATTATATTTTTAAATACTGTTATTTTTGTCCCCGTTTCTAGGTGCCGTAGTAAATTCCATGTTTTAGCAAAACATATGATAACCAAGTTATTAAAATATGTATAGATGTTTTGGCTTAGTATTGGAAATGTTGGAATATTATGTCTTTACGGGATCTTATCATATAATGTGAAAAACCCTGCTTTTCGATTCAGGAATAAGTAGTTAATTTAACAACGCGGAAAATCGAAAGAGAGAATTGTGTAAAACACACTGGATGATGAAGTAATTTCGGTATTTATAAATTCAGATTAAATTACTTAAAATAAGTGACAAATTAGTTTTATCTCAGATTCGAATATGTAGATTTGGTACTGTAATTAATTGCACTAATAATCGCACACCAATGTCATTTTAAGTGCAGGTGATTTGAATATTAATGTTAATACCGAAAGTATCAGAAATTTCATTTCTCCATAATCAAATAGACTTATTATATGACAAGGTAGGAATTTATTATCATGACACTTTTAATTTAGTGGCTCATATTTTGCTGTCAAAAACACAATGTCAAATTAATGACATATGGCCGCCATCTTGGCGACGTGACGTAGAAAAAAACAAGTGCTAATAATAATGTCGCAGGAATTAAATGGAAAATCTTTAATTATAATCAAAAACCCTTCACATTTTATAATACAATTGACAGATTCTGTCAACACAATTTCATAATTACAATAATGCATATATTACTGAAAATATAAAAAATAACATAATTTTAATTACTTTTACCGTTAAACTATCAGCTGCAAATAAATATGACTAAAGTATTAAAAAATAAAATTAAAACTAAAATAAATACATGCAATTTATTCGGTTGTACGTGCATCATTTCATTTCAAAAACAAGAAATAAAAAACATCTGTTTCAAAACATAATATTTGTTTAAATATACAAGTAATAAAAAATATTTTACGAGTTCCCTTTTATGAATCATTAGCTTATGTGGCCCTCTATTTCTTTATCTCTATTTATGTCTTTTTCAATAGGGAGGAAGGTGGGCCTTAATTTACAACCTTTACGCTCATATAAGTTTTAAGATGATTGTAACCGATTTTTAAAGATATTTCAATATTATTACTACCAGGTAAATTTTGAAAAATACACGTAAAACCGATAAATAAGGTGGGCGAACTAAAATGTGCTAAAAACATTAAAATAAAAATACATTTAAATGATAATAAAATTTTATCGCAAACGGGGAATATTCAGTTTAAGATATTAACCACGAAATACGATTCATTCATCATTAAGGACAATCTACTGTGGGCAATATTAACAATTACAGATATATTAATCTAATGGAAAACCTCAAATCAATCCAATCATTGTCTATGACTGACGGTTATTTTAATGTCTGAATTATGCAATAGACATAAACCGAAAAAATTTGATTACCCACAATTATTAAAAGTCCATATCGCCATATTTATCAAATGTTGAAGCCATTCGAATGTATATTAATATTTTCGCCGTAATAGTATAATCACTATATTATATATTTACTTTCGTACGTAAAGGTACGTGAAAGAATTTCGCGCCTTTTTTCAAACCTAACCTCACTTTTGAGGTGATTTGGCGAAGGAACTTAATCGCTTGGATTTTAAAAATATTTTAATTTTCTTAATGGAATGTTTGGATATTGGATTATAGTAAAATGTATATTTAGATAACATTGTTTCGTCTCAGGGCCGATTTATCAAACGAAAAAGAGAATGATGTAATATTAATAAAATTGCAATTGAAACCGTAATCATTGTACATTGTATTGTTTTATATCAGCCCATATACGTCCCTCTGCTGGGTACGGGCCTCCTCTACAACCGGGAATACGATTGAGAGTGGTTTAGGCCATATATAGGCAATTGTATATTAAAATCTCTTTTTACTGAAGTTCATTTATCAAATTAACATTAAGACAAGACATATAATCGACTCTACTAACGTTTTAATATAAAACAAATAGAGTAATATCGATAATTATGTAATATTTCATCAAATTCACACAAGAAACACATGCTTTTGCGAGGCAAATCTTATAGACAAAGGGCAGCTCATGATCCCATAGGACAATCTGGAATCCATTTTAAAGTTGACACACAAAAATTCAAGCAATTTAAATTGAATAAGTGATACCAAATTTTATTTCAACTAATTAGGTTCTAAAACAGAATACAAGAGTCTAGAGAGAGCCTAAATTCTACAAGCTATTTTCAACCATATTTACGTTGTAATAAAGTTCATAACAATGAAAAGTACTAGCCGTTAATATATTTTTATAATCCAAGCGAGCACACACATCTTTGGGAATTGTCATATATTATTGCACTCGTCACACACTGCGTTTTCATTATTATAACAAAAACATCATCCACACACTTTGTACGCAATGTACATTGATATGACGCGACGTGCTACACGAAACCTAGTTTCGAATCATATAAATGTCTTTTGGTACTTGATTGTAGTCGTTCCACTGTTGGGGTTAATCCTACAAGTATTAGGACTGTCTTAAACTTTGGTAGGTTTTGACAAATAACAAAAAGTTTTTTGTAATCCAAAATATGTTAGCACAAATGAATTAAGTCTTCGCTTAAAAGCTCCATTACTAACAATTTACATTAATTTACCAATTTTTATTATTTCTCAAATAACCTCCAAAATGCCTCCATTCCTCGTACACCACAAAATATACATTCTAATATTCAAATTCTAGAATGATTGCTATTACAATCAAGTACCTATACACCATAATCCACTATTCACAGTTCAGTCTGAGCGTCCAGGGCCGTACTCGGGCGCTGAGCGCGGGGGGTCACGAGCGGCGCGCCCTCTTGCCACCTGCGTGACGTCACATCTCCACCGACACGCCGCGGCCGCCCAGCCGAGTCTCTTTCACGCGGAACCCGTGCTCGAGAAGTTGGCCCGATAACGAGTCTATGGTTGAACGGGGGGTCGACGGTGGGATTAAGACCATTGCGTATCTGGGGATTAAAAATAGGTGTTATTCTAATATATAGTTTAAATGATTTGTTAGCTTTAATCTTTAGTTTAGTAAATGTGAGACAGATAAATTACAAATTATATGCTAAATTACTAATAACTTATAATTATCCGGCGCCAACTTGTGCTAAACGTGAGACAGGTGAATAAAAATACATATTTATTAGCCATATTTCGAATTAAAATTGGAGATTCCAATGTTATAGCTTATAATTCAAGAAAACCTGAATGACTTTATAATTATGACTGACTTTAAAGACAATTTTAATACTTCAATTTTCGACATGCTACTCACCCTCCACCCCCCGCGCCGGTGAGCTTGCACGCGAGCCCCTTGGCCCTGGCGGCGGACCTGATGGTCTCCAGCGACGGGTGAGACACCCCCAAAGCAGACAGCAGGCAGTGGTTCATGTCCCATAGCTCCTGCAATTACAAGGATAAAATATTTGAAATATAATGAAAATAATTTATTGAATCTATTAAAATTTTTCGTGTCTATATTTTGTTATGAGCAAAGTAATTAAGACACTCACTGCTAAATGCTGGTAATCAGCCTCAATGTCAGGTTCACATTTGCCACTTGATAGTTTTTCCAAAACCTGCAATGAAAAAAGAGAAAATAATTCACTTATTAATTTTTTAGATGTTCAAAGGTCAACATGTCTATTCATTATCAGGTGAAATTTTGCTCATTTTCCTCTTTACCTACAGTTTATTTTACACTGAACTCTTCTTCTAAATCCATCCCATGGTTGTCTGTAAGGCAATGCTTTAAGCGATAAGACCGCCATTTGCATTTTTTTTTTAAACCATATTCAAAAAAGGAGAAGGTTCTCAATTCGACTGCATGTTCTTTTTTTCTGTACATTGTATTTTTTTGTAATGTGTATAATAAAGATTTAAATAAACAAATGTCCAGTAGTTATTCTACAAAAACCACCAACCTGAGTGGCAGTATGCGCGATATCGTCGCACGCCTCCATGATATGGTCGACGGCGGCGGCGTTCCTCTGCCTCAGCGCGGCGACACGCACCACCAGCGCCCTGGTCTCCCGCGACACCCTGGAGTCTACCAGCAACACGCGTAGCTCCATACGGATGGACAGGTGGCGAGGCTTGCTGCCCTTCTTGAATGACACTAGGGAGCCGAAGGTGCAGGTCGCGTTGTCTATGCCTGGAGACAAAATGATTTGATGAATATTGCGATACTTGGAAACGGGATTGAAGTCATGATTACTGTGGGATAATGTTTGGAATGGTAGTGAGGATTTTTTTTAAGCTGTCTGGATATACCTAATTTAACAGCTTTATTTTTTTATTTGTATTCAATACATATGTTTTAATATTCAGCAAAAGTGTCGTAATTTGTTTTAACGTTGCCTTGTTTGTCAGTTTTATTATATTGCTTTGTAAACATAGTATACAGGGTATATCAAGACTGCTACCGAAAACGAAGCCGGGTGGTACTTTAAGCGACTTCAGACACAATGCAACAGAAAAAGTTGGAAAAAAAGCGACAGTTTATTTTTTGTTATTTTTTTCCTTTGACCATATTTGGGTGGTAAATACATTTTTTCCTAAAATAATAGTGTATACCATTTTATTTATAAACAATCTAAGGTATAAAAGAGTTTAAATTTTACCACCCAAAAATGACGATATTTAAAAAATCATAAAAAATAATTGTCGCGTTTCTTTGCAAAATTTTTAGTTGCATTGTGTTTGTAGTCACTAAAACTACCACCCGGCTTCGTTTTCGGTAGCAGTCTTGAGATACCCGGTATAATAGTGTTAACCTAATTTGTTTTACCTAAGTACACATCTTGCGATTTGCGAAGTAAATATATGGGGTAAGTGAAAATCCCATCAAAATACGATAAAAAAATCTCGACATATACCCAAACATACAATACTGAAAGTTTATTCTTAAGCCTGTCAAGTCATGACATAACATCTATTCACAACCATAACTAACAGAAGACCTTCATTTCAATAACCATGAATACACATGAAAAGCACATAAAATATAACAATCAATTATATTAACACTTCCTGAACGAACTGAATTGACAATGCACCGACCTTATAGACAAGTGCTCAATTATTTACAATTTGCTGCAAGGGCATGTTATGGAGATTGAAAATTTAAATTACAATATTGTCATAGGTCTTTTGTTATCAAATATATCGTATTCGAATCCAATTTGATGGTGACATATTAAATTATGTACTTACGGCATTATTTATCAGGTCTAAAAACTACTTTAGCTGTTATATGTAGTCTCTTCTTCGCTCAAACTGAACTCAAAAGTCGTTCGAAACTCGAAAGGTACAGAAAATTCAAACATTCATTAACTAAAATATGTTATACTGTCTATGAGTGAGGCTGTTAGCGTACCGTGTCATAAATAAATACATACACCCAACAGTCACGTACGTAATCCTGACCCCACACTAAAATCGAGTTATGTTTCGTAGGTATAAGAAACTACAAGCGATTTTTCAGTTTCACAAACATCAAGGTCCGAAACAAATGCCTGTGGATCACACAAATTCGATGCGGCGATTGAACCTGCGGCCTCTCGTTTCACAGGCGTCTAACCAACTGCGCCACGAGCCTATAATTAATGTGGTATGTTTGTCGCGTTGTGCTGTATGTGCGTCGCGTTTTGGGTTTAGCCTGTATGTATGTAATGGAGGCGAAAGATGAATTTTCGTCACGTGTGTATTTTTTATTCAGTTGGCATTGATTTACCACCAGGTGTACTGAAGTCATAATGTTGTATTCAATAAAAAACAACATAGTTTTTTTTTATATTCTTGTTTAGTTTAATGTTGAAAAAGTTTTAATTAGTAAAATGTTGAATATGTTATTTTTTCTACTTAAATTTCATTAAATTTGAAATGAAAATAAATATCTTCTTGATGTTGTGATAAAAATGACTCGCAAATAAAAATAACTTACCCCTTAATTTAAAATACAAGTATTAATTTATTATATTTCTAAGAATATAAGTTCCGTTACGAGATCCAAATGGTCTATGACCAAATTTAAAGAAACATAAATATTTATTTATATTCAACAAATCTATTTTATCTTATTGCTTGTTAAATTATATTTTATCTTAATTCGTTCTCTATTAAAACAAACCACAAAGCAATTAAAAATTGATTAAATTAATTAAGATTAGATTATTATAATTTAATGACAAGTTAATTGGATAGATGGCGCTGTTATCATTTTATACTGTAATTTTCTTAGAATAATTTATCTTAAATAAATTTCAATATTTTAACTGAGAACTCTGTGGCTGAGAAACTACATCGTTAACGCGTGAGAAGCTAACTATAAAGAAAAGGAAAGAAATTCTATTCCCGCACTTTCACTTGGTTGTTGAGATCCATAAAGATTTTTCTTAAGATTTCCACACTATCTGGGGAACAGACTTTTCGGATGTGTTTATTTTTTGTTTAAGCGAGATTAGAGCGATATTGGAAGACGTTACCTATGATTTATTACAATCAATTCATTTTTTTGTTGTATTGAATGCCGAGACGATCATGCCGTTCACCTGATGCTAAGCTATATGACAGCTCATGTAGTGTAGAAAAACCAAACGACATGACACTTTGAAAAACCAAACGACATGACACTTTGAATTACAAATCAATGCTTGGCATTCCACTGCCTTTGCCATCCTAAGAAATCTTATGTTAAGTCTCAAGATGTCCATTAGTTACTCTGGCTACAATGTCTTTCAATCCGAAACACAACAATGCATTTGCACTGCTGTTTTGCAGGAGAAATTGACATTGCGGTCGTACCTTCCCAGGCGGCCTCTCACATATAAGAGATCTACCCCAATAAACAAGTCCTACTCCTTTAATCTCCTAACAAAATATTCCTAACCTAAAAATCATACAGTTGCATATGACCTCTACAAGATGCGACTTGTTAGCTGTCTAACAGTTCAATGTATCGGGGCCAAGGTGCTGATGGCACGGCGGTTCATTGCCGAAATCTGTCGCAAATGTCACCTTCACAGTTCACACATTCAGGGTCGACGATCCTATGGTACAGGAAAAGTTATAATGTGTTATATTTGATGCATTAGGTTTAATCATCAGGGCATACATTTTGAGGCTCACTTTAACGGTTAAAATTACATAAAGGTATCTGTATACCTGAGTGTTTTTTAAAGTATTTCAAAGATACCTATCAGTTATGTTCTAAATTAACTGAGGACTTATTCATTAAAAATAGAACATTTAGACGAGACAACCTTCAAAACTCTTTCACTAAAATATCCCGATGCAAATTGTATTTACAAAACAAATAAAAATATTCACTCACCAGATGGCGTTCCATGCATAAGCTTTTCACAGTTATACGCCCATTCCGAAATGATCTCCTTCTCAGTCATGCTGAAATCTTCGCTACTCTGATGGTAATAATCATCAAAGTTGCCCGAAGAGCTCTTCAATTTTAGCAGTTGTATCAGCGCTCCAGCTAGGCACACTGCGAAAGACGCTGAACTACCGGTACCAGCTCCAATGGTCAGCTCAGACCCCATGGAAATCTCCATTGACCTGAGAGGGAGGTTTGTGCTCCCGAAGATCCCCGAGAAGACGTAGAGGAAGCTTCGCAACGAGTTCTTCTGGTTGTTTTGAAGTTTGGCGAAGTTTGGCTTGATCATGTGAAGGAACTCATCTATGCGGCGGAGGTGAAATTCATGATCGATTTTGTCCGGGAGTCTCCAGGAGAATTTACCCGTGATGCCGGGAGCCAGCTTGGGGTTGAAGAGGCACTTGACTATGGGCTCCAGAGAGATCGACTCGTGAAGTTCCACGCATGGGAGGTGGATGCGCACCGCTGGTTCGTAGTCGGAGTGGACTTCCTGTGAAAGGTTGTTCTTTTGAGTATTGTTGGCTGGTTTACCTTTGAAGTGACGAGTAAAGCTTATAAATTCCTCAAAAAGATATGAATGTTTACTCGATCTGCATGTATTTGTTTCAGGGCTCGGTGTTAATATTTTTCGACATTTATAGTACCCAAAAAAAACAGGATTGGGTTTGGGTTATGTTAAGTTGCTTGTAAAAGCATTTACACCTTTAAATGAGTCCCTTGGTTCTATTCCTAAGTCTAGAATGGTACTGACCGTATTTTTTTAATTGGAAACACTTTTACCCTACACTTATCATAGTTTTGATATCAGGGCTACTGGCCGGCCATAAAATCATAAGCTCAGTATTGCAAAATGCATTAGATCGTTTTGCTTGATTATTTCTAGTTTACCTGTTATTTTAATAGGTGATGAAAAGGATAGATGTATTAAGTCAGTGGTAAATAAATAGAGACTATCTCCATTAACGAAATAAGAAACTAAATACATAGATTAACCAACAAACACCCATTGAGACCAAAATAGCCACTTATCACTAGTCTACACGGAACAATTCCTTTTGTTTCAATCATTAATATAAGTACTTCATATTGCAATGAAACAAATTGTGGAAAAAGTGTCGGATAGGTCAAGACAAGTCGTTAAGTTGACATTCACCAATATTGACGAATAAGAATAGTTTTGTAGCTATAGGAAACTACGATACTTGTCATCTCATATATAGAAACAGCTTTTAATAATCACATTAAAAATTGTGTTCTTGTGAGGCTCGCAACAACTCCTGTATTTATATAGCTAGGATTTCGTTTACTGCGAAAAAGAGTCTGACTCGAATTATTTTTTACCTAGCATCCTGTGATTTGCAATCAACATGTCATTTGTTTTCTGTCTGATTAATTTCTTTAGATGTTGAAGACATCTAATGGAAATTGTGTAGAGAAGTAGTGTCTCTTAGAACCTTGTTGAGCTTCAGTGCTCAATACATTTTATTTCAATGCTGTTTTTGGCTTTTAGGAGTTGCAGTAATGTGTGAGATGTTGACAATCCAGTATTGACTTTATGATATAAAATAAATAAATAATAACACCCAACAGTCACATACATAGTCCTGACCCTACACTAAGATCGACTCTTGTGTCGTGGGTATCAGGAACTACGAGAGAATTTTTAGTCCCACAAACACCCAGACTCGAAAGAAATATTTGTGGCCCGCACAAACATTTGTCTAGGTGCGGGGATCGAACCCGCTTTCTCTCGTTTCACAGACGGCGTCTAACCACCTGTAGTACCAATGTCTAGCATTCTAGAACTGTTAGCGTGTTGTGAATAAAGTACCGTGAATATTATATTACATATTATAGCTAGGTCAGCGCTATTTACTTACCAACCATGAAAGTAATTGCCTCTGCGACATTGTGCAGTAGACACAAACAATTAAAAGGCATATGTGTAAATGAAATGTAATTTTTGTAATCGGTTCATAACATATTTGCTTCATCTATCTCCATATTATTAAAAATCATATATATCTCATAGAATTTATATTCATTAGTTTGATTCAGATTATTTATAATCTCAAATTTTTCTACACTTGTGTGATGTGCTATGTTTCATATAACCAACTCACGATATCATTTCATATCTTCTTTACTACTTACTTCCATTCTCCAAACAGCACAGACCTATTTTGTGGGTTTATTTTGTATGCATCTTGATACAGACCTTTTAGGATACTAATTTAATGACGACGATTAATTTGAAAGTTAACTATTTCCTCACTATGCCTGAGAGTTATGTTGTCATTATTTATTAGCATTATCAACCCAACCAAAGGTTGTCCTCTGATGAATATAAGCCTTCGCAAAGATTTGACAGTGAAATAGCCATCAGGTAGCAATACGCTAAGAACTTCACAGTATCATCACAGAGTATAAAATGAAGTCTTTTCGGAGTTTGTGCGCTTAGATCTTTTAAACTATTCCACAGTTTTAATATCGCTTTCAGTAACATTGAAACAATAACATTAAGATAGAATAATTCCAGAGGTAGGTTTAAATGTATAATACATACATTTTTTAGTACAGAAGAGCCGAATAATTCAGTGATTTTAATATGATGTCGTAGAATAAGAAATATTTGCTCCCAGGCAATGCTGGAACCAGGCCTCACCATCGACACCATGGGACATTTTTTGCTGGTAACACCGTGTATTAAAACCGATCATCCAATCAATCTCAAAGTACCAAAATTAACTTATTCATGATGGCTTGGTGTGTCGCATTACTTGCTTGAACTTCTTCTAACTACAAAGTGGAGCAATCTATTCTCTTTTTGGTTTACTTTTAACCATTCTGTATCAGCCCATATACGTCCCACTGCAGGGCACGGGCCTCCTCTACAATCGACAGTACGATTGAGAGTGGTTAGGCCATATAGTCCACCACGCTGGCCTAGTGCGGGTTGGCTTTTAACCATTACTTTAATAAAATGTATTTTTCTACCTAACCTTAGCCTATATTGATTTTGATATAAAAATATCCATGTTTTATAATTGGCTATAGCTCAGTGGCGGTACTTCCATAGAAGCCCAAAAGCCCGGCTTGCCCTACTTAATACGTACATACTCGATACTAAACACAAACCATTTTATTCCGTACAATACAATCATATTTTATTAGAAAACATTTACAATTTTTGAATTTACCGCGTCCTGTCGAGAGCGACGAAGGTCGTCGTCCTGTCGCGCGCCTAAAATCCAAATAATTATTATTAAAAGCGCCTGCGACGGTGCGTCGCGCCGAAGCGCCACGAGAAATTCATTCAAATGTCAGTAATATTAAAATACGAAGTCCGCTGGCTCCACACGCTCCCGTAGTAGCAACATTGCAAAATATATCTATCCTTTTCTCACTCGTGTGCTTTTACGAGGCTTTTGGCAAACTCGATATTTGTATGGGGATCTCACGAGTGAAGTGCACTACAACTGTATAGGTATAGACATTTTATATAGCAATTTGTACTACACCAAATGCCCGGCTTTTTAGAATGAACATCGTACGTTTCATGGTCGGCGCGTTGTTATTTATTATTATGATTTATTAAATTTTATTTTTATTTTTATTAATTTGGTTTGTTTTATAATTTTAGTAAAAATAATGAGGTTTTCCTATAGGTACTTTTCAATAAAATATAATTGTATGTCGTAATGTTTATGTTACGTTTATGGGCAATACTGTACGAATTGCGACTAACTTCATATGTATTATGATATTTTGCAATTGTTAGTTGTTCTCAAAAATAGTTATTTTTAGTGATAATGTTTAGTTTTTGATATTATTTAAACGTTTTGATACTATAATGAGTGGTTTTGTTTTGCTGTGATGGTGTGAGTGTGACGGTGAAAGTATTCATTGCCGTTAAAAAGGTAAATTTATTCAAGTGTATTGTAAATAAACTGGCGCGAAAAATACGCCGGGATTGTGAATTTCTCTAAGTCGTGGTATATCACAAGATACATTTTATCGACTCGCTTTAATATACTATGTGCGTTCTTTAATTTTAACATGCTCTCCCCTTCAAATAGGTTATTAAACAATCGTGTTTCATATAGTTTATCAAACGCCAAGATTTGTGTTACATTATTTGGAGTATAATGATTTATATTTAAAATAAATTAGTTCATCCCTTCAATAGAAATTATATCAATTGTATTACAAAAAACATAACATGAATGTATTAATAATAATTTCTGCCGACGAAGTGATACACGGCAACGTAGCTGTAGCTATGCTTTTGCTATTAAAATGCAATTTAAAGTTACAGATGCATTTCCAAAAGTAATTTAAGTTACATATTTATTTAATTAATCGATTAAAAAACTAATGATAAGTAATGCCTTCAGCATATTAGGAATATTAATTAGATGGCTGTGCAAATCGCGCCATCTATTAGATTTTTACGGAACAACTTATTGTTATAGGTGCTTTCATATCGGTGATAAACAAAGCTGTTATTTTAATGGTTTTTATCCTATTCTTATATAGATTGAACGGTAGGATTTTCTCGGTGCCTGAGGTGTCGGATTCGAATCCCGGGTCGTTTTTTTTAAGATTCATTATTATCGCATAGGCCCGCCTCCTATCACATGATGGCACGGAATATGCAAGGCGAAACATGAGTGTCCTGGTAGCACCTCTTCCAACATGTGTATGTATAGATGTGTCTGCCGACTTAATACCATTTGCTTCTAAATCAATACAAATTAAAATATCTAAAAAAAATATTGGGCTTGCCCTAGTCCAGAACCCTAGGCACGCCACTGCTATAGCTTATAATTCCCTTTACCTTTATCCTGTGTGCGTTATATATTTGGGTGATTATACAAAAGTTGGGTAACTTTTGAGGATATTTTGTTTACTATAATAATTAAATCAAATTATAACAAATTCGGGTGCATATGATGACAAATCTAATGATTATATTGTTCCAAATCGGGCCAGTCACTTTTTTAAGTAAATTATGAGATATTTAAAATTTTCTGAATTTGACTGCCAGGGGACTGACGAGGCTAACATAGTACTGATAAAGTACACAATTTTCTAAGAATTATAATGAAATTTAATAAGAATTAGTACAAATCTCTTAGTTTTAATAATGACACATGTCTTTTAAGTATTCAAATCACTTAGTAACAATTAAAAATAATTATAAAATTAAAATAAACGTAAATACCAATATCTTCGGCAGCTTTAACTGATTTTAGCGATTTCATTGTCATCGGAAAGAACATATTCCTTGTGGGACCAACTCTTCTTCATTGAAATGCCTATCAACACTAAAAATATACAAATAACTAAAATATTTTATGAAAAAATAAAAACCGACTTCAAAACAAAAACCACAAAAAATATTAAAATAATAAGTACCACTGCAAAGCAAAAAATAATATTTATTTCATTGTACTTGTGCATGTTGATTAATTTGCTTAATGACTTGACTAGCCAACAAATCAAAATATATGCGTAACTTAATATTTTATTATTTTTTGGTTTTTAGTGGTTTTTTGTTTTGAAGTAGGTTTTTATTAAAAATTTTAGTTATTTCCTTAAGTACTGAAGTTTTTGTTTTTCTTTGTATTCCGCTAATTTAATGGGGCACTTTTAATTCTGGCCAAGCGAGCCTTTTCGGCTTCTCTTTTTTTTCTAATCTTCTTCCCTGGTCAAATTGCTTTTAGTGTGCCGTATGATATTCTAAACTGAAATATAAAATAGAAATGCTTATACACGGTAGCAATTAAGATAAAAGTGCTCTAAAACAACAACAAAAAGCAGTACTATGGAGACAATTCAATCCTCTAGCGCGATACCTGACAAAGGACTGACGCCAGCGGATTGACGAAAAAGACATAATTTGAGGTTATAATCAGAACTAATGTTTTTTTTGATAATTTCGAATATCAACAAACTACATTTTAACAAATCATAGTTAATTATGTATAAATGATAATAAACCTCAGATTAACAAGAAAATAACGACCCACCACGGGACTGAAATTTTGACTGGCTTTGCATGTGTATAGAAGACAAACACAACCCAAGAACTCGTACAGTTATGGCGGCCGTCAAATTGTGCTGTCCGCAACTGACTTCATTACCAACATTAATACATAAACAGGGATTTGACCTTGACTCGGTGATATATGGCGAGAATTTCAAATTTAAAGAACACACAACGGACTGACGGATGAAAACAAACACAAAGTTTCTTATTTTTTTTAAAAATAAATTGGAGAACATTGCATTATGAAAGTTGTAGTATATAATACTATGTTCATCACAGATTGTAGTAAATTAGTAAGTTTTCTTAAATCAATGATAATGTTTAATAGATAGTCACTTGATTGTTGGTTTTCGGGATTGTGACATGCCAAAGGACTGACATTTTAAGTATTAATTTTGTTTTTTTATTAACTTGTATTTAAAATGAATAAGTGAAATTGGGGGACCATATAAAGGACTTTTCATTGTTTTAAAATAAGTTGTTATTTCAATAAAATATAATAAGACTTTGTATATATTGGCTGATGACAGCGAGTTACCCAATTTTTGTATATTCACCCATTTGCATTTTGCCTAGTTTTTTAGCATCTTGGTAGTGTTATTTTATTTCGTTCATAGTAGCAGAAGCTAAGCAACTTTATACATTATGTGGATGTCTTGATATTGGCCTGGGCACCAACCTGTACTAGCCAGCATGGCGGACTCCTAATTATTATACTACCGCGGTAACCGAGAGACCAGTCAAAGGCGCGCATTTATTTTAAAGGGCTGATTGAGAGAGTACGTTAGACATGCTTTCTTCCTATCTAGGTTAAATAAATCGACTTAAAGTAGACGCCTACTTACTTGTTCGTTGTGTTCTGTTTTTCGATTATGAAAGTTCCGAGTCAGTAATTTAAAAATTGTTAGCCTTCGAATAATCGCTTACCACATTTTGAATTTTAAAAACTAACTTATTTAACGCATTGATAAAATTGAACAGCCCAATCAAGACTCAAGGCTTCTATTATAATTAAATACATATAAAATTATTAATTAGGAGGCCTCTTGTCATAAAATGGATAGTGTAAACTCGATCCATTTTTATGAAACTAAGTTTTTAATCATTGATTAAAATAATTTGGCTACAACGTTTATGTTATGAAGGCACACATAGAAGTCGACTTCTTGGTTACGTCTGAGGTTACGTCAGTGTTTGTGCGTCCTTATATTTCCTGACAAAATATTTGATTGCCGTGTAAGGACATCAGTTTTGATAGTTAACGGGAATTCATGAATATATTAGTATCTTATTCAGGCTTCTATGTCCTATTTTGAAATTGGCATTGCGTGTATGTCCGTTGCGAGTGTTTAAATTCATTTTTAAAAATAAAATAATTTTGACAAAATTCTAAAAAATAAGGCATAATTTATGGCGGTATTGTAAACAATAAAGAATGACATTGCATCTTGACGTCATACTATAAATTAAAAAGTCGAATGCTGCGTCTTATCAGACGTCAAAATTATAATTAATTATAATTATACCGAAACATGTAGTTTCACGAGAATTTATGATCTTTTTCTAAAGTTTTGAAAAATATATTACCGGATATATTTAGTACAATTACAGCATCTATATGAATCATGAGGTCCTGCGCCAAATCCCAGATGGGTTATTTATTGTGCGTAAATTTTGGAAGATTTCATAAAAGGAGAATGTCCATTTACTGTATCGGTAAAAAATATCGTTGATGCCTATGGCGACACTGTTTAAAATATCCTTATAGATTTTTCATCGTTTGTCCTGAAATATTTTCCTGTTTTATCCTGACCTCCAGACTTTAATAAAATAATGTAATTATCATCACATTTACATTTAATTCACAGGACCGAACACAAAAAATATATATTTTACTGGACTTGAAAGTTCATTTCTACAAGAACTCTGGGCCTGGGTCACTATTGAATTTATATTTACTGAAAATATATATTTTCCCTACACAAAAAAAAATGTGTTAAAATTAGGCCCAATATTTCTTTGCTCCTATAATATCTCCTAACTGAAATAAGCTCGGCGGCATGTGCATTTGTGGATGTTGAAAGTCTCCTTAGCAGAGTTAAGAAATATACCCCTTAAAGGGTAGGGACCGGGGTTTATATAACAAATTACTAAACACACATGTTTCTCAGAAGTCTTTACCACTAATTATTGACGGGATATGCGTAATATATCATTGTATATAATTAAGAACTAGTCTTCTGTCCTGAATTCTGTTGGATATAATTCAGGTATTACTTGCTCATTGATTCGATAACAGGCTGTTTTTTCTTTCCTTTGTATTGTTAGCCCGTTCTACCGACTCTTCGATATCTACCCACGAATATTGGAGAAGTGTACCCTCCGGCTAGCTGCATACCCGCAGTTACGTACAAATCACTCCCACCAAGGCTTTGGAGGTGGTGCCGTCAGCGGGTTTAAAACTAGCCAGCTACACGATGACAACCTTTTTTGGCTGTTAGAGTTTCGGATCGATAGGTCGTTAATACATGACGAGCGCGTTATCCTTTTTCACTTTTGGAATTAACGGTTGATTGCTTGGTTGATTGTTTAGTTAATTTGAAGTGTGCTTTTGTGATATTAGTTATTGTCTCGGTTTATTTAGGTTATGCTTAAGGTTAATTTTATATTAGTTCATTAGAATTGTAAAGTTACCAATAAATTGTATTTAAGTGTTCGTTTTTTTTATCTTCATTAAGTTTAATTAACCTAAAATCAGAAGTGGGATCTGTTCTTACGATACCACTTGCAAGCAATCAACCGTCAATTTGAATTCGTCATGCCGCGTTCGCGATTGTGTCGTTCGCGTTCACGTAGCCGGTTAGGTGGGACTCCTTGCCTTGTAGACAATCAGGCCCGCGTTAAATCGACACGGGATGAACAAACGCGCAATAGGACGTCACGGGCGAAACGCACGAGCCGCCGTCATAGATCGCGTAGTGAATCTTATGAAAGGTTATCTCGTTCACGAAGTAGATCCGCGGGTACACGCTGTAGTGAGAGGCGATCTCGCAGCAGACCGCGTCGTAAAGAACGTACGCGCAATCGTCGTGAACAGGTATCGCGTCGAACTACTGAGCGTGCTCAGCATCCGCTTGGGTCGTGTTCTGGGGATCGCGAACGGTTATCACATTGTAACAATGAGCTTTTGGATAGTTGTCGTTCACAAAGTGGTAATAATAGCTCGATGAAACATATGTTAGATGGCATTATGACTCGTTTGTCTGCCATTGAGCAGTCAACAGTGAATTTGTCACGAAATTCGTTACCAACTGATCGTGGTAGTATTCCTGTAGTAGAAAGCAATGCGTCCACCAGCACTGCTCAAGCGTTTACGGAAGCATTGCTTGCCATTACCCGAACCAAGCCGCAGAGCTATTATATTTCGAATTTTGATCCAGCTGCGCATGATTTTGAAGTGTGGTGTAGTGAAGTGAATAGGGCGAAGCAAATTAATAATTGGGATGATTTAGAGTGCTTATCGCGAGTCGCTAGTTTTTTGAAAGGTGACGCCAAGACTTGGCTAAATGAATGGACAAGTAATGACCGTTCATGGTCCAATTTCACTCGTGAGTTTAAATCGCTGTGTCCGCATCAGTTAGACTACGCGAATATACTTTACGAGGTTATGAACACTAGCTCTGATAGGTTTCCAACATACGCCGAGTATGCGCGCAAATCTTTATTGCGGCTGCGCATTGTAAAAGGGATTAGCGAAGAGCTTACGGTCCAGATAGTACTTCGAGGTATAGACAATGCGCAAGTTAAAGCAGCTGCTATAAATGCCAAATTGACCGTGGATAATTTAGTACCGTTTTTATCTATTTATGTCAAACCTAAACCGAACCTTAAATACGAGGGTCGTAGGCCTATTAGTGGTTTTACTGATAGTTCTAATAAGCGTCGAAGTAATAAGTGTCATGGCTGTGGTAAATTGGGTCATATTCGTGCTGAATGTCCAAATAAAACAGTCGATGATAAACGAAAACCTAAAATTGACAATGAGGGATCGAAGCCGACTTGCTTATTTTGTAAAAAGATAGGCCATACGGAAAATGTCTGTTTCGCGAAATCTCGAGCTCTTACCCAGAACAACAATCACAGAAAGGTTAACTTATGTAAACAAGTAAATAGTGGTCAAGAAGTTGGGGACATTAGTACTGCGGTAATACAGGGTATACCTGTCGACGTGTTAATAGACAGCGGGGCGCTTAATATTTCTTTAATTTCGTCAGATATTGTCAAGCATTTTAATTGTCAGCGTAAGCCAATTAACTGTGTATTGAAGGGTATAAGTAAACAGGCTATTGCCGCACAAGAGTTCGTTACCCTTATTGTTGAATTTTGCAAAATTGCTCTTGAGATTGATTTCGTGATCGTTCCCGCGACATGCATGAACACCTCAATAATTATAGGCACGGACGTCCTCGATAGAGATGGAATTATTTATGTTAGATCAAAGTATGGTCAGTATTTGATGCATACTTCGAATTCTATTGTCGTTAACACAGTTGATACAAGAATTATAAAAATCAATTCACCTCTTCAAGGTTCCGATTTTGATTCATTACAGATAGTTATTGATAAGTTTACGTCATTTTTTATATCTGGCACTGCTTCTTCTACAGTGAAAACTGGCAAGATGCAAATTAAATTAACTAGTGATATACCTATTGCATATCACCCTTATCGGTTGTCTCATCAAGAGAAATTAAAAGTACGCGAATTAATAAAAGATTTATTAGACAAAAACATAATTAAGGCGTCGACTTCTGCATATGCGAGCCCCATTATCCTTGTGAAGAAAAAGGATGGTACCGATCGCATGTGTGTAGATTTTCGCGCACTGAACCGAATTACGATAAAAGACAGGTATCCGCTTCCACTTATTGAGGACCATATTGACCGCCTTGGGGGTTCTAAATACTTTAGTTGTTTAGATATGGCGTCAGGATTTTATCAAATTCCAATTAGCGACGAATCCACACACTTGACAGGGTTCGTTACACCTGAGGGACATTACGAATTCCTAAAAATGCCTTTCGGGCTTTGTAATTCCCCCACGGTTTATCAAAGGATAATAAATAACACTCTTCGAAGATTTATCGATGCCGGAAGTGTACTTGTGTACATTGATGACGTACTTTTAATGAGTATGACTGTTTCCGAGGGCGTCAGCCTACTTCATGATGTACTGGAAACGCTTACTGACGCTGGATTTTCGATAAACCTCCGAAAGTGTTCGTTTTTGGCAACTGAAGTAGAGTATTTGGGTAGAAAAATCAGCCATGGTCAGGTTAGGCCGAACCCTCAGAAAATTGAAGCTTTGGTCAACACACCTATACCAAATAATGTTAGGCAGGTTAGACAATTTTTGGGGCTAGCCGGCTATTTTCGTCGATATATAAAAGATTATGCAACGAAAACGGCAAGTATTACTAAATTGACAAAAAAGAACATTAAATTTGAATGGGGTGAAGAACAAGAGCAGGTTCGCCAGTATTTAATTGGTCAGCTTACGAATGAACCTATACTTGCAATATTTGATCCACAATTAACTACGGAGTTGCATACGGACGCGAGTAGTGCGGGGTATGGGGCGGTGTTAATGCAGGTTCATAGCGACGGCAATAAAAGAGTTGTAGCTTACTTTAGCAGGGTAACTCTGGGAGCGGAATGCCGTTATCATTCCTATGAATTAGAGACGTTGGCGGTCGTCAAGGCATTACAACACTACAGGCATTATTTAATTGGTATCCAGTTTAAAATTATTACAGACTGTAATGCTTTGAAGGCTACTGAAAAGAAAAAAGATTTACTACCTCGGGTCGCGCGATGGTGGATCTACTTACAAGACTTTAATTTTACCATTGAATATAGGAAAGGTGTTATGATGCCTCATGCGGATTACTTAAGTAGGAATCCTCCAGTTGCGTTAATAAATTACATTGATAGACCATTAAATTGGGCGCAGATGGCGCAATCTGCTGATAGCGAAACCCTAGAACTCGTACAAAAAGTTAATGAGGGACAACTAGACTCAAGTCGTTATGTTTATAAAAACGATGTTTTATACTATCGGTACACGCCGGTCGGGGAGGAAGCTAGGCTCTTGTGTTATATCCCTAAAGGTCATCGCTTAAGTGTTCTTCGTATCTTTCACGACGAACATCAACATATAGGAGAGGACAAAACGTGTGATCTCATACTGAAACACTTTTGGTTTCCCGGTCTTAGAGTTTTTGTTCATAAGTACGTTTCTCACTGCTTAATTTGTGTTTCGAAGAAAAGGGTTCCTCGAGCCCCGGAACAGCCTATAACATCTTGGGAAAAACCAACTGTGCCTTTTTATACTGTTCATGTAGACGCTCTCGGTCCGTTACCCGAATCGAATGGGTTTAAATTTGTGCTAGTGTTAGTGGATTCATTTACTAAATTTTGCCTGTTATACCCTTTATATCGTCAAGATACTAGTGAACTTAGGCGTACTATTAACAATGCAATATCCTTGTTCGGTGTACCTAAGCTATTAGTATGCGATCGTGGGCGTATGTTTGAAGCATCTAGCTTTAAAAGTTGGATCTCTGAACTTGGCTGTGACATTCATTATATAACGCCCGAAATGCACCACGCTAATGGGCAAGCCGAGCGTTATATAAGAACAGTTTTAAATTTAATTCGCGTTGAAAGTCGCAATAAGGATGTTGTTTGGTCAGATTCGATAAGTAAAATACAGCTTGTACTAAATATTACTAAGCAAAAAACCACTCAATCCTCTGCCATGAATTTGTTGATTGGTACTGATTCAACAACTCCAGTGATCCGTGCGCTGATCCGCGATTTGGCTGTGGATATAGCTAAACCTAATTGTGAGGCAAGACGAGAGTTGGCTCGAACCCGAGCTGCGACTCTGTTGAGTCGAAATCAAAACAAACAAGATGACCAGGTTAATCTTCACCGACACCTTCCTAGAGTATATGTCGTTGGCGACATGGTGTTCGTCATCAAATACTCACAGTCTACAGGAAAACTCGACTCAGGTATGAGAGGACCCTACAGAGTCACGAAAGCTTTACCGAGTGACCGGTACGAGCTAAAACTCCTGAGCGGCGCTCGTGGAAAAACCACTCAAGCGGCAGCGCAATATATGGTGCCGTGGAAAGGGGAATGGTGTCCCGAGTCTTGTGCAGCGTTTTTCGATGGTGAGCTATTTGATATTTTAATGTGTGTTATCTCTCACATGTAGTCTCACCTGGCACTTTTAGTGCGTAACGGACCTTGTTCTGGCTATGGCGTTCTTTGTGAACGTACACGGACTTTGTCCGGCAGACGCAAAGTGGTTATGCGTATAAGCCTTGGTCCGGGTAACACATTTTCTAATGTGGGCAGACTTTAGTCTGGTTTTGGGCCTAAGGCCTTGTTGAACGTTCACGGACGCGGACTCTGTCCGGCTGGCACATTTTTAATGTGCACGGATCTTGGTCTGATAATGGCGTTTCTTTGTAAACGTACACGGACTCTGTCCGGCTGGCACATTTTTAATGTGCACGGATCTTGGTCTGATAATGGCGTTTCTTTGTAAACGTACACGGACTCTGTCCGGCAGACGCAAAGTGGTTATGCGTGCAGACCCTGGTCCGGCAGACACGTTATTGCATGTAGCGTGTGCAGGGTTGCATGTAACGCGCGTTCGATTTTATAAAAAGAGTTGACAGATGATGAATGAAGATGACTAAGTGATCGGCGTTGTTGTAACTGATCGAAAGGTTTTCATAAAGCTATGTGTGAATAACTGAATGAGGGCCTTGAAAGCGAGAAGTGTGCAAGAATAGGCAATAATCTGTTATTGTTTATTAAATTCATGTCTTGTTATGTTCTTGTCGTGAACAGACTCTGTGACAGATGATGAAGGTGGCGACGTTCAGCCGGGGCCCTCGGCGGCTTCCACTTCTGCTACCCCAGGAGTTTCACCTGGAGACTGCGATGTCGAATTTTCGTCAACATCCACTGACTAGTCAGCGCTTGTGGTGATGTGCACCGGGGACGGCGCACGGTCAGGAGAGGCCGTGTTAGCCCGTTCTACCGACTCTTCGATATCTACCCACGAATATTGGAGAAGTGTACCCTCCGGCTAGCTGCATACCCGCAGTTACGTACAAATCACTCCCACCAAGGCTTTGGAGGTGGTGCCGTCAGCGGGTTTAAAACTAGCCAGCTACACGATGACAACCTTTTTTGGCTGTTAGAGTTTCGGATCGATAGGTCGTTAATACATGACGAGCGCGTTATCCTTTTTCACTTTTGGAATTAACGGTTGATTGCTTGGTTGATTGTTTAGTTAATTTGAAGTGTGCTTTTGTGATATTAGTTATTGTCTCGGTTTATTTAGGTTATGCTTAAGGTTAATTTTATATTAGTTCATTAGAATTGTAAAGTTACCAATAAATTGTATTTAAGTGTTCGTTTTTTTTATCTTCATTAAGTTTAATTAACCTAAAAGTATTTATTCCATTTGTTGGTTTTTTGATTTCAAATAAACAAAGACAATATTAAAAGCAGTACATAAAAATAACAAATGTCTCATATTTTCCGTCGTAGTATATCGAGTTGCCATATTAATGCCATTTAAAAACACTCTTTTATGCCAAATTAAAGCAGGTTCCCTTTTCCAAAAAAAAAAAATATTCAATCGGTCCAGTAGTTTAGCATTAAAATGGTATAAAAGTTACTTTCGTATTTATAAAGCAATGAATAATTATAGAGACCGGTAGTTAAAATTGCGGTTATTGCCATACCAATAATAAACAAAAGGAAAACCTATATTAATAATTGTCAGTCCAATACAGGATGTTTCATTGAAATCTTCATTTAAGTAATTATGTCGGCTTTATTTACATATTTGTTCGATGTTAGTTAAACGCCGATTTTAAAGCGAGTCGCGGGTTCGATTCCGATACTTTTTGTGTAATCTATTATAGTGATTTGTACCTACTGGGTGGCTATTTCGAGACCGAAGTCTCTCGTAATTTCTGATACCCATGACACGAAATCTGAATTTTAATAAAGGATTATGACTCTGTGTGGATTTGAAATGTATTTAACTGACTTAATTAGATAGCTTTTTTGAAGATGAGCTGTTACGTCAAGAGAGCAGCATATATACCTATTACGTCAAGAAAGCAGGAGAATGGTAGAATTCTAGCGTGCTTGCTACGGAACTGAAATACTTGGATATCCTAACTCATAGATTTAAACTAATTTCATCCCAGACAATTACTTTAAAGCAGTGTATGTACAAAAGGAAACCCCATCCATAACTCAGTTTTAACAGACATACCAGCCCCGTCAGAGATAGAATATAGACACAGGAATATTTATATTACCTTAATAACTATTGAGCTGCGTAGACCGAGGCTGACGGCAATCGCAGTCTTTCCATACACGACCGAGTGCTCTCCGTGCAATATCACTTTGCCGGGAGCCGACACGCTCACCGTGTACAAATTATCCATTGTGTTCAACATTGTCTCTTTCGCACGCACGCCAACCGAACACGTTAGAGCGGGATGAACAAAAACACAGTGTTAAATTCCGTTTATATTAATACATTTCACGATTGCTTCCACTGGTCCACGGTCAGCGTCTTCTGGGTGAACGCGTGGATTGTCTTCAACTCCTCGGATAGGATTGAGTTCACCAATCTGCGGAAGAATATATATGTGTGTGAGATAATGCGCATTGTTATGTAAATTTATTAGATAATCTCAGTTTTTTACGATAAATATCATTGGGATTTTTTTTCTAGTGTTGGGTACAGTTGTTTGCACGAAAGGGTTCGGCTTCGGTTTTCCTTAGTGTAGAATTTTGTAATAGTATTTTTAAAAGATGGAGATGGAAAACCACAAATATAATTGCCTGGAAGTCGAACACCGTTAGCAAGGTATAAAACACATCATTCTTATAAATAAGTGAGTGGCTTTTTTAATCAACTAATATGCATTAGGTTTAGAAAAGGTTGACAATAGTTTCATATAGCAAGAGGTATAAATTTGTAACATCGCCGTATTGTTAAATTTAAATGAATAAATCCAATTATTATTAGTACCGATCACTGTAAAATGCCGTAATTTTGTTGTTGATATCAGAAAATACAAAGCTTTTCTCGTTCCTATTTACCACCCAAAGCCGACACAAAATCCTTAATTACACAAACATCAATATCGCGTTCCCCGAAGAGAGTTGTACAATAACCCGAAGCCGAAACCCGAAAATTCGGCCAACAATGACAACTAATCTCACTGTGATATATTTTCGCAACAAACGCTTTGACTTCCAACCCCTATTAATATGTAGTTGCTGTATTGTGGTTTGCGCAAGAGGAAGTGCGCGAGCGGTACACGTGTACGAATCCTTTGTTTATCTACCTCGTCATGTTTATTAATAGTTTTTCAGAAGCATCGGGAAGATGCATTTGTTGTGCGGTATCCATGTCGGTGGTAGGATCCACTTTCTTCTCAATTTTTTTGTACTAATAATAAGTAAATAAATAAAATGAGATTGTCTTCTAGAAATTTCTCTGTGCATCATGGGATTTAGAAAAGGTACGATTTTTTGTCAAATTCTACGTTTCTTAAATAATAGACAGTGTAAAATTAGAGCATTCTACCTGCTGTATCGTACGATCAATTCCCGATCATTTGGATTCTTTATCATCAGACCATTTGCTCACAAATTAAGTAGTTATTTTGAATAATACGACAATATCGCGAATATCAATATCTAATTGATGGAAAACCCGATAAACATTAGCATTTCCTTAAAAACGTGCTGATTGTGTGGGCGTCACTTGAACTCAATGACAATCGAGTTGTCTTCCACATTCCTTCGCGACTTAATACGATTCATATTTGCAAGACCTGTTTTCACAACTGCGGGGTTTTTGCGAGTCTCATCACGTCCATTAACACGTTTAAGACAAATAGTAAAACACCTACAACTGTGTATCGACATAGCGAGGCCACTAGCAAGGCTGCTCGCGAGTTTTTTCGGTTGAGCAGTAAGTAGTACATAATCTATATATTAATACGTGATGCAAAAACTTTGGATCCCTTTTTACGAAAATTGCGCGGACGCAGGAGCATAAAATTTGGCACACTTATAGTTTATGTGTAGGAGAAGTGGAGAATGCTAATATTTTTCAATAATAATGCTTATAAAGTACATTAAATCAAAAAATAAAACATTACACACACTGCCATGCATTTCACACACACATCCATACACAAGTATACATACTCTGGTGTCAAATTGTTTCTTTTCTTTTTCATTTTGTTCTTCTGACATAGACATATCAAAAAAAGGTTTTATTTGCCTAATGAGGTAATAATATTAATATTAAAAGAGAATATTAATTTTAAATGAGGCAATAATATTAATATTAGGCCTAATTGAATATATAAAAAAAGATTTTAATAATAATGCATAAATCAATAAATAAATTAAATCAATAAATAAACCAGCATGCATTTGACACACGCATACACAAGAATTTGTACACGTATACATACTCTTTGGTCAAATTGTTTCTTTGGTTTATTATAGACATAGTTGAATGTCAATCAGAAAAATTTGTTTATTGTGGTTTTGTTGAAAGTCAAACAGAAAATATTTATTTGATGAATACTACGTGAAATACTGAGCGCTTATACAAATTGTGTAGCAGTAAGATACGTTTAACGGCCGATGCCAATAATCAATCGAAAAAATTAGATTGAAGTCAATCTGTTTTGTTGTCAATTGTTTTCTACTTTTCGATTGGTCTCCTGTCATGTTGCCATAGTTTATTCACTACTGAGATTGATTATTGGCAATATAGTATCAGAAATACGATTGAGCTGTCAATCTAAAACGGCAAATTTTGGATTGGGTTTGTTTATTGGCAGCGGCTGTAAATGTACACGGACTATCATTATATGCATAAAGAAAGTTTTGTAGCAGCAATCTGCAATAACAACATTCAGGTACAAAAAAAATATGTAATTTACTATTGCTGGTTCAAAGCAATTATTGTAGTTTACGATTTTAGTAATTGAATATACTTCAGGGGAAATAAGTGATTTTGAGAGATACGTACATTTAAATGTGCACGAATTATCAGAATAACATCATCATACAGGTAAAAACTTTTTCTCTTCTTGATTTGGTCGAATTTCGACCGCTAGGCGACCACTAGTACATAATTAATACACCCAACAGTAACATACACTACACCTGACCCCACACTAAGATAGACTCTTGTGTCGTATCAGGGATTATGAGAGTCTTTTCGATCTCACAAACACCCAGACCCGAAAGAAATACCTGTGGTTCACACAAATGTTTGTTTCAGTGCGGGGATCGAACCCGCACCCTCTCGTTTCACAGCCGGCGTCTAAACGACTGCGCCACGGAGGCTATCAAAGTAAAGGCGATGGTCAGATGTTCAGCCTCGCAATATCGATACCCGGATTAATAGCCACACACATGTTCGTAACCTGAAATATATATAAACCGCTATTTTGTATTATTACTGCCTCGGTGACATAGTTGTACTACGGTACTGTTACACCTGATGTCTCGGGTTCAAATCTCAGTTCTGGCCATTTGGATTGGGACTTTTTAAACAAAGTGTGTCGGTAGGGGTCGACCTCACCGAACATATACCATCCAAATCGGTGATACCCTCAATAAGGGTAAGGTTAAAAGTACCCTGAACCGACGAGAATGCATGAAGACGTTGATGAAAGTGGATGAAGCGAGAGTAGTATGCCAGGATCGAGCAAAGTGGCGGTCTATAGTCTCTGCCTACCCCTATGGGATACAGGCGTGACGATTATGTATGTATGTATGTATGTAATCCAATTTTCATTTTATCGTCCCTTCTGTGCTACCACCACGTAGCGCAAATCGAACGTAAATTTTTGTGGACCATTTGCCGACCATTTTGGTGCGGCCTACAAATATTTCTTTCGGGTCTGGGTGTTTGTGACACCGAAAATTTACTCGGAGCTCCTGATACCCACGACACAAGACTCGATCTTAGTGTGGGGTCAGGACTATGTGACTATTGGGTGTTATTTATTTTATTATTTATTTATTTAGATACTTCTGTTGAGAGCGATCGCAAATATATGAATATGTGCGTGAAGGAATTCAAGTAGTCTTAACTATTGACCAGGTAGTCAATAGTTACCCATCGCACGCTACATAATCGCGGAAATTAAATCCAACTATAGCAAATTTAAATCCGGATTACCGAACCAAGTCACGGAGACGCGGTTTGCATTCAAGGTTTACAATACTGTCCACCATATATTTTGTCCTTGTCTGATTGGGTGTGATAAAAAGGGATAGATGAGTAATGTCCCATCGCAAGATTTATTGAGGAAAAAAGGAAAAAATCTTTGTTGCATTTAATGGTAATAGAGGCAGAAGTCTACAGTCATTATTATTAAACTTTTAACAAATGGTTTTTATCCAAATGTGGTACCTACTATACTTAAAGAACAAAATTGTTTTGATTATGTTCACTTTAATAATTTTAGGTGCAGTAGTAATTTTACTCCTTAGATTTCATTATTTGTCTTGGTCATTTTAGTAACACACTATTCAAGCTTATATTCGGTGCCTAACGCTGGTGTAGGTATCAATGAAAAATTACAATAATGGACCCTTGTCCTATTGTACGCAGGAGCACTTAATAGACAATAAAAGCCTTCATTGAAAGATCCTATGAGACTTTAAGCACGTAGCCCGAACTAAGGCAGTTGGCATAGTGCGACACGTATTATATTATAATATTAACAAAACAAGTATATGTTATTTCATGGTTACGTAAAATTACAATGATTAACTAACCATTATGGTATTTCTAATTCTAAAAGTTCCATTTGACATATCTCAAAATTGTGAAATAGGGATGATGGCAAATAAATCGGTTGGTACAATATCCGATTATTAACGAGATATCGATACCATTTGTTTGTATTTCTTAATCGATTACAGTTTATATTTTTAGTTTACATTATTTCGTTTTTCTTATGTACATCTTTATCCTAATGAGACAACCACAATTGCATAAGTCACTTTAGTATTAAGGAACAAAAGCAATGATTTATTTATTACTAGCGGCCCGGCCCACTGAGTCGAAATGGCAATTTTTTGTGACACAATTTTTTTCGGAATTTCCAATTTATTTTGACGCCAACGGTTCGATATTATCATTCCTTACAATATTTATTCTTTGTACATTTTTGTTTAACCCTATAATTTTGGCTAAAAAAAAAATTTTAGATTTTTGATGTATGGAACGCACTATAAAACCCTAAATTTCTACGAAATCCTGCTAGATCCTGCGTTGAAATCTTATTTTTCTGAAGTCTCAGCAGTCCGTTTACCAACAGGCCACCACATACACAAAATTATTGTTAAATTATTAAATTCTTAAAATATTGCCTTTTATTAAAATGATTATTACATTATTTATTGATGGTTGTTCGTTGATAGTATGCTTGTTATTAGCTGATAATGCAGTACTTTTTAAAATTAGAAAACAACTGGATTAAAACTGCTCGATTATTTTTATATTTTTACCGATTATGCGTATACAAATCCGTTTGCATAGTCTCAACTCTACACATGGAAGACCTAACGACGTGACTTTGTAATGACGTCTAGTAAAAAAGTATGTTGTTTAAAATGGTTATTTTGCTTTATTTAATGGATTTAAATTTAGTTATTATGGATTGTAAATCCTGTGATAAAATAAGAATAGCTTCAAAACTCCATGGTTTTACGGAAAGTTTTATTGCAATTGTGTGTGTTACGTCTGCACAAAGTTATGTATGATAAAAGTATGAAATGTCAAATGGAACTTCTAGAATTAGAACTTGTACTCTTATTTTTATTGTGTAATATCTTTTTAGTATTTCTGTACAGTGCAAAAAAGGATTAAATAAATAATAATAAATAAATAAATAGAAATACCGTAGTTTTTCTTTACAACGTATGGCGACTTAAATTTGTTTTATTTTATCTCAGTATTCAGTATATTTAACTCATATTCACCTACAGGCTAAACCAAAACGCAGCACATTTGTATTAGTAACTTTGACAGATTTAATGTCGCTACGCGGATATGAATACGCCACCACCAGCAATTGAGAAATTGTGATCTCCATTCAAGCTTGAAACCTATTTCATTGAAATAACATACACTTTCATAAATATTTCAACAGACTATCAACGCAAGTTTCAATGTTAACGTAGAACAAAATGCGAGAAATGCTCCAATTTCGCGCAAAAATATGCCAGGAATTGTATTATGTTTTATACTCCAAGCCTAGTTTGAAAATGGGTCAGGTCGGTACGATTCTGTTATTAATACATATTCATACTATTTTATATTATTATGACGTCATAATGAGCCTGAGAATTGAGAACATCCACCTCAACCCCCACATTAAAAGGGGAAGGGTAACACCCTGTGTACAATCGACAATGTAGAGAAATGTAATTGTATAATGTTTTTGATAGCCATCTTGGCGTAATACGTTGAAACGCTGGCGGTTCAACGAGAGATCGAGTATCCCCCCCACTAAGAGCGAGTTTTGTGTCGTGAGTATCAGGAACTAGAGACTTTTCGGTCTCACAAACACCCAGACCCGAAAGAAATATTTGTGGACCGCACAAACATTTCTATCGATGCAAAAATTGTGTTATTGTAATTTACTGATGGTAGGTTTCTCATATGTGAGAGGCCGCCGCACCACCACACCGCAATGTCTATTTCTTCCACCAAAAAACAGTGTAAATGTACTGTTGTGTTCTGGTTTGAAGGATACTGTAGCCAGAGTAACTATTGGACATAGTAAGACTTAACATCATATCTCAGGATGGGGGCGGAGTGGAATGCTAAACATTGCTTTGTAAGTCATGGTGTTGTTTGGTTTTGTTATTGTCCATAAACGGTCATATCGCTTACCACCAGGCAAATGGCATACTCGTCTCGCCGATCATAGTAATAAAAAAATATTAAATAGCGTAGAAAAAAAAGAAAAGAAAGCGCCTATATCGTTTTTACATTTAAAATGTCTGATCATTTCACACACCATAAAACAAATTAAAACTTGATATGAATGAAACTTTTAAAATATTTACTCAAATGAATACGTGATAAAATGTACTCGTAACTTTTCCCGCAGTCTAGTCGGTACATAATATTCAGTTAATAACACAGTATTATTATGTTTATTTAATTTATGACTAACATTTTTTACTGGTGTAGATGGATCATGATTTATCACATATGATATGGTATAATTTATGTGAAAATATATTATTTCAATGTATAATGTATAACGGCAGTTTAATTTATGATAAATTATAGCTGTTTTTTGTTTCGTCGTGTTTCTTGTAAATGTGGTGATACATAATACATTTTATGTAATGAAACAAATGACGTGAATGTGCAGGAAGTCGCTGGATGATGACAGCTACTGTATAAAGTATCTACATTTAATTATCCGTTGCTAAGGACGGAATTTCTTTACAACATAGCAAAAGAGATGTAGAGCTTTAATTTAACAGATTTCAAAAAAATATATATTTTTTTAGTATTTGTATTTAAATAGAAGTGCGTGGTGGCCTGTTGGTAAACGGACTAGACGCGACTGCCAACATGTTCACGGTGGTCGCGGGTTCGAATCCCAGGGCACACCTCTGACTTTTCGGAGTCATGTGTGTATTGATAGTCAATCACCACGCACTAAAAACGGTGAAGGAAAACATCGTGAGGAAACCTGCATACCATAGCGATTTATAAAAATTTCTATGGTATGTAAGTCCGCCAACCCGCACTAGGCCAGCGTGGTGGACTATATGGCCTAACCACTCTCAATCGTACTGTCGATTGTAGAGGAGGCCCGTGCCCTGCAGTGGGACGTATATGGGCTGATACAGATTTAAATATTACATTATACAAAATCATGTGCGTGGTGGCTTATTTGTAAACGGAGTAGACGCGGCTGCTAACATGTTTAAGATGGTCACAGATTTGGATCCCAGGGTACACCTGTTACTTTCCAGAGTCATGTGTGTATTGATAGTCAAACGCCATGCACTAAAACGTGAATGAAATCAACGCGAGGAAACCTACATACCATAGCGATTTATAAGAATTTCTATGGTATGTAAGTCCGCCAACCCAAGTAAAACGTGCGTCACGTTTGTTATTTATTTATTTATTTATTTATTTATTTGTCCTTTGACATCACGTACACCTCACAATACCCCACAGTTGTCTCTATTTTATCCATCCTATGGTTGGTTGTCTGGAAGAGATCGCCTCGAGCGATAAGACCGCCATTGTACTCTTTTCTTACTTGTTAAATTGTGTTAATGTTATTTCCTTTTATTTACTGGTGTACAATAAAGCTTTAAATAAATAAATAAATAAATAAATAAACGTGCGTCACGTTTGTTAGTATGGATATTTTACAGCGATAATCAAATATTGTTCGAAATTAAATATTGGAAACATATCTGTTGTCATGCTTATGTCATGGTCTAGAATATCGGAATGGAAATGATTGTCGGAAATGTATGTTCACTGATGCGGTATATAAATAAAAAAAAAATGAATATAGAGCTTAAGTAATATGTGTATTCATTTTTCATAAGAGCTATGTAATTGCCTACGTGAGAAATAAACGTAACACGAAAATATATCCTATATTTATTATTCTAGAATTATACACTTATGAAAATGTCTGAAAAGCCAACCATTTTGTTTCAAAACTAGTCATTATATTACACAATTAACGTGCGAATTATTATAATTAGTATAATTTTCATTGAATACGTTTGGTTCTATCTTGTACGGAAAATCCTTGAAGATGTTAAATAATATTTCAGTAAATATGAGATGCTTCCGTAAGTGATGTGTCAACCAACTTATCTCGTTACTACTCAATGAAAAGTCAATTATTAAGGTACTTTTTGTGTTAAAACTCGGAATTTACTTGTCTTTTCTTATTGCAATGAATAGCGAGAAAAACACGTCATTCGCCAGATTGTAAGCGATACGACCGCTAATAAAAATTAGCAAAACCAAAAAACACCATTAATCATAAAGCGATGCTTGGCATTTGCGCTAGCCATTCTGAGACATAAGATATTAAGTCTCAATATCAATATATCCAGTAGTTACTTCGGCTCTGACCATACCATAAATCTTGGAATTCAAAAGTCAGAAGGGTTTCGTAGGAGTCAATTATTTGTCGCATTTCTACACTAACGCGAGAAAATGATTATAATACACATATGATTATGGTAATTGTCATGAATTTCAAAGAGACATAACAAGGTCGAAACTTTTAATCTAGACTGCTCGAAACTGGCGGTTACTCTACAATTCAAAACGAAGTTTGAATCTTCGAACGCCGTATATAAAACTGTATGAATATTATATCGTACGTCGTAACCAAAGATTAATTTCGAAGTGAATGATAAGTAATATAGAGAATAATAATGGTATTCGGAAGTGCAAAGCTTATAACCCACTTCAGATTCCTGGATGAAACGAAAATCCGAACTACTTATGTACCCTAAATGGGTGCGGTATCTATCGTATACAAATGTCCCACCATAAAAATTAATTTATTTTATTTTTATATTATTTATTTGAATCTACAACGAAGATAACACATAACATATATAAATTAAACTACATATTTATCTTTCTGCGTGCATCTTCAATTACAGGAGAGTACATCTTGCACAGAGTTAGTTAACAAAACAAAACAAAATTAAGTCAACTATTCGGGGCTGATATAATGATTACATTTGCTCAACTGAATCATTTGGAAATGTGTTAACGACGTTCATAACACTCGGGGCCCTACTGTATTCAACGAAACGAAGTTCGAAACTTCGGATGATCGAAGTTCATATACGATACGAATGTACCTACATATACTTATGGTCGTTATTGACTTATAGTCGTAACCATAGACTTATATTTAGGATGTACGTTACACAAATACGAACTTTTACAGAGTAGATAAATTCATATTGTATATAAATTTCGATCGTCCGAAGTTTCGAACTTCGTTTCGGATTTATATAGTAGGGCCCTCGGTTCGGCGACAGTGTGGCGCTGGCTTTATGCCGTAGCCTTATCTTGCACAACGAGCCACTGTGTGAAGCATTATCAAAGTGTAGGAATACCTCTTAATGCCTCGGTAAACGAACTACCGATTTAGATATATCACAATGGAGTCATTAGTTAAGATTTTTCTGTCTACACAATGTGCCTACTGCCTACAGTCAACACTGTATTCATAGGTAATTAAAGTCTCATGTAACAGTGAAGAAATACATCTTATTGATTTTATATTTGAGAGTGCAGAACCAAAATTCTACAGCTGGAACTCTAGCAAACCCTTTTGAGCATATAACGTAAACAGTACAGGCAAAAAATGTAGAATTTGTTATTTAAATATAAGTAACCCAAAATAATAACCCAATAATATAAAATGTATTTCAAACTGGAAGCTTGTGGTCCTTTTGGTCATTTTGTTTGTGGGGGCCGAAAATCTAAGAAAGGTTGCAAACTTTTGCTGGACCTGGCACCCAAGAGGTCTACGCAGAAATCCTCAACAGTCACCAGTTGGCGTAATTGCTGAAGAAGATGATGATGATGAAGCGATTATCCGGCAATCGGGAATATTGATTTTTCACCCCCTTTGCTACGGAGGGAAGTGGACAAAAATATTTCCAACTCCTCCTATTATTTACTTCATGATTAATTTCGTTGCGGGTTAAAGACCAGTTAGACAGTCCCCGAGACTCGCCGAGCTTCAATGCTCGGTGTCATTAAAATGGGCGCCACTGTTGATCCTGGCTTATAGGAGTTGCAGTGGTGGGTGTGAGGGTTTGACAGTTGCAATCGGCAATATTGAGACAAGTTAGATATTCCCGGAGGCTCGGCGAACTTCAATGCTCGAAGTCATTAAAATGCGAGCGACACAGTTGACCCTGGCTTACAGGAGTTGCAGTGACGGGTATGAAGGTGGGACAGTCTCCGGAAAAAAATCGGCAATATTGCCTATTCTGCGGTCTAAGTTCCTTTAACAGAGAGAATATACACACCTATGCCTGGCAAGTAGCGGTTTCCCTTGAAACTTGTCCGACACAATGACCACGGAGAACTTGGCGCCGCATCCGTCGCTATCGTCCTTCACCTCCTGAAACAACACAGAACAACATTCAATATCATTCTGTATCATGTTCACGATCCTTTCAGGTGACCCTAGAACCTCCAGCATCCGCAGAAGCCCTGGGTGAGGTGGTAAAGACTCAGCCTTTATGTTGGCGCACATTCTGCGCGCTCGTGTACATCCGTACCGTGCGCATGATACGCGACCCATACAAACTATACGTCATGATATTCTTACCGATCAGTAAGTATTTATAGTATTGTTGGTGGTGTTTTATATTTCGAATCTAATATTACTTGTCTAATTCAACTACTTATGATTTCGTATCAGCCCATACACGTCCCACTGCAGAGCACGAGCCTACTCTTCAATCGAGATTACGATTGAGAGTGGTGGTGGTATGTAAAATCCACCAACCCGCAAAAGGCCATCGGGTTAGACTTTATGGCTTAACCACTCCCAAAATATCATTTAATATCATATAATTAGAAGTTCGAGATTGATAAATCTTTAGTCAAAGATAGTATGTTGAGAGTTGACGAACTTGGCATATTTTATATTTTTGTTTAAGATTTTTTTGGGATACAATGAAACATAAATGAAAAATAACAATGGTCAGTTATCAGCATAAATATGTCAATAAGCATAACAATGTATCTTTATTTATTTACGATCATTGTACACGAAAATATATTACCATAAAAACGAAATTGCACTAATCAAGAAGTACCAATGCCGGTTTTATCTATCTAAGCAATAGTTTTACACATTCAATTCAAATAAAATAAATTGTATAACAGGTGTATACATTTTACTATCGTAAAATTTTATTGTTTGTTTTCTATAACAATAAAAAAGGAATAATGTTATAAAAATATTATGTTATATTCATTGGATATATTTTTTATTTGAGACAATAAATCTTTCAATACGGAATTGCACGGATAACAATAGTAGAAAATGATTGACTGGTATATGTTTACGTAATTTAGGTAATGACCAAAAAAATCTGTAAAGTCATTTGTACACATATGTTATTCTAGTCACTTACTACTTAACTAACTATTACAAATGCAAAATTATAATATTTTATTTCATCAAATACCACCACGATAAACTAACACAAACAAAAACTGTGCGCCATTGTAAAGTTTATTAATACTGAAATTACATTCGATGGTAAACCTAAATTAATTACAAAACCGAGTATTAAGACTAGGCCCAAAGATCTAAGATACTCCGATGGGTAATACTGCGTGTATGGCTAACTTATTTCCCAAGAAGAAGACAAAGGCACGATAAATAACGCCCCAAAGACATTTGCGTACAGTTCGGACGGCAGAGGCAACAAAACTGAAACGTCTAACAAACCGTTGAATTTGGGTCACACAAAAAGACCAAATCATCGGACAGGCGAGACAAGCGACGGATGATCGATCTCGCAATGTCTTCGTTTACACTGTCTTATTTTAATTTTATTTCTGGTCAAATAAATACTCTTTTAGGTTGAAATAGTATGGTAAATTAGAAACCAAGGGAAACGTAGCAATGTTACTTGTTAAATACCTTATAAGAACGCAACAGTTATACTTAATTCCATACATACATACACTCACGCTTTTGTACCAGAAGGGGTAGGTAGAGGTGCTACCAAAACACCCACATTTCGCTTCGTATGTTCCGTCTCACGATGTTATAGGGGTGAGCCTATCGCCATTTCGAAATTCTTGAACTCCGAGTTGATAATGAATAGAAAAATCTCAGCTTTGTAATTTTGCCGTAGTATAACTACGCTACCGAGGCAGTTAATTCCATAAATTAACTATCCAAGACAGCACATTACGAGAAGGTCAATACCCCGCTACATCACTCAACTGTTTGACATTCTGGAGATTAAAATAAAAGTGACCAGTCGTTGTGCAATTATTTAAAAATATATCCGTTCCTGAGCTTAAACCATTGTAATGTTGGTATCTATTAATACACGTCTTATTTTAAACTACGAAAACAATTTTATTTTTAAACCTGGCTCGACAAGTGACTGCACAACACCTGACGACAACTGCAATGTCGTTCAGATTGAGCATGGATTGGCAACAGACGATTTACTTTCACCATCCGACACAATTATATTTAATTTCTGTTGTACATTAATGCAGAATGAACCAGGATAAGAACATTATAAATTAGGGAGCTAAAGAGTTAAATGTTACGCATTTTAACAACAATCTATACATGCTTAAAATACATTTGATTGGTTCTTCAAAAATGTATATAAAAATGGCGGTGACGGACCTTTTTCTGCCCTCCTATTGGCTGATATTTGACAGGTTGTCCAACACGCACCAATTACTTGAAAAAGAAAACTAAAAATATATAATTGGGGCTATTCAATCAAAACTCGTTTTAAAATGATAAATAGCTAAATATTCTTTTGGTTCTAATTTTATTTTCATAATTAATTCAATATTCACTAACATAGGAGCGCAACCAACATTCCGAACAAGACAATATCAACGTTTTAAGTCGCAAATGTATGACATCGTTTCCTCTATATTATATAATATACTCTAAACATATACGCGCGAATTTACCCATCGGAAGCACCATCGCTCTATAATTTCATCAGATCACAGTCTCGAGCATTAGTTGTCATCCTAATTTTTTAATTTTGAGTTTGTTCATAGGCGGAAGATTGACATATCAATGTTACCCAACAAGACGGACTGTCCAGCCAATCTGTCAGATAACATCAAATCAAATCACGTGCAAGTTGAAGTGTTTGTATGGGCCAATTACATTCAATTTCGCGACGTTGATTGCCATACTTCCGCCGAGACATGAGTCTCCCCTTGATTGAGTCGCGGGATCGTCCACTGGTGGGCAATCTGTTTTGATTGGCGTACTTGACATCAAATTATGAGCGTTCTTGGTCATTGATAAGTGTTCCTATGGGAATTGCTTATTGTATTTGAAGATCAGTACATTTATACATACTATATACATATTTGCCTTTTTCTCAGGGGTTAAGCATATATACAATCAGGACAACCACATTGCGCCTTGTATTTTCCGTCTTACGATGTGTTACTGGGCGGGCCTATCGCCATATCGGACAAAAAATCCTGACTCTGGGCTGTTAATGAATAGAAAAGTCCAATATCACTGCCTGGGATTCGAATTCAAGACTGAGATAATGGTACCGTAGTACGCCACCAAGGTAGTTTGAGGATACGTGACAAGAGAAAAGTAAAGAACAGTACTTTTATAAATGAATTTAAAATTATAGTTCGGTATGGGTTCAGAAATATAAGATTGCCGATGCATAAAATTACTAATTAATGGCTACGATTTGGCACTGCGTTGGGGCAATTAACACCTAAAAGGTTAATAGGTTACATTCTCGCTTTGATATACATAAGTCTTGCCTGTAGATTATACATAACATACATAAACTCAAGCGTTTTTTCAGACAGGGTAGGCAGACATGCTACTATGACCACCACATTTTGCCTTATACGTTCCTTCCCATAATGAGAAAAGGGGCTAGTGTATTACAAGCATAAATTTCTGACTCTGGCCTGTAGATGATAATTTCAAATTACTGTCCGGATTGAATTTGTATTTTTTTAATACAAATTCCTTTTGTAAAATCTTGGATTGGATTAGCAAATAAGTTTGAAGACAAGCAGTCTCAAAACACCGGATTCGTTTATGACTACGCGAAAATCGTCATCATTTCGGTATGTCAAACAGTTTGTAGTTTGTACCTGTGTTTGTACCACAAAAACTATCCAGAGCAAATATCGTTAATATGTGCAAACACATTCAATATTTACACACATATTAATTGTACACGTGAATTTATCCCGTGCGTAAATTGACTACGCTTGAAATGTTAAACTAAAAGTGACATTTGAATGATGGAGTTTGTGACAAAAATGAACGGTACTATAACGCAATAGTTATTTCTATCCCTTTCACTCCTACGCAGTCACGTTATTTACTCTCTTGCTCCATTTGTTTTCTGTGTACCTGTTTCAAGTTTTTTGAAAATATTTCGATACCCCCAAACATACGAAGATAAGCTCGCCATAGGGACCTAAGTTGTCGTCTTCTAGGTATATACTTTATACAGCTCATTTTTCTAGCAGGTTAGCTAATTGTTTCCAAATTCCACTTAAGTTTTATCGCTGGTGAATACTTTACTAAACTTAGTCTTAAGTCACGGCGATATCGTACAATCGATTTAACCACACTATCGATTATTATTAGCACATCGATTTAGTCAAGTGACAAGATAAATAATAGTTCTAACAGGTAAAGACCAAAAGCCCGTGGTCGCCAGACTTTCATTTTATAAAAGCTGAAAGTTTGTCTGCGCATGCCTTCAACATAGGCATCACAGTAGGCATATGAAGTTCCAATCGTGGGACATGGTTGCTTTGGAAGTTATGAGATTCAATGTTTCTGGCAAGATGAAAGATATTTCAGTTATCGAATGTCTTTTTGTTGAAACTTAACTCAAAATTTGTTCGAAAGGTAAAAACTATTCGTTAACTAAATTGGTTTTAAAATTACTTAGAATAAGGTCGTAAAAACATGTTCAATCTCACACGACTAAATCGCACGTGATATAAACAAATATACATATGTATTACAACATTAGATCATGACCTTTTAAGGAAGGCCGGGTTTATGAAATCGATGAATAAAGTTATCGCATAAAATTAATATATTACATGAGTGTTTTTTCCTTGAAAGTATTATTATCGTATATAAAAAATATTATCAACCGTTTTATAATTTATTACTTCATGATTGCTCACAACTGACCATAATATAATCCTTTACAATCAGGAGAGATCAGGGCCTATTTCACAAACTCTCAATCGAAACTTTAATTGTTTATTTTTTTTGTATTGTATCAGCCCATATACGTCCCACTGCAGGGCACAGGCCTACTCTACAATCGAAAGTACGATTGAGAGTGGTTAGGCCATATAGTCCACCACGCTGGCCTAGTGCGGGTTGGCGGACTTACATACCATAGAAATTCTTATGAATCGCTATAGTATGCAGGTTTCCTCACGATGTTTTCCTTCACCGTTTTAGTGTTAATTGTTTAACTACATATTATTTATTTATTTTAAAAAGTATTGTGCAACAGTAAATGAAAACTAAATAAATACACCCAACAGTCACATCAAAACATCGTGAGGAAACCTGCATACTATAGCGATTTATAAGAATTTCTATGGTATGTAAGTCCGCCAACCCGCACTAGGCCAGCGTGGTGGACTATATGGCCTAATCACTCTCAATCGTACTCTCGATTGTAGAGTAAGCCCGTGCCCTGCAGTGGGACGTACATGGGCTGACACAGATACAGAACAGTCACATACATAGTCCTGACCTTACACTAAAATTGAGTCCTATGTGTGGGTATCAGGAACTACGAGAGACTTTTCGGTCTCACAAACACCCAGACCCGAAACAAATACCAGTGAATACGTATTTGTCTCCGTGTGGGGATCGAACCCACGGCCTCACGTTTCACAGCCGGTGTCTAACCAACTGCGACATAGAGGCTGTCGAAATGTAAAAATGAAGAGTACAATGGCGGCGTTATCTGAGGCGTTCTCTTTCAGACAACCTTTCATAGGATGAATAAGATTGAAAGACAATTTGAGACAGAACATGTTATATTAAGTTTATACTTCACATACCACAATATTACAAAATTATTTTACTAAATTCAATTAACTTAAAATTAATTTGATTATAACAATACAATTAACAATAATACTCGAGGTTTCAATATCCGCACCGGACGGGATACTTATAAATAAAACGAAATGGCCTGAATATTTTGAACTAGAATGATTTTCATTCATTCATTTTATAATTTATTTGTTAACATGTAGAATGCGGGATTAATAAAAATGATATGGAGCTCGCTAGTGAAAGTGGTGAAAGTTTGGTACCACAAAAAAAACACACATACACACACACATAGTTATGAATGATTAGTGTGGTAGTACAAGAACACACACACATAAACTAGTTACAAATGGCGCGAAAGCTATTGGGCAAACGAACAAACATGATTGGATAATCCATTAGAAATAGAATCTTATTTCCTTATCTTTATAGTGTGTACACTTAAAGGATTTCGATAAAAATAGTTTCGAATAATTATATTATTAAAAAAAAAATACATATAGCAGACCGGATTTTAACTTTTTTTTCTTAAATTAAATGTAAATTATACACTATAACAGTGGTTCGCAGCTATCCGGAGACCATCCTTAATATTATTTTATGCATGTTTTATTTATATTAGATTTCCACAACCCTTTAGTTATTTACCTTTCGGTACTTTTTTAACACACAACCAAACCAGTTAACCAACTAGGTGGTCAGTGGCTAGACAGATTTTTTTGTCAAATTGTCCCTGATGACTAAAAGTGTTAAAAACACACACTTTAACAAGGAAAATTTCAGAATAATATAAATTACTATTTTATCATCAAAATAATTTCGACACAATCCAAACCAAAACCTAAAAATCAACGAATCATCGAAAAACTTTCCCATGTCGAAATTGAACCCGGATCCCCCACCACACGATCACGTTTTCAATCCGTCACGCAGCGTTTCATCAGACTTGCTCATGAATGGACATACCAAGCGACACACGTCACTGACCCGAATATTGTCTTCACTGCTTCGCAACCATTCGGCAGTAGATTCATTCATAAAATCACGCCTATGTCTTTAAAAAGGCAAGTGGATAAGACAATCCTTCAAATGCCTTCATGCTCGCTATTGTATTTTTATTTATTGCAATGAAGGCTCAAAGTCACTCAACGAGCCATGGAGCGGGCTATGCTCGGAGTTTCCCTACGAGATCGAATCAGAAATGAGGAGATCCGTAGGAGAACCAAGGTTACCGACATAGCCCATAGGATTGGCAAGTTGAAGTGGCAGTGGGCCGGGCACATAGCTCGTAGAACCGATGGCCGTTGGGGCCGAAAGGTTCTCGAGTGGAGGCCACGTACAGGCAAGCGAAATGTCGGACGCCCGCCTACAAGGTGGACGGACGATCTGACTAAGGTCGCAGGAAGTCGCTGGATGCAGGCCGCTTCCAACAGGTCATTGTGGAGATCCTTGGGGGAGGCCTATGTTCAGCAGTGGACTTCCTGTGGCTGATATGATGATGATGATGATGATGAATGAAATGAGAGATACCATACCATACTGTATGTACCATAAGATACCATATAACTATACTGCAACTGTTAGGAGTATAAATATCCTAACACTTGATGTATTAAAATCACGAAGTTCTCAATTTGCATAGATTAATAACGCGTTCAATGCAAATACTCCGTGTTAATGTTCGGCGAGGCCTGTACAAAATGTAAATATTGCACATTCGTTTGTTTTACACAAACAACATCCTTACTACTTACCAGTCTTTAGATTTGTGCAACAATATGCGTATTTAAAATAGATTTCATACTTTGAACCTATGGGTTACTACATTTATTTATTGCTTAGTCGTAGGTACTCTAATTTCGCTGTTGTATTGTACAACAAAATGGCACAAAGGCTGAATGGGTGCATTACTCAGAATGTGTAGCTTATATCAATCTATTAATAATATTAGGACTATATTTCCTAAACCCTCTCAATCGTACTCTCGATTGTAGAGCAGGCCCGTGCTCAGGGAAATTACTCTATTCTCCAACACGAGATTCTAATATTCGACTATAGACGCCCGAAGTAATTTATAAGTTTTCGAGTTTTTAAAATCACTACTGTATTCTGACACTTATCATTTACTCCGAACTTAGTCTTAGGTTACGACGTACGATAGACAATTTGAACATATTTTGGATCACCTAGACACATTCGCAGAGTTTTACGTACGACGTCCCAACTTTCGAACTTCGTTTCGGATCGTAGAGTAATCCCCCTTGAACGTACTTGGGACTTATTTGAGCTGAAACAGGTAGAAAATTAAGGCCTGTATTAACTAAACTGTACTGTACAATACAACTGCATCTTGATCACATAATTGTGTTTACAAAAAACTGATTACATTTTTAAATCCATCTTAAAACCTCACGATTCCTGAATATATGAATTTAAAATAAATTTAAAACATAAATCTAAATCGATTACATATATTCTACAGTCACGATCGATGTGGCGTCATCTTTGATACATCAATGCTATACTTTGTCATTGAAAATGGAACGTACTTATATGAAAGAGTGGATAATAATCGACGACTCAGTGTTGCAAAATGAAAACGAATGCTAAGCTAGATGTACATAGACGAATCCATTTTGGCTTTTATTCTATAAAAATCACTTATCCGTGACAATATCGCCACAGGAACTCATGGAAACCAGAAACCAAGTCTATGAGAATGACTAAATTTTCATTAGTCTAAGATGAAATAAATGAGATAGTATAATAAATAGACGGGCGATGCGCTGGAAATTACACCACGTATCGGTGGACGCAACATTGAACGTCCACCCACAAAATGGGCTGTTACTGTCAGAAGGAACGGAGGAAGCCCAATAACTATGCAAATCTTTCGATAGGTTTAGAAGAAAATATGACTAAAATAAACAATTTAAAGTAGAGCAAAGTATTGCCTATCAAGATTAGCAGCGTAAACTTGATATTATTTACTATTATACTATTATACTGTATTCTTTTTTAATTATTATTGCAATGAATGGCGAGACAAGCATGCCGTTCGCCTGATGATAAGCGATCCGACAGCTCATGAACAGTAGCAAAACCAAACAACACCTTGAATTACAAAGCAATGCTCGGCATTCCAGTGCGCTCACCACCCTGAGACATAAGATATACAGTCTCAATATGTCCAGTATTTACTAATTTAATTAGCGTATTTATAAGTAATCTATACATTCCATAACATTTCTTCATAATGATAATTACGATAACCAGCAGTGTCTACTGCACGCTTGGCTGTCCGACGGCCGTGACCTATCCGATGCATATCAAACGGACATATAAATATTCAGTGAACGGAAGACAGGTTATTTCTATTATAGATGTAATCCTCCAATCTTTTAGATCAAACATTCATATGCGATGTTTATTAGATATTGGGAAAGCAAAAGTGATTAAGGTTTACAAAATTATGTGGAATAAATTAAAACACCGAACAGTCACATACATATTCCTGACGCTATACTAAGATCGAGTCTTGTGTCGTGGGTATCAGGGACTACGAGGGTTCGGTCTTACAAGATCCAGACCTGAAACAAATACCTGTGGTTCATACAATACAATATAATATACAATATTTGTCTCTGTGCGGGGATCGAGCCTGCGGCCTCTCTTTTCACAGCCAAAACCAACTGCGTCACGGAGGCTGTCAAAAATTGAAGAATGGTGAGATCATTGCTTGGAAATTATCTATCGTATCTTCATATTTTTATGTACGGCATTAAACTTAACAGTATGTACAGTGTAATCATTTTTACTTGCCAATATAACTAATTACATCTGCATAATCTCATCATTACCGTTCGTAAACCCAAATAGCTATTAATTACTAAAATACACTATCATAAACAAAAGTTCAATTATTTTGTAATACTAATAGCTGGTCTAAGCCGGCAAGGTCGTTCAAAACGGTGTTGGCTAGACGACATAAAGAAATGTATGAGAGCTGATAGTCTTACAATCGACAATGCTGATGGCAATGTGACATAGGAGAAGAGCATTTTTAGGTATTAATACTATAGTTGATTACAACGTATTTTATGAATACGATGAAAGATAGAATATCGTGAAGTCCGCAAATCTAGTCAACATGGTGAACAATGAATCACTCTATCAAAACATCATTAATACAAGAGTCCTTTGTTTTTGTATACTTTTTCAAATAAAATGAATAGAACTAAACCTTATCAGCAAAATCTTGTAAAACACCTTCATTTACGAACAAATTAATTTGATTTTGATTCTGAAAGACTAGAGACTTGCAACAATAAGATCGTTGATTAAGAATCAAGATGTGCACCAACACGACAATATCTCACGGCCACTGCACATGATAACTGGTTACATCAATGCCTAGTTGTTGCTCCTTGTAATGATGGGTACATCTTCCTGTAACCTTAGTTCCTTTGAGCGTGAAGGATTCTCTATTAATACCAGAACGACAAACTGTCATTTTGCATAACTTTTTTTTTTGCAATGACTGGCGAGACGAGTACTCCATTCGCTTGATGGTACCAGATCGACCGCTCTTAGATAGAAGCAAAATCAAACAACTTTGAATTATAAAGCCACGCTGGGCATTTGACTCCGTTCGCCATCCTGAGACATAAGATGTAAAGTCTCAATATGTCTAGTAGTTACTCTGGCTACAATGTCCTTCAAACCGAAACACAACAGTGCACACACGGCTAGGTTTAAGAAAGAGTTAAAAAGTCACTTTAATTTTCATTAACTAAAACTAATCGTTAGTTATTATTTAGCTTTGCGGTCTTCATTTCTTCTTTGTTTATGCCATTAATGTGAAAAAAGAAATTGTTTGACTAAAATCGATGAACAAAATAACAGCAAAATGGCAGAATTCAAATACCTTATAATTCACAAATAATTCCACATTAAGTGATTACCACTGCCCATAAATATATAGTGGGTATATCAAGACTGCTACCGAAAAGGAAGCCGGGTAGTAGTTTTAGTGACTACAAACACAATGCAAGACACTTGGAACATAGATACACTGTAAGTACTTTTTTGTTTCTCTGTGAGGCAGTGCCCACGGATCAAGCCAGCCCATTTCTATCACAGTTCAAGGTTTTTCCAATGTTGTTCTATTAAGAAAACCGATGACTTCAATGCACTCAATGTAAGTACAGTGTAGTCAAATAGATCTGTGTTTATGATCTACACGAAATCTGATAAACTCGGACTGAGCACTAACACGTCAAACTTGCGTCAGTAACTATGACGGGTTTCCAACATCATGCTTGTTTGCTATCTGGGTTCGCTACTGTCCACTTTAGAGTATTTATAATATAGAGAGAGCGCTATCATACATTAGAGTCTTCAAAACCGTAGATATTTTCTTCTTCTTAATATTGGTAACGTTATTATAATTGTGAAAATTGAACATAATTATTTAACAACAAAGGTTAAAGACAAGATATTCCTCGAGAATCGCCAAGCTGCAATGCTCGGTGTCATTACAATGTGTGCCACTGTTGAACCTAGCTTATAGGAGTTGCAGTGGTGAGAGTGCGGGCGGGGCAGTCTCCAAAAATACCATAGATATACTTTAAATTGCTATGATATGCGGGTTTCCTCACGATATTTTCCTTCACAGTTGTAGTGCGTGGTGATCGACTTTCAAAACTTAAACTAGCTTAACTTAATCTCGTATAAGTACTTGAATCTAGCAGTTACCGTAATTACAATGCATTTGCAGAGTAGGCTGGTAATAACTGCACATTTCATAATGTACAACTGAGCTTAATTGCGATTTTGCAATACTTGCTTAATAGCTGTGAAAAATATATTTTTTTAATGTTTTAGTAGGTAGACGAGACGTAAAAACCTCAAGGATAGACTGTATAGTGTGATAAACTTTAGTACACATCATTTAACCTCTAATAAAGAGTTATTAATGGATTGCATCATTTACGCAAAATAATAAACTACTGTTAAGATGAGAAGACAATGCTATTTGTGATCAGTGTCATGTGATAATTAAAGGCTACACTATCTATACTAATATTATAAAGCTGCAGAGTTTGTTTGTTTGTTTGTTTGAACGCGCTAATCTCTGGAACTACTGGTCCGATTTGAATGATTCTTTCAGTGTTGGGTAGTCCATTTATCGAGGAAGGCTAAAGGCTATATATCATCACGCTATGACCTATAGGAGGAAAGCAGTAGTGATATTTCTAGCAAATACGAGGAAATTTTGTTCATTTTTCGTGGTCCGATTGGTCGATATTCTAAACTGAAAGTCAGAATTAAACATTTTGACCGCCATTTTAAAACGTGTATGCACCCGGGCGGAACCGGGCCCAATCGCTAGTCGCTTCATATTTTTCAAACTATCGCGCCAATTTTTGTTTGATAGTTTAACAGTCTATCCTCTATGCCTGATTTTTTTTTTCTCTTTTTGGCTTCGCACTTCTTAAAGCCTGAATTTGAATGAAGAACAACCACTTGAAAAGTCCGTAATTCCAAATTTGAGTCATTACTTTTTAATACGCAAGTGCGTTGAAGCATACGGCTTACTATTGAGACTACGAAGCTAGTGGCACCAGTAATGAGCTCTTACGTGCAGTGAAGCACATGACGACACAGTTTGGTAGCACGAACCGACCCGTACTAGTTAAATATATCACGCACGTATCTTTACTCATTGCATTACGAGAATAGTATATCTATTGAATATAGATGATTGCATAGTGGTAGATTTAGAGAAATACAATACATTGTTTAGTAGAATTATTTCCTTGCTATCTTTTGATACGTGTTTTTGTTGTTATTTGAAGTGATCGGTAAAGAAATGATGGAATTATAGTGAAACAAGTGGCGGCCTTACCACAGTAGGTAATTTCTTCTACCCATTGTGATTCTCCCAAGTTGTTCGCATTTTGGGAGTAGCCTACATGCATTTAACTTCGAGCAGATATCCGCATAATCACCACCAGAACTTTTGTATCAAGAGAGATACTTATTTCTCAAATTATCCATTAAAAGCTAATACCGCAGCGTGAATCAAACCCAAGTAACCTTCACTCGGACACACCTCTTCACTCAACCCAACATCTATTTAACATAATTACATTAAAACCAGCCGAGTGACTTTGACCGACTTCCAAGCTAGATATTTACGTGAAAACCTGATTTTTTTCTAACAAACTGATGTCCTTGTATTGGGTCCGGTGTTGCCAAATGATGAAATGATTGCATCCGAATCATTCTAACGGCCTTATCCATGGTTTATAAACTTATTGAATCGAATGTTTTGTATTTTTCGCTCAAACTGAATTCAAAAGTGTTTTTTTAATAACAAATGGCGAGACGAGCATGCCGTTTGCCTGGTGGTAAGTGATACGACCGCTCTTGAACCTTAGCCAAACCGAACAACACCATAAATTACAGAGCAAAGCATGACATAAGATATTAAGTCTCAATATTAAGCCTCAATGTCCAGTAGTTAATCTGGCTACAATGTCCTTCAATCCGAAATACCATAGTGTATTTACAGTGCTATTTGGCGGGAGAAATACTCAGGCGGCCTCGCACGTATGAGTGTCCTACCAGCAGTAAAAAGATTTGAAGGGGTCAAAACATTCGATCTCTAAAATAAATTAATGAACTGTCTATAAGGCAGTAAAATTGTAGAATGCTTATTAGTTATAGGCTCTGCTTGTTGTCTCTTTCTAACAACTTTCTAATTCAGTTTGAGCGAGGAAGACTCAACATTAGATAATTCCAATAGAATTATAAATTTTTTATAAGGCCGTAAGAGTATCAACTGTCGATAAATGAAATTAAATGAAAAAAAAAAACTCACAAATGTAGTCCCTGGAAATCCAATCCAGGACGGCACACTTTATTTTATTTTGCTGACTCTTACTATTGACATTTATTAACTTAATATAATTTGTTGCTAATTGTGATACTAGGCAGTTCGAAAGATCATAGCAAAATATCAGCACAACATGGGCGACAAAATGATTACGTATTCTAATAATTCTAAATATAAACCTAAGTCTTTATTACCGCATAAACGTGACTCAAGGCAATTTATTCATTTTCATTCACAACGGTTCTGAACTAGCATAACGACTTGCTGTCCACTAACACACACACAAATATAAATATGACACAATAGCACGCAATCAAATATTTATATGGTATTTTTTTTACAAATACTACTATTGTCATTTGTCTCCAAACAAACTTAAGTTAATGATGCTATTTAAGAACAACACGCAACGCGTACAGGACGAACAAACATTGTTTTTTAAATGCAAAATAATGTGTTCTTGTTGTTTTTTTTTATGTCGCATAGCAACAATGGAGACCTTATTTCACGTTTTATTAAAAGCACGAAGCGATACTCAATTCTAAAGTGAATTTATGTAAAGGTGTTTAGATCGTTCTTCACGCTAAATCGACTAAAGATAACATTAAAATAGTTTTTCTCTCATCCTAATCGCTAAATCCAAGGCCCTGCTTAATGTATATGGATTGCACGCATAAATTATAATAATGTTTTGTAAATAGTAACGTTTTAAATAATGGCGTAACGCTCTTGACCCGAAATCCTAGGGCTTAGTCACGCAATAACTGTTACATGCATTGACGGAATGCCGTTTGCCTGGCCACACCGCTTTGGATATTTCGAATATATATTTTTTATGTTACATAATAATATTTAGCTGGTGTAACCAGTAATGGACAGTGAAATAATTTCCGTGAAACGCGTTGGAATCAAACCTTTATTAGCTTGTCTTTTTAAAATAATAAATGGTGGTAAAAAATACTCCCTACATTTATACCTGTACCTAACAGAACTTCTCAATACTATTATATACTCGTAATATATAAATGATGCAGAAAATTGCCGAATGCATGTTTTCAACCTCCATAAAAACTTATACTAGCTAACTTATATAAATAGCTTACATTCATCGATAAAAACTCCACATCTGATAATGGCCCCCAAAATTTTCTCAAAATTATCAAACATCAATCTGTGAGTACCTAGCAGACACAGACAGTCTGACGCCTAAAAGCCGACAGGTGAGACGAGAGCGGAAGCAACTAGCTCAAGGCCATTCAAAAATTAATTTAGGCAGTTCAATGAACTTGGTAAATAAGAAAGTTTATATTACTTTTGATGGATTTTGTAATTCAATGTTGTGTTGGGTTTAGATAACGCGTGCGGCTATATATAACTAAACATTAAGGCTTATTTCTTGCTCATAACGTTGACTTTGAAAATATCAATCGCATACATTAGAAATATTATATAAATGTATGGCGATGACATTTTCCAAATCTAAGTTATGGGCGAAGTCAGTTTGTCCAATTGAGCATTCATCATGCTTGTATTCCAGAATATTTAGATAGGGATATCAAATAAACAATTTTAGCTCATAATTGTATTCTGAAAGGATAGACAAAGGAGGGTACAATTACAGCCTTATTTATAGATAGTTTTAAAATCTATTTTAGCTATCGAATCTTTTGTCTTCTTCGCTGAAACTGAATTCGAAAGGAACAAAACATTCGGTAACTAAAATAGGTTCTACATAAATACATAATTAAGAATAAGAGACCTAGTGATTAGTAGTAAACAATTATGACAAATTGATCGCCAACAATTAAATATTAGGTAATAGAAAACAAAGCATTAAGGAAGTTTCGGTTGGAATTTTCTCTTCTGAATTACCCAGGACTGGAATTAAAGTCAAGAAATAATCGTAACAAATTGTGGGTGGCACTAACCGCATCTCTTCCTACCTCTTCACTCAACAGGCAAAATTACGTGCATAAAGACCACACAAGCTGCAAACACAATTAACCGAAATTTCGCACGGTGCGTACAGATTCAAAGCCTGAGTCACGGTGCGTGCGATCGGTTTGTTTTCCGAGCATCCATCAGCCAGACATTCGATACACATTACACGACGTTTAAAAGTAAACTGTTGATTGAAATCGAGTTCAGAATGTGAAAACAGAACATTTGTACTTGTATCATATAATTTTGTATCATAATGAAACATACTTGTTTGTAATCACTCACATAATGGTTTTTTTAGGTTTACGCGAATGTTACACATTGAAATATATTTTTTATACGGATTTTATCGCTGATTTGGTTTAATTTTTACTAAATGATTTTTTATTATTGGATCGTCAAAACCAACTTACTTTTTAAATTAACTTTTTTATTTTACAACTGTAATATAGGGGTAGTTAAATTGTACCAGTCACTGAGCGGATGACTAATACACCCATCAGCCCAGTGACCACGAAAGCTGTAAAGTAATCGAAACATCGCGTCGGCAATTTAAACCAAATCCACTATAAAATTTGTAAAAATAGTTTTATTTCAATCATTCACAATAAAATTTAATAAGTGGCTTTTTATTCTGGCTCTGTACGATTGAATTACACTTACGTACTACAGTGTAGTGCCAATAGTGCCGAAAAGCGACATACTAAAGTCTTTTACACTTTGTCGAAATTCGACACAATAAATATTATTTACATTTAAATAACCTCTTTACACTGACCTTTTATTCCCTTTATGAATAATCGGGGGTTATTGAGTCAATCGATTCATTGTTTATTACAACATATAAAGAACATGGCGAGAGTAATAAAATATAATAACATATTGGTGGTAGGGAAATTCGTATTTGCCCCCTAGCAACCATTACGATGATTGAAAAACGAAAGTAATTTTTAAATTTATTAATAAACGGTGCATAATGGTGGAAACCTTTAAATTTAATAAATAAAATGATCGTTATACGAGAACACGAAGTACATACTATATAAACTCCCCATTAATAAAACAATTAAATCGATTCATCATAATATTATTTTCTAATATTTTTCCCATCATCTTCAAATCTATCAGCCGAGACCACTAGTAACGTAGTGTACAGTACGGCATGTTTATTTATAAGGGCACTCAGGTCTCAGCCTGTTGTCGTTGCCTCATTTGTTCCACAATGCTCCGCGCATGGCAAGCGACAACTTTTTCAGATCGTTGTATAACTGTGACACCGGCGGGCCTGGTTTGTCGGACATGAGGGTATTTGGGATTCCTTGGACTATTGTCTATGTAGATTATGAAGACTGTGAAATAATTAAGTTTACTTTTTGAGGATCTTATGAGTCCTGGGTATTATAAGTTGGATCATTTCTATAGATGTTATTAAAGTGATGGAACCTAGACAAAATGGCACGCCGAGCGCAAGATCGCAGTTCATTTAATTTTGCACTGGAAATAATTGCTTATTTTGAGGGCTAGAGTACATAAGTGACAATATTTTTTAAGTAATGAATCACTTAACTTTTATTATTACATTTTATCAGGTCCATCAGACATTCATCTCACTAAGAAGTTTTCAGACGAAACCTTCTCTTAGTCTTTAATTTCAATTAAATATACAAACCAAAACTAGCAAACAATTTCACCGGACGGAACCCCAACACACTGTCCATCCTACGCTTGTATTAATGAACGCGTTTAATTTACAGCGAAACGTGCCGGTGACGTAACGCACAATTATTATGTAAAGTGATTTGACAACGCCACTTGATGGGTCGAGTATTACGTCAAGACACTACGATATACAGGCGATCGGAATCGGTATCATTGTGGGACATATTTGAGGCCAATGTTATGTACAGACAATAATAAATACACCATAGTTACATACATAGTCCTTATCTATACTAATATTATAAAGCTGAAGAGTTGGTTTGTTTGTTTGTTTGAACGCGCTAATCTCAGGAACCGCTGGTCCGATTTGGAAAATTCTTTCAGTGTTGGATAGTACATTTATCGAGGAATGCTATAGGCTATATATCATTACGCTATGACCTATAGGAGGGAAGCAGTAGTGACATTTCTAGCAAATACGAGGAAATTTTATTGGTCCGATTGGTCGATATTCTATATTGATAGTCGGAATAGAACATTTTGACCGCCATTTTGAAACGCGTATCTGCACCCGGGCGGAGCCGGGCCGGACCGCTAGTACCCCATAAAAATTCTAATTATTGAAACGAAATATCACAAACTACGATAGTCTTTTGGTCTGACAAACACCCAAACTCGAAACAAATATCTACGGATAAAAAAAATAAAAAACATTTATTTCGGTGGGGGAATCAAAACCGCAGCCTCTTGTTTCACAGCTGGTATCAATCCAACTTCGCCACGGAGGTTGTCAAATATTAATTGCTTTTTATAGGCTTTAAGCCAAAAAGAAACATAGGAAACGCTATGGGATGCGTTTTACATCTGGTAGTCTGCTGTCAAGTAGGCCATTAGTTTTAACAAGAAGCTAGGTTTCTTATTTAAGTACAAAAATGTGTATTTATTTTGTTCGTAAACCACCGAAAAATTACATTTTTGTACGTACATTTCACACTGTCCTCTAAGACAAAGCCAATACAAAGTGAATAAGTAATACTTCTATTTCTTATAGATTTTCACAAAACCGAATTAGTCACAAAACAGACGAAAAATAAATACAATTGCACAATTATTACTTCAACAACATCCATAATGGTTTTTCGTCTCGCTGAAATAAGATTCAGTTAGTCATGTGCCAATTGTATAGTGTTTGTCATACTGTTCATTTAATATTATGATGAATGTGGTTATATTCTCGACATTGACAATGATTAATTATACTAACACGTCTGGCTTAATATGAAAGTGAAATATCAATTATTCTTAATTTGCGATGTACTCACATCTAACTTTCACTGAAAAATGCATGTAATTTTCTGTTTTGTTATGCTTTTTAATTATGGTTAAAATTATGAACATAAAATTAAACGGGAAAGCATGCAAGCATGGACATTTTTTTTCTTTTTTCACTTTTACTTTTTTTTATTTTTCCATTTTGTCTTTTTTTTTGCAAAAACTTTTTTTGTTTTCTTTTGTGTTACTGGCCGTTTTTATCCACTATACGACATCTTTGTCTCAAATACTTGTCTTTTTGTTGGCGCATTACGTCTTACAGACAGTTTATTACCAATTTACCACTAGAGATGGACACGTGAGTCGCGTGGACGGCGCGCCACACGTACCGCTGCGGTGGTGCACGTGAGTGGGCCAATTACGTGATTGATGGGCCACTGCCGGCAGCTCGGCGCATCTACTGGTGTTGCTAGTAAAGTGACATGGAGTGTCAATAGTCTTCGAGTGTTATAAAACTTATTTATAAGTAGTAAGTATTGTGTGTGTGAGATACCCATTTTGGGGTCGCAAATTCGAGTGTTATCAAACTAATTTATAAGTAGTAAGTATTATGAATGTGAAATACCTTTGGGGTCGCGAATAGTATGATGAGCTTAATTTTTTTAGTTAATGGTTTCTTAGATTTACGCGAATGTTACACATTTAAATAAAACTAACCGTAACCACGAAAGCTGCAAAGTAATCGAAACTTCGCGTCAGGAAGTTAAAAAATGTAAAAACTAAACCAAATTCGCGATAAAAATAGTAAATATCGTTTTATTTCTTTTAATTGCAAAATTGGGGTTAAATGGGCATGTTTTCAAACATGAAAAGCCAAATTCTCCAAGGGCTAAGCAGAGGTTCAACTATAAAAAACGGAGGTCGTTGAACTGAAATTATTTTCAGTTAAAAATAATTTTGAAATATAACCTACATAAGGCTTTTAGGTAATAAGTTCCACGTAAATTGTCATTTTCAAATACACTCGAAGTGGATTACACAACCGGGGAATTGAACTAATCTACTATGCCTACGAGTCGATCATGTCGATACCGATTATATCATAGATTACATCAATATTAGTAATGACGAAGCTTTTGCATTTATAATACGAATACATAATGAATGACTTCGAAAATCATAAAATTGATAGCTCGGTTCTAATAAAAAGCATTAAGCAAATGTATTCTGAACTTAATAAAAGAATAATTTAAAAAAAAAATAATCAAAAATATATTCTTGCGATGCGATTTCTTCTTTTTGAGATTTGCGTGGACAAACATACTATGTATCCATTTATGTTTGGCATACATGTTCAGACGCTGGTATACAGAAACATATCCAAAACGACGCAATTCTGACAAAATTAAACACATACACATCGAATTGATCATCTCCTCTTTTAGAAATCGATTATAAAGGGTGTCGATGATTTATATATGATATTTTGATAGGTATCGATGTTGCTCATCCCTAAACCGCACACGACGATCTCGTGGCCCAGTTTGTCTAGAATGTTGGGTTGACCAACCGATATTATTAGACTGCTTTCCATTTAAACGAAAAAAAAAGGTAATTACCATTCCAATTTAGGCTTCGTGCAGCGTACCATTAGATTATTTATTTATTCTTAATTGCACATAAAAAGGATAAAACACTTAAAGATATTAAAATTGAACAAAAAAGCACGGACATCATATCGCTCTAGGCGATATCTTACAGATAACCTTTGGATCGATATAAGAAAAGCATATCATTGTAATTTATAAGTAAATATACATATATACATACTTCGGACATTACTGTCTTACTGCAGGTCAAATGCCTCTCTTATTTCCTATCATTCTTTCCTATTCAGAGGTCTATCTTGCAAGTCATTTCAATAAGAATCTACCTTGTCGTACTATATTTTTCTAGGCCTACCGCTACATCTTAAGGTATCATTTTTGGTCTTATCTTAAACCCTTGTTTTGCCAGTTCATTGTCCATTTAGCAGATGTGGCCAATACACTTAAAATTAAATTAAACAAAAATAGCCCTAACATAATGCAACAACTAATACCATTGTAGGCTGTAGCCAATCTATTTTCATATAATTAGTTAAGTTACATCAGCTTGTTGTGAGTCATTGTCATACGGAGTCTAATAACTATAAATCCAACTCGATGATTGCTTTACAGTTGCCTGTTTGTTAAAGCCACAACAAATCTGATATTGCATCAGCATTCAATTTATCTGGTAAGCAAATTAAGACGTCAAAATACAATATAGTCGTTGAAAAGATTCTCGTCTTTATGGCAGGCCATTACGCTTTCCAGGAAAGCTAGAGCGATAGACATGTCTGCCAATAAAAACGTTTCATATTACGTTCTTGAAAAGTTGACGTCATGATGATATCTAAATATTCTTCAGAATCAAAATAGTCAAGACAAGATCAAGAAGATGGAAAAGTTCTTTTGTGATCAACCAAAACGCATTAAAAAGTTGAAAACTTTAATATTATTTATTTACGAAAAACATTAAAAACAGCTTTCTCTACCGCAGATTTTCTAATATTTTCTTTTCATTATTACATATTTAATAGTAGAAATAAACTGCAACAGCTTAAAATAAAGTTGGGCTACTTTAGGCATTGACGTGTAAGAAAAAAACCTATCGTATCAGCGGGAACGTGAACGCAGATAAAAATGTCATACAAAAATACGTGAAATTACTCAAACAATACTACAAAAAAAATCCTTCCCTTAGGTGAAAAAATCCTCTTATATTAGTGGATACTCTCCTCAGGTGCAAAATAACTCTTATATTAGTGGGATCAACAACCTCACGAGATCTTCAATGGCCGAGCGTTTGAGGTGACGCAACACCTCATGACTCGACATCATTGGACGTTCACGGACATGCTTTAACTAGGCAAATAAAGTTATAAATCAATAAAATTTAAGTATTTGTTAGTATTTAGCTTTGTCCTAGAGTTAATAAAACTTGGTCGATAAACGATAGACGTGTTTTTTGACATTGGCAGTATGGACGTAGATAATGAATTTTTTATTTAAACCCACTATAATAAACGCGAAAGTTTGTTTGTTACAGTTTCACGCTCAAACCAGTGTATAAATTTTGATGAAATTTAGCATGAAGATAGCCACAAGGGTGAGACTTCGTACATGAAAAATATTGAAATCAATTATTTCGATTCTAGCGCCACGCTCTGGCGAGAACGGAAAACTAGCATGTAATTAGTTTAAATCTAATTGTTAAATGGCAGAAGTGTACCACTAAACCAAGAAATATGTTTTGTATGTTGATATTATAACTTTCTTGAGATTAGAAACAATTTCAATATATTATATTAATTAAAATTACAAGAGGTTACGAAAGATAGACATTTTAAAATATTGGAATAACAAATACGAAATTTCGCGCATTTGCCTAGCGCGCCCTCTGATGGCGAAATCACGTCTGAAAATATAAAAAAAAGTAAAGTTGCGCATCAATCTCTGTATATAATTCTAATCTATGAAGATAGCTGACACCCTGGATTAACACATTGGCTTTTTATCCTAACAAAATGTGTAAGTGTTCCCATAGGATTTCCAAGGAATTCAAAAATATTCGATACGCTTCCAAACTTAAAGTAAAGGGATGCGCAGTTTACAGCACGGCGGTAATGTTGAGTTTAATATGATAAATAATTATCACACTATCACGAAGGGTATTGTACAGGTCGTTTAAATAGTAAACAATATATTTAAAGGAAATAGTGTAAACAAGGAAAAAACATTATCTGGTGATGTAATCAGTTTTGTAGCGATTTACTTATTATATTCATATAATAGGTTTTTGATATTTTGATCATTTTTTTTTCATTGCATTTGATGGCGATACGAGCATGCCGTTCGCCTGATGGTAAGTAAGCGTTACGACTACTCATGAACAGTGGCAAAACCAAACAACACCTTGAATCACAAATGCATTTCTTGGCATTCCACTGCGCTCGCCATCCTGAGACATAAGATGTTAAGTCTCAATATGTCCAGTAGTTACTCTGGCTACAATGATCTGACCAACAAGCGGTCTCAAAAAACCTGAACGCATGGCATTGCATAAGTTACCTTTTAGAAACCAGTCTGGCCAATACAGATTTTCATACAGCCTTTGTCTTGTGTTACAAGCTACTTTAATACTGTTTTGACAGATACCTACATTTTAAAGGCGGTTAAGCATTCACTACCACCATCAAATATAATCTAAACTACGTTTGTACTATTACGTCTGCTAATATTTCAACAATAATTTCTTAAGCCAACGAAGGGTGTGAAGTGCGAAATTGGAAAATCCTTATTTATTTCGCGACCGATAATGTAAATATATTCTTTATATCCATATTAGTCCGGGAGCCAGCAACAGATTTTCATGACCAATTTCCTCTCAAGCGGTAATTAGTAAAATGCATCAGAGTATAGTATTATGAAGCCTTGTGAACGTCAGCTGGCACTCGGTTGGGGGGATGAGCGGGTGTAGCCTCCCACGCATGAAAAAAAAATTAATACATTCACTGATTTCCTCTCAGCTGAAATTTTGTCAAATTGTAGCTCATCTAATATCTCAACGAAAAAAAATAATCAGCTGGTTACAACGTGGTGTATTGTACGTCAGCTGGTGTCTCGAACATGAAAAAAATTATTTTATTTTCAGTGATTTCCTCTCAAACAAAAATTTACCTGATGATAGCTTATATGTAACTGTGGATAAATATATAGGTCAGCTGGCTGTATCTTGGTGGAAAAACCGTCAGCTGATACTTTGAAAGTTATTACATAGGAGTTAGGCAGGAGCATCTACTGTCAATTTAAATGCATCAGCTGACTAGCTTTTCGTCGAATTATTGCTAGCTGATTTTTTTTATTTATCGCATCAGTATATTAACAATCAACTCACAAATTTTCATCTGGGAGGAAATGACGTATCTTTAATTATTCGACATAGCGCTGCTTCAATATGAGAGTTGAGTTGAAATAAATATTCTGTATCAATGTTTTTGAAACGAATAAGTATGTTATCAAATGATATTAGATATATTTAAATAATTAAATAAACAATTAGCTTAGTATAAATTAACTAGTTACTCGATAAATAATATTTATTATATAAACGTGATGAAAAATGACAATGAGAAATAACAATGTGATTTATTCATTTTCGTTTTCGCTCTGGCTTGAGTCACTTTCCTCTCTTTCCGATTCATCGTCAGAGTCGCTGTCAGAGCTGTCTGTACAAAAATTTAAAAAAAGATTAGGATGCGTATTTTAACATAATATAATCAAAATTATAAAAAAATGTTACCTTTTTCAGGCTGAATAGTGATTTCATTAATCGATGATGGTAACTGACTTCCAGAAAACCAGGTGAATTCATACTTGTTGTCGATTTCTGCCCAACCATAATCTACAGGATCATGAGAAGTTGGAACCTTCAGGTGTGCATGTGACCAAATTTGAGCAATGTAACATGCTCTTAAAAATTGCTGATATAGCTCTGATCTGCATGGTGGTAAAGAAGGATCAATACCTTTTTTTGGTAACTTGAAAGTTTCAGTATCCAAAAATTTATATGTTTTTTCAAACGACGCTACTCTTGCCTCATTGATCTTTTTTAGACGATTAAATCCATACATATGGCAAACAAACTCTTCTATCTTCTCAAAAATATTTTCTTTTATTTAAAAATTTTATTTCGTTAGAATTCTTTGTGTATATTTAAACTTCGATAGTATTATTATCTCTTTTAATTGGCACTAATTAATTTAATATTATATCTATTGTGTAGAAAATTTTTTGAGCTTTAATTTAAAAAAAAATTCTCTAAATTTATTAGGGATCAAGATATTTGAAAATGAAATATGTTGGGTACTTTTCACCCTCAATGCCTAAAGAGGTATACGGTTTAGATGAGTGCTTGTCAGGGGTTAAAGATACGTCATTTCCTCCCAGATGAAAATTTGTGAGTTGATTGTTAATATACTGATGCGATAAATAAAAAAAATCAGCTAGCAATAAGTCGAGGAAAAGCTAGTCAGCTGATGTATTTAAATTGACAGTAGATGCTCCTGCCTAACTCCTATGTAATAACTTTCAAAGTATCAGCTGACGGTTTTTCCACCAAGATACAGCCAGCTGACCTATATATTTATCCACAGTTACATATAAGCTATCATCAGGTAAATTTTTGTTTGAGAGGAAATCACTGAAAATAAAATAATTTTTTTCATGTTCGAGACACCAGCTGACGTACAATACACCACGTTGTAACCAGCTGATTATTTTTTTTCGTTGAGATATTAGATGAGCTATAATTTGACAAAATTTCAGCTGAGAGGAAATCAGTGAATGTATTAATTTTTTTTTCATGCGTGGGAGGCTACACCCGCTCATCCCCCCAACCGGGCACCAGCTGACTTTCACGATGCTTTATAATACTATACTCTGATGCATCTCACGAATTATCTCTTGAGAGGAAATAATTAACCAAATTTGCACCTGGCTCACGGACTATATGTAATGTGTTTACACATGTAATATATCGAATGTTATTAATATCGTATATACATCGAACCAACAAAAAGATTTTAGTGGTACTAATTACTGAAAAAATATCAACTTCTGTCATCTGAGGAACACTCAAAAAATGTAGAAACAAAGACCATTCAATGGAAAATGGCCTTGATATAGGATCACGGGAACATTCACCGATTTATACCTAATCTTTATTTCCTAAAGATGGAACATTCTATATTAGAACTAATACTTCATCATTTAATTTACAATTTTAGTTTTCTTGACCGCTCTAACATTATCTACATTCTTTAAGTCAAAAATGTAATGTAACAAGAGCGTTATCCATTTTTCCCACGATAACATTCAACATTTAGTCATACATATTTATAAAAAAATATACGTCAAATGCACAAGGTAAAATTAAAACTATAATTTACATCATACAGATAAAACATATTTCAATTACCGAATGTTTTATCTTCTTCGCTCAAACTAAATTCAAAAATCGTTAGAAAGAGACAAAACAAATAGGTTTTAAAACCGTTTATGCATAAGGCTGTACGTATTTACTATTTATTTATGAGACCGAAAAGTCTCTCGTAGTGTCTGATCCCCACGACACAAGACTCGATCTTAGTGTGGGGTCAGGACTATGTATTATTATTATGACTGTTGGATGTATTTATTTATTTATTTCGAGGCATTTTAATTCATTATTGATGGCTAGTTACTTTGTGCCTAAATATTTGATTTTTTACATAACGAATCCTGATTACATAAAAGTGTAACATTGAATAGATATTTTTTTATAACCTCACGATTTATTTCGTATAGAAAGACGTATAAATGGTTGAATATTACAGTTATTTTATTAATGTATTTTATGTTTAACAAAGTATTATACAGTCTGCTAATTGCTTTTGTTTTTTTTTTTGGTCCATTGTTATCTTTTGAATACTTACTTTTTGTTTTTAGTTAAATAACAATGTTTAAAAATATAACATATTCTGTTAATTGGTTATTGTTTTCGTTTTGTATAAAATTTAAATGAAAGAAGTACTACTCATGTTTATGTTCTTTTCTGTTTACTTCGTTTATTTTAAGTAGTTTATGTCATTCATTTTAAAGTTTTAAATTATTCGTAATAACGTGTTTTCATTAAAATTATACATTTCTTTTTATATCTATTTTAAGTGCCGACTGCCTCGGTGGCGTAGTTGTACTAAGGTACGCTTACAAAGCTGAGGTCTCGGGTTCGAATCCCGGGTTGGGCAAAGTGATATTGGATTTTTCTATTCATTATCAGCCCAGAGTCAGGAATTTATGCCCGATATGGCGATAGGCTCGCCACCTATCACATCATGGGACGAACATACAAGGCGAAATGTGGGTGTCCCGGCACCTCTGCCTACCCCTTCTGGGAAAAAGGCGTGAGTTTATGTATGTATGTATCTATTTTAAGTTTTTCTCAATTTAATTTTTTTTTTTCTGTTCTGTCACCTTATTAAAAAATCTTCGAGTACACACCAATGATTTTTCTATTACAATACAAAAAAGAGCATTATAAAATAATTTTCAACCTGCAATACAAAAGCAAATCCATTAATGCGAAACACAATGCATATAATTTTGTTTGCCCACTTGACGAATGGTGCCGTGAAGATATGAATTTCGTTTAAAACCTTGAATTAAACAATCTCTTTGCACAATCATATCATTAAAAACATTTTCGAAATACAATTATTACGTCCTTCATTTTCAGAAATATAGGCCAGTCGGTTTTAGCAAAAATCAGAAAGAACCTTAAACAGAAACAAGTATATCCTTTACATAGAAAAAGATAAAATCCAAGCGCTTTCACACAAACTTTCTCAATAGCAATTACCTCAAAAAACAATAAAACCAAAATCCGTCACCCGGTTAGATACAGCGTGTTCACATAAATAGGGATAGCTCAAGGTCGCCGCCCTTGACATTGACATACCTCAGTCACTTTTGAATTTGGAACTTCACGCACAAACTTTAAAGAAACACGCGAGAATTTTGAATTTATTCGAACGCGAGCGCGCCGATTGAGGTGCACGCGCGGGCGCGGTCAGCCGACGACTGAAGGACTCTGCGCGCGATGGTCCGACTTTACGGGTATTGCCTATACTTCTACAGAGTGTAGTGTAATTGAGCGTTCATGGGCCGTTTTATGATCGCCTTCAGCCGGTGTTTGTTGACACAAGACCACACTGACCTTGCGATTTGACACAGCCTGTATAATGGTGCTTTCTTAGTGATTTATGGGACCTTTGCGGTTACGAATGCGGCTTTGTTTGACAGAGGTGCAATTGTAAGGCGTGTAATATGAAGATTTAAGAGCCAATTATTTGGATACCGTTGTACTAACCATCAGGTTCACTGTAGTGTTTGACCCGCCAGTATAATATCCATGTTAAAAGAATCATTAAAATAATGGAATATTATTGCTACTGGAACTAGAAGAACTCTGGCCGAATGAGCTTATCTATCAGACAATTCTAATAGCACTTCCCCAAAGTATTAAATAATAAGTAGCATAATAAAAACCGCAGAAACATTCACAACGCGCATTGAGGAAAGCGTGGGCGCATAGTACACGCGAACGGAAACAAGCAAAACATCCTGCTCGATAGCCGATACGACGCATCTACGATTATATTGAAGAAAATCGCCTCTATAGAGTCAAATTACTTGTATCTAATATCTATACATAATTTCATAGTATCTACGGCGCTGTTTAAGAATCCGGATGTGAGAAGGCTGATTGTATTTGATCTCTGCAACAAGAATTTCTATTTTTTTAATTTCAGAAATTATATTTTTTCTCATTATTTATGTAATTTACGACAAAAGACTTGATTTGTTAATTCGAGAAATGGAGATGTATTATTTGATGTCAAATAAAACTAATTTATTAGATAGATCTTATAGTAGATTCATGGTTGATAGGTTTCTAATTGCTATAAATTGGAAAGATAAATGTGAAAAAGGAAGTGAGATCATGAGCGTAGGTTTTTGATTCTTAATAATCCGGTTGCAGTAAATTTTTATAACCATTAGTGAAACTTTCGTCAGCCTTGCGTGACAACAGGAGATAGAAAAATAATTAACAAATGGGCAAAGTTCTTTGATGATCACTAAATAAAACATAACGTTCTTCACAATATATTTTACGAACAAAACATCATCTTTTTCGAATCACGAACAACAATGGAATGCATCAATACGTTGGCGAAACGCGAGTCCGTTGGAAGGCTTGGTAAAACCCGCGACAATATCGATACGGTATCGCTGGACAAACTCACCTACACATTATAGCACGACAGGAAAAATATCCCAAATGGGGAGTCCACATCGCAACCTACAAAAACTTAAGAAGATGGTTGAGCGATCATGAAGACTTTGGCTACGGTTTTAATTGCCTGTATCGCATGGACCGAATCGCTACCTTCTGTTACAGTATATGATAGATAAAATGAAACTACAAAGACATGGATATAAATTTTATCTTAGAGTTCGGAGACAAACATCTTAGTACAGGATATATCCAGAATGCAACAGAAAACTAAGCCGTGTGGTAGTTGGTTTTCATGATTACAGATACAATACGATTTTCGCAAAATTCTTGAAATAAGCTGTATAATATAATATAATATAATAAATAAAGCCCAACTATAAAAACAAAACAAACCAACCAAACCAATTGCCCTAAACGACATCTCCATTGACGATTAAAGATGTAATTAACTTAACTCTGATAAAGTATTATAAGACCTATCAAACCACATCACGACAATTGCGGTTGGATTATTACGGTACATAATCAAAATGTCATTACTCAGGCGCTCTCTAACTGTCGAACAGTTTAAATATAATCTAGTGACCGCAAATCAAAATTTCCACGTTACTAACAATTAAGTTTATCTGGACTTGGCCTATCCCAACAAGCCATGAAACGTGACTTAACGTCATCAAACGACCTAGCATAACAAATTTTATATCACCTCTAAGTAATTAATCAAATACATTGAGATGTCTATTTTCGTCATAGTAACGGAGTATTAATTACACTGGTCTCTTAATTCGAATGTTGGGAAGCGAATGATTCTTAGTTACGGAAATAAGATATTTCTGTATCAGTTCATATACGTCCCAATGCAGGGCACGGGCATCCTTGATAAACTAGAATAAGATTGAGAGGGTTTAAGCCATATAGTACACCACGCTGGCCTAGTGCGGGTTGGCAGATTTATACACATCATAAATATCTTATAAGTCGCTATTGTATGCAGATTTCCTCACGATATTCTCATTCACCATAAGAGTGCGTGGTGTTTTGACTACCCATTCACATATGAATCCGAAAAGTCAGACCTGGGATTTGAACCTATTGTCAGCCGCCTCTGGTCCGTTACCAATAGGCCGTTACCACGCCGTAATATAAAAGGGTTATAATTTAATTATACAAATATAGATAGGTCAGCATAAAGCCATCGACCAATCATTCTTGCATCGGCATTAATGATGAAATTTTAATTTAAAATCCGAATGTCCCTTTCTGTAAAAAGAAACTTCAAAATAAAATCATTTACATTCGTCAGAAAAAAAAGTATAAGTAGAATGAAAACCACATTAGTCATTTTAGAAACTTTTTAATGCAATATTTTCACTGCCTTTTAATTGAGAAAGCTGGGATATCCTACCAACATAAATGGAGAACTAGGACGATTTTCCGTAAACATTCAATTTCTCTTCAAGTTGATAATTTCCATCAATCATTCTACTTATTTTACCTTAACTTTAAGGTTTATGATTTTATTTATTGCTGCCTTTCAACTATTCAAAACCAAAAACAATAAAGCCAATCGAATGAAATTGCAACTGGTAGTCCTTAACCAATTTGAACCAAACATTCCTACGAGGTCAGCCGAATGCTAAAATAATTACAAATGAATATTCAGTGATAAAAATAACTTTATACGGTCCATCTGATCAAAAATAGACCTCGTTAAGTAACACATTCACGGTCGTCGCGTTGTGGCAACACGGAAAAACAAATGCGGTAGCAACGTCACTTTACTTATGATCAGAAAAGAAGCCTAGCGATCTACGGTCAGTAGCCGATTAGAGACGGATGGTAGATGATGGTACCAAGTTGAACGTATGTTTAAACGAAGGAGACGTTCTGAAAGACGATCCAGAGGACAAACTGTAACAATGTAAGCGTACAGAAAACGCACGTGTACTTGAACAGAATTTGAAGAATAATGTCGTCAAGGACTATAACTTTTCAAACTTATAATAAGTGTTATACAATCCAAACAGAGAAAAATCCGACGAAAAATTATCTTTAATCAGACGACACAATCACTGGTCTATACCTGAATACTCAAACACCATTCTAGTATTAGATTGCACTCGCACTAGTCTCCCTTATATGTTCTGAGTAAGGATGTGCCTAGTTTACTGCAACTTGATATTTAAGTAGCGTTTGAGTATTCTGGCGTATATCTGATTTCTGACTATTGGATAATAGTTTCCATGCGACACCTGAATCCAATTCTAATTCTATTACCATAATGGGGCTACTAGTCAGTTGTTCTGATTTTGTGTGTCTCAGTTTGTCTAAAATGCCAATTGGCCTCTTTACCAGGGAGGATGGAGGAGGCGATTACTTGATACGCGGGCGTCATGATTGTGAGTGATGATATTGGCAGATACCATTTGTCAAACTTTTGGTATTATGTAAAATATGTAATACATTGTGTGTTCTAGTTTCTGACTTACTCTAATATTATAATAATTTTGACTAAAATATTATGTATAAATGTGTAACAATAGCACCCAAATTATTAGTCTTATATTAAGCCATATAAGTATTTCCTAAAAGAGTTTTAATCGAAATACTTCTATCTGTATTAATTTCATAATTTTAATAGATCTAATAATCGCTAAGAATATTACTAAAATCTTAACTTACAACAATGACATCGCAAAAATTCAAAATGGCGCCCAGATTTGGCGCGCAAATTGACGCCTGCTGAAATACCATCAAATTGGTATACATGACGAAAAATTGTATTTCCAAGTACTTATACGTTTATAGTTCAAATATATCGAGTAAACTCATCCAACTAGCACTTACGTGTGAAATTACGTAACACCATCGTGCGGTCATCGCAAGGTCCCCGCACGAATTCTGTTACGAAATTGACGCGTCCACTTCTTCAAACATGAATGAATCTTCCGAAATTTATATTTAGCCGTGTCATTTTAAGATCTGCAGAGTCATCGTGCGTGAATTGTTAAAATAAGTAGTAATAAAAGCAGCACACACCGATGGAATATGAAGAAGTAAGAAAGAAATAAGCGATGCGGGAGGCCGTATGGGTCGGTACGATCGTTTTGTCTATTTCTAACGACAAGCACTAGTGTGTAGGATCTGTTTGTTGCATTTGAAGGACATTGCAACCAATCACAACTGGACTTTACAGACTTGAACACCGAGCGGGTCATGTTGAGCAGTGACTTGAAAGATTTCAATAGTAACTATTTCCGAGTAGCTCTTTTTTATGAGGCGCGAAATTCACCATTGCACGTCATCATTATTGCTAATAAAAAAACAAAGATTAAGTATAAGCGATACGAAGATCTTGCAAAGTAGACATTAATAGTGTCTGCCTTTCTAATCTTCTGTGGGATACAAGTATGTATTTAACTAAAATGGCTAACCAGGGCGCGAAAAGAAGAAACAGGAAGCATTACAGGGAATAAAATTGGACATTACTAATAAATGACGTCACTTGTTACGTGTTTATATCTCAATTACCTTTCTATATTGTATACATATACTAATATAGACAACTATTTATAAAATATACGCGTTCATTGCCTCTTTTTTGTAAGTAGTAACACAGAAGCGTGTGGAAGACAGATTTAGGTGTAATTACAGGGGAGATTTGTTAGTTATTTTGAACTGGCAAGATAAATTACATATTGGTAACATACAGTTGTAGTGATACTTTAAATGTAACGGGTGATTTTTATGTGCGACTAGTAAAGCAGACTACTCTATAGATGGTGCTGGTAATTATATTAAGAAGAATAGAATAAGGATTTGAATATAGAACGGGGTTTTCAACGGCTGATGTGAAGGACGGCCGAGTGGGAAGAGAATTACGCTGATGGACATTGTAGGCATTTAAATTTATGGGAGTTGCATGTTGTAGAGATCCTTATGACAATGTACATAATGTAGGAAAAGAATAGAAGAAACGTGATTACACAACCGGCGTATTATTTGGAGTTTTTATATGAAAATCAAGTCTTTTTGAATGGATTTGCCAAATATTTTTACGGTGGGAACATAGAATTATGAACAACTTCTTTTACATATCAAGATAGCTAAACGCTGTATAATCAACGATACTCGAAGGTAATCGCAGAAAAATATTTGTCTTCTGGGAAACTTGAAGTTTTAAATGAATAGATTTAACTTATGTTTTTTTTTTCATTAAAATAAGTTATATTGTACAGCTGGCGACCTGTAATTCACCTCTGCACTACGTCAAAGCAGACTGGTAAATGCATCTGGCATAAAGTACACCTTCTTGCTACAAATGCATAAAAAAGTTTAATAAAAAACAATTTCGAGCCTTTTAATTGAAAAATAAAGGCTATAAAATTCCTTAACTATACATCGTTAGCATCGGAAGTAGCATTCATTACGAAATATACAAAGTTGATGCGACCGATGGGCGTTTCTTTAAACTGCATATTATACTAGGTACCATTTTGAAGCTCTGTTCTAAAAATAAATTAAATAGGAGCAGTAGTTTAGTCATAAATGATTTTTTAAGATTTTGCCCCATTTGAACACGATGTAGCTTTTCTAACAGCTGATTACGCCTAACGCATGGTCATTCACCTTAAAACGATAGATCGTACTAAGATTGTTGGATTGATTGTTGATTGTTGGCGTTGTTGCCGCTCTTACACAAGTCACACAATAATAAGTACACGACCACAGACTAACCCGCTTACACGACAATAACACGCGCCGCGCGCGACGTTGCCAATTTGTTATCTATTCGTATCTACAGGTCAATGAAATTTATTTACACAGGATGGTTGCGTTTTACTCTTATTTGAAAGCAATTTAGTTTGTTTGAAACAAACAAAATCTCATTTTTGGTATTATTAATTTATGTGCCGTGCTGAATCAATACCAGGGACGTATAGCATACATAGTGTAATTTAATGCCCATCGGTCGCATCAACGTTGTATAATAAAAAAACAGCAAAGAAAACTCCAAGAAATACGAATGTCAATATATTGCTACTTTCTACGAAGAATCCTATAAAATTCCTCATCGAGTTCACATGAATCCAACTCTTATCTAGGTTAACAAACGACTTTTCTTATGAAACCTATTCAGTATGAAAACCTTATTATTTTATGAAAATCATGAATCATAATATAAGCCTTTCTGCAAAATCTCCAAGAAATGAGATAAGTTTCACAAAATTTGTATACTTTCAGAGGAAAACCATAATGAATTTGTTTTATTAAGGTCATATCAATATAAATATAGACGTGATGGCAATAATGTTGTATGTTTTAAGTTAAATAATATGTTCATGGCCAATAACAAAGCTCCAATTTAGTTCTATATCGCAATACAAATTATGTACAGAAGATCTGACTTTCGATCGAATCTTTGACGGCCAAACACTATGTCGACGAACAGAATGTATTAAAAATAACTTCGGTATTTTCTAGTTCTGCGAATTACATACATACATACATACATAAACTCACGCCTTGTTCCCAGAAGGGGTAGGCAGAGGTGCCAGGGCACCCACATTTCGCCTTGTATATTCCGTCCCACAATGTGATAGGTGGCGAGCCTATCGCCATATCGGGCACAAATTCCTGACTCTGGGCTGATACTGAATAGAAAAACCCAATATCACTTTGCCCAATCCGGGATTCGAACCCGAGACCTCAGCTTTGTAACCGTACCGTAGTACAACTACGCCATCATATATAAAGCCACGTTTTTAAAGATAATTACGTGTTACTTATTTTAGGAAAACTTATTTAACCTATTCTTCTTTACTATCAACCACACTACCTATTCTTACATTACACATATGTTCTAAAGCCCTTACCATAACACATACAGCAATATACTCACCTATTACAAATCTATATGAAACATCACCTCGTCACAAATTTTCAGACACTTCTTTTTTTTTTTTTTTTTTTATAATGGCCTGGCATAGTGGCGGCATTGCACCTGATGGAAAGTGCCAATGCCGCCCAGGCAGAGTATCCATTGGCATCGGACGGCAGTCCCATGCCAATGGAAACAATTATGCCGGCCTGCTTAGGTGCCTCTTCACACCACGGCGGAAGGACCCGGGATTGTAGGAAGGAGGGAACACGTGCGCCGGCAAACAATTCCACAGCCTGACGGTGCGGCACAGAAACGAATTTGAGAACCGTTTGGTTCGCGCCGGGATGGTGTGGACCGTCAAGCTATGGCTTCGCAAGCCAGCACGCGTGGTTCTGGTTAGGAATGGAGAGGAGGGGAGCAAGTTGAACAATTCCTCAGAGCACTCACCGTGATACAGGCGGTAGAACACGCTTAGAGAGGCGACATCTCTCCGGAGTTGTAGCGACTCCAAGTTGCTCGTAACGTCTGCATCATTCACAATGCGGATGGCCCGCCGCTGCAATCCATCCAAGGCATCGAGCAGGTACTGGGCGGATCCATCCCAGAGGTGCGAGCAATACTCCATACCCGGCCGGACCTGCGCTTTATATAAGCGGCAAAGCTGACCGGGCGTGAAAAACCGACGCACTCTGTTCAGGACTCCAACCCTGCGTGATGTGGCAGATATTACGCCCTCGATGTGATTCCTTGGATTGAGATCACAGCGGATATCCACACCAAGGATACACAGGTCATTCCGCACTGAGAGGGGAGTACCCTGAAGAATGGGGAGGGGAGAGAACGGGGATTTTTTGCACGTGAACGCACACACCTGGGTTTTCTTGGCATTGAACTCAACCATATTCCTGGAACCCCATGTAGAAATGAGATCCAAGGTGCGGTTGAGCTCAATGACAAGATCTTCGCGTCCCTTCACAGTTTCGACACGGCAACCTGGAGGCCCGCAGTGGTATCGCCCATGAACCGTGCTGTCATCTGCATAGCAATGAATGTTGCCAAGCGACAACATGTCATTGATATGCAGAATAAACAAGGTGGGCGACAGCACCGAGCCCTGAGGAACTCCGGCATTTACCGACATGAGCGCCGAAGCGTGTCCGTCTACGACTACACGTATTCTACGCCCATGCAGAAAGCCGGAAATCCACGAACACAGGTTGCCGGGTAGACCGTAAACTTACAACCGTAACTTCACAAAACATCTAGTCCTTTGTAATTCCCACAACACCTACTTTCACCCACCTCACAGCAAATATTGACATTGAATTTCAACTAAACAAGAGCAGATAAGAAGCGGTTGAATAAGCCGCTGTTGTCGTCACTCAAGGCCCTGACGTTGATAACACACTATGCCAAGTTCAACTAACTGGGCTGTGGTCTTTGTCTCACGCCTTTGTGTTTATGACTAATTGATGATAACGTATGAGGCTTAATTAGGATATGTTGATGTTTTATGTTAATGAATTTATTGTTGAACAGGCAAGTTAAATCAATTGATGAGTTAACTGAGTTCAGATCATACCAGCCTTTATGGATGGATAGTTAAGGATGAAAAGACGGTTAAGGGTACAGTTAGATTGACCGAAATTATTATACTGCAATTTCCCTAATGGGAATGCGATAAGAAAGCAGAGATTATAAAATATATAATCGAATAAAATAATCAGATGTTATTAATTATATAGATGTTTTTTTTTTCGGTTAAAGCCTTACTGAGGGTCGTTAAAACTACTCTAGAGTCGTGTCCACGGCAACAGATAATCTTAAATAAAATCAAATCAAAATATTCTTTTTTCAAATAGTCATTCACATCGAATCGATAATTACTGCTGCCACTAGCTGTGAAGAAGAAACGGCACAAGAAACTCCCTAAGCATCACGAACTGTCTTCTTTTCTTTATTTTTTATTTTATGCCAATGGATTCTATATTTTACTAAACCATGCGAGATTTCTTAAGAAAATACCGTTTTCAATCCAAACTCGTGCACTCTCCCCACCTTAAAGTTGGGTAATCAATAGGAATGTTGTACAATCATGTAGAAGGACAATACCGTTTCGGCGCCAAAGTACGCAATGATGATAATAGCGTCATTCAACACCAACATGGCAACTAATAGAATAGTAAACATTAACGACCGCCATTAGGCTCGGTCGTTGTACGGACGCTGGTTAATTACCATAGGAAATTTCATAAGGTTTCATGCTACCTGCGTTGGTAAGGCTAAGAAATTAGATGAATGATAACATTGTTGTAAATGCACTTGTTTTGATGCCTTGAAATTCGAGACACAGAAATTGGAACTTGATTTGATAAAACATTAAATTGAACTTTGGCATTATTGTCTTTATCTTGTGACTGAGATAATTTTTCTGAAATATTTTTATCCAGTCTTTTTATATTCTCATTTCCTACCTACAATATTAGGGCACCCATCGCGTAACAATGTCGGTTATATTTTGTCAAATGATTTCAAATTCCCGTATCAAGCTTCGTTTGAATACATTTTACCGCTTCGACTTTGAATCAAACGTTGTTAGCCAGTTGCCACAACAAACACCTACTAATATTTATCTAATCCATATTCTTCATAATAAACATACGAAAATCTCCGAATGTAATTATTAGAAAACAGTATTAGCCAAAACAAACACAAGTGTGAAACAGAAACGTAGGAACGCGTGAAAATCACGAGAATTCGGTCCCGTCTTGATAACGTTCGCTTTAATGCAAACAAAACTGGTACTACTCTTTGAGATAACGGAAACATATCTTAAATCGTTGTATAAAGTTTTAATGACAAAATATCTTTGTACTGTAATCGATTAATGATCTATTTGAAGTCGGTGCCCAACAATAGACATATAATTTGTGATTTAGAATTAGTTTATGTATATTGTATTTGTCAATTGATTCGGAATACCGGATTGTGAACAGTAAGTATTCTTTTGATCCGGCGTTCTGCGGTTAAGTTAGGCGCTAAGTCTGGGTTTTTGCTTTCAGCTATTGGCAACTCTTGTGCTCTCTCATATAACGTTGGGTTATCAGAAAATTAAATAAATATCAAGATACCACGAAACCCTACTATAATTAATGAAATGTCCAAAGGAGAAAAGTACAATTACAAAGCGATGTTACAAAATTGATCCGTGACTTGAGATTAAATTTGTCTTGCTGAAACTGTTCGACAATACACTGTTGTAATGCTATCCCAAGGTCCCAGCGTTGCTTGCACAAACAAGTCATTTTGTTTAGTACTTCTAATGTCTTTAACTTGGGTATTTCCAATTTGATCATATTGTTTGGTTCATGTTAAATTTCATAAAAACTATTCCACAGATACGTTTGGGCTTTGCTATGAAGCCAAGGATATTTTATAAATTCTGATATTTCGATGCTTTCTCCTCGTTGTTTTACTTTATTTGCATGAGATTATTCAAGATTGAAATTACTTGGGCTTTTGACATTTCACTCACATCAACGCTTTCCGAAATACGCTCTTTAGGACATAGCTTCGAAAAGTCAGACGCTTGTTTCTTGCGCTCAACATGTTATTCTCGGTATCATTTCACTCAGCTACCAAAGATACTATCAATAACTTACATCACACAATAAACTGACATTGCAAATAATCCAACTCATTCAGATAACATGTACGAAATCGTCCACGACGGATCGTCACGGGCGGAAGTTCGAGACGCCTTGGCCTTGCCCGCCGACCTACATTCGGCCCGGTTTCGCTAAACACACTTATCTCATTTTATATTCATCTCGTTTAGAGGACAATATTGCTGTATTTGAATACTGTCAAATAAAAATCAGAAAAATAAAAATAAAAATTTGAAAGCAGGAGGAATGGGCCAGCTCGTCCTGTTCATACCATTATATCATGAAATGCTAACAGATTAGCTGCTGTCTTGTTTCTTTCAGAGATTACGGAACGATTTAGGCCAAGGACTTCTCATTACGTATTCAAATTTCCAATGCCAAAGACTTGATTCAAATATTTACTGGTTACCAATATTTTTTCAGATGGATCATTCAACCCGCAGTCTCTACTAGTAGTCAAATTGCAGTCAATGTAACATGGTGACTACCAAGTCGAGTTTGTTTGATGGATTATTTTTCTTCTAAGAATACAATAACCTACATCACTGTACTTAATTAAAGTAATTGTTACACTGTACTTTAAAGAACAAAGTCTAAAAATTAGACCACGCATGTTTTCTGAAATGACTCAATGACCATATATGAACACATATTTTCCTCATTCCGAAATAAGTATGACAACTTTAATATCAAGTGTTTCAACAATATGAATTAACAAAATGACATCACAAAAACTTTTAGCCAAACGAGACGATAAAGCATTTATTTTACTTGACCATTTCCAGATTTTAGGATTCAGTGTTTTCTTCAAAATTATCGGCTATAATATTACTATGTAAACTTTATGTATATGCGGCAGTCTGGAACGTTTTTATTTTTAGGAACCGTTACTAGAAAACAAAAACAATATTAAGATGAAACGCAGATTCAAATATACAGGGAATTTGAGAGATTGTGATTCTTACTGCTTAGGCACTACGGAGGAGGCTCAAGGTAAGAAATGGTCAACCACTGGCCAAATCTAATACATCATGAAGATAGTAATTATTATTAAATAAATACAACGCAAAAAAAAAAACAATCTTCTTATCCTTTTCTTATATCCATCCAAAAGTTTTCTGTAAGAAATCGCCTAGGCCGATAAAACCGCCAACTGTACTCTTTAATTTTATTTGTTAAATATTGTATGGTTTTGTTCTTTTGTGTGCAGTAAAGAATAAAAATAAATAAATAAAATAAATAAACAAAATTGTATAGTGTATTGAAAATAGAATACTTGACTAACATCTGTGTTTGTACAGACCTGTCATAAGAGCTATTTTTATACTTGAATGGTGTATATTTTTCCAGAATCATTGGAACTGTACTAGCCACATCTAATCACTGATGTTGATCTACCCAATGACGTCTGAAACCCGCTCATCTCTATCAGTTTCCGACAATTGTTTATTTACATTCTGGTGTAATTGGATTGCCAGAATTTATGTTAGTTTTACCGGCAGTCAGGTTTTTGTGTTTATCGGGAATCAATTAATGAGTGATGTATATTTGATATCTATCTGTATACCTTCATAGTAGAGCCATATGTTGGGTTCGAATAGCTTTGTTTACCATTTAACTACTAACGGCAGACAGTCAGTTTTAAAACCTAATTTACTTATCGAATGTCTTGTGCCTTTCAAACGACTTTGGAATTCAGTTTGAGCGAAGAAGACAAAAAATTCGATACCTAAAATAAATATTTCAACCGTCTACTAATAAGGCCTTTAGAAAGCATTAAGGTGCATATTATCATCTCCATGAACATTGTAGTTATACACTCTGTTTTTTTTATACATTAATTCTCTTTGTGCTTAATATCGCTGAGCACAAACTCGTAATTATCTTCCGGATAATTAATATTTCCAACTTTTTTCATATATTTTTTTTCATTTCCTTGCGGATGTAACACAAATTGTAATTCCAAAAGAACTCGCAGTCTCGCTGCTCGATATTATGACTTCTTTTTTGGTTTAAGAAATTTATTCTCAAAAAGACAAAATAAGTCACTTACATGAGAATAACAAAGAAAGCTTAAGTAAAATTTAATTCATAGTACAGTGGTCGCCTTGCACTTATGTAACATATTTTAATATAAATATTATGTTATGTTAATATTTATCTTCTTGCAATTATTTATTTTATTTAAGTAATATAAAGATCTCAAGAATTGGATAAGATTGTTAATTGTCATCAAATGCAAAAGTAAATCTGTTACTCGTGTTAATACAATAAAAGTCTTTAAATGTATTTAATTTAAGGGTTTAGTCTGTAACCGCAAAGTAAGGTAACCACAAAACCGTGATGCACAGCACAAAGTTAAGCAACACCAGTTTACTGACTTTTTACTTGGTGAATCACTATTTATTACAGTGTCGTAGTAATACATGTATTAATATTTTTAGTTTAATTGTATCGTCTTTATTTAATACACTTCCCTCTTTGTTCGTTCATGTATGGGGAAACAAGAAAGCACTGGTCCGATTACCATGTCTTTTAAATATATTTCTTTATCTGTCTGCTTTTGTATAGATTCTATTACGAATAGTAACCCAGGGGCTTAACAGTATGGATTTCTATTTACTAATATGACATATTTTACCATCTATTCGGTATAGTCTCCGAATTCTATATTTCCAATTAATTACGCATAATGACAGAATTAAACCAAATAAAGCATTGTATTAAAATCCAAAACATAAATTATGAAGCCCAAAGTATAAAAATTTCCAACTAACCTTGATTGCAAAGAGGCAATTAGCCCAAGCGGTGTGTTACACAAATAAGAATGAAGCGCCAGAACAGAGGGTTTGTAATATTAGCGCCATTAAACTTTCTTCAACACGAAAATAAAACGCGCTACATATTTTAAGAACATCCATTATTATTTAATTGGTCTTACTGAGATCAAAGAAACTTATATTGAACATTCCAGATTCGTATTCTTAAACAGTTGAAGAGTATTTTAAGTCTGATTGGACTATATTTAGTTATGCCTAAATAAATAATAAATAACACCCAACAGTCACGTACATAGTCCTGACCCAAAACTAAGATCGGCTCTTGTGTCGTGGGTATCAGGAGCTACGAGAGACTTTGCGGTCTCACAAACACCCAGACCCGAAAGAAATATTTATGGGCCGCACGCTCGTTTCACAGACGACATCTAACTAATTGCGCCACAGAGGCTGTCAAAAATGTATAGAGGCATTGTCTTAGTTATCGAGATTGTCTGAACTATCTAGCGTCTAGACTGCCGTTCTCCTATACTGATAGTATAACGAGACAATAGTAATTAAATAATAAAAAATCTACTTAATGGTATCGTCGGTACACATATTTGTATATGTTTCTATTTGAAAACCAAATTATTTATAGATTGTACTGTAGTGAAATTTATTTCTTGATTATACTAATGAAAAATAGTTTCTTTTTCTAATTTCTTTCACACCAACGACTTACATTTTTACATATTAGATAGTATGTTAATTTTTTTAAACTAATTTTAATCAAGATCCGCTTAGACTTTCTAAAAAGCCTAGAATTAGATACAAATTTACATAAAAAGTTTAATATAGCATTATTAAATTAAAATAGATAAGTTTTTTGACCACTTCTTATCGCGTTATATAACAAGAACAAGAGAGCGCGGGTTACCTAAATTTAGACAAAAAAAATATAATGCGCCAATAGTTTCGATACTTAAAGTCTGAATAGCAAAAGCTTTTAGTGGTGTTAGTTCCATCATATGTGAGAAGCCATCTGGTTAGATACCACCGCAACGTCTATTTCTCCCGCCAAACAGCAGTGTAAATGCACTGTTGTGTTTCGGTTTGAAGGACATTGTTGCCAGAGTAACTACTGGACATAATGAGACTTAACATCTCAAGATGGGGAGCGCAGTGGAATACCAAGCATTGCTTTGTAATTCAAAGTGTTGTTTGGTTTTGTTACCGTCTATTAGCTGTCGTATCGCTAATAATCAGGTGAACGGAATGCTCGTCTTGTGATTCATAGCAATAAAAAAGCACATATATTCGTGTAGATCCATAATTGTGTTTCAACGTTAGCTATACCATTTCAACATTATATTCATAAGCCTCAAGAAGACCACTGCTGGACACAAATATCTACTAGTTCCAAAAAGTCGTAGTGGAGATTCTTAGGGGTGACCTAGGTATTAACTTGTAAATAAAAAAAAATATTTCATTGTATCCTTATTGTTCGTTAACATATCATAATGTATTTCAAATTTAATTAAAATAGCATCACTTTTAGACACGCTAAGGCTGATAATAATACAGGGATACCTAATATGGGGAAATAAACCAGGAATTTCCACTGACAAGCTATAGGTGATAAAGATGACGGAACTGGTGCTGCAATGCCTACAAAACTCAATACACGATACCACAGTAATTTGGTTCAAAACATTACCTAATACGGCTATATCGAGGACACTACTGTGTTATTAGCCTTAGATTATTTATTTCTACCTGCGGGTAGCGTAATCTTTACGTGCATAATTTTCCTACTTAATCAATACTACTTAATACAATTTCGGATACATTTTTACTGGTGGTAGGTCTCTCATATGTGAGAGGCTGCCTGGGTAGGTACCACCGCAATGTCTATTTCTCTCGTGAAACAACACTGCGTAAATGCACTGTTGTGTTACGGATTGAAGGACATTTTAGCCAGAGTAACTACTGGACATATTGAGACTTAACATCTTATGTCTTACGATGGCGAGCGCAGTGAATGTTGCTACTGTTTATGAGCGGTCGCATCGCTTACCATCAGGCGAACGGCTTGCTCGTCTTGCCATGCATGGCAACAAAAAGAAAAAGAAGCGTAATATACCTAACAGTCACACTCATAGTCCTGATTTGATACCAAGAAAAAAGTTTTCACTTGTGGGTTTCTGAATAAGACGGACTTATCCGTTTCAACAGTCAGACCACAAAGAAATTTAGTGTCCTTCACTAACGGTGACCATCCGTTTCTGCTCCACACCATTCTTCATTATCAACAGAACCAAGGAATTCAAATATGGCGCTGTTACATAACCCATCCTTGATCGCAACAGATATTCCCAACGACCTTTCACGAGTTTGATTAAAACCCATCCACACTGTTCCCGAACTAACCTTGTTCCGTACAATACTCATAATTCATCTCAAGAACAGTCTCGAGCCAGAATTGATCGCAAATGTAGGTCACAAATTGGCAAATTGGATCCAATTTGGAGCGTAACAATAAAATTATTAGACAAACTGTTTCAACAGCCGCATGCAAATTTGGGTGAATTGTATTACTACGAGCCCGTAGATATCTGTGTCGATATGTGAAGTGCATCAAGTGTTTACAAATTGTGTACGACTTACAAGTGACCAGTTTATTGTTCCGAGAAGAAACTATTTTGTGAATTAGCTACGTTACATTTGTCATGGCTAAAGTAAAGTAAAGGAGCTCATCAGCAATATACTAAGCCTCTACATAGCGAAGTATCGGTTTCGAGATCAAGCAAAAAAGTCTTGGCTTGAATTGTAAAGGAAAATATGAGTCAAATAACAAATAGGAATGCTGAAATTCAATAGAAGTGGAGAAGACTACGTGAAGCCCTCAAGATTTTCGCATAGTCATCGTCTTCCGAACAAAGACAACCTCGCCAGGCATTTTGTCAAAAGCGAGTACGCTGTTACTGACGGCCTCAAAATAATTAGAATGTGCAAAATATGAAAAATTAGAGTCAAGGCGATACGCTCGCATCTTGGACATGCAGCGAAAGCTACCATCCTTGCATCCAAAGGTCACGACAGTTTTCGAAAAAGCCGTCGACAATCCGGTTGTGAAAAGGGCCGTTTTTCCGTCACTGGGTGCTTGCCTTGACAACTCGAGTTGAGCGGACGACGAAAGAAAAGGGCTTTCAGATAGTTCAAGGTTGTTTGAGTGCGTTTCTTTGTTTATTCTTTAACTATGCTATGCTAATAACTATGCTGTATACAAAACAAATAAATCGGCGCATATTTGCCAACATGCCAACTACAGGTTACATCTCTACGATTGAAGAGCTTGTATTTCGGAGACGAAAAATTATATTGTACTCTCATAAACTGTATGTCAAAAATGCCGATCCCTTGCTCCTTTGTTGCGTAAAAAAAGGAAAAAATCAGGCAACAAAAAGCATATACTTTCTACTTTATTGTTGGGGAAGGGGCATCCCTTTTTAGAGTATGTCTGCGAAATATCTTTTGATATTTGTTTTGGAAAGATACGTGAGTTATCCCACGTACCCACAAAACAGAAATTTTCGTAGAAATGTATTTAAAAATGGCTGCTTTGAAAACAGTAGCCTCGATAATATTTGATTTATTTATGAGAATAAATCAATTGTCCGTGTTAGATTGAGGTGTGTCTCCGGATAAGTCGCCAACTGCAATATCTTATCGCAAATTGAATGTAAGTACGCGATAATATTACAACCAAGTTTCCCTTATCTCGTACTACGATTCTTGACTGATAACAAATAATTGTAGTGATATCATTTTAATTAACTTTGTATCAAGCCAGTTTCGTATATCGATAATTGAATTATATCTTTAGTGTCTTTGAATATTTTGTATTGGTTATCGCGGGGCAATATTGAATCTGTTTAAAATATTTGATTATTTTATACATCAAAACTACTGAAGTACACTGCCAGTAGATATTTTACAAATAAATATTACTACTAGGATAAAAAAGTGACTACTAGAATATTATAACACTTATTTGAAAATTAGTGAAAAAATAACGTTAATAAAGCCACTGTTCATTAATAAATCGGTTCTATTCCTTCGGGAATTCAGGAGGGAGCCTACATAACATACTGTACTTCCTGTCACACATTAATTCTACTGTAAACTTATATCCTTAAACTAAAGCATCACCAAACCACCACATCAAATTAATTTTCGCATCACGTACCAAAGCGTATTGGAGTCTAAGAAACACAGCGTCATGTTTTGTGTGCTAATTTGTCTGTGATATGGATACAAATATGAGTCAATCGCATTCCTGGACGTGTAGACGTAAACTACGCGTATATCTTTACGACAACCCAGAAAGGGGTTAATAGGAACACTGGGATTCAATAAGCTCACCTACTTTCCTATTTTGTTTTATTATGCTGGACCCGTTCTGGAGGATCAATAGATAAATAGGTTATTCGAATTAAGAATGTTCTGAGAATGAACAATAGATGAATAAGAAGGAATATAAACATGTTTGAATAAAAATAATCTATAGATTTTAGTAAATCTATAATTACTTTGTACATAATCTTTATTAGTGCCACTATAAAGTCCTTGAAACCGATGGGTTTCACTCGATAAAATGATAAAATACGATGAGTCAACCCTTCTCTGTTTAATTGCCATAAAATTGATGATCCTTTATTTATATTTTCTAAGATAACAGTAGACTACCAATAGTTTGTTTTGTTGTTTACATATAAAAAGCTCATACAGATACTCCGAGGAGCCCATATATCTATCACTTTACATCAATCTAGTTAACAGGAAACGTAAATAAGACATGTAAACGAATCACCACCCACAAATTCGTGGGATAGTGCGAAAACACTGGGGAATCCCATCCCGTCTTGTTTATGGCTGGTCATATTCTCGTTCATTCACAAAGATATTACTTTTTTGAGTTTAACACACATATTGAGTTGTTCCATTTGTTGAACTAGATTGTGTAGTCCTATGTGCATATAACATAACACCACCGGTAATAATAAAACATACAGTCCGATTGAAAACCTCTTTTTTGAAGTCGGTTAAAAATATAGAATACAAGAAGATCTAGATTGGATCATAATCACATTACATAAAATATTTTTTATTTGGCTAAATAATTCCCCTGCATGTGGTTCTTCCGTGACTATTGAAGTCAGGTGATTAAACGTAGATTAAGCATTAAAAGCATCAAAATTATCATACACAAGAGAAATACATTATCTTATTATCAGTCAAAGGTGAGCAAGTGGAAATAGGGACGGTTAGGGGATATATCAGAAAGCCTAAAAATAAACATACATGAAGTTAACAGTTTAAATTAGACAATTACAAGTACAATACTATTTTCAGTTTAAATACTACTTAAAACAATCAGATATGACGTAATCCTCATTTAAAACCTCAATCCCCTTGAGGAAACACGTGATAAACTGTGATTATTAAGTGCGTACAGATATCATTACATTGATTTAATAAACAATTTTACGACAGAAATAATGCTTTCCGTACTTTTAAGCTTCCTACTTTTATGACGCAGTCACGCCAATGAATAAACACCTAGTTGCGAAATGTTTCTTTTCTCGGACTGAAATAAATGTGGTCATCAAATAGACTATATGGTCTAACCACTCTCAATTGTACTCTTGATCGTAGAAGAGGCCCGTGCCATGCAGTGGGACGTACATAGATTGGCTGATATAATACAGAACAGTTACGAAATATTTTTTTATATCAGACGAAGATCTGGAGTGTACAGTTTACATACTGAAAAATTACACAATATACTATGTGGACAAACGGTATTATACAAAAGGCTGTTTTCATCTGCATAATAATTGCATGTAATTATACAGATAGTTTCAGACGACAGTGACCTTTGACAAGTAAAAGCAGGATGGAGAAGTATCGAATACTGTATTATCATTTCTTGCAGCACTTAAGGAAGTCAGAACAGAGGAATTAATCTCTTCACAGCCTTATACCGGCAGATGAGCAAGCGAATCCTTTGACAAAGTAGTCAATTTATTTGTAAGAACAGACGAAGAATCATAAATACCAGTCTACGAATTTAAATGGACTTCTGATAGCCAAGGAAATCGTATTTTACCACGAAGGTATATGGATAATGATATTTACAACTCCTGTTTTTTTTTTATTGGATTACTTTCGCTACAAGTTACAGACGATACAGAAAATCCATAATCAGCACCATCTCAAGGTAGACTGGTAGAGAATGCCTCTGGCATTAAATCCGCCTATGTACATATTTGTATATAAAGTAAAATAAAATAAAATCCAATAGATCCGCCGAGTTTCAGTACTCGGTGTCGATAAAATGCTAGCACATTGTGATGCTGACTTGACTTACACGAGTTATAGTGGCAAGTATGAAGATTGCACAGGCTTTATCTACAGAAATCACAGATCTTGAGATATTGCTGATATTAAATTTGAAGCTTTTAAATAAGGGCGCCAGGAATTTGCATTAGATTATTTGGATAAATACTTTAGTAAGTTTGAAATGGCACTTCCAGATTATGCCGTCTATATTCGATAAGAAACTTACTTATCTGAGGTTGATATTAAATTAAATTAACTTGTAACTCTGTTTAATAAATTCCATCTAATATTATAAAATACGAAACTGTAATTGTTTGTCCTCCTTTAAAACACGTCTAGGCTAAATGTTAATTAGGCTACTTAATATACGCATGGTTTCTGCCAAAAATATTGATATTTGATAGCCTCCGCGGTGCAGTTAGTTGGACACTGGCGGTGGAACGAGAGGCCGCGGGTGAGATCCTCCTTCCTTTATGTCAGGTTTGGATGTTTGTGACAACGAAAAGTCTCTCGTAGTATCTGATATACGACATAACACTCGATCTTAGTGTAGGGTGAGGACTATGTATACGACTGTAAGGTATATTCATTATATTATTTATATTAATATTATATAGAGGAAAGACTTCGATTGTTTGCTTGCCTTGAATAGAAAAATTCTTTCACGATTAGAATCCTTAATTACTCCTGATGAACATCTGTATCTGTATCAGCCCATTTACGTCCCACTGCAGGGCACGGGCCTACTCTACAATCGAGAATACGATTGAAAGTGGTTAGGCCATATAGTCCACCACGCTGGCCTAGTGCGGGTTGGCCCTGATGAACATAGGCGATAGAATATTTTGAAAGATGGGTATCTGCACCCGGGTGGAGCAAGGACAAGCAAGTAAACTAGCGGGTTCAATTATAAAATTACCATCACTTTTTTACACATGACTGCACATCAACAATTTCCCATTCACATTACTACCAAGAACATCGAGAACCATAACGATTTCAATCTAAATATGACAAGGTTTCCAGGATCGTACGTGACAGCCATAAATCAGAAGTCTGCACGAGGGAATACCAGTGCCCGAAACAATGACTCAAGACTAACAGATTCTTATGGCCCGTTCTTGCTAATGATGATATTGCGTCACTCATATGAATGGGTTGTAAATTAGATAAAATGTACTCTGGAATGAAGCCACGTGGTTTTGTAACCTTGGATAGTTTCAGCTATGCGTGAAGAGGCAATTGATAGTCTACTGTTTGGAGTCCCTTTTTAGTGATTTCGAATATATGGACATTTTCAATTTGACCCTTGTATCTTCTACGCGAGATTGTAATGGATAAGTGTGCGTAACGCATACATGTTCTCAATTCTTCCTGTGCATGTTTTATTTATTAATATTTCAAGGATTACTGACCGTATTCTGGCATCGTTAAAGCAAATCAAAGGTGGGAATTTGCAGGTTTTGTTATATTATCATAATAAATCATAAAATACTATATTTATACACAAAATTGCAACCTTCAAAGGAAGGCCGAAAAACAAAATAATACATAGAAAAAATTTAATACAAAATCCAGTAAAGAATACAACCAGCTTTCTTTTTGAAGTTTTATTATATAAAACAGAAATATTTCTGTTTGAACCGTTATCAACATTCAACGTGTGCAAACGGGACGGCAATGAAAAATTACGAAATATACACCTTAATAAACTTGTAAACACATTTTAAGATTCGGAGATGATTCATTTCATCTAGCATATGGCGACCAACGTTCTGAGAACACACGGGATTTTGGGCTGTGAAATGACATATGCGGTTAAACAATTGCGACACAGCAAATAGTTGTGACTTGATTAATCACGTTCTAGCTTGATATAGTCTAGATTCTTAGATTTTGTAATATTGAATAATCGTTACAGATTGATTTATTATATTATTTAGTAAATTTATATCATTAATTGTAATGGTAATATTAACTGTAACTTAGTCATATTTTTATTTGTATTCTTTTTTAAATCCGATTTTTTTTTATTTATAAGATTTTTTTTGTATTCTTTTTTTTCCTATTTAATGTATTTTTTAACTTATGTTATTGATTGAATTGTAGAGGTACTTAACAGTGTTGTACTTACCTGTAATTTAAAAGCATACATCGAAAATGTCAACTGAATTTTGCAATTGTGAATATTTGTATGTATTTTAGTTGGTAAGGCTAATAAATAAAATAAAATAAAAAAATAAAATAAAATAAAACTCAAAATGTTTCGAAAAACTCCGTGACGCAGTTAAGAAATACAACGCCCGCTACAAACGACGATAAAGAAAACTTGGGGTTCTTCACTAACACGAGTCCTCTCAGATAACAATGGCCACACGTTGTGGTAACAAAATGCATACTGATACCCATGAAATAATAATTGTCTTACATTTTTAGAAGACCTAATTCCATTTAAGTCATTACAAACACAGACAGTAAATCTGCATTATATCGAAAGAATAAATATGACCCATGAGCATCCATTGTTTAAAAACATAATTCACAAATAAAATAGACGTACATTGTCATTGTTCGGCGCGTTTACGTAAAAGAAAACATTGATGGTGACATTGCAATCACCTATAGATCGTCTCCGGTCTTTTGGCGTGTCGAATGCATGGTTGTTATGCTGTTGTCAACATATGTATATGGAACAGTTTTTCTCTATTTAACGCATTGTTTGCATATGTTTTCTTCATATAAATAACAAGTATTTATACTCATAATCTAATAGTTTTAACTTGTCCTATATAATACAATTTGAAGAGAAAAAAACCGTTCCTAATGTTTTGACAACAGCATGATAACAATCCGAGGGGGTCAGTCCGTTCCGTGACCACGAAAGCTATAAAGTAATCGGAAAAGTCGCACCGAGAAGTAAAAGAATGTTAAAACAAAACTAAATCCGCGATAAAATCCTTAAATAATAGTTTTATTTCAATGTTTAACATTCGTGTAAATCTAAGAAACCATTTTGTGACACTTGATTTCAGTATTGCTTTGTCTCATGTTTGTACATTGTCACTTCCTGACTTCATTAGCCTAGAAAGTAGTAGCCAGCAGTTGCCTAGTCCTGATAGGATAGTTAGATAATGTCTATCTTAGTAAGACATTATCTTAATCACTATCTCAATATCTGTGACGAATTAGACATAACGAGGGGACTTGGAAATCTTACGAGTTTTGTTATATTAACGAGAATGACGGAATGAGCTGATCACTTGGCTAATGGGAAGCTTAACGCCTGTCTATATACTGGAGCAACAAAACTCAGTAATTCAGATTTTTTTGGAATATTTTGCGTAAAAACAACATATTTCTGTCGTAATAACAGTATTAAAGTAGCTTGTTGTAACGTGAGCCAAATATTAACATTTTAAATTAAAGAGTGAGAGTGTAGTGGGGACATCTTACCGTCTCTTTCACACGCGCACACTGTAGTGCATGTTAAGCCTAGTGTCATAGTGACGTCACTAGTTTTGTTTGCATCCATTGTCCCATTCCCACTCCAGAATTTAAAATGTTTCTAACTTGTTTAATTCTAAATGGTTGTCAAAATTATTTGTTACTTTCTGAATATGACTTCAATTCCCTTTTTGGGCTGCACAGCGTTCATCAACCCAAGTCAAAAGAGGTTGTCTCTTATCTAGTCATTTCACTGGCTTTGTAACAATTAAATAAAGCTTTTTTTTGTGTGTATCATTCAACTTTATATTCCAATTTTTTGTTATTACTGTACATATTTAGTCTTTACTACGTCACTGTCATATAGGTCATACAGTCACGCCTGTATTCAAAATAGACCACAGCCAATACAATTACTATGTGTAGCATGTGTCAATGGCGCCAAGAATAACAGGAGTTGTAAATGATTGATTCAAAGTCGCCAGGTATTTCCTCATGGCGACGACCATCTCCCCTCATTACAACGGGCAGTTTGGCGCGACGCGACTGTATCGAAGTCCGTTCACATGTTACGATTGTTGGACTATACGATTTTATTGTACATTTAACGCAGTGACTGTGATTTGTGGTGGGTAATGTCACCGATGAGAAAAAAAATTATAGGACCATATTATATCTTCTTTGAAAAAACATGACTCTTGTTGGGGTGTGTGACCCAATAAAATAATAAATCAACCGTATTTTTAGGACAGTAGACCATATTTGGTTGACAAAACGAGTTCTAGTTCTAGTAGCTCAAGAGGTACAAACAGAGAATTAGACAACTAAAACGAAACTGTAGAGTGGATGAATATGAATCATTATACCTATACAGAACTGATTGTTTGAGACCGAAGTCTCTCGTAGTTTCTGATACCAACGACACAAAACTCGATATAACTTTGGGGTCAGGACTATGCATGTGATTGTTGAGTATATTAATTTATTTCTAGGGTGACTGAAAATACTCAGTACGCTTTCTCCCTGGAGAATCTATAGTTTACTACATACGAACTTAGTAAAGTTTGCAAGTTGGGTTATAGCTGATACAAACAAACTGTAAAGAATAATTCTATTGTTTTTTTTTAGTTAAAATTTACTTCTTATGCATTTACTTTTAATACGTTGCGGAATCTTGTGGAATCGGGTTTGCACACAAATGAATCTAAACACGACAAATCGCATCGTGTCCGTCACTTCCGAACGCACCTCCATGGCGTGTACGCACTTGACACGCGCGCGGCACACGGCGCATGCGCTGTGAAATCATGCATAAAATTATGCAATATTGGGTGAAAACAGCGCACGGTGCGCGCGGCCACATGCATGCCAATCGTTTGTGGGCTAATCAATCACTAAGCAGACCGGTTAGATGGTGTTAATACTATATTTACTATAAACCCTTGGATTGTTTTATTTCCAACTCCTATTATTTTAACTTTCTGATTAATTTCGTTGCGGGTAAAAGACAAGTCATGACATTCCCGGACACATTGCGTGCCACTGTTGATCCTGGCTCACAGGAGTTACAGTGGTGGTTGTGAGGGTGGGACAGTCTCCTAAAAAAAACCCTTGTATTACCGTTCCATGTTTCTCTCTTTTATTTCCCTTATGCAGACGAACATGCGCCAAGTACACCACTATGTTTTGACAGACAAACCAAGTAATTGGTTTGATGAGACTAATTGTATTTTTTTTATTTTATCTTAAATATAATAATTACTTAAATAAAAAACGTGGTAAGCAATCAGCGCTGCTCATGGACCTTTGCAGTGCCACAAAGTCTCTGCCTAGCGTAAGGTGAGCACTCTCCTTAAGACACATTTGAATAATGACAGGTCATAGCGCTCGGAAAACTTAGTAAATTGCTGTTTTGGTGCACCTGATAGATTGGGGAAAAAACTTGAAGTCCATGTTTTTTATTCTGCTCAGTGAACAAAATGTAACTGCTAAGGAACTGGGGTGAGGTCTAGAATACGTTGGCACGAATTGTGGGTAGGTCGGGGGTGGAGGGGGTAGGGGGGAGTGCCCTAAGCCTGGGGTACCACTCCCATGAAAAGGTAACGCACCATTCCTGAGAAAATCCAATTAAAGTAACTTAACCTCAAAATACTTGTTGTCAAAACAAAAGTTACTTCTGCAACGTCTCCGGCGCTGCGGGAAGTGCAGCCCCTTCGCCCTTGCGTAACAAAGGATAGGCACCAACGCTCACCTCCGCAGCTTCGGCTTTCTGGTCGCCTTCGGCGACCAGCCTCAGCCGCTACGGCTCGCACGGTCGCCTATCCTTAGTTACGGCGGGCGGGGGCTGCTCTCCCTCCGCGCCTCCGGCTTTTATAAACACTCTAGGGGTAGTACCCAAAAGTCTACGTGATGTAGGGGTGCTCGAAGTCGGATTTGGGACAACGTCGACCTATTTTACCCGCAAAGGTAATACTAACTACCACCGGAACATATCTTCTAAGTTGTTAATAAACAAATAAAACAAAAAGCATTTATAAAAAGTTCCTTAAAAGACTATGTGAAGACTTAAGTCAGTTTTGGAACAAATTCGACTTATTTTATCCTTAAACTTCCATCGGAACATAATGTGTTTTAACTTTTAACAAGATTGTTATAAAACAAATAAAGCAAAAGAACATTTATAAATTATTTATAATCTACCGTATTTACGTTCCGTTTCACCTAATTTTAAACTATGTACAATATATTTGACATGTTATTTATTGATATGATTGTCCATCGCCCATAATTACGTTCCGTTTTACCGAATACGTGATTTGAGGTTAGTAACTATTTTAATTAATTTTTCGAAAACTATGCATTACCTTGTAATAACAGTGAAAACATATAATCTGGGACCCAATCCCTACCGCCTCCGATAGTTTTTACTCCGCAAATCGTGCCAACCTATTCTAGACCACGACCAGGAACTGCAGACGCGCTATCGAACGAATTTTAAGTCGGATTAACTTAAATAATTAATCTGAGTTTTTCGAAAAATGTCACGAAATCTACGCTCGCGTAATACAAATTGCATGTTTTGACACAAATAGAATTATTCATAGTTTTCCTTGAAACGATGTCATAGACCTACAATAAGTACCTACGATAGTGTACAAATTAAGCTTCTAGGCGTTGCTTACGTATCAAATTAACATTATGAGATTTTGTACCTCTTTCCAATATGATCTACGAGAAGAAATAACAAATGTTTAAAGTTCTTATAATATAGAGAAGAACGTATGAGTAAATATGATATACATATTAAAATACCGTAAATTATTTTGTATATTACTCCAAAATAATATCTTTATGCATAAAACAATCATAATGCAACAAGCAGAAATTAGTTGGGTCACAGAGTGACATTACAGAAATACGCAAAGTAAAATACAAAATAGCCCTTGTTAACTCGTATCAAAAAGTGACATCAGTTCCGTAATTGACCAACCTGCTATCTAGTTATGTTTTCTGAAAAACCTTAAGAACATAATACTTTTTTAGTATGCTTTATTTTTAAACACCGACGCTAGAAAGGGTGACATGAGTTTAATTTTTATATCTGTCATTATGTTACAAAAAAAATCAGTAGCAAAAGATATTAGCAACTATATTAAAAATCACTATCACTCGGAGTCAGGAATTTATGCCTGATATGGCGATAGATTCGACCCCTATCATATTGTTGGACGGAACACATACATACATACATAAACTCACGCCTTGTTCCCAGAAGGGGTAGGCAGAGGTGCCAGGGCACCCACATTTCGCCTTGTATGTTCCGTCCCACAATGTGATAGGTGGCGAGCCTATCGCCATATCGGGCACGAATTCCTGACTCTGGACTGATACTGAATAGAAAAATCCAATATCACTTTGCCCAACCCGGGATTCGAACCCGAGACCTCAGCTTTGTAACCGTACCGTATTACAACTACGCCACCGAGGCAGTCGAACTAGGACGGAACACAGATGGCGAAAAGTGCATGTTCTAAAAGCACCTCCACCTACCCTACCTGTTCTTAAAATAAATCGTGAGTTTATTCATGTATGTATTTATAATAGCTAATATAAAAAAGGCCTATTAAAATTTTCAATTACAACAAAACTAAGACATATTATGTTGCACAGTCCTAATGCCGACATAAATTATACATAACATTTGCCTAGTTACATAATTTATTGTTTAATTTATTTATATATTCCTTACATCACGATGCAGACTGTCCACATAATAAAAAAAATTCAAGGCGCAGCACCAACATTGCGTTGAGCGTTTCGAAAAACTAAATTATATTTGACCCTTCAATGAAATGTATATATTTGGCCGAAGATTTGAACAACGTCTAAATGCGAGGATCTACACTCATCAGTTGTCGAAAATAATAATTAAATTAAATTATTTCATCATTGTGATGGTTAAAGACCCACCATAATGACGCATAGTATTTTTATTGTCTAGATCCAGCAAGTAAACCTCCAGCTAAGCTTACTACTGCCTATGAACACCAAAAACATTTTGATTATTGGTGCATCAAATCAGATGTGACCTCACAAGTCACAGCTCATTCTTGCTACAATAGGACCAAAAGTTAACTAAAAGACATTTATGTATTTCTATTGTAAAAAAGTAAATTGTTGATTTTATAACTTTATCACAAATTAATTAGCTGCAGTTTATAATGAGAGTAACAAACTTGCACAATCTAAAAGTGTATAAACATTTTGTTATTTAAATTAGTCTTCATAAAGTTTAAATAAAACCCAAGTCTAATTGCCATTTTCTGTCATAGCTTTAATGTGAAGGATTATTTATAATATAATACAGTTAAATTGATATAAGGCATAATCTCAGGCCAGTATTTGAGAAAGAATATAATTATAAATTCATTTTAAAAAAATATGGACATGAAGCTACTGAACAACATAAACTACTTTCATCAATTTCAAGTTTTATTAATAAGTTTATAATTTGTGTACATATGTAGAAGTAGAAGTACAAAATTGAAAAATAATTGTATAGTAATTAATGGTTTATGACTCAAACATTATCTGCCATACTGCAGAGTTTATGTTGTTATCAGCAGGATATAAGGGTTTCATTATTAAAATTCCTGTATTTTTATGTTAATGAATGATGAGACGAGTGTGCCATGTTCCTGATGGTATGCGATACATGCTCATGCACAGTAACAATACCAAACAACACCATTAATTACAAAGCAATGCTTGGCATTCCAATGCGCTCACCATCTTGAGACATTAATTGTTTAGTCTCATTATGTAAATATATCCTTAACATGTTTTCTTTATTTTACATTTGTGTCAGGCCATTTTAATGTCCAATCATGATGCAGTTTTGGTGTACTTATAAGTTTATAAAAATAATACACTATTTGAAAATCTAAAAATGAATTTATTACCATCATTAACAATTAAATTCACATTTGTTCATAACATAATGACATCACTTGATCTTTACTTTATATGGTTCTGGCAAACACTTTGGCAACGATAGTTGTTGGTAATTAAAATACAAGAAAAACAAAATGAAATGTGAACATGAATACACAGATATCAGTAATGGAAACAGATCAGGATATTTCGCAGGAGGCTCAACAAATATTGCTGCAAATGTTAACCATACCATGCCCACTACGGAAAAGAAAAAGTTAGTACTAAGAAGATTAAGTAACACTGAATTCTCACTTTTATTGGGATTAATTATCTTATATACTCTATTCGCATTGAAGAATGAAAATATACCAGCGCTAGGCTGAGCTAATTTCAAACAAATGCCATATGCTATTATGTATATTACATTAGTTACTATAAATGGTATAATCAGTCCATCTTTTATAAGTAGTGGCAGCATACTAAAGTTTGACACTAAGAGGAACCAAAAACACATAAACGGATCTTCGGGCAAATGTGCCGCTACTGGAATGGCAACAAGAAGTATTGTCTTCTCATGAACTTGGAATGAAAATAAAAAGAATGCTAGTGATACATTTATAACTGATAATAGGAACTTTTTCTTATTAATTCGGAAAAAGAGATCCATGCAAGACGGTAGGACAGCTGCACCAGTTGTGACCAAGCACAGTTTGACCATCTCATCATTTGTGTAAACCGATTTAAGCTTAATAAATACATTAATGAAACACCAAACATTGGAGACTTTGTCTTCAAAAACTCCCCTTTTTAACGGGAAAAGTCTGTGCACTACCTGACTCATTGTACTCCAGGACCCAGTAAATGGGTACCAGATTATTATAAAAGTTGAAACCACAGCCACTGCCAACTTATTAAAATTATGCACTATGAACCTCAACTTGCCTCTATTTGGCACCCCAATGAAACATCTCCGCAATAAATAGAAGAAAAATGGCAGAGCATGATACAATTCCATCTGTTTATAGTTAAGTGCAAAGACAAAGCTTATTGTGGCGAGGACATCATTCTCTAAAGCTAATATAAAAAACGTGGCCCAAAGAAACAGGCCTAAGGACACACAATTGTACTGAAAATGGCCATGATCAATTAATATAATGCCTGGGTAAAGCAAGAATAGTACAGTGGCCAAATCTGTTCTTTTAAACACGTTTTTTAAGCGCTGTTCTTTTATAACTATCCGTTCTAAGTCTATGCATATACACAACACGGCAGTGACGAAAAAGTACACGTCACTAAGAAAAACTGTCCACCGCATGAACGTCTTGTGCGAGTCGCTCTCATAACCTCTCGACGCGTACAGCCGCACCGACTCGGGGTCCAGCCAGTCCGCCACCAAACCCATCACCCAGCTGTGATAAGCCGTCAGCGGTGGGTAGTCCAAGCCCCAGTACTCTAGATCATTTTGAGTAGTGTTCTGGTACCACGAGACTATCGGCGTGTGCACAGTTATCTCCTGCCAATGCCTCTGCGCCTCGTAATCCCCATACATAGGAGGCTTTTTACGACCAGAATAAGGGTACGCCGCCACACACCATCGCACAAGTAGCGCTAACATCAAACCAGGCAACAAAACGCGTTTAGTCACATTGAATTTCTGCGGATCTGATTTTTTTGTCATTTTATAAATCTACACGCACTTTCTGTTATGGATAGTTTTACAAAAAAAATCAGCTACACGGTGAAAAGTCAATATAATTTTGACAGATTGTACTTACGACGTGAACGGCGTCCAATTCCTTGGTCAGCTTTTCCTTCAAATATTCCTCCGTATACACCATATTCGTAGATAAAAATCCATACAACGCGTAGCAAAACTCATACACAACACACAGAAAATATATTACACCTCTCACTGGAATTTACTACGGCCAGAAACGGGTTTCATCCACACAATTATTGGAGTTTTTTCGAAAGTGAGAAAACGAGAAAGCGGATCACGAAAGTGAAATTGCGGTCGCCTTGCTAACGAATTTCACGCCGGATGGTGTTCCGCTCCGTGTAATGCAACCGATTTATACTATTCCAATGATAACGGTCAAAGTTGAGTGATTGGATGGTTACACAATTTGGTAGCATTGCCACGACCTTGACCGATCAGTTGTTTTTATAAAACGACTCACTCATTCCGTTCGGAACAATTGATTCAGTTGATGATATCGGACTTTGTGACAACTTCTCGTTGTCTGTCGTAAAGTCGATAATGTCATCCCAACATAATATGAAAAATTTTACCGCCACACTTCAAACATTTTTTAATACAAGTATTTAAACATTTAATATAAATATTATTTGGCGCCCTTCATTTTCTATCATTTATTTGGAAATACGGTTAAATAAATAATTCAACTTCTATACTAAACTCCTTGTTGTTGAATAAAATATTAAGTTTCGCCTGACAAAGGAACCATGTCGTCGTATCGTAGCGCTATCATCATATTAGCTTTACATAATATTTAGTGTTTTAATACCATTATAAATTTAGATCATAATGAAGATGGAAGGAGAAACAACTCAACTAAAAAGAAATTTGACCGAATGGCGATTCAGTCAATACCCAAAATATATTTTACTTCCAATTGATGAGAACCACGACCAAATCCGATCTAATGTAAAAAATGCCGTATTCTCTGAGGTAATCAAATAATACAATATCAAATAGTTAGAAATAATATTTTTGATTAGTAAAATTTATTTTTATAAATAACAGAGTTTGTAGATATTATAACAGTAGGTACTTAATTTTTTTTCATGTTGTAATAAATGCCAATGATAGTTAAAAGACGGGAATATAGACACTATTTCAAAATTTACATGCAGTAGTGAAACAAACTAACAGCCGAAATCAATAAACGATCATTATTTTTATATACATAAATGAACGTATCTAGAAAAGCTAAACGTGGGCTTGACAATCAACTGATGACCCGATTCTTTTGTATTTGGAATCGACCTTTAGGTTGGAATCAAGATCGTTTATTCATTTCTACCGTTAGATGAACAAATTATTATATGGATATTCAAAAAATAATTAATAATCTTAGAGTAATTACCTCTAGAGAGAGCCTAAATGTACTGTACATCGCAAAAATGAGACACACCGATACGAATTTCTTTATGTCAGAATGTGATGCAAAATAATGTTCTATTTCATGTGACGTGCCGCGTTTTGTCGTTGGGCGAAAAAATAATTTCGCCAGACAAAGCGACGTCGTTCAAGCAATAAAGCAACCTAATGTCATTGTAATAGGGTCTATTTTAAATTAAGGCCACAATGTGGCGCTTATTTTCTTGTGTTGCTAAATATAGCTATTGATGTCTCATGTGCGGTTACAGCGTGAATCTCTCTAGAGGTAATTACTCTAAGTTAATAATATTTCCTACTTTACCACAGAAACATGGAAGACTTCGTTTCGCATCCTATTGACTGACAAAAGTCTATGTTTAGGTGTTGCATTATATTATAATGTTATTCTTTGTTTAGGGTTCCGTACCTAAAAGGTAAAAACGGAACACTATTACTGAGCCTCCACTGTGGCCGCCACTGTCTGTCTGTCTGTCACCAGGCTGTATCTCATAAACCATGCTAGCTAGCAAGCTTTAGAAATTTTCACAAATTATATATTTCCATTGCCGCTATAACAACAAATACTAAAAATAAAAAAAATGAATGTTATAATGTAATTTTTTTGCTCAATATTAATAATAAACAGCTACGCGCCTAAAATTTTCACCGAATATTAAGTTGCGTATTACCTTTCAAAATAAATAATTAAATAAAAATAAAGTAAATATAAAAGGGGGCTCCCATACAACAAACGTATTTTTAAAGCAATTTTTAAATCGATCTTAAACAGGAACGTGATTTTGGGTTTTTTTTTTGGTACGGAACCCTTCTTGCGCGAGTCCAACTCGCACTTGGCCAGTTTATTTTTCTTATGATCCTAATTTTTCTTAGTTGAACATAAATTATAATATGATAAGATTTAACTTAGATTACCGGGTGTATTTGCATAATTTGTATTTGTATTTGCGTCTGCAATCCCTTATTAGGGGATACTAAAGCAGTAACTTACAAAATGTGAATGTAACCTAAAAATTGAAACTACTTGGCCTAGCTTCATGTACCTAACATGAATCTAGGCCATTAATGTCTCTTTTTTTAAAACTGTCACGGCATACTTGGTTAAAGCGCAAATACAAAGGGTTTGTTAGACGCCGCCTGTGAAACGAGAGGCCGCTGCGCTGATTCGATCCCTGCACCGAGAGAAATGTTTGTGCGGCGCACAAAATTTTCGTTCGGGTCTGGGTGTTTGTAAGACCGAAAAGTCTCTCGTAGCTGATACCCGCGAGACAAAACTAGATCTTAGTGTGGGGTCAGGACTATGTATGTGACTGTTGGGTGTTATTTATTTTAATTATTTCTTGGCCTTACTCCAAGATTTGGACACAACACCTATTTATTATGTAAAATAAGTGTTATATTTAAAACTATGCGGAAAACATTTTCGCACCCACAGCTTACACCCCATTAGAAAACAAATAAATGAAGATAATATAACAATGTACAATAACAAAAAAAGTTATAAAAATAAACAGTTTTGGTCAGATTTGCGCACATAACCATTGGTATAAAGGCGTGAAAAAATAACTATTGGCACCCAGACTTCTATTTTAATTTTTAATTTACACATAATATTATGTCTTGCAGTTTGCGTCAACTTACCTAGCTCTCCTCTCCTTATGATATATTATACAATTGTCTTTGTTATAACAACTAAAATCTAATTTTTAAATAATAACAAAAAGCTCAATGTATAATTAAAAAAGTTGACAGCCAACACGGTGAATGTCGTGTGACGCGTAAATAATTACCTTTAAAAAGCCATTTATAATATGAGATTTTGAATTATTGTCCATTGTTGTGCTTAGAGAATTTTCTTTATAGAGGGAACGCTCCCATACATTTGCGTCTTCAAAAACGTATGTAGGTAAATATTTTTTGTTCATAATTTTGTTAGACTGCCCAAAAAAAGGAGGTAGGTACCTAATGTTTTTCGTTATCCTGGGTTGGCAAAATAACTGCACTGCACGCGATGAAAAGTGCAATGCCACCCAAAACAATAGATTCACAGTCGATAGCATAGCATATAATATGATTGGTAGGATTTATTGTATACTTGGTAGGCCGATTTCTCCCGCCAAACAGCAGTGTAAATGCACTGTTGTGTACCGGGTTAAAGGACATTGTAGCCAGAGTAACTACCTCTTATGTCTCAAGATGGCGTGCGCAGTGGAATGCCAAGCATTGCTTTATTTCATGGTGTGTGGTTTTGCTACTGTCCATGCGAGGTCGTACTGATTAAGATTAGATGCAATAAAAATAATATGATTTTTCAATATTAATTACATGTATATCAAGATTTTGATCCTTTGTAGGAAGCATGCTGTGTTTAATAGGAACGACTAAATAGATGCTTGGAACTGCTATAAACGCTTTATTATTGTTACAGGACGTCTAACAATATTTACAACTTAGAAATAAAAAAACTTAACGATGACATTTTTGAAGGTGACCCCGCGACCTCTTGAGAGGAACATACGACTAGTATGTTCTTCCGACGACGCCTTGATGACAATCCTGGATATGGACCCAGACATATCAAACCGAGAGGAGTTTGTGGAATTCATAGCAGGAAGGAAACTTCCTTATGGAGCACTGCCAGTTGCTCATCGGTACGTGTGATATATTTTTTATTAAATTGAATGGCGAGACTAATATGCCGTTCTGATGGTACTGACAGCTCATGAACAGTAGCAAAACCAAACCACACCATGAATTACTAAGCAATGCTTGGTATTCCACTGCACTCGCCATCCTGAGATATAAGATGTTAAGAAATGACAGCCCATGAAAGTAAATAGTAACTATTTTAACAGCCACGTTTGCTAAATTAGCAAATGGTTTCTGCTTGATCGTGATGGGGCACAAACAGCCATAGATACCTGGGATATTCATGATTTTTGCCTCGTTCAGGTCTTGAAATTTTAACAACATCTGAGAATGCAAAATTTTTCTGATGTCACTTTGGGTTTCAACATAAACATTTTTTAGTGTCACCTTTTCGAAAACTCGTAGCAATACTTCCTCTACGAAACATAAGCTTAGAGGCGCAGGAATTACGATGGTCATTCTATAATGTATATTTCCTTTAATAATCATCAAATAACCAGACAGAAGTCGAAAGAAGACCCTGGATGCAATTCACTTCTGACAAATCATTTTAAATATCTTGAGTGAAATATCATAATTTTCTAAATGTATTCAGGTACGGAGGGCATCAATATGGTTTATGGGTGGGGCAACTCGGTGACGGCAGAGCACATATTCTCGGCGAATATGTCAATAGGTAAAGTCACTCTTAAATATTACGCAGAAAATTTTACTTTAAATAAAAAGAAATCCAACGTATACATGTACGTACCACTGTAAGGCACTGGCCTACAAGCATGAGTTAAATATATCCTTTGGCGATCTCTATATTAAACCATGATGGTTTTCATTCATCTCTGACTTTTCGGAGTCATGTGTGTATTGATAGTATCACCACGCACTAAAACAGTGAAGGAAACATCGATGAGAAAACCTGCATACCATAGCGATTATTAAGAATTCCTATAGTATGTAATATCAGCCAGCCCGTCCTAGGCCAGCGAGGTGGATTATAAGGTGTAACCACTCTCAATCATACTCTCAATTGTGGAAGAGGCCCGTGAACTTCAGTGGGGACGTATATGTGTTGACCGCTGATACAGTAGTACACTAGTAAAACTTTTTGAAATAAAACTAAAATAAAACTAAAAATAAAATGAGTCATATTCGCGTAAATCTAAGAAAACATTAGCAAAACTTTATTTAAATATTTGGAAAGGATATGTTAATTAGTCTATTCTGTTTCGCAGGCGAGGTGAGAGATGGCAGATTCAGTTGAAAGGCTCTGGACAAACACCGTACTCTCGAGTCCACGATGGTCGCAGCGTCCTACGCTCTGCCATCAGGGAGATGGTGGCCAGCGAAGCGTGCCACTTTCTCGGGATACCCACTACCAGGGCTGGTGGAGTTGTTGGTTAGATTTCTCATTCCTAGTTTAATACAGATACGGGTAACAACCCGTATCTGTAATTCTTGAATTTACCTTTATATCATACTCAGGCGCAAATTGATTTTATATTATACGTCATTTTTTTAAATTTATTCTACAAAACTTGATAAACACAAAAATCAATATGCAATGAAATATTTTTCCTAAATAATTACAAATGTTTGTACATCCTTCTCAATATGAACTTGACTAATGTTTTACTAACCATCCGCCTACCTGACCCTTGCAGAAAATTATTTGTTGTTAATTCATTATACGTTTATAAATAGTTTATATGGGCTTCTACAGAATTTACTGTGTTCAAGTATAGACTAGGCACATAAAGTTACTTATGGAATTACTTTTAAATTTGTATGTTTATTTTATTGGAACTCATCAGTTCCTATACAAAACAATATTAGGAATAATTTTGTTCCCTCCTTCAAATCCCATCCTTATTCCATTTCTATGTAGTAAGCGATGAAGCGGTGATACGCGATGTATACTACACTGGATGTCCTCGTCGCGAGCACGCTGCAGTCATCCTACGCCTGTCACCCAGCTGGTTCAGGTTTGGCTCGTTGGAAATATTGTCCAGGAGTGGTGAAGTGCCTGTGCTGAGGCAGCTAGCTGATTTCATCATTAAGGTAACTTTCATTTGTGTGCTCATGGTATTGTGAAAGTACAGTAGACCCCTGGTAATCCAGCCCGACTAAACCAATGATTAAAGAATAGATTATATTTCTAAAATCTATGGACTAAACTGACGCTCCTTGTAATTTGACATGTCTATAGCCCATAACGCCACTTGAAACCTTATTTTGTTTCACTGTAATTTATATTTCAGATAGAATCTTACAATTTAGTTTATCGGATTACAAAGAGCTCTAACTATTAATTGTCTGCACTATAGGGGATCTGTATATTTCCCTATATAGCCTGTATAATCATGTTTATAGGGTAACCGAAAGCTCGCTGTAATCTGTTACTTTACGATATGTTGCTCATGTCCATGCATCCTATAATTACCAACAATAGTTAATGACGGAAAAGGCTTTGCCGGTTTTGAGAGGAAAGTAAAAAAAAGAAGAAATTTTTCTTGTCGATTGTCTTTGAGGCTTTTTTACCATCTGGGTCGTGATGTTCCACTGGTATCTGGTACTGAAATATTTTACTCCCAACGAAAGTCAGGCTTGTTCAATTGGTTTCCAGGAGCATTTTCCTGAAATACATTTATCTGATGAGAACCGCTTCATACGTTTGTTCTCCGAAGTCGCCCACAGGACTTTGGATTTGGTGGCTAAATGGCAAGGTAAAAATTATTTGGGTATTAGTACTTAAGATGGACGTATAGTCATACCGAATTTAGTACATAGTAACTGAACTAACCGTGTTTGAATTTTTCCTTCTTTAGATCACTGTGAATATAATAAATTATTGCATATTGAACATTAGTGTGTTTGAATCATATTTGTACCTTGAAGACCTATGAATTATGTAATTAATTACCTACTAATCTTTACCTTATCTCATACGTAGGATTGGGTTTCACGCACGGCTTGTTAAATACAGACAACATGAGCATTCTCGGTCTCACACTCAACTACGGTCCGTTCGGTTTTGTTGATTCTTACGACGGCGGTTTTGTGGCCAACTGCTCCGACGGTGAGGCAAGATATGCTTTGGCTAAACAACCTGATGTAAGGAATATCTGATGCTATAAATCTATACATACCTACAAGGTTTATCCAGACTGCGACTGAAAACAAAAAAATCGCATAGATTTTTATCCATATGATCGTATTTGAGTAATAATTCAAGTAGTTTTTGTTAAAATTATAATTTAAGTCCTTGCATACCATAGTGTCTTCAAAAAAAAGGGTGTATCTTATTATTTACATCGCGTTTTTTTGCAAAATTCTTAATTGTGTTGTGTCTGACTGAAGTAACTAGAACTACCACCTGAATTTGCAGCCTGGATATACCCTGTACGTATACTATCTATAAATATGTATTCTATACGTCTCTACTCTTGGTTGAAAGCGTTTAAAAAGTATAATACGTGGTCAGGGTAGATAGGAAAAAGGGGGGACACTTATTTCAGAGATGTATTACAATCACAGTTTTTGAAATGCTTAATTAAATACTAGATCGATCGTAGCGGCTGATTTTCAAAGCACGACTTAATTGATTTTAAAGCGGGGCAAAACTAGGTGTGTAATAAACCTTTAGAAGACGTCATCGTTTGATGAGTGCTTTATAATATGGTCCCTTCTTTTGTAATACATAAATATATATTCTAGGCATTGAGTTAACAACAATCTGGTATGCAGGTAGTAGTATGGAATATAGGACAGCTCGCAAATGCGATCAAGCCGCTTCTCAGCTCATCGCAGCAAGTGCACATGTCTCACATACAGAAGACTCTCGACACCTACTGCAAGAATAAGATACTGTTAGTATTTTCATAATATTGTAAAAAGTAGCTAATCTCGTAATACTTATGTATCATTTGTTGCTTATAATTGATAGTCTCCATGGCACAGTTGCTTAGACGCGGGCTGTCAAATGAGAGGCTGCGGGTACGATCCCCATACCAAGACAAATAATTGTGTGATCCACACAGATTTGTTTCTGGGTGTTTCTGTCTGTCTGTTCTGAGTCGGGTGGTTGACCGAAAAGTCCTCGTAGTTTCTTCATTCTTGATACCAACGACATAAAACTCGATATATGTGTGGAGTTAGGAATATGTATTGACCATTGGTGTAATATTTATGCCTGACCCGAGAATTGAATTTCCACTCAAAAATCAAGAGGATCTGATAAATATACATTGTGCTTCTTTTTTTCATAGGGAAACATTCCTGATGAAAATAGGTCTGAAAGAAGAGCGCTGGGGCGACGAACAGCTGATAGAGAAACTGCTGGACATGATGCAGCAAACTGGAGCCGATTTTACTGCAACCTTCAGACAGTTGGCCGAGGTAATACATAAAAGTTTAGGAAAATGTGTCACTTTTCGATGATTGGGAATGTGCGACAATGATAATACTAAATTTGTAAAAAGCGTTAAAAATATGCTCAAGGGCTTGCCATTGCTGCCCGAGGAGTCCAACTGCGATGACCTCATGGAGGCCAAGAGCCAGCTGTTCCTCAATTGAGCTGGGTTTAACTCCCTTTATTGGGCAGTCCTGTATAAAAATATGACACACAATAAATTTAAACATAATACTTTATGTTATGTAGGTATAACAAGAAGTGAAATCTATTAAAATTGTTGGTCAGGAATCTCATGTAGATAAGTTCTGCTCTGGTTCAGTACTTGCATCAGTAGCCATGACGTGCCTTAGTTCTATAGACTAATAAATAAAACGCTTTTTTCTCAGTTGGAACCGAGTGAAATGGTGAGTGAGACGAAGTTATCGGAGAAATGGTCCCTGAAGCGTCTCTCGTCGCACTCCTCATGGGGCTGCTGGCTCGATCAGTACCGCGAGAGACTCGACAAGGAGGCTGGTTGGTATATCTAGCTCATTCATAGCTCAGCAGTGTTCACCAAAAAGAGCGCAATTCCTTACCTATCATTTGTATCCTATGCTTGTATAAATTCATAAAATCATATAAGTCTGGAACATAGACCATACGTATATCGTGTATAATTAAAATATAAAAAAAAACATACAGCTGAATTGAGAACCTACTCCTTTTTGTGGCCCGTTAAAAACAATACCTATGTTAATATGTGTAAATATTAGGCTTTAGATTCAATTCCCGCACATTCTACACAAAAACCGTTACAATCTTAATAAACAATTGCAGTTTTATTGGATTTTGTATTAATTTCTATCAACAGTAGACGCAAGTTCGTTGGGGATGTTTGAGGACGAGCGTCGCCGACGCATGTTGAGCGTCAACCCGGTGTACATACCTCGGAACTGGTTGCTTCAGGAAGCCATTGCTGATGCTGAAAAGGACGACTTTCAGAAGGTCAGATAATAAATTCCTGTTTACCGCACTTGGTTGGTGTGTGTGGTTGATAGATAGCAAGGTAAGGTACATTTCCGTGAAAAATATAAAAGAAACAAAGGCTTAACAAATGAGCATTAAACCCATTTTTTTAAATTCCATGATCCACATTCGATCTTAGCCATATATCTACTTAATACTTCTTGCCTGACGAATAAGAACGACATCAGTTTAAATAAAAAATTGCTTTTAAATCATTAATTACATTCTGTATATTTAAAATTTATTTGAATTGGCAGGTTCGTTTCCTATTGGAAGTACTCCGTCATCCTTATGAAGTGCAACCCGAAGCAGAACTTCAGGGATTCTCCATGCAGCCGCCTCAATGGGCGTATGCTCTGAAAATTAGCTGCTCTACTTAATAATATTCAGATATTTTTCTTTCGTTACATTTATTAAAACGTTGTTTAACACTCAAGCCTTTCTTTGCGTCTCCACTAATTTCCGTCAATAAAACAATAATTAATAATCTACGTTGAGAACTAAAAACCTGATAGCTGTCCTCATCTTGTCGTTAAAAATGTAGTGTGCAGTTGTACTAATACCGTACGATTACAACGCTGAGGTATCGGATTCGAATCCCGGTGTTTGGTTATTTAATCAGAAATTCTAAAGGTTTATGATTTATTTCTGTAATTCTGCGGTAATTACATGTTATTTAGTTATTTTAAAATACTAATGAAATAATTGGTGTATCAATTATCATTATTAACCTCATAAATCAATAGCCTCTGGGAAATGATTCAGATCCGATTTACTGTATATAGTTCAATTTTTAATATGTATTGCTCAACTCTAATAAACGTCACGATGACAGCATTTATTAGTTGACAATTGACATTTCAACTTTCAAGACAAAAGCTTTAGTCATCTAAGCTACGAAAACATCTTTTCTTTTATTATTTAGTATTTAACCATTTAACTCTATTATTATATGTTGTAATGTTTAATTCAATGTTTTAATACTACTACTCAGTCGTTAGTTAAGTCAATAATCGCAAATTTATCAAACAAGTTAACTACGAATCTGTTGTTTACAAAAAGAAATATTAAAAAACCTACAAAGATATGATGTTATCTGGTTAACTATCTAGTTTTACGTATTATTCATGAGGCGAATGTTCTCCGCGTTTTTAAAGACGCAAAAACACTTGAGTACTTCCAGTATGAAATTAATAAGCAATTTTAAAGAGTGGAAGTTTTTGGATCCGCCGAGCTACTCAGCGTTGCCAATTGACGAAAACCCTGATTACAAAGTGCCTGTTGCTGTGAATAATGCGGTTTTCTCGAAGGTATTTATATTCTTTATTAATTCAATGAACTTCAATTCTTAATAATTTGTTCTCCATAGGTTACAAATCTTAAGAAAACCACTTGATGTGATTATTTCTAATGCCAACATATATTAGTCCTGTATATTCACTATATTTTTTTCTGTAATCCAAAAATCTTTTATATTGAGTGGTGAGAAGAAGAAGCAGTTAAATTTTTCACAGGTTACTTTTATACAGTCACTTAAAGGGCCAATGATTATAGAAAGAGGGGCAAATTGGACAAGCAAACTGTTCCACAACTTGACAGTACAGCAAAGACATTTTATTTTTCTTGCCTTGTAATTAATTAATGCTTAATTATGTCAACAGGTGCCTCCAGAGCCACTAAAAGGGAATCTCCTTTTGGTATGTGCATCAGATGATGCTCTCAAGAATATCCTTGACTTGGATCCAAGTGTTGCTGAAAGTGAGGAATTTCTAGACTTCTTCAATGGAAAATATCTGCCTCCAGGCAGCCTCACTGTTTCACATAGGTAATTTTATTTATTTATTTAATTCTTTTTTGCACTGTACAGAAATACTATGAAGATATTACACAATAAGAATAAAAGTACAAGTGGCGGCCTTATCACACTAGGTAATCTCTTACAGACAACCATGGGATGGATATATTAACAGGAGATAGAAAGGGCAGTCTAAGGCGTAAAAGAAATAATAATAATCTACAATTAATAACTAAAAATAAAAATATAATATAAACACACAAAATATATATAAATATCCATATACATACACATATAAAAACATAACTATAATACATACATATACATAAACATCATTCATTGTCATTTTAATTTTTTATTCAGGGAAAACACCCATTTTTCTATAAAATCTCAGTAAAGGTGAGATGAAACCTACTTTTTTATATAGCGATAAATACATATTTTCAATAAATATAAACATAATTGTGACACGCCCATTTCGAGTTGCAAGTTCTTGGAGAAATCATTTTATTTTTATGCAAAAATATTATTTTTCTTTTCTTTTAGATATGGTGGATATCAGTTTGGTTACTGGGCAGATCAGCTTGGGGATGGCCGAGCCCACATCATGGGGGAATATAAGAACAGGTTTGTCTCTACTTAATCATTTCTGTATCAGCCCATATACGTCCCACTGCAGGGCACGGGCCTCCTCTACAATCGACAGTACGATTGAGAGTGGTTAGGCCATATAGTCCACCACGCTGGTCTAGTGCGGGTTGGTGGACTTACATACCATAGACATTTTTATAAATCGCTATGGTATGCAGGTTTCCTTACGATGTTTTCCTTCACTGTTTTAGTGCGTGGTGATTGACTATCAATACACACATGACTCCGAAAAGTCAGAGGTGTGCCCTGGAATTCGAACCCGCGACCACCGTGATCATGTTGGCAGTCGCGTCTACTCCGTTTACCAACAGGCCACCACGCACTTCTAATCTTAATCATTTACAACTACATATATAAATTGTTTTCGCTCAAATTTCACACAAGACTCAATATTAGTGGGGTCAGTAGGGCGATTCACTTAATTAAATAAGTTCAGTTGCGGTGCAGTTGCAGTTACGTTTCGATCAAAACAGCCCTTTTCGTATTCTCGTAATACGCTCGCGTCAAGTTCGCGTCACGCGAGCGCTTAAGCGTATCTACGACTATCGAAAACGCGCAGCAGTTTTATGCGCGTGATTCAGATATCGGAACTTGATCGGTAGGTATTCACCTATTCATTTGACGACTCAAATAACAGTTTAGTCATGTGCAGTTTCGATTTTCATAGTAAGGAAACATCCTACAAATCGTATCAGTATATTAAAATCAAACGTATTACATACGTCTGATGTACAGTTGACGCGCAGCTAAACATTTACAAGAATACCATTTTGCAACAAAATGTAAACTTAATTGCAACCGCACCGCAACTTGATCGGCGCGTCAAGAAATTACGTGAATCGCCTACAGGACTATGTATGTGACTGTTGGGTGTATGTATTTATTAATAAAAATGTATCATTTGAATCCTATTGGACCAAAATATTACATTATTTACTATTGGAACATTTTAAGATATCTTAAACAGATACATTGTAGCAATTTCTATCTCTCTCCCTTGTTCTTCTATATACAAAACCATACCTACTCAAATAATTTAATTATAATTAATAGATAATATGTTTAATGCAACATACGCAATGGGTACTGTGGGCATCTCATGAATATTTAAATAATAAATAAATAAATAACACGGAACAGTCACATACATAGTCACATACATTGACACAACATAAACGTCCACTTGTACCACGCGCCAAATCCGCCGCGAACCGGTTTCTTATCGCAGCGGCCGGTGCGGCGGCCGGTGCGGCGGCCGGTGCCGCCAGTCGATTACCTGCCGTCGAGTGATCCTATTGTGTACCTTGTGTATTTACGTGACAATATAAATTCTTACGAGTTATTTCCTCAACTTTATTTCCACCTGTGGACTCTGACTACGCACCCACATTAGACAGCTTAGGCCTTTAGTACTATTACCCAGTACCCACAATGCACACACCCACTATGTTATATGTAGTACCCACTATGTTCACATCAAGTTGGATATAAATCTTGTATAATGTTTACTTCTCCTGGTGGTAGGTCTTTCATATGTAAGAGGTACCCTGGGTTGGCACCAACGCAATGTCTATTTCTTCCGCCAAACAGCAGTGTAAATGTATTGTTATGTTTCGGATTGGAGAACATTGTAGCCAGAGTAACTGCTGGACATATCGAGACTTAACATCTTATTTCTCAGGATGGCGAGCGCAGTGGAATGCCAAGCATTGCTTTGTAATTCAAGGTTTTGTTTGGTTCTGCTACTGTTCATGAGCGGTCGTATCGCTTACCATCAGGCGAACGGCATGCTCGTCTCGCCATTCACAGCAATAAAAAAAAAACCGTAAATAATAGTTTTATTTCAATGAGTAACATTCGCGTAAACCTAAGAAATCATTAAAAAATGTGTTATATTTTCTCGTCATCAGCAAAGGCGAGCTATGGCAAGTCCAACTTAAGGGTTCGGGCGAGACTCCGTACTCGCGCTTCGGGGACGGCCGCGCGGTCCTCCGGTCTACCATCAGAGAGATGGTGGGCAGTGAGGCGTGCCACTACCTCGGCATACCTACTACAAGGGCCGCTGCGATGGTGGGTAAGATTAACATTGCTTAAATAATTAAAATTATTTATATTTGTCGTGTTTGGGTGGTAAATCCATTGTTTTTGGTAAAATAATAATTTTAGCCCTTGCGTACCATAGTGTCTAAAAGATACACTATAATTTTACAAAAAAAATAATTAAATCTATACCACCCAAATACCGAATACGACAATAGGAAAACAAAAACAACAAAAAAATCGTCCCGTTTTTTTTTTAGTATTAATTGCACTGTGTGGCTTCGTTTTCGGTAGGAGTCTGAATATACCCTGTATATTATTACTATGGTATCAGATAACCACATGTTATATCTTTTTTTCCGTCAGTAAGCGACACAGATGCAGTGATGCGCGATAACACATACTGCGGTCGCGCGCGTCCGGAGCGCGCGGCCGTGGTGGCGCGGCTGTCGCCCGCCTGGTACCGGCTCGGCTCCTTCGAGATACTACACAAGCGAAGGGAACCACAATTACTTGGTAAATTGCTCGATCATGTTATAAAGGTGAGTAGTTCTATTTATTACTAAGGGTCTGGCCCTGCATATACAGTTTTCAAAATGGCGGCTAAAATGTTTCCGTTAGTTAATTCCGACTATCAATTTGGAATGTCTACCAGTCGGACCAAGAATTATGAATAAATGTATTTGCTAGATATTTCTATACATTCCTGGTATTTGCTAGATTTTACATTACTGCTTCCCTCCTATAGGACATAGCGTGATAATATATAGCCTATAGCATTACCCGATAAATTAGCTATCCAACACAAAAATAATGTTTCAGTTCGAACTACCTAGTAGTTTCTGAGTTTAGAGATGACAAACAAACTCTTATAAAATATTATAATCTTACGTTAAAGGTCTTATTAACACAGTTTAAAAACCTATTTTAGTTATTGACTGTTGTATCCCTTTCGCACAACTTTTGAATTCAGTTTGGGCGAAAAGGCCAAACATTCGGTAGCTTAAATAAGCTTTAAAATAAACTATGAATAACGCCGGTAACATCTTTAACTTTATAGTAATGTTATATTTATTCTTTTGCAGTACCACTTTCCGGAAATAGATTCGTCCGAAGGTGATAAATATGTGAAGTTCTTCTCAGAAGTTGCACACAGAAACCTGGATATGGTCGCTACGTGGCAAGGTTCGCTTCTCTTATTCATCATCACTACATAGTATAAAACAAAGTCTCTTTCTCTGTCCCTATGTCCCTTTGTATGCTTAAATATTTTAAACTACGCAACGGATTTTGATGCAGTTTTTTTTAATAGATAGAGTTATTCAAGAGCAAGTTTTATATGTATAATACTTAGATATTATTGTACAGAAATCTATTTGTACCCGGGCGAAGCTGGGCCGAACAGCGGCAAAACCAAACACCTTGAATAACAAAGCAATGCTTACCATTCCACTGCGCTCGCCATCCTAAGATGTTAGGTCTTAATATGCCCAGTAGGTAATTTAACTACGATATCCTTCAATCCAAAACACAACAATGCATTTGTACTGCAGTTTGACAGGAGAAATAGACATTGCCGTGGTACCCACCCAGGCAGCCTCTCACATATGAGAGACCTACCACCAGTGAGAAATTAAACTATACCATTGCTAGCGAGTAGCGAGGTTCATGTTGATGCTATTTGTCCAGGCCTGGGCTTCGTGCACGGAGTACTAAACACGGATAATATCAGTGTGCTTGGCGATACGATAGACTACGGACCCTATGGCTTTGTGGAGAGATTCAGCGTTCATTATGTGCCCAATACATCAGATGATCTGGGAAGATATGCGTATAATAAGCAGCCTGATGTGAGTAGTTTTATCTTGATAATCAATAATATTTGTACAGGTAACTTGATGTGGTAATTGACAAATTATGAGAATACATGGGAAAAATATATTTTTGTAATTTAGTTTAAAAACGAGCCAGTCGCTTGCTGGAATGGCAATATGCATTAACAATAATAATATTACTTACAACTAATTATGAAACCCTGACTTGAACACAAAATTGCTCACAGACACAAAACAATTGAAAAATAAAGAAAAATATTGATATTGACATTGCAGGATCATCAAGCATGCCGTTCGCCTGATAGCTGTAGGCGATACGATCACTCATGAACAGTAGTAAAACCAAACAACACCTTGAAATACAAAGCAATGCTTGGCATTTCGCCATACTGAGACATAAGACGTTAAGTCTCAATATGTCCAGTAGTTACTCTAGTTACAATGTCCTTCAACCCGAAACACAACAGACTATTTACACTGCTGTTTGGCGGGGGAAATAGCCATTACGCTGGTACCTACTCAGGCGCCCTCTTGCATTTGAAAGACCTACCACCAGTATCAGTTAAGTTTCTATGACCGATGATACATAATATGTACATACAAATTTACTATTGTGTTGCATCCTCATGTGTGATAAGGATGTGTTTATTTCACAGATAATACTGTGGAACTTAGAGAAGTTTGCAGAAGCTCTAAGTCCAGTATTGAGTGATGAAGACAATGAGAAAATTGCAACACTCAGGGGCACTTTGAAAGAATATGTCGACAAGAAAATATTGTATGTAACTTTTTTACCTTCGTTTATGTTAAGAATACTGAATTCTTTTTGAGGCATATTTCCGATATTTTACTTTTTTTTCTTCAGAAAAACCTTTTTACAAAAGTTTGGTTTGTCTGAAGTTCAAGATGGCGACCAAAGGTTCGTCGATGAATTTGTGTTGGTACTAGAACAGGCGATGTCTGACTTCACAGCTACATTTAGACAATTAGCTGAGGTATATATGTTATTAGTAATTTATTTATTTAACTTTTAATAAATTAAAAACATTATACATATTACACTATAGCAAAATTTTCTTACTTGTTCGGCCCACTTACAACACTAATTTTAATTATTATTACTAATGATTTTTTTATATTAACGTTTTGGAATGTACATAATCGAAAAACATATATCAAACAAGAAAATGTATTTCAATTGACGTAAATTTATGAAACCTAGATAGATAGAAAGCATATTTAGCGTACATTCAAAATCAGTTATTTAAAAAAAAACGCGTCTATGATTTACTGCCCTCCTGATTACCACGGTAGTAAAACTAAGTCGTTTTTGAATATGAAGATTGTCAAAAGATTTTATATCTATATATCATATGCAAGTTTTAAACCATTCAAACGTAGTAACGATGTTTAGGTCGACTCTTCAGATTTGCTGGACAAAGAAAAGCTAGAATCTAAATGGGCGCTCAAGAAGTTGCCGAGTTCAACGTATTGGGGCAAATGGGTCGAGAAATACCAAGCTAGGTTGAAGGAAGAAAATGGTGAGCAATTTTATGACGATATTTTCTTTTATTTCGGTTCAGATAAGTGACTACTGCACATGAGGATAAATTGAAAATTCAGTGCATTTCCGATTGAGTATGCATTGTGCAAGACAATTGTTTTTAGCGTTTGACGTAGTTATGCACGCAAACAATAAAATATTTATTTATTTTATTCTTAAATCCACACAAAAAAGAAAACTACAAATTAACAAGAAAATTCAAATGGCGGTCTTATCGCTCTAGGCGATTTTTTACAGACAACGGTTGGATAAATCTATGAAGAGCAAAAGAAGAGACGGTAGTCAAAATACAGTTAAAATACTTGATAATACTTTCCAGTATTGTGTATAAATACTTACACTACGTACATATCTTGTAGTTTGGCTATACTAAGATCTTTTGATTACAGTGAGCGAAGAAGTTCGGAGAGAACGAATGGTGAAAGTAAACCCGGTATATGTCCCTAGAAACTGGATATTGCAGGAGGCGATAGCAGACGCTGAGAAACTGCAGTTTGAAAAGGTATAGTTAAACTTAACAAGGAATTAGGGACTGGTTATAATAGGTTACTAAGGCTGAGTTGCACAAACTAACTTTGCAAATACCTTTTCCTTTGAAAATATCATCGCCATACATTTGTTTTAAGGTCAAAAGTATTGGCAAAGTTAGTTTGTGCAACTTAGCCTAAGCGGTTCGGTCAAATTGAACTTTATTTTTATTTGTGGGGTTTTAGGTGAAAACTGGTGGTAAGTATCTTATATGTGAGAGGCTGCCTGGGTAGGTACTACCGCAGTGTCTATTTCACTCGTCAAATAACAGTAAATGCACTGTTGTTTCCCAATTTGATGGATATTGTAGCCCGAGTAACTACTGGACATATTGAGACTTAACATCTTATGTCTTAGGATGGCGAGCGCAGAGGATTGCCAAGCATAGTTTTATAAAATTCATGATGTTTGGTTTTGATCAATGACGTTTTACAAATAGACACGTCATGCACTAACATAATGGCACAAAAAAATGGCGCGATGCGTATTGTAATTTCAAATTGGTTCGAAGAAAGAGTAAAAAAGCAAGAAACATAAGTTAGAAGAAGATGAATAGACTTCGCTAGTTACGTAACAATAAGTGCCGCACGGTTATTGGCCAAAGCGCGTGTGACGTAGCACCAAGCATGAAGTACAGACTGACGTGGCGAGAGCTGTCATACGTTGCCATGAGAGCGATTTTACTAATTTTATTTAATAAAAATTAAATTAGTGTGTACTTGTGCACTAAATAAAATATTTTTTTGTTTCACAGTTTCAGAATCATTTGTACTTTTTTTTAAATAACTCTAATCTATTCTTACGCATTTGGTTTCGAGAATACAGATAGTCAGAGAAACGTGTACCCGCGACACTGGTTGAAGTGTGACTGATTGCACTGGAGGCAATTACCTTCCAAACGTGTTGCCATTATAAAGCTCGGACAACGCATCTATGCTTTATAAACATCTTAGGTTTTGATACTGTTTCTATTCAAGATATTACATATCAGGTCATATAGAGCTTTTACCTGTGGACATCCAGCGCGAACAGCGAATTTTGGAGATACGACGACACACACAGTCACGAATACATAAACCAAACCCTAGCGTACAGTCTTAAAATGTATTAAAAATATCACACGCCGATATATTACATAGAGCTCACTAAACGTAATGCCGGTCGATGCAATGCGGCTCGAGACTAATTTCTTGCACCCTACCCACATTAATCATTATAAAAAATGTCGAATCTTCGGACGATCGAAGTTTATGACGATACGAATGTACCTCCTCTGCTAATGTTCGGATTCGTATGAAGTACATCGTAACGATAAGTCCATGTTTACGACCATAAGTCAATAACGATTATAAGTCTATGTAGGTACATTTGTATCGTCATTAACTTAACCATCTGCTGCCTTATTCTTAGTTTTGAAATCTATTTTAGTTATCGATTGATTTGTCTTCTTCGTTCAAACTGAATTCAAATTCATCCGAAAGGGACAAAACATTGGATAATTTAAATAGGTTTTTAAATTGTTTACGAATAAAACAGGCGTTTTGTATATTGTAATTACTTTGTCCTGCGAATATAAATATCCCTAATACTACTTCATAACTTAAACGAACAGCACATACTTTTCTTAAGTAAATAACTAATTAATTTTCCCCAGGTTCGATTCCTCATGAAGCTGTTCGAGAAACCGTACGAAGTGAACCCTGAAGCAGAGAAGCTGGGCTACTCCGACGACCCGCCATCCTGGTCTTATGGCCTTAAAGTTAGCTGCTCTAGTTAATAGAACAATAGCAAAATAAATATTCCAACCCGCACTAGGCCAGCGTGGTGGACTATATGACCTAACCACTCTCAATGGTACTATCGATTGTAAAGGAAGCCCGTGCCCTGCAGTGGGACGTAGTTGGGCTGATACAGAAAATAAATATTATTTATACTGTCTGTCGATTTGTGATTATGTAAATGCTGAACAACTTGGACTGAGAAGGTTTTTGGCCATATTATGGTCAAATGATTTTTGTCAGAATCATCATCGTACATCGCGTAATATTCGGTCAATGACTGTCACGCCATCCTCAGAGACATTTGATGTAAATTAAATAAATATATAATATTAAACTTAAAAGTTTCTCAGTGTGGCCGTAGTGCATTACAAATGCTGTGTTTATGCAATTTGTAAATGTAGATCCTTTTTTTTTTAATCCTAATATGTTCATACCAAGGGTTTAAGCCAATAGGCAGATGCCTTAGATTGTGAATAACAAATTTAAAACGAATGCATTTCAAATAATAATTACTACCCGAGAATCAAAACCCTTGAGAAGATCGGATTAACCATTCTTTACACATTGCTAGAATTATACATAAGCATAAAGAAAACATTGTAATTTTTTTAGGTATAATTAAGTACATAATTTGTTAATAGATTAGGAATATAGAATAGGAAAAGTAAAAATATATTGTTAGCTCTGCAAAGCTGAGAAATTCAACAATAATGCTCTTATACCTAATTTATCTATGTACATTCTCGTTACATTTTGTGTTATTTTTTATATCATAATGAATAAAGTTATTTTTTTATAACCTTTCTTTTAATAAAAGCCTCAAAAATATAAAATCAGTATATTGAAAAGAAATTAAATAGCTCTCACGATTTCCTTAAATTATTTACAATAACAAACTTAATTATTCCTCTTATAATACAAAACATATCACTCATAATCTTCATCGGCACTGTCATCAGGTTCTGAATAATCCTCATCTTCCATGATTTTCCGTCTTTTTTTCGCTTGTATATTCTCTTTGTTTTCTTCCGTTTCTTCCTTCTGAGCCTCTGTCTGTGCCGAGCGGTGGTGGAAGACGAAAGAAATGCTCTTTGCCAAGTCCCAACACTGCTTTAGGACCATGTCAGCTAAGCTTTTCTTATCAGCACAATGATACCAATTAGATAAGTCAGAGGTACAATCAGAGTTTTCTGGTGGAAGTGTTACCTGTATGTTGTTGACACACCTTCTACATTTGAACTTGCTGTGTGTATCTGACAATGTGTTCTCTTCAAGCCGGAATAAGTCCTTTAAGTCTTCCGATGTGAAGTGTCTTAATGACTCTTCATTCTGATCAACTACTGTATCACTTAAGGCTTTCTTGTGTGCTTGCCTTTGGAATATCTTTTCCTCAATAGTCCCTGTTGCTAGCAGACGGTATATGTAGCACGGTTTCTTCTGTCCATCTCTCCAAACCCTAGCCATAGCTTGCTCATCATTTGCTGGATTCCAGTCCGGATCAAACATGATTAATCGGTTAGCTCCAATAAGATTCAACCCACAGCCTCCAGCTTTAGAACTCAACATAAATATCCACTCTTTATTTTCTTTATTATTGAAGCTTTCTACTACTTTAGCTCTTTTCTTTATAGTCATTGAGCCATCAAGTCTGACATACAAGTATCCTCGTTTACGGCACAGTTTTTCAAATAAGTCTAATGTTTGGGTGTAGTTTGATACAAGAACTATTTTGTCATCAGTGTTGGTTTTTAAATTAGCTAAAATACAATCTAGAATCATAAGTTTTCCTGAGTATTCGGGCTTCACATCCTTAATATCATAATTACTGGGTAACAGGTCTCTTGCTTTTTCAAAACCTTCAGATCTTTCCATAATCTTATCATACACTAAATCTGGATGATTGCAGAGCTTCTTTAGTGTTGTTATACTAGACAATGCACTTAAGGTGTTTGTGTTCTTCTCACCAGTTCCTGCAAACTTATTCCGAATAGCATCAGAATTTATAAAGTTCTTGTATATTTGAGTTTGAAGAGGTGTCATTTTCACACAAATAACTTGTTCAAACTTGACCGGCAAGTATTTTGTTAACAGACTACTTGTTCTACGAATCATACACTTGTTTACTATTGATGTCAATGTCTGGAGACATTCCTGTGCTCTCTCTCTTTCCTGGGCAGTGGCCAAGGCATCTTGGCCTCTAAGGATAGGATTTTCATAGCGTTTCTTAAACTCCTGCCCAGTTCCTAATATTCCTTCATTAACAAAATGCACCAAACTGAAATACTCAGTCAGATCATTTTGGATGGGAGTGCCAGAAATTAATATTCTTCTCTTTGCCTTTAATCCCATTAAAGCTTGATAAGTCTGGTTCTCACTATTTTTCAACCTGTGTCCTTCATCACAGAGCACCAATCCAACTTCAGAAGAGTGGAGGATGTTTGAATATATCCTAAATGTTTCATAAGATATAATAAGCACTGGTGTTGCTACTCTAGTTGCTGAGTATGTGTTCATAAACTGCTGTAATTTTAAAGTTATATCTGCCTTTGATCCACCATCCATTGCTAGTGCATTTATCCTCTGCGCCAACCACTTGTGTATCTCATTATACCAGTTCTTGACCAAACTGCTGGGACAAACAATGATTGCTTTACATATAGTTGGTTTGCAGTCTGGGCCTTGGCGTAACAGGGTCCATAGTAATGTTATACACTGTAAAGTCTTGCCAAGACCCATTTCGTCAGCCATAATGCAGCCGTAGGCATTCTCTATTTGTTTCCCGGTGACACAGTCGTACATAAATTTCACTCCCTCGCGTTGGTGAGGGCGCAGAATGTTTCCGAGCACTGGATCGACTACAACAGCCACTTTGATGTCGTTGGGACTCATTTTCATCTTTTCATGCTCGGGGATGTACGGAGGACGGTACAGAACTAGTGCATTAGGCTCATCAGGGTCGTGAAGTGCCCGTCTAACCTGCGTTCGTTTCAAACCCAAGCTTTTGCCACAATACGATGATACGTAGTTAGGGATAGGGACTTTGAAAGGCTTATTCAATATCTGCTTAATCAAATTTTCGTGGTCGGAGTTGGACATCGGTTGAGATGCAATTTTCTGTGTTAAATTCACCTTTGTGCATTCCCGCCTTTTGCGCTTTGCGGACTCCAGTAAAGGACTTTTGAAAACGTTGTCGCCGGAGCCGACTTGGCTCGGCGCTAGACTTCGCCGCATCTTCACTGTTTCTACTCCACCATGAGGATATGAAAACTTTTAAAAGAAATAAACAAGAGAGAACATGTTTTGAAACTTTTTGGAGATTTTATATTTGACATTGACAGTGACACAACATGTAGAGTTGCTATCCGAAAAAACGTATGTGCATTGATCATGAATTTATTAAAATTCTGAATTTCTTTAATTGTTTGAAGTGCGTTTATTGCGGACCAGTCGCGGCTAACAACATATATACGATGGTCATGGGCTCCAAATCCTGGGCACATCTCTGACTTCGGTATAACGTATTAGGTCTATTTAGTACTACTTGATACTTGATATACTTGATAGTCAATCACCACGCACTAAAACGGTGAAGGAAAACATCGTGAGGAAACCTGCATACCATAGCGATTCATAAGAATTTCTATGGTATGTAAGTTCGCCAACCCGCACTAGGCCAGCGTGGTGGACTATATGGCCTAACCACTCTCAATCGTATTCTCGGTTGTAGAGTAGGCCCGTGCCCTGCAGTGGGACGTATATGGGCTGATACAGATACAGTACTACTTGGTCTGTGGGCCTATTACTGTGGTCAATTACCACGCACTAACGGTGAAAGAAAACACTGAGAAGTATTTTGCAAATCCTATGGTTTGATTTGAAATAATTTCTGTAATATGTATAGTTCGCCATTAAGCGCACTAAGGGCTTGTACACAAAACTGCGATGCGACGCCATGCGAATTCGCAACGCAGAAAATTACGACACGAATTGCTGCGATGCGATTTCGTGCGGCAAGGCGTCTCCCAGGGTGACCATTCCTTCGACGACCGTTAACCGTACTAAACGTATTTTGAATTGAAAACTAGGTCGTGACATGGATCGTAAAAAAAATGTGCACTTTTATTATTGCTTAGGAGATACAGGAAAAAGAAACAAAGAAGATTTTGGGTTCATCCATTTATTTCTATTATGAATCCCGATGGAAACTATTTTCTTCTAAAATATAAAGCTTTGAAAACCGACGAAAAAAAATTTTTGGAGTATTTTAGAATGAGCATATCTTCATTCGAAGAGCTTTTAAGTTTATTATCACCATATCTTCAGAAACAATCGTACAAGGGGAGAATTCCTGTTATGCCTCTGGAAATGATTGGCCTCACTATCCGGTAAGTAAAGTAAAACAATAATTGTTTACATTAGTTTTTATTGAGAAAAGAGTTTTTAAAATATTACAATCCATAAAATTTACGAAAAATCAAAGTCTTCTTCAGTTGAAAGTGTGCTTAATATGCTTGAGTTAGAAAAATCATTACTGGGTGAATCAATTTGATCTGGTATGTTAGATGACTGTGGACGTATCAGTGGCATTTGTTGAGATGTCGCAAAATGTTGAGTTTGATAGCCACCCTGGTAGTTGCTATTCGGATAGTAGTAGCCATGAGGTTGATGCAATTCTGTTAAAATTTGAAGAACTCTGCTCTGAAAGATTAGTGTTTTATTGTCATCTAATCTTTCAAGTGATGGTAGAATACCTTTAAAAAAAGATATGTGTCTATTCTCAGGTTCCTTTAAAATATTTACAATATCATCTTCAAATTTATTATTAACCATCTTTCCTTTTGGTGGCTGCCTTTGGTAACGTGTTTTAGATGTACCTTCTTGATTATCTTGCTCATTTTCTGACTCATTTATACTAGTAGTGGTCTCATTTTGCAAATTTTTCTTAAGAAATAGTAATTGTTTGTACAGATGGTATTCTTTTATATTTTTGGATCCAGACCCTGACCTACTTGCATCTTTGAGTTTCTTTTCATATTTATTAAAGGTATCCTTAATCCCCCTCCATCTTTGTATTACTGAATTACCTGCAAAAAAAAAAAAAAATAGACAATATTTAATTTATTCATTTATTTATTAATCTTTATTATTCATCAAATACCAATTATACAGAACAATAGGCGAACTTAACGCTAGAAGCGTTGTCTACCAATTAATTAAATTAAAATAATTTATGTATGTTTATGTCGTTTTAGGTTAGTGTTCTTTATTTTTCAAGTTTGTTATATAAATTAATCCTTTTTTTTCTATTTATGTTACAGATTCCTAGCGACCGGAAATGAAATCAGAAATATACATTTAGATTATTATCGAGGAATAAGTACAGTTGCTAAGATAATACGAGTAGTTTGTAATGCAATATGGAAATTTTGTTTAAATGCAAACATACCAAAAATAACACAACAGCTGTTTGAAGAAATAGCTGCGGACTTTGACAAGAAAGCCAACTTCCCTAACTGTATTGGAGCCGTTGATGGGAAACATATTCGTATTCGTAGTCCCCCAAAAAGTGGATCACTTTTTTTTAATTACAAGGGCTACAATTCAGTAGTTTTGTTGGCTATTGTGGACTCGAAATACAGATTCATCTATGTGGACATAGGAGCATATGGAAAGGAAAGTGATTCCACTATTTTCCACAACACGAAACTGTACGACTTACTGATGAGAGGTGATTTGCCTACACCAACATCAAGGCCGTTACCGGGCTTTCAAGAACCGGTTTCATTTGTTTTTGTCGGAGACGAAGCTTTTTCTATTTCGAATAATGTCATGCGTCCTTATTCTGGCAAGCATTTGTCTGTTAAACAAAGAGTATTCAACTACCGTTTGAGTAGGGCAAGAAGATACGTCGAGTGTACTTTCGGCATACTGGCCAATAAGTGGCGAATATTTAACCGGCCCATTAACGTTTCATATGATTTTGCAATAGATATTGTTAAGGCTTGTTGCATACTACATAACTTTGTAATTAACCGTGATGAATTAGACACCCCTATTGAAATGATCATAGATGATTCCGAACTACAACCACTTCAACAAATGAATGTAGGGAGTCAGGTTGAATGTAGGGAGTTGAATGTAGGTAGTCAGGTGGTAAGTGCAAATATAATTAGAAACGAATTTTCGGATTACTTTACTAGTGAAGTTGGAGCATTAAGCTGGCAACTACAAAAAATTTAAGAATATACAATGCGACTTGCATTGTTGCTCGCGTTCTTGGTAATAAGTCAATACAACAGGTACAAAAGGATCACATCGTAAAACATTAAAGTAACTCGCTGTCGACGCCTAAACATGTAAACAATTTAAAGAATATTTTTTGTGCTTATATGAATAGAATGTTTGATTTGTAGGTAGTTTTAGTAAAAAGTAAAAAGAAGTTATACTTACATAATAAATGTATTTGTGTACTTACCAAGTTTAGTTTTTTCATTGTTTTCTTTTTCCTCGAAATTCGGAAATAAACTTTTACACACGTCCTTCCAACCATCTTGTTTGATGAATTTGTTTTTATAATCATCATTACTAGTGTCCCTAAGAACAGGGCGCTCCTCAATCAGTGATATTAAAAAATCAACGTCGTATTCTGTCATTTTTAAAGTACACGTCTTGCCCACACGCTGTCCCTGAGCGAACTAAAATGGCGTCAACAAGTGTGACGCAACATCGCAGGAATGCGCGATGCGAATCAATTCGCAAGTTCTTGCGATGCGTTTAGGGAGCTCGCAGATTTTTGCGATGCGACGTCGCATCGCAGTTTTGTGTACAAGCCCTAACCCAGTATGGCGGGACTAAAGACTTAACTTCTTTCAATCATACTCTCGATTTTAGAGAAGATCTGCACCGTGCAGTGGGATGTGTATAGGTTGATACTACATTATCTAAATAAGTTTAAAGGCATGTTGATATTGGTGCCCTATAGTACCTAGGCACAGTTTACAAGAATCCTGCAGAGGGTATATTTTTTTGCCACAGCGTGACTCAGTTATGTAATAAAATCTTATATGTCTATGGAATAAATGTTGAATAGAGTAGTATTAGGATAGAGCAGAATATCCTTTTTAATAGGGTCCAGTCTTTACACTACCAAACAACGTGATATTATTAAGAAAATACTTTATTAAAAAAACAAAACACTTCCTCTTAAGTTACAACTTCTTAAACCAAAGTGAGTCAATATTCATCACAGACATTCAGTTTATAAATTTTACAAGAAAAAATACACAGTAAACTATAACAAATATTATAAAAGGTAGCATTGCTATTTCGCACTTAACAACACAATTTATGATTTGGTTTTAATCATGAAATGTTTAATAGTTGGGCTGCATTGGAACAAAATATTTATGCGTATTTAATTGAAACAAATGTAAACAAAAAGCCTTGGTGTTGCTAGCAATAAAAAATCTTAATGCTACAATGGAACCCAACCTTTTTTAATGCAGACTCCGCCTTATAGGTCGGTATCATACATTATCAAACTGAATTGACGAATTAACATCATCAAATAAGAAGCTATGCCTTATATTACGCGCTGAAAAACAAATAAAATAAAAAAGTAAAAAGACAGTGGATTTAGAAACCGGATAGCTTTTAGCTGAGATATAATCAAAATATTACATATGTGTTTATAAAACTTATGATAGATAATTGGACGAACATTTTATCCATAATTTAAGTGATACTATATGAAATACAGTGTATGTTATAGATGCCTTAATATATATCACAAATATATGCATATGTAGTTGTAGCGATTTGTACGTCCATGACAAAATCTTATACTAATCACTGTATACACTGGTTTAGTAACTTTTACACATACATAAAAGTAGTTGGATATACCGCATCGCGAATATGAAAATATTTTGTATTTGATAGCTTAAACGGCAAACTAAGTCCCTAACGGCCGTTGTCTATTTCCTATCTATCTTTAACAAGAGCTTAAAATAGCTATCATTACTATGTCGATTCGAGTCTGCGCTTTAGTAAACAAACATATCACACATACAGAAATATCTAAGGAAATCTCTAGTCAAAGACAGATAGATTATAGAGAATGGCTGTAAGTAATACTCGAAATGATAAAATTTCTATCGGCGATAGAAAAAAATAGTTCAAAATTTAATTGAAATACGCTAGTCTCTATTTTTTTAAGTTTTATAGTATTGCTAACAAAAGATATTAATATTTTAGTACTAAATAGTAATTTATAACGAAATTGTTTTTGTTTAATCTGTATTTTATCTAATTTCCTATTCGCGATAATGAATTCTTAACATTGTTATGTATAACAATTGAGATACAGAAATATTGTAAAAATATTGGACGCAAGCTGAACTGTTAAATAGAAAAAGAACAACCATTTTTAGCAATATCATATGAATAAAAAAAAAACTTCAGTATACATTCATCCTTATTTCAGTAATATATTGTGAAAGCGATTTTGTAAATTATGCTAGTTATCGCACTATTACTGATTAATATTTTGAAAGAGCGATATTTACCAGTGTTGCCATGTATACTCATTACCAGAAAATACTGGAGTTAAGACACAAAGTTTCTTGTTTTTCTGATTAAAAAATAAGGCAATATTCTTATACATGTTTCTCGATATCACACACACAACATTTTTAAAACCACAAGGTTTACCCGATTCACAATATCCAAGGAAAACAATGGTAGTTTATGGGAAATTATTATAGATTAACTTCTTCATGGGCGACACTCCTGATGCAAAAGGTATGTGTTTAAGGGGGAAGGGGTAGCTTAGCAAGCAACTATAGATGTTAGAAACATCAAACAAACAACGCTAGGAAATGCGCGTCACTTGTCACTGGCGTGCGAAAAAAATAATTGGAACTCAACCCCGCCTCTCCCCTTTCACCCTTTTTACATTGAGGGTCGTGCATGAATTTGTAAGTCTATATTTGACTGCTAGTAATGTATTAATGAATATTGAAGTTATTTGCTCAATTATTTTAATTTTTACTCGGGTATTGTGAAGTAGGCTTAGAACATAGCACACATATAGTATATGGCGGGAAAGGCTTATTTCTTCGGCATCCGCAACACCTTGATATTGGTTCCGTCGTAGGCGCAGTCCGTACGCGACGGGTACACTGTTTTCAAGCTATCTTCCATTGTTACTATTTTAACCTGAAAAAGGGAAATCATAAATGAGTTTGTATGCAGATGGTGAGAAAATCATAGGCTTTTGATTGACAGCATAAGGTTATGAATAATATTGTACCATATTGGTCTTGAAGAAAATTTTGTTAATATATGGTATGCAGTTTTCTCCGTGTTTTTTGTTGTCACCGTTAAAACCTTCATATGACTCCGATAAGTCTAATGTGTGCCTTTGGATTTAAAATTTTAAACCCATGAATACAATATCGATAGCTGGGTCCGCTCCATTACCAATATAACTGATCATCATCATCATATCATCATATCAGCCACAGGAAGTCCACTGCTGAACATAGGCCTCCCCCAATGATCTCCACAATGACTTGTAATATGGTCAGGGGTGCTCCTATCTAGTGGTCATGGCTTGTCCTAGAATAGGTGCTACGAGTACGCGACCTCGGCCCCCGAGCTACTGCAGTCACTACAAACATTCCCTTCCATGACTGCAGTATCCACTCCTACAGGCCATACTCTCCTTTCCCATTATATCCTCTACTCACAAACCCTATTTCCTTTCCCCCGCTGATAATGGGCAGCAGCGTCATCAGCGCGAGTCCCCTCCTGCGCTCGCCAACCCGCCTGCCAAGCGTGGCGAGTATTGGCAAATCCCCCTCAATGGCGACACAAAAATATAACTGATAAAACCAACAAATTCATACACCATTTAGGCTTTGTCGTCACGGACCAATATCAGCTGAAGAAACGTGTTTTGTTATATGAAAGGAGAATGACCATTAACAGGATTAAAATAAAATAAATATCGGCAAATCGTTGATCCCGATACCGACACTGCTTGAAATTAATGATAGCATTTTTATGGTTTGTCCTTACATATGTTTTTTTATCCCGGGTGACAGATTTTTACATTTTGTTCACAGAGCCCAAGACTAACGTTTTGTATAAAGTAATAAATACCTGCTGTACAGTCAGCGCGTGGAATCCCTCGGCCTGGTTTGGCTCGTCTCCGATGCCCAGCATGAGGCACTCCTGCAGGAACTTGTCCATCACGTTCTTGCAGTCGTCCAGGGAAGATTGTGACGTCACCTCCACCAGCATCGACTTGCTCTCGTGAGACATCTGAACACATCATAATTTTCTTGTAAATATGTATAGTCAGCAACATAAGTTGTTACACATTCACGAGATTTGGAATAGGGAATATGCATGTCATTTTTTTATATTTTTAATCAATTCTGTATGTTATTACATTACACAAAAAAAAATTAAGTCTTTGAAAATATCAATAAAAAAAGTACAAAAAAATAATCAAAACTGCTATCAGTTTCGAAGCATTTAAACGCTATGTTGGCGCGAACTCGCTGTGACGTCAAAGGTCACGATATGAACAACGTAGTATTTGGATTAAGTTTCTTTGATGAATTGCTACAGAACTGTATTTCGTGACAAAATAATCCATTTTATTTAATAGTATAAAGAAAGCACAAAATAACTCATAAACAAACGTAAAACAACAAGCTAAAACTTCATAAGAACGCAACCATTGTCGTCACTTTCCTTTTCAAACAATAGATAGAGAATAGATCGCGTTTCGGAAAAAATGCGCGGCAAATTTGAAATGTCATTTTTTAAGTATTTATTTTACCGATTTAGAGTTGATATATTTAAAAAATATCTTTAAGGTATATTTCTATATTAAGTAATAAAGATTACAAAAAAAAAAAAATTTGAATGATTTTGAAGTCTGATGCATATTCCCTATTGTCTTCTTATCCAAAATAATAATTATTTTCAATATCGTATGGCACTTCTCGCCATAGATTACTTAACTTGTTTATACAGGGAGCGCAAATAAATGGCGCACTTGCTCAGTTGGGTACAAGGGCATAATATTAATATCGTAATAAAAATAAAGTCGGTTTTACGGGCGAAGATTTTACGTGACAACGTCTTTTTCTCGGTAGAATATTTATTGATATGAATATAATTAAATTGCACAATAGGAACAAGGAATTGAATGAAAATAAGAATTGCACAAATTTTAACTATAGAAATATATTTTGTTTACTAAAACATTGTACATGTAATGACGAATCTAAGCACTCCATATTTTCACTACAGACACAGCTGACGATACTTTAACCACACGTGTGAACTTGTATTGTGACGCTTTCTTGTTTTTCCAACGCCAAGAACGTTCGAGAAAGACAAAGACAGAGACACAAGCATGCGCCGATTCAATGCGCCTAATTCTCTAATGCTGCGCGCGCGGCAGACCGATCATAGTTGAGTGGGAGAGAGACGCAAGGCATTCGGCGGGCCTCTCTCTCGTTCGGTGACTCATCGTAACGTTACCGGGCGTTACACTTTTTCATAAGTGACTCCCAGCCGCAACCTAATTTAAGACGTTGTCACGTCAAAATAATATTTGGAAAATACCTATCCGTTTTGAAGTTATGACCGTTTAAAGTTTTAAGTTTAATCACCACTTTTTCGCATAAAATCAGTTGGAATGGATGAAGAACAAGATTTAAACACATACGTATTTTTTCGTTTCGTCGTTAATTGAACGGTTAACGAAATATACCACGAAAACCATTTTTAACACCATCAAAACTTTCTTAAACTTCGCTTTAACAGCTGTTTACACATGAGTAAGGTCATGAACTCTTAGCTGTATAATTTATCCTTCTCTAACTTCAAAAAAGGATATTTTTTGTTTCATTTCAAATAAATCAATCAGTTAAACAGGGACGTACTTAGATTTAAGCGTCAATAAATTAACAACATTTAAATAACTTTAGGTGCAGTTGCATCGTGAATGGATTTACTATTTTGTTTGTCATTATTTTCCTTAGTGTCACAAATCCAAACTGAAAGATACCAAGAAATCACACTGGTCATCGCTTAAATCATGTAAGATTGCGAATTTAATTATAATTAGAAAAGTTTTGGTAATACCTACATAACATTTAAATTTCCTAAATAATTTAGATTCATTGAAAAAATAATCTGATGACACTGATTAATAAAAAATAATATTTTTAAAATGATGGCCCAATTCGGCCCTATTAGTCAAAGGAAGCCGCCGGTCATAGTGTACTTTGTCGGATCCAACGCGGCTCGATTATTCTTCCTTTGAGGTCGCCGCCGCCGTTTGTGAGTGCGTGCCGAAAGGCGGCAATTTCTTTGTCGGTAACTTTTAGCATTTTGCAAAAGAAGACCGACATCTTGAGGTGTGTTCACACTACACACTTGATATAACTTAATTGGATTAAGTACTCCGATATAAAAGTTACGTTAAAAAAAGATCTTATTGGACTGATACTGATACTTGCTCAAGAGCTTATAATGTTATTTAAATATGTCATCAGCCGATTCAGTCAATTACAAATTGCCTATTTACTTTGCTTATTATTGTATTTAATATTATTTTAATGCATTTTGAAAATAATGTTACTTGAAAGTGGTAAAATTTCTTCTAAATTCTTATGCCTAGAGAAATGTCGTCTACCATTATAGCATAGAATTTGCATATGAGACTTATTTGAGATAAAATTAGTGAAATCAATAAACACTAACTACTAATTTACTGCACTGGAGACCCCGTGCCCTGCAGTGGCACGTATATGGGCTGATATAGTAGTAATACTAATTGTTCAGATGAATTATTATGAACTCAAATAGGAAAGCTTTGTATCTAATGTGAACAGGCCTTTATCTTTCAAGAATCAAAATAATAATTTATTTTTTATTAGTTGAATTCGGATTGCGATCGCGTGTGCATGTATTAGTCGTGTGCATATTATTGTAAATTCGTTTTCAGTTATTTTGAGTAAATTTTATTAATTTAACTATGCTTTGAACATTACCCAATTTGATAGCTTTTGATGTAACTTGTGTTATGTGAAATGTAAAAGAAAAAGTGATTTGTGCTACCAAACTGTGACAGTGTTTTCGTGCGGGTTTTGGCGGATCCTGCGCTTCCAGCTTTGCCTATCAAGGTCATTACGGTTTACATTACAAGGTCAGTTAACTATTTTGGTGGTCATTAATGACAACTAACCAGCCCATATGAGTCACCGACGGCCTCCGTGGCGCAGTTGGTAAGAACCGCCTGTGAAATGAGAGACCGCGGGTTCGGTTCCCGCCCCGAGACAAATAATTTCCGTGAACCATAATTATTTTTCTAATACCCGCGACACAAGATTTGTATCTTAGTGTGGGGTTAGTATCCATGTATGTGACTGTTGGCAGTATTAATTTAATATCTTTTTTATGTACCCTGAGCGTGATGTACACAATCGCACGACTTATAAGTAAATAATGAGCTCTGCTTATTTATCGTTGAATGTCTACCGTTCAGTTGTAAGGTTCAATCACTTTAGCTTAACATGTTAAGGGGTAGCATGTGTAACGTTAGTTTTTTTTTCTCGGCATCTTTCTTAATATTCGCTAGCGCCATGCAAATCCGTCTTAATTCAGATTCCTTCACCATATACTATAATGTATATTGGCAGGTGCGCCGTTTTTTTGTCCACCCTGTATTTTACGACTACAGAGTAGTACGTACAAATTTTGATTCATAAAAAGGTTATTAAAAAATGTGAAGTGTTCAGCGACTTATATTGCTGACTGTACAGAGTGGTCAGGCTACTGCCTGTACACTGCATCTCCATGCCCTATGATGTTGCAGATGTTCATGGGCGGCGGTGATCACTTACCATCATGGTGAACTGCATGCCCGTTTGCCTCCTATATCATCAAAATGCGAAGTGCCGGACGCCTACAAGGTGGACGGACGACCTGGCTAAAGTTGCAGGAAGTCGCTGGATGCAGGCCGCTTGCAACAGGATGTGGAGATCCTTGAGTGAGTCTTATGTTTAGCAGTGGATATTTTGTCGCTGAATGATGAAATAGGTACATATGTACATCGTGTTAGTAAATAAATAGCAACCAACAGTCACATACATAGTACTAATCACACTAAGATCGAGTCTTGTGTTGTGTATCAGAAACTAAGAGACACATTTCGGTCCCACAAACACCCAAACCCGAAAGGAATGTGGGCCGGACAATAAAAATATCTCGGTGCGGGGATCGAATCCGCGGCGTTTAACCGACTGCGTCACGGAGGTTGTTAAATAAAGTTTGTATTACCAAAAAATAAAATTCTTTATATATAAAACCACTCTCAATCGTACTGTCGGTTGTAGAGGAGGCCCGTGCCCTGCAGTGGGACGTGTATGGGCTGATACAGATACAGAAAATTCTTTTGCCTAGTTTGAAATTAAGTCAGTGACACATTTGTTATTTCTTGAGGAATCATTACTCAGCAGAGTAGAGGAATTGTTTAGTCAAGGTCTATATTCAAATAGGATAATCATTATATTGAGTTTATAATAACAATATTTCAAAGCAATCACGAATTGCTTTGAAGTTACTGCATAAAAGCTAAAACATTTATAAGCTATTGTACATCGGTGACCAAAAGAAATAAGCAAAATTTTACAAAAAAGAAAAGAGTACAAGAAATCCAGACAAAACAGAGACGACAATTGTGTACTATTATTATTCCACCTCACCTTAGTATCTTCAGAGTTGGTGATGGGCGGGAAACTGATGACTTTGCCGCTGGAGTCTTGCAGACACGGATAGTAACGCTTCCCTTCCAGTAAGTACAGGTACCTGTAAAATTATTTATTTATACTAGGTAACTACTGTAGGCCAGCATGGTGGACTATGGAAATAATAAGGAAATAATTTATTGAATCCATCAAATTAGATTAAACCCTTTGGTGATATGTGGTGAGATTTAAGACTACCCCCTTTCAATATCACGTGTATTTTAAGACCTACAAAGAATAGTATTTTTTTTTCGAATATTATCTTTAAATACAGGTACAAAGTATAGTCCTATTTTTGGTCTGAAATTAAGGAGCCTGATAAAAATGTCTCGACTGAAAGTTTGCAGATGTTTTTGATTGGCATACAAGTAATAATAAACGAATCGTGTAATCATATGAAAAACATATGATGTAGCATTGTAATCAAAATTATCATCATCATCATCAGCCTATTCGCGTCCACTGCTGGACTTAGGCCTCTCCTAAGGCACGCCACTGGGCTCGATCTTCAGCCCGACGTCTCCAACCGCTACCAGCCATCTTTCGGATATCACCACTACTTTTGTCGAATCAATCGAAACTCAAATCAATCAAAAGTATAATGTGTCGAAAAAAATACACGTGATACAAGACCAACGATAACAAGACGCCCCATTATGATATTTCGTGATTTTTGTCAAATCCCGCTCCCCCCTTTCAAGCCTCACGTGATTAATGGACGACCCTTTATGTTCTGGCACAAATATGTTTTCTCACTTGTGTATTCCCGTGTAGACATTCCTCTTCTTCTCTTTCCTGAGTGCATCAGCCTCGGCAGACAGCTGTTGGAACAGCTGCTCACCAGTGCAAGGTCGTGACCTCGACAGCGGGGTCAAGGTTAACGCGGAGGGTGGTTTGGCAGTGTATTTGAGTTCACCTGCAATTTGGATTATTAATAAGTAAATAACACCCAGCAGTCACATACATCGTCCTGACCCCGGACGCCAAACTAAGATCTAGTCTTGTGTCGTGTATCAGAAACTATGAGAGACTTTCCGGCCTCACAAACACCCAAACCCGAAAGAAATATTTGTGGACCGCACAAACATTTATCTCGATGCGGCGATGGAACCCGCGGCCTCTCGTTTCAGAGGTGGCGTCTAACCGCCTGCGCCACGGAGGCTCTCGTATTATTTTGAACTTGCGATGGATTATAAACATACATAAGCTGACGCTTTTTTCACTGAAAGGGTAGATAGAGGTGCTACCAAAACAATCAATCTAAATAATAAAACCAGATCATTATACCACTGGATATCTTTCGCTGTCTTGTATTTGGCATTTAGCAATGATAAATTTTAGTCACTCAGAGGAGCCCTAAAGGGGTATATTTCAGCCGAGCCAGGTCCTTAATAAAACCTGTATCTGTATCTGTATCAGCCCATATACGTCCCACTGCAGGGCACGGGCCTCCTCTACAATCGAGAGTACGATTGAGAGTGGTTAGGCCATATAGTCCACCACGCTGGCCTAGTGCGGGTTGGCGGACTTACATACCATAGAAATTTTTATTAATCGCTATGGTATGCAGGTTTCCTCACGATGTTTTCCTTCACCGTTTTAGTGCGTGGTGATTGACTATCAATACACACATGACTCCGAAAAGTCAGAGGTGTGCCCTGGGATTCGAACCCTATGCCAGCCTATTTATTTTATTTTATTTTTTAATACTGACATTGAAATACTGTTGAATAAAATGTATTTATATAACAAATCTCTTTTATATGTCTTTTATAATTTCTTTGCTTTAAAGCTAGAAAAAAAATAATACCAACCTGGTGCTACTTTACTCAAATCATGAGTAGCGATTGTGGCAATATTCCTTTTATCACAAATAGTGTCATGTAACTTAGTTTGCATTTGAATAAACTTTTTGAACAATTCCACCGTAAAGTTCAGATCTTTAACGATACAGCACAATATGAACGGTCTAATGGAGCTCAAAGGTCCTTCATTAATCTTCACTCTAAGTACATCATCTTCAACATGTAATACTTTGATTGAATGGCAGAGGTCGTTCTCAACGTCATTTGAGACCGGTTCATCCTTCTTGCCTTTCTTTGATTTGTTCTTGGATGCTGGTTGGGTCTGGTCGGTCTTGGGGCAGTGGTCGCGGATGTAATCCATGATTTGTTTGGTACGGCATTGGTCTACGAGCTTCATGAACCTTTTGTCTGTTAGTTTGTTGCCTTTAAGGTTGAATTCTGTGAATTATACAAAAAATACTTTTAAAAATAAACTTAAATATAATGGGTTTCAAAATACAATTAATATTCAATTCATAATAGAAGATGAAAATAATGTGGGGGCAAACTTGATCACTTTATTGGAGATTGATTAAATATTACACAATATTGTATGAACCTTATTTTTTATAATTTAAATGTCATAGTTAAATAAGGAAGGCAAAAGAAAATGTCTGTAATATTTTCTGTGTGAGAAACTGAACTGCCTTAAAATAATATTGCATTATGCCTCTAAAACTTATCCTGCTAATTCCCATATTCTAAATTCCAAGTATTCATCTATATCCTAAGTTCCTAAAAATTTGAATATATGCAGTGGAAAATCTAAAAGATTTTTTATGTACTATGAATCATATATTCAACATATTGTTATACATGGTGAAATATTGCATCATGTTGCTATTTCCCTATAGCTGGGTGGATGGCATCCTGCCAGGGCAGAGTGACGTCATATGTTTATCATTTGTTTCATATTTTTTTAATTTACATGTTAACATAAAGTATTCATTGTTAATTCTTATTCTAAAATATATTATATTTTATGAATTGTCAATTTTCCATTGTAATGTTGATTCTTACATATGGCAGTTTTACAGAAAACAGAATTGGTGTTAATGTAAACCACACAGGCAAATGCAAGATTTAAAAGCAATAAATGTTGTCTTACTACTAATTACACACATGACAATAAAAATACTATTTGTACTGTTTAATGTATGAGATTTCTCATTTCTTTCTTTTATTTGCAAGGAAGTGTTTATAAAGATGTGGTGCTCAGATGTAATTTCATACATATAAACTAAAGCCTGTAGTTATTCAGTACATAATAGCATGCAAGTGGTGCTACTTCAATCTATACTTTAAGTCAGAATGTAGATAATAAATATTAGGCAATAAGTGAAACTCATAAAAATAAAGATTAGGTGTATGTGTTATTTTTATAGCTTAATGTATTGTAGGAAACATTATCAAATTACTCACCTTTCAATTTACCCATGGTAGCTATCTCTCCAGGTATGGTCTTCAGTTGATTGTCACCAATGTCGAAATTCTTCAAGGATGGCATGTACTTTGCAACAGCACCCGGAATACTCTCAATAGCATTCCCTTTCAGTTTTAAATCAGTCATATGAGGTAAATTGGCGCCGTCCACATCCGGAAAACTTGCTAACTTATTATTCGAAGCGTCAAACGAAATAAGGTTTGGTAAATCACCAATTTTAGGCAAACTCTCGATCATATTAGAGCTGAAGTTAATACTAGCCAGTTCTTTCATATTATTCAAGCCATCGGGAATTGATTTTATCTGGTTTCTGGACAAATCGAGCACTTTTAACTTGGATAATAAGGTTATATTATTATTGAAGTCCTGTATCTTATTCCCGTACAAAAGTAAGCTTTGTAGGTTCACTAGATTTTTTATTTCATCAGGTATGAACTCTAGGCAAGTGTCGCTAATATTAAGTAAGTTAATACTTGTTAATGTGAAGATATTTTTGTCTAAACCTTGTTCCGTAATCCGTTTTGATATAGCGGCGCCCGCCAATTTGATTTCGTGGCGATTTTCCGACTTCGCGGTCACGACTTCTGGCCACGCACTCATTTTTATCTAATATTCGAAATATTACTTAAGCACAACAAAGTTAACCGGCATCCAGTAGGAATTAAATTAGAAAAAACACGCGTTCACTACGGTTGCAGGGAAAACAACAAAATGTCAAGATTGGTCAAGATTATTTACTTTTGTCCGTTTATCCATAGGCAAAGGAAATAGACATCGTACATCCTAAGTTTTTTGTAATATAACAAAATATGTATTTTTAAATTACAGGGGTGATTTTTACAACATAACAACAACAATAACAACACCGTAAAGTGTAAGTTACAGTGAGTACAGTCCAATCCAAATAAAAAAAAAAAAAAGACGGGTTGCACTCCGGGAGTGCCGGCAGAAGTGAAACCTTGATTATTAACGTTGAGCATGTTTGATATTTTGGAATGGTTAGGGAATAATTTTGCACCAATTGCTTTATCAGTATAAAAGTACTTTCATTTATGTGGTAGAATACAATATTCATTTATTGCGCTATCGTACACAAACATGACAATTTATATTACATTAAAAATTTAACACTTTAAAACTATTACAATTATTTTACATTAAAAAGTTTATCTCTCCGAAAAATCAACTTTCATCCATAATTTCAACGACTTTTTCACCATCATCATTACCAGAACTATCATCGCCAGTCTCTAAAACTGATACGATAGGTTTATGGTAGCTGAAGTGAGTATTAAATGTGCTTATTAATTTTATCAACAAGCTAATTTATTAATTTTCTCAATCTGGGGCCAGCCCAGGGGGGGGGGGTCATGACCCCCATGACCTCTCCGCTGGATCCACCCTTGAGTCACGGTTTATTGCGGGAAGTTCGTTAATTCGCAATATTTCTCTGAGATGTCCACCACGACTGTCTTAAAATATCGCAGTTGATTCGTTACTAACAGCCAACCATGGATACAGCCAACATGCTACCAAGAACTTATGAAACGTACGATGATATGACGATATTCTTATCTAAATTAACCCCGCCCTGATTGCAGACTCATTAGGAGTCTGCAATCAGGATTCCTTCAAAACAATTCGCATGAATAAGTGACAGTGTAACTGATTATGTAAGCATGATATAGATAAATACAATTACGATTATAATCAAAATATTCACCGAAGGATTAGACAAGTAAATATTCGGTAAAATGGCAGTTTTCGGAGCAGTTGTGTTGCTTGCTTGTCTTCGTGCCTCGGTAAGATTTGTTTTGTTTTGACTAACAAAAAATACCTACAGCCAAGACTTACAACTTTTTTGGCATTACAATTAACTGCCCATTACTTTTTTTTATCGTTGAATGGGGGAGATTTTTGCTGGAGATTTGATGTTCGTATCCACCCCGATAGCTTACACCCTATATAGCAGTTAAGAGCCCTTCATAGTAACCCATCATAGGGGGTCGTTACATGATCAGTCTGTATACATCCTAGATATTCCTCTATCATCCTCTCTCATCCATTCCTCTCTCATCCTAGATATTCCTATAATCCTGAGGATTATTTGTTTTTACAATTTAGTATCAAATGCAATAACATTACTTTGTCGGGCTAGTAAAATAAAATTACCTTGGTTTCAGACTAATAAGTATGTTACCGTATGTTACACTCAAAATGCCAAGTATTTGTACGAATAGGATGACGTCAATGAGAGGTCAATGCTCTTATGTTTTAAAGCTATGTCTCTTACGTTACAAATTAATTATTTTCACCAGATTTTAAGCGTGCTAAGTTTTAAGGCTGTTGGCTCCTATTACCTGACAACAATAAGTCACAATTTTTTGCTTATGCCAAGAATTTCTTATATTCGAAAGAACAGTACGAGCTTTCCCTAAATTTGCCGTTTGAACTTCGAACTTAATCTACCCTTTTCTTTTTATCTTTCCCCTTCCAAAATTCGACAGCACGTTCTGCTATTAAGACATTGTATATGCCCGTAAACACCACTTATTTTCTCGATTCATGTCCATCCAATAGACAAATACATAGTCCTGACCCTACACTAAGATCGAGTCTTGTGTCGTGAGTATACACTACGAGAAACTTTTCAGTCCCACAAAACGGAAACAAACACTGTGGATCACACAATGATGTGTTTCGGTGGGGGAATCGAACCCCCGAACATACATTTCACAGCCGGCGTCTAATTGTGCTGAGGAGGCTTTCATCACCGATTAACATCGACATTGCACGTTTTTTTAAATTTTTGAATATGTATACAAAGTAAAACAATTTAATCTCCTGAAAATTGACGATTTTGGATAATGTAGTGTTAGAAGTTCAAGGATGATGTGCAATATATAGAAAAATCCAGATTCTCCTTTTTGAAAAGTTAGAAACGAATACGTGACTGTTATCATGAGCGAAATTTTCGGAAATTGTTTATTTGTAACCTAACTACAAGGTCTAAGCAATTAATTATTAATTATGTAATTATTACTTGAAAATTTCAGGTGGCGTCTGAGCTCGAGGCGCAATCAGGTATGTTATCGATTCCCTAATCTCAGTTTATCTCTGTTAATTGTTATGATTTTAATATTACCTTTTATTTTCAGTAGTGTGTAATAGTGAAGTGGGCTATTCTGGAATTTACATTAAGGTATTTAAAGGAGCGACTGTCCACCATGATAATCCGAAGGTGTCTCCAGTTCTTCGGTCATGTGGCGTAAAAAAAGCCCTAACACCCTGGGACGATCTATCTTGTGAGGAAAGATTGAGGGAAACATACCACGTGGACGCAGACCAGCTCGTTAGACTGATCAAATAAGCAAGACCCTAGCCATGACTATCCCAGAGATACTGCATCTGACGAAGGACAGTCAAGCCTGGCGATCAGCTGTCCAAGACTCGACCAAGTGACAGGAGTCATGATCCTCAGCATTAAAGGAACGATTAGAGAGAAAGAGAGATATGAGGGACCCAGGCCGCTTTTAATACGGTCCGGGAATTTTTTGAGCTTGAATTCACTAGTAGATGTCAAATGAATAATTATAATCAAGAGAGGGATTACTTTCAAAGATATTTTAGCATCATACTAACCGTCACATCTCCAATCTTAAGCATTAAGCAAAGCCCACATAAACTAGTTGCCTTTGAGGCAAATCAAAGTAAATCATCGTGTATTTCTGTCTCCAGGTCCTGAGTCAAGAATCGTATCAGGATGGCTGGCGCAGGAGGGTCAATTCCCCCACATATTCTACATGCGCAGCGTGGACATCCACGCACATATATCCGCCTGCGCTGGCTCCTTCATCCATGAAAGTTGGGGACTCACTTCTGCCAGATGCACTGCTAAGTAAGCGCTTTGTTTTTGCAAAATAGTTTTTTTTTGTAATGACTGTTCCGTAAATGTGAAAACGGTCCAACTGATAATAAATTGCCAGCGGCAGTATTTCCCGATAAATACGACTTAGCGACCTTTAAAAACCAGCGTATTCACACATTAAAGGACGACAATATATCTTTATGCCTTATAGTGTTACAGATGTTCATGGGCGGTGGTGATCACTTACCATCAGATAAAACTTATGCTCGTCTGCACCCAATAATAATAAAAAAGTTATCTATATGGCCGATAAAATTCAATAGCACTTAGAATAGTTATTAGTTTCTTAATTATTAAGTATTGGTTATTAGCTCACAAAGTAGGAAAGAAGCATAATATAAACGGAAGAAGTTACATCTAACATCTCTTCTGTCATTGGCAAAGCATGACGGGAAAGCCAAGGTCTCTCGTCACTTTTCTCAGAAATTATAGTCTTATATGGGTTATATTCCTGCAGCAGGCTACACTAACTATGGCATCTCCAACACTCTACGACATATGATCTCTCTCCCCAGCCGTTTGAACCTGATGATCCGTGCGGGCATGGTGAACATCAATCGTCCGCGCCTGTACCTCGAGACCAACACATACTTCACAGCGCCGGAGTACATCGACGAACTGCAGCCGATTTCGCAGCCGCACGACATCAGCCTTGTTAGGTTCAACAGCCCCGTCAGCTTTAACCGTCAGTATCAGTCAATTCATCCGTCTATATTGCAGGCAGTAAGGCAGTTTTACTGGTGGTAGGTCTGATATCATACATGTATATACGATGGCCGTTGGATCCGAAAGTATCTAGAGTGAAGGCCATGCACAGGCAAGTGAAACGTCGGACGCCGCCAAAAAGGTGGACGGACCTGGCTAAAGTTGCAGGAAGTCGCTGGATGCAGGCCGCTTCCGATCGAAGTGAAGATCCTAGAGGGAGGCCTATGTTCAGCAGTGGACTTCCTGGGGCTGAGATGATGATGATGATGAGGTCTCATATGTCAGAGGCCGCTTGGGTAGGTACAACCGCAATGCCTATTTCTCTCGTTAAACGGCAATGTAAATACACTGTTGTGTTTCGGATTGAAGGACATTGTAGCCAGAGTAACGACTGAACATATTGAGACTTAACATCTTATGTCTAAGGATAGTCAGCGCAGTGGAATGTCAAGCATTGTCTTGTAATTCAAGACTTCCCATAATATCTATTAGAAGGCGCGATTTTCACAGCCATATCATTGATCCTCCTATTGTACTAAAGGGCCTATCCTTTGACGTAAAATCAATTTTTAAATGTATATTTTCTGTTGTCTAGAATTCATCCAGCCCGTGAGGATAATGCCATCAGCAGATATGAACAGGAACTTCGAAGGTGTAAGGATGACCACTGCCGGATGGGGCACTACTTGGACTTTGGGTAAAACGTTTTTATTACTACACATGTGGATAGGCTCAGAGAGGCTATTTATTTATTTACTCGCATTTATACTTTATTGCACAAGAAGAAAACTAATAAAAAGACAAATCGCATAAACAGGGTATATCAAGACTGCTACCGAAAACGAAGCCTTGTGGTAGTTTAAGCGAATTCAGACACAATGCAACAGAAAAAGTTGCAAAGTTTGTTATTTTTTTTCCTATGACCATATTTGGGTGGTAAATACATTTTTTCCTAAAATAATAGTGTATACCCTTTTATTTATAAATAGTCTAAGGTATAAAAGAGTTTAAATTATTATTTTAGCAAAAACTATGGATTTACCACCCAAACATGACGATATTTAAAAAATCATAAAAAAATAATTGTCGCGTTTCTTTGCGAAATTTTTAGTTGCATTGTGTTTGTATTTACTAAAACTACCACCCGGCTTCGTTTTCGGTAGCAGTCTTGAGATACCTGGTATAAAAAGTAAATTGGGGGTGTTATTGCCCAAAGGCAATGTCGTACTCTACATTTTATAAAAACGATACGCACTTGGAATGTTCGTACGTCGTACGTAAAATTTCACTAATGTGCGTAGATACTCCACAAAATGTTGGATTCCTCTATCGTATGTTGCAACCATAGTCTAAGCTCGGAGAAAATGATAGGTATAGAGAATAGTATGGATTTTTAGAAGTGGAAATCTTATATTATCTTACTCTGGACTTTCGAAGATTCGAAGTTCGTATCGTTTTCATATAGTTATCCCCAGCTTGATTCAGAAGTCATCAATATCAACCTTTGTCTTACGTATCTTCCAATAATCCTGGGTCCTTCCGCTGTAGTGTTAGGAGGCATCTTAGTAGGCCGGCATAATGGTATTGATTGGCATGGGAGTGCCTGGACGGTATTTGCGCTTACCATCGGTTGCAGTGTGGTCACAATACAGGGGCAGAATTAAAAAAAAACCTTGTAAGTTCAAGCATTTTGGATTATACTTTGTCAACAAGTTCAGCTAAGATCAGCAATCTAAACGTTTCATGTAAACACCATCTAGTGACAAACTTGAGTTATCAAAGTTAAGATTCCAATTGGTAGGTTATATCAAGACTGCTACCGAAAACGAAGCCGGGTGGTAGTTTTAGTGACTGCAAATACAACGTAAATAAAAGTTGCGCAAAGAAACGTGATTTTTTTTGTGATTTTGTAAATATCATCGTGTTGGGGTAAGTACATAGTTTTTGGTAAAATAATAATTTAAACCACTACACTTATTAGTAAAAACTATGCATTTACCACCCAATATCCCAATAGGAAAAAATAACAAAAATAAATCCTCATCTTTTTGCATAATTTTTAGTTGCTTTGTGTCTGAAGTCACTAAAAATACCATCCGGCTTCGTTTTCGGTAGCAGTCTTGATATACTCTGTATGCCTTCGTATATTAAATACCTTATTGCTTGTAGGTGAGGCTACCGATGATCTGAACTGGGTGTTCCTGAACGGCATCACGAACTTCATGTGTTTCCTGATGTTCAACAACAACGGTTTCCTAATCCGGGACTCCACCATCTGCGCCAGGCCTTACAACGTCACCAGCCAGGGCATCTGCTCCGTAAGTAACAGTTCTTGGTTAAATCATTTTTTTATGGCGATGAATGGTGAGACGAGCTTACCATTCGCCTGATGGTAAGCGATACGACCGCTCATGGACAAACCAAACAACATAATGAATAAATAACAAAGTATACTAGGCATTCCGCTGCGATCGTCACCCTGAGACATCAGATGTAAGTTTCAATTTGTCTAGAAGTTACTCTGGCTGCAATGCCCTTCAAAGTGGAACAAAACAGTGTATTTACACTGCTATTTAACCCCCATAAGTAACCCCCCTGATTAGTTTAATTTCTGTAGAACAGACACTACATAAACTTATTGTTATGTAGGGCGACAGCGGAGTACCACTCACCATCGTGGACACCGACGGGCAGATCACGCAAGTTGGTATTGGTAGCTTCGCCTCGATGTTCGGGTGCCATGCTGGATTCCCCAGCGGTAAGATTGTTATTTCTTATTAATTTATTCTTCTTCACCACAAAAGTAAACATTATTAATTATCTAAAAAGAAAATATAAATACTTGAAACTAATTGGCTTAATCAAATAACAGATCAAATGTCTTCGAAACTAAGTAATTACTTGTATCTTGGGAGAAGTATAGAATATGTAAACTAGGTCACAGCCCGTGTAGAAGGTGTATATCATATGTTTTTCAGAAGATGTGATACAGGATTAGATTGACAAAAATGTGTAAACGACTGTCAGAAAGTTTAACAGTTAACACTAAATCCTATTCAATTTGTTGTTTGTTTAATTTCGTTGCGGTTTAAATACAACTTTGGCGTGCCTTGGAATTCCTTTGCTTGGAGTTATCCTGTATCTAAGTAACTACTGCAAGAGAAACAGATAGTTTGATTTAGAAATATTATGACAATAGCCGCCCGGCCTGACTCCACCCGGGTGCAGATCTTTAAAAACATAATGTAGCCTATGTTCATCAGGAATAATGTAGAATTCTAATGGTAAAATAATTTTTCAAATCGGTCCTGTTGTTTCAGTCTATTCAATGCAAACAAACAATCAAATCTTGCCTCTTTATGATATAGTTTGGAAACCAGACGACCACTTATATCCTCGACGATGTAGGGAGGACGAGAACCTCTCCTATTCGTGGCAACTAGTGGCACCCACGTTTTGATGAATCTCTGTATCAGCCCATTTACGTCCCACTGCGGGACACGGGCCTCCTCTACAATCGAGAGTACGATTGAGAGTAGTGGTTTGATGAATCGCTTTCGTTCAAAGTTAGGGTTGGGGGCGAGCTTACTACCATGGCCGACACGACATCATGTGATGGCAAGTTATATGAGATTTCTAAAACAGCACTCAACCTCACTTAAAATTTATTGCCTACCTAATATTCAAACCCTGGAACCCACAGAACACAGTCTACATATTCCCACCAAACCAACAACTTTGATTAATCTTCGAGAACAAACGTAACATACTCGACATTTCAATATTCTGAACAGTAGAACTGAAATCAAATTAAGGTCACCTGCAATCAAACGCGTTTCGCGCCATAACAGATGACGTAATCCGTCGGGCCCGGCACAAATTACATTAGATTGGAAGCCGTTTCAGGCTTTTGTCGCAGTGGAAGCTATTTGAACTTGAATTATGGTGTAGACGGGTCTAGAACCAAGGCCAGGGTGGAATAAACTCTCATACTTAGGTAGTCAGCGACTTTTTTGTGCTGGTCCACTGGTACTACTAAGGTTCATGAGCAGCGGTAGCCGCTTACCTTCAGGCGGCCCGTTAGTTGGTCTGCCTATAAAGGCAATAAAAAAAGGGATTTAAATTACAGAAAAGTAAATAGAGGCAGTGGTATACTATCGCAATTTCGTGCTATTCAAATTTTGACGTGGTGTCTCATCTTCTACGTACAATATATTATTTTTCATACTTGTATGCTTAAGAACATATTAATTATGTTGGGATTATTGAAATCTTTAAAGATCCAGTTTAAACCAGCTTTAACAGTGAAAAATTGACACTGAGCACTAAGCTCATGTCTTAGTGAATCTAGATTGTATTTAACTCAAAACGAAATAAATATAGAAAATATTGGTTCTTATATTTACGCGAATGTTACAAATCGATATAACACTATTTTTTGTTTAAAATAGTATTATAAAGAGGAAAGATGTGTTGTTGTTTGCATTGAATAGTCTTTGAAACTACTGGACCGATTTGAACATTTTTCACTATTAGAATCCAGATTTATCGTTGACCACCATAGGCTACAGAATAGGTATTTTCCAAAAAGGACCTGCACTCGAGTGGAGCTGGGCTGGGCCGGTTTATGGTATAAAATTTAAGAAATTTTACTTCTTAATTAAAAGCTTTTTAGATACTAGATATCGAATTTATTGGCGAGAAATAATTATCTCCAGTTTATCGATTTTTGAAGGGGTTCTGCAAAATGTAATCTTTCACGCGACACGTTTTTTTATCGGATAAGGACAGGAAGTATTGAACGTCATTATGATAACGAATAACACGTGTTCATCGTATTTGTATGATCTAGGTTTTTGGTCACTGGTTGTTAGCGACGAGATCTAAAAGTTTCACGTAGCTTCTAATATTTGGGATAATGTTGGACATTGTTAGTTTTTGCTTTTTCCACAAGAATGTTTAAATGTGGATTATTTGGATATATATGGATTATAATGAAATTAACACTAATTTTATGTAGCTTTATCTTATCTTTATTATCTAATCTATTCCGTAAGTTTGTAGCAATGACGAGAAAAAAAATAAGATTGTTTATTAAATCTGCTTGTTAGGATACTCCTGTACAACAACAAAAAAAAAAAGATTGCAGTAATGTTCATGCTGTCTCCATTATGATTCACGCTAGCAAGCTTTTAAAGCTGTACATTTATATTAAAATAATATTTGTCTATATTGAGTGCGTGGTGGCCTGTGGGTAACGGACGCGGCCGCCATGTTCACGGTTGTCGCGAGTTCAAGTCCCAGGGCACACCTCTGACTTTTCGGAGTCATGTGTGTATTAATAGTCAATCATCACGCACTAGGTGAAGCAAACCATAGTAAGGAAACCATAGCGATTTGTAAGAATTTCTATGGGATGTAAAGTCCACCGACCCGCACCAGGCAGCGTAGTGGACTATAGTCTATATGGCCTTACCACTTCCGATCGTACTCTCGATTGTATAGGAGGCCCTTGCCCTGCTGTACGACGTATATGGGCTGATACAGTACAATACAGTTACATATTTATTGCGTGCATTGTTATTATTTATTTATTTATAAACTTTATTGTACACCAGAAAAAAAACAAATACAATAACAGAAATTAAAAATAATATTAAAAATAAGTACAATCGGCGGCCTTATTGCACTAGACAATCTCTTCCAGGCAACCTTTGGATGGAGATAAGACACAGGAGAGAGAAAGGGCAGTCTAGTTATTAACTTGTAAATTAAAATTACTCATAGAATTTTTTTAACGCCTCTGTGGCGCTACCGGTTAGACGCCACCTGTGAAACGGGAGGTCGCGGGTTCGATCCCCGCACCGAGAGAAATGTTTGTGCAGCCCACAAATATTTATTTCTTGTCTGGGTGTTTGTGAGACCGAAAAGTCTCGTAGTTTCTAATACTCACGACACAAGACTCGATCTTATTGTGGGGTCAGGATTATGTATGTGACTGTTAGGTGTATTTATTTTTTTTTTTTTGCACAGCTTTCGTCCGCCCCGGCCACTACCACAGCTGGATTCGTGAAGTGACAGGCCGCAATTTCGACTGGAACCGTTCTGCCATTTCTGGTGATGTCGAAGAAACTTCTGACACCAAGGAAGCACCATTAAACATCCTCAATATTTTACGCAAATAATTTTAAATTGAGAACATGTCATGAATAAAATTTAAAATTAAAATGGTTTTAAGAGATTTGTACCAAACTTGACATTGGCATATTGTCTTCAACAATTGCCATAAAAAAAAAAAAAAAAAGAGATTTGTAAATGTAAAATAAACCGATAATGTAAATAAAAAATAAAAAGCATAGTGGAATAAAAGATGATCATGGGATTGTTTACTTAAATATCTATATTTTTGAATGAATGATTAAGAAATACAACGTTTGATATAATTATAAATGCATTTTCATTATGAGTGATCTGTTTGTAGGCTGTGGTTTTCACCTCTGTTGTACGAATTTGTAGTACTTTGATTAGGTTGTGGTAAACAAATTAATCTTATCTTACTCAATGTTTACGCAAATAGGACTCTTTTTTCAACGAAATACATGCAAGGTTTTGTATACAGGGTGTCCCACGCCTATGCTAAATGGAGTGGAAGTACCTTAATTATTGTGGATAAACAATTTCACTGCAAAAGACATAATTTTGATTTGGAAAACAAATCGAACCGCATTCAAAGATTTATGAAAAAATATTTTAACTTGTTGACTATGTAAAACATAATGAATGAATATTCGGAGCAAACCTATAACGACAAGTCATTGTTTATTGAAATAAAATTATTTTTACGGATTTTATCGCGGATTTGGTTTTTTAATCAATTTGGTTTTTTCCAATGTGTAAACGTGTGTACATTCACGTCAGTCTAACAAACTATTAAATCATTGTTTATTAGATATTCATATTTGACCAAATATTATTTAAAAAAACATACATTAAATGTGTGAGACCTTTTTTCCCATTAGGGGTGGGTAGAAGTATTGCCAGGGCACCCACTTCTCTCTGTATGTTCCGTCCCAAGATGTGATAAGCCGCGAGCCTTTCGCCATATCGGGCACAAATTCCTGATTCCAGACTCATAATAAATAGAAAACTCCAATATCACTTTGCCTGACCCGAGATATCAGCTTTAATAGCGTACATATTCATTAAATCTTCACAAATTTGTATGCTGTTTTTCAATCAAAGAAGAAGTAATCAAATTCGGGTCACCCAGGAAAGATATATAAGGTAACAAATATAAGACATAAGACACTTACTGGTGGTAGGTTTCTCATATGTGAGAGGCCACCTGGGTAGGCACCACCGCATTGTCTATTTCTCACGTCAAACAGCAGTGTAGAAGCACTGTTGTGTTTCGGATTGAAGGACATTGTAGCCAGTAACTACTGGACATATTGAGACTTAACATCCTATGTCTCAGGATAGCGAGCGCAGTGGAATGCCAAGCATTACTTTGTGATTCGAGGTGTTGTTTGGTTACTGTTTATGAGCTGTCGTATCGCTTACCATCAGGCGAACGGCATGCTCGTCTCGCCACTCGCCTGGGTGTGTAAATGTGTAGTGTAATGTAAATGCACTGTATTCCGATTTGAATGACATTGCAGCCAGAGTAACTACTGGACATATAAAGACTTAACATCTTTTGTCCCAGGATGGCGAGCGCAGTGCTATGCCAAGCGTTGCTTTGTAATTCATAGTTTTGTTTGGTTTGCTACTGTTAAGCCGTCCTATCGCGCGTAACGGCGTGCTTGTCTTGCCATTCAACGAATTCAATAAATATTTTTTTATGAATTAATCTGTTTCGTCTGATAATGACTAATTAATTCGGTTTTACCCATACACAATCTTAATTATGTGGGTACGATAGGGATTTCCCTGAAAAGACTTGAAAGACTTAATAAAAATGGCCTTGCTTCATTTTTGTTTTGCTTGATTCCATCAAATGAGTACCTGATGAATAATGAAGAATAATCGCTGCATTTTGCAAGCCACAACACTTAGGTCTTAGATGCGTTGCCAGCCTCCCAAAATGGGAGTGGAAACGTAGGGAAAATGATTAGAGGAAATAAGAATGGAGCCATATCAATTCTACCCACCGAACGAAACGCTACAGCAAAACCAACGCTTCTTGACGGTTTTCAATAGGCAGAGGTTTTTGTAATAAATAAATAATAAATAGTATGCCCGGAGTCAGGAATTTGTGCTCGATATGACGATAGGCTCGTCCCCTACCAAATCGTGAGACGGAACATACAAAGCGAAATCTGGGTGTTCTGGTTGCTCTCTGCCTACCGCTTCTAGGAAAAAGACGTGAGTTTATGTGTGTATGTAAATAATAAATAATTTGTAAGGTGGATGGAAGATCTGGTTAAGGTTGAAGTGGTTAGGTGCAGGCCTGTTCCAAAAGATCGATGTGGAGATCCTTAGGGGAGGCCTACGTTCAGCAGTACACTTCCAGTGGTTGAAGAGAGAGAGAAAAAGTGAGAACAATTTTTTTTTTTTTGGTAATCATACCTTACTAATAAATATTTTATGTACACGCATTGCAATGCGTGTATCTGTATTAGCCCATATACGTCCCACTGCAGGGCACGGGCCTACTCTACAATCGAGAATACGATTGAGAAGGGTTAGGCCATATAGTCCACCACGCTGGCCTAGTGCGTGTTAGCGGACCTACATACAATAGTAATTCTTATAAATCGCCATGGTATACAGGTTTCCACACGATGTTTTCCTTCATCGTTAAAGTGCATTGTGATGGACTATCAATACACACATGACTCCGAAAAGTCAAAGGTGTGCCCTGGGATTTGAACCCGCGACCACCGTGAATATGTTGGCAGCCGTGACTGGTCCGTTACCAACAGGCCAACGAACTTGTACAGTTTCACAGTACAGTACAAAAAAAAATCCAGAGCTCTTTTAAAATTACATATTTGAAGGATCACAAACACCAAATGAATTAGACAAAATCATTACAGATAAACATGAGTAATGACCGTTAGTAAAGCATTATCGGATTAAATGGTAGGCTTATCTAAATGCTTTATATTATCATTTAATACCAGTTAATTCAATAATTATAATTGATTTTAATATATTCAATAGTGGCTAAGATGGCGCCGTGGGGTGTTGTGTTTGCTCTGCTTTCGATTGCTGGTGTACCGGTAATTATATTTAATTTTTTAACACATTTTAAAAATTCGAGGATTGTTTTTTTTGTGATTGTAAATGCATAAAATAATTCTTCCAACGGGTCAATGCAATAAGATTATGCATCGTGTGTTCGTAGTTATAATAATTTGGCTTAAAAATTTGAGAGTTAAGGTCAAGTCCTGAGTTCAGTTCCCAGGTTAGATATATATATTATACGGATGCACATAAATCTATCCGTCTAAATGGGGCTTGAAATGGTGTTCGGTATATTGATAAGTGCCATTATTGATATTCACTCACTCTACCAACCTCTTTAAGGACATAGCTGTCAGATTTAGTATAATATGAACAATGTACAAGTCCGGGTGAATACGAATATTTAACCACTAATTATAGGGCCTTCAATACACACACGACTCCGAAAAGTCAGAGGTGTGCCCTCGGATTCGAACCCGTGTGACCCCCATGTGTGTATTGATAGTCAATCACCACGCACTAAAAACGGTGAAGGAAAACATCGTGAGGAAACCTGCATACCATAGCGATTTATAAAAATTCCTAAGATATGTAAGTCCGCCAACCCGCACTAGGCCAGCGTTGTGGACTATATGGCCTAACCACTCTCAATCGTACTTACGATTGTAGAGGAGGCCCGTGCCCAGCAGTGGGACGTATATGGGCTGATACAGTACCGTATAGGGGCTTTTTTGTGAAAGTATTACCACCTTAGTCGAGCTGACTACTGAATTGCTGATCCATTGGTACTCTACCTTTAATGACGTACAAGACTACCACTTTAAATCTGGTTTTTATACCGGGTATCTCAAGACTGCTACCGAAAACGAAGCCGGGTGATAGTATTAGTGACTACAAACACAAAGCAACTAAAAATTTCGCAAAGAAATGCGACAATTATTTTTTATGCTTTTTTAAATATCGTCATTTTTGGGTGGTAAATTCATAGTTTTTGCTAAAATAATAATTTAAATACTTTTATACCTTAGATTATTTATAAATAAAAGGATATATACTATTATTATAGGAAAAAATGTATTTACCACCCAAATATGGTCATAGGAAAAAATTTCAAAAAAAAAATTGTCGTTTTTTTTGCAACTTTTTCTGTTGCATTGTGTCTGAAGTCGCTTAAACTACCACCCGGCTTCGTTTTCGGTAGCAGTCTTGATATACCCGGTATATCAAAGATTTGGCAAATGAGCAAACAGGTCACCTGATCGTAAGTGATCACTGTCTCCCATAGACATCCAAAGCGCTTCGATCATGGATATGTTGCGGGGATATCAAATCGGTAGGGAAGTAGAAAAGAAAAATAAATACCGCATGGTAACAGGCACATTCTCCTAACAAAACGCAGCAGATAAGATGTCGCTTCACTTAGATCTCCTCTGGGACAGTGGTACTGCCCAGGACAAGCCTACTAATTCACGCTGAGTCATGACTGACAGAAGCGTGGTTCATTACATAAATCTGTCGTGTTATGAAGCCATAAGTCACAATGCAATTTGTCCTTAATATTTTGAAGGTTTAGACAGTTAGAAGGCGCAGTTGTTTAGACAACAGCTGTGAAACGTGTTCGATCCTCGAACTGAAACAAATATTTGTGTGAACCACAGATATTCGTTTCAGGTCTGGGTGTTTGTGAGGCCGAAAAGTTTCTCATAGTTCCTGATACCCACGACACAAGACTCGATCTTACTGTGGGGTTAAGACTTTGTATGTAACTGTTAGGTGTATTTATTTATTATTTGTATATTATATCTATGGATTTTTCTCTGCATTTATGGTATTCACGTTTCGACCGGATACGAGTGACCTATAATCACCTAATCAGTAATTATGAAGGCTGAATGATTTATTGCATGTAGGCATCTGTATTTTAATCCAAGATATGTGATAATTGATAAGGTAATTTGAAGATAGTGTACACATCATGAGCATTTCAAAAAAGAAGAGGAAAAAGATTGCATTCTAGTAGAAAAAGAGAATAAAAGAAATGGCAAGACGGTGTGTTGATGAGGATTTTTTTTGCTGGGTTTCTTTTTACACAGGTGCAACAGTCCTAAGCACTTCGAAATTCTAAGTCTTGAACGGAGAATATTAGTTGAATTTGAAAAGTAAAGAAAATTTTAATAATAACTTCAAAGGCCTTAATGCCGGGCCAGTGTAAAAAAAAAAAGAGAAAATGAGTTTAGTTATTGCGTGCGTCCATTCATAAAGGGTAAATTGATTTTACGTAATCAGTCGTTGATGGACAGAAAATATTATCTTAGATAGATAGATAGATAGATAACACTTTATTGTTCACCACATATTACATACAAGTAAACAGTTTACATTTTTTGAAATAGTGTAACAACTGGCGGTCTTATCGCTATTAGCGATCTCTTCCAGACAACCAAACGTACGATGGATCATCCGTTATAAGATCTATACGAGTTATCTTAATTGTTTTTTACAAACATTGGCTAGATAGTAGGGTAGGTAGATGAAAGGGTAGGCAGAGGTGCAACTAATACCTCCCATAGTTAACCTCTATGCATAATATTATCTGGCACGGGCCTCGTTTACAATCGAGAGTACGATTGATTAAAACAATAATCTTATCTGTAGCGAGCTTATTATAATGTGAAGTACTAATTCAAATAATGAGTAACTCATATAAGATATGTTTTAACCAAAATAGTCAAAATAGTTAGAGTAGAAACCAGGAGCTTACGGTTCACAGCGTTTAGTAGCAGCCACCAAACCAACATGAGAGAGTTTATTTTTTTAACTTTTTTAGCATTGTTTTTTTTTTTTTATTTCAGGCATTCGCTAGCTCTCTAGCTACCTTCCCTGAAATCGCGAGAAGTAAGTTATCTACTTATAAATTATACTTTCTAATTTTATTAATTTTAATATTTGTTGTTTATTTTACTGATTATCGTGAAAAAAATGGTATGAGTGTTACTGGCATACCTGTCGAGTAAATTCGTGAATGTATAGATGGTTATTGTTACTATCGAAGGAAATAAACAAAATACAAATTTGTTCTTATTTTTTGTATTTACCAGGCAGACGAGCATACGCAGATCCCTACCGTGTTTCATATAATAACAGTGTCTTTGCATATCAATGATTGAAATTTCTAACAGCTTTTTATCTTTACAGTAGCTGTTGAAATAGTTTTTCAAACATCTTCATTACATTCGTTCTTTATTTTAGCAAAGTCAATTGTTTAAGTGAAGTAATTATTTATTGTTTAAATGTTACTGTATTGTATGGATTTTCTATATAAAAATTTATTATTTTTATTATTCTCCTTTATTTAAAATGTCTTTATATTATACAGAATACATATAAAAATATAAAAAACTTATCCAACATGCTACATATTATTATCACAGGTAGCGCGAGGATCGTGTCAGGATGGGAGGCGACGGAGGGCCAGTTCCCCTACCAGCTGTCTCTTCGCATGGTGAACGACTTAGGATCTGTCAACGCATGCGGGGCTACCATCATCCACAGTGAATGGGCTCTTACTGCCGCGCATTGTACTGCTACGTGAGTATATAAATAATTTACTGGTAGAATATTTGTATAGCTACATGGTAAACAAAAATTAAATTAAAAAATCTACATTATTTTGAAATAAAATATCGCGGATTGGTTTAGTTTTTACATTGTTAATAAAACTGTTCCTTTCATATTTTTTTAGGACACAGTTACACACAACTGTTACTTCTCATAGTTTTTAGTTTACACAGGCACCACGATTTAGTCGATTCATATTACGTACTGCAGTATTTACAATGTGTACCTTTTATAATAAAGGTCTCTTCCTCTCTCTCTCTCTTTTCAGCCACTGGAAGTCCATTGCTGAACATATAATGTACCATATATAGGTAATGAAGTTACAATATTTTTATCCAAAGCGCATTTTATGTCTAGAATGCGTTTATTTGTACAAAAACTTAAAATTTAGACAGATACCTGATATTCGCTTCCTTTAAAAACCCAAACCAACTAGCACCCATAACTACAAAGCACCAAAGAACTGCCATAACCTCTAAATCTTTCCTCAGACGCATCACAATCGTGATCCGTGCTGGTGCAGTGAACATGACCCTGCCCGCCGCTCTCTTCGAGACCACGGAGTACTACAACCACCCGTTGTACAACGAGGCCATCCAGAATATCGTGCAGCCTCACGACATCGGAGTCATCAAGTTCGGAATCTCGCTCACTTTCAGTGGTATGTTATTTATCATCTGGTGCTGGGTGTTTGTGAGAATGAAAAAGTCTCTACTAATTCCTGATACTTACGACAAAAGACTTGATTGATCTTAATGTGGGGTCAGGACCATGATTATGACTGTTAGGTATAATTATAAAAAAAGAAAAAGCAAATATGTTGCTGATCATTGCTGAATATGGGCATTCTAATAGTATGCCATGGAACTTGATTCTCTCTATATTTGGCAGCAACTTGTGCCTCAGATATTCCAGAAGCCCATGGACAGCGGTGCTTACTACTACTAGACAGACGGACAATAACAAAAGCACTTAGCTACTTCTTCCCCACCCACAGCTCACACAAGCAATGGAAAAAACCTCTTCTTTTACCCAACCCCATCCAGCCGAAGACCGTCGGTTCATCAATTCGTGTCATTGTTATTCTTCGATTATCTGTGACTTAAACGAGATGATTAGGTTCCTCGCTTAATGTCATGCCTGTCTATAAACAAGAGGAAACAGGCCGAGCTTAATTAATATTTGCATGGCATTGCACAGCGCTCATCACTCCGATATTAGTTATAAAGTCTCTAAATACTCAGCAGTAATTATTAGCTATAATGTTCAAAACACAATACAGCTTCTGCGAATGAAAACATATAATTCAATGTAATTCCCTAGTGCAGAACATTGAAATTAATTTATATTATTTGACGAATTTCAGACAGAATTCAACCCGTTAGAATGCAGAGTTCGTACCAGAGAAACAAGAATTACGAAGGAGAGAGACTGACTGCCACCGGTTGGGGCCGTACCTGGACTGGCGGTAACCATAACATTCTTATAACTGATAAGAGTTTGATTAAAAGGCGGATATTCTTCATTTTTGCCCAAAACTTATTGACATATTTATAGCTAGAAGAAAATATAGCTAGAGAACATTTCCTACAATTTTCCTCATCAATTTTTTTCATAACTTTAATAGTTTAGGCGTACCAGCGCAAAATGTGCTACTAAGTCTACTGCTGAATATAGGTGTCAGAAGCATCAAGCCTGCAAACAGCGAAGTGTCAGAGGTCCTCTTAAAATGTGGAAATTCGACCTAGATGTCTGCAAGTATTTGCTGAATGCAACCTGCATTCAACAGGACCTGGATGAACTCTACGATTAAGATAATAATTATAGGTTGTGAATGATGTTGATGCTCTACTCTTATTTTACAGGTTCCGCTCCTGAGAACATGAACTGGGTATACTTGTCGGGTGTCAGCAACTTAGACTGCCTCATCGCGTACGGTGGTAGCTGGATCATTCAGGAGTCTACTATCTGCGCCTCTGGGTACAACGTCACAAGCCAGTCGACTTGCCAGGTAACCATAGTTGATAATAGCCAAGGCTATGTGGTTACATTCTTCCGGGCCCGAACTTAGAAGTTCACAATCTTTTACTCTATCATGAACATTTTGACATGACATAGTCTCTGTGGCTGAATTGATAAGAAGCCGGCTGTTTTACCAGAAGTAGCTGGTTCGACACCGCCACTACAACTAACTCTCGTCGATCGATACAATTTTGTCAACCTTTCGCAGTTCGATATACGCAGATTGATACAATTTCGTGGGCCACTATGGTGACATGTACCCAGTTTTGTGTAAAGTCATGATTTTTGGAAAAAAATCAAAATGTTTTTTTCAGGGCGACAGCGGTGGTGGTTTGACAGTCATCGATGACGACGGCCTCCCCACCCAAGTGGGTATTTCATCATTCGTGTCCGCGACTGGATGCCACACCGACTTCCCTGCCGGTGAGTCAACGATAGAAGATATTCTATTTTAAAATTATTGTTGTTGGATTGTTGTCTTGATTCAGAACTGAAATACACCCCTGTGTCTTTCAGATGTGAACTAAGGATCTAAGGATAAATTACTTATAAACAACGGATTGCAATAAACCTCTTAACTATCTGATTTATCTACTGAATGTATACGAAAAGTCTTCATGAGAAGAAAATCTAACACCAAAAACAAAATTGGCCTGTCATTACAATTTAGTTCAGAAAATCATTTACTCACAAAATGAATTTATAACCTCCTTCTTTTTTGAAGTCGATTAAAAAGCCCAATAAGTCTAATATTTGTTTCCATTTCTCAGGATTCATCCGCCCCGGTCACTACCACGCGTGGTACACTGAAGTAACTGGCATCGACTTCGACTGGATCCCTGAGCCGCAACCGGAGCCCGAACCCGAACCCGAACCCGAACCAGAGCCCGAACCCGAACCAGAACCCGAACCCGAACCCGAACCCGAACCCGAACCCGAACCCGAACCCGAACCCAAACCAGAAACCGAACCCGAACCCGAACCAGAGCCCGAACAAGTCCCCGAGCCCGAAACCGAACCGGAAGAAATTGGAGGCGTTCAATTTGTTGACAACTGAACAATTTGCTAATCTAGTATTGTAATTCTTATTGATAAACAATAGAATGTCTGAAAAAGTTGCAATAGATTATATTATTAATGATTAAAATACATTTCATTTCAAGGTTGTTAGAATAGCTTTATAAATTATTAAATAAATTAATTTTTCCATCTGTTGGATTTTCATCAATGTCGCGCCTTGAGAATTGAACAAATTATCTAATTTTGTGCTTAATTCTTGCTCTTTATTCTTGTTTTCATTTTTCTCAGTTCTCCGTTCTATAGATTTTTATTGACATGACATCTCTTATTTAATCAATCAATGTAAATGACAAATAAATATTTAGTTTTAATAATAGTATTTTATTTTTCTACTAAAATAAAACACTAATAAAAATATGGCGCTAGCGAAATGTCGGACGCCCGCCTACAAGGTGGAAAGACGACCTAGTTAAGGTTGCAGGAAGTCGCTGGATGCAGGCCGACGACAACAGGTCGATGTGGAGATCCTTGGGGGAGGCCTATGTTCAGCAGTGGACTCCCTATATCTGAGATGATGGTGATAAAGATGATAAATAAAAATATTTCTTTCAAAAATTAAGAATCACGCATATACACATATATAAATTCAAATTACAAATTTTTCCGTAACTAATATTTTTCTATCTCGTTATGATGGCCATCGCAAATTAAAAAATAATGCGTATAAACAAGCATAAATACCCCGTATTCTATTCATCCTCTACCTACAACCAGGAAATCGTTCATAAAACCGAGTTTCCATTGTAAAAATATATCAAATTATTTAAATGACGTATTTGATTTATACCCCCACAGTTAACATTAAAATTGAATTAAGCTGTAATCCCCGTGGGTAGTCAATATGTGCTGCGACCTTAGCATACCCAAGAACGTGGCGTGTTTCGTGAACAATTAGCGGTAAATCGCACAAGAACAAAAATAGGCGCATGTCATACGACGTCGTATTGCAGAGGCGGTGGAACGCGCATGCGCGGAAAACTATACCAGCTGTAATGCATTGTCCCCGACTTTTATTATTTGGGGTAATTTTATTGGCGTCTTAAATTGTTCTCAGGGTTTTGAACATTTAATTACAATTTTTATTGGTTGTTTATATTTATGAATTATTATATTGATAGTATTTATGATTCCAATGAACCTTTTAATGAAATGTAAATATTGAAACGCGTTGTTATTAATGAGCATACAAAGTATAAAACAATGAAAGTTCATATCATAAGCATAATAAATCGTTACGTCGCGTTTTATAAATTCTCCCATTAACGTAGGTGATTGTATCAACATGGCAACACCTGCTTGCAATTGGCGCGCGCGCGAAACGATCCCCCAATTCAACATGGCGAGCGCTCCGAGAGCGCGGCCCGCATTCTAACCCGCCGGAAAACCTATCGCAATATCATCTGTTTATCCGGGTGTCATACGCTTTATCAGTGCCGTGTAAAATGTTATAGTGTCCGTTTAAAGGGTGTGTGGACTTTTTTCTGTGTCAGTGAGTCATTGTTTGTTGCATGAGTGGAACTGATGGGGCAGGCGTGCGGGACGATGGACGCGATTCACCGGCTAGCACCGAGCAGCTAACGTGGGTATTTCGAATATGGAACTATTCGCATTTCAAATTATTATTATTTTAAATCTACGGAACGAACAAAACCTCTTTACCAAATTAATATGCATGGAGGTTTTGTGAAACCTTTTTGGTTCCGCTGAAAAAGTTGCCCTCTTTTCGTAATGGAGGGAGGCAGTTGGTGTTATGGGTAGGTAGGGTAGGGGATTGGCTCACCGCACCCTTTGTAATGACAGTGGTCGTAATTTATGACCGCGTTTTGCGTAATTTTCACGGAAAGCTTTCACAAACATCTGTATGGGTATAGTTTGATGCCGGCATTGTGATTGTTCTTGACGAAGTGTGCTCTTAAATTGATTAGATTTTACCGGCTTTTCTGCCGTATAGCCTGATGATGGAAATAAAATTCGATTGAAGACACAGTTATTGCTTTGTAAAAAGATTTAATTCGACAAGGCTTATAACTTAAATCAATAGCCGCTGTTTCGAAGCTTCTGTTGCGCGGTTAGCGAGTTGTAGCAAAGGATTAATTAGGTCTATGGTTTCCTTAAATTTTCCTAAAAAAATGTCTAACTTTGTGGACATTATTGTAGACAATCTTTTATTAGTAAAGATACAAATATATTAATGACAATAAATAAATAAGAAAATAATAAGTTCCGGTCAATTGTTTATGTAACGTAAGGTACGCAATATTATCGAAAACAAACCAGTGATATAAGTGATTATAAGTGTCTTAGGTATAAACCACGATTCTTTAAAATATATAAAATTTATGGAAATTTCAATTAATTATTTATGTTATTTAACATAATATTTTTGGGAAATAAATATTTTTTTCTCACCGTGTGATCTAAAAAATAACGTGGGTATATTGTTATGATATTTGGTGCAAGAACTGCTAAGGTAAATACGTTTTATGTGCTTTTAATTACCTTCATAACGACTCTACCGACGGGCATAGCTAGTTTATGGTTTATTATTTGGTCTGATTGCTATCTTTTACCCGCGATTTCGTTTCATCAGCTATACAATATATCTGAGAGAAAACATCTATTACTTAACTGATCAATAATTGGCTTATGATAATTTTCCGTTCATAAATTTTATAGAAAACAAATCGATAAGTTGTTTTGTTGATGCCTGAAAGTGGAACTAACCAACAGACATAGTCTTGTAGTAGTGAAGTATCAGAAGGAATTGTCGCACAAGCCACTCAACAATCTAAAATATTATTATATTTCCTTGACAATACAAAATGTCTACAATACACTTCATTTTTACTCTCTTTATCTCTTCTCCCTCTCTTACTCTTCAGGCACAGGAAGTCTACTGCTGAACAGAGGCCTCTTCCAACGATCTCCATATCGATGGGTAGTAGCCGGCATTCAGTGACTTTCTGAAATACATTTAGATGGATCGCTATGGCGGGTTTTCCACCATTGTGTATCGCTGTTGTTCATTGGATACAAAAATCTTGCCTGTCTGCTACATTGTTTAATTATTGTTCGACGCCATCTGCGAGACGAGAGAAAACAGGTTCAATCCCCGATCGAGACAAATATTTGTGTGATTCACGTATATTTGTTTCAGGTCTGGGTGTTTGTGATACCGACAAGTTTCTCGTAGTTCCTGATACCCGACACAAGACTCGATCTTAGTGTGGAGTCAGGATTATGTACATATGGCTGTTAGGTGTTATTTATTTACACATTTAGTTGCTCACTGCTCAGCATTCCTATCCTCTACAACCGAGATTTAGATGTAGAGCGCTCAGGCCATCCACCACGCTCGTCTAATGCGACTGAATAACATAGTATAAAACATCTTTGTTATAAAAGTCTTTCTAGAATTTCGTAGAAATTTTTTGTCAATATGTCTATAGTTTCTAGGTGTCCTCATGATAATGGGTTCTTAGATTTACGTGAATGTTACCCATTGAAATAAAACTATTTGATTTGAAAATAATTATACTGATTTTTTAAAGATTATATAGCGGTGAGGTTTAGTTTTAAATTTTTTAACTTTCCGACGTTTCGATTACTTTACAAGTTTCGTGGTGACACGGCGGACTGTCCGCCTTTTTATTTCAATGTCCTCATGTTTTACTTCTCTAAAAAAGTGTGTAGTATCGACTTTCTTAGGTATAGGTAACGTGTTAATTAAAAGCTCTGCCATTAAAAGGAAAATTAATATTAGTGTACTTCACTATTGAATAAAAAAAAACCATTCAAAGTTTAGAACAGGCTTGCATATTTATTTTATCTGGATACATATAATCTTATGCAGGTGGATATTGTATGGTGATTTTTTTTGCATTGAATATCTAGACGAGCATGCCGTTCGTCTAAAGGTAAGTGATACGACTGCTCATGCACAGTAGCAAAACCAAACACCTTGAATTACACAGCAATCCTTGGCATTCCACTGCGCTCACCATCCTGAGACATATGCTATTAAGTCTCAATATGTCCAGTAGTTAATCTGGCTACAGTATCCTTCAAACCGAAACACTACAGTACATTTACACTGCTGTTTGGAAGGAGAAATAGACATTGCGGTGGTATCTACCCACGCGGCCTCTAACATATGAAAAACCTACCACCAGTAGGATGGCACTTATCATACCATTAGATGCATTACGATCACTTTGCCCTGTCAGTTTAATGAAAATTAATCTAAAGCTTAGTAACTGGTCATGATTTTATCTAAATGGTTTAATATTACGTGTTGGACAGACGTTGGTGCAACTTGGATCCAAATGCAAATGTATTTTTGATGAGTCTGGTGTTGCAAATGTTTTTTTTTAATTGCAATGAACAGCGAGACTGGCATGCCGTTTAACTGATGGTAAGCGATACGAACGCTCATGAATAGTAGTAGCAAACCCAAACAACACTTTGAATTACAATTACACAAACATTAAGCAATGCTTGGCATTCCACTGCGCTCGCTATCCTGAGACATCAGATGTAAAGTCTCAATATATCCAGTAGTTACTCTGGCTACTATGTCTTTCAATACGAAACACAACAGTGCATTTAAACCGCTGTTTGGCGGGAGGTTTGAAGACTATTTATCTAAATTATATTCGTGATAGAGGTTGGTCTAGTGGTTGGTTCAAGGGTGTCTGAGCAGTTTCGTGTTCGATTCCGAGAAGAGTTGACATCAGGCCAGCGATCATGTGTTAAATATTTAGGTAGCCTAACTTTTTGTTCGTGATTCATTGACCGAAAAACATGCTGTGAACAAAATGTGTATGGGTTTCTTCCCCTCGTTTAAACAAGTAACGATCCACAAATATTTGATTTTGATGTTATGGAAACGATAAACATATTTCAATTTATGGGCTACAACATCAGAGGAATTATGCTGTGGGGTCTTTTGAGTTAGCCAGGATATCCTGATAAGCATGCCGTTCGCCTGACGGTAACCGTCATATTCGCTCATAAAAAAGAGACTCCATTAACGACTTATTATTGTAAATCTCTACTGCTCTTCATATCGGAACATCGAATTATTCATAGAGTTATAAAACCTATATTAGCTATCGAATGTTTTGTCCTTTTCGAACGACATTTGAATTTAGATTGAGCAAAGGAGACAAACCTTCCATAGTTAAAATAAGGTTTTACAACTGTCTTATGAATACGGCCGTAAGTGTAAAGTTTCTTAATGCCAATCACTGGTTGTCAAGATTGTGTGACCACTGACCGTTGAGTGGAGTTATTGATTAATGAAATATAAGAAGAGTTGTTAATGCATCGATAAATCTGGTTCCATGCACACTGCACAGAAATATGCCATAGTTAATCGCGTCTGTCATGAATCTAATGTTTGTTGATCGTATAAACATTTGTATCAGACGAGGGTTGAACTAGCAGCGTCTCATTTCGCAGACCGCTTCGCGCCGCCGTGTTATTTTAATTCTATATGTGTTTTTATCGTTTGTTTTTTCATTGTACAAACGTCTATTTAAATAAATCGAGCAATTGGCTCACTTGGTGGTTGGTGATAACTGTCACCACGTGTCGTTGATGTTCATTTACACTTAGATAGTGGATTCACATATTAGAGCAAATCATGTAGTTCTTTAAAATATAATTTGATTTCAAATCTTCTACTCTCAATCGTACTTTCGGTTGTAGAAGAGGCCCATGCCCTGCAATGGGACGTATATGTAAAAGCTGATAGAGATATAGATTTAATTTAAAAATGAATCACATCAACAGCTACTGACTACCAAATTACTATAATTATCTACGAGATCGAATCTGAATTGAAGAGATCCTTAGGAGAGGAGAGGTGACTGACATTGCCCATAGGATTAGCAAGTTGAAGTGGCGTAGCGCGTAGACTGATGGCAGTTGCGGCCGAAAGATTCTAGAGTGGAGGCCACGTACGGGCAAGCGAATATTAACATACATCGTTTAGGTGAGGGATGTGGTTGAGGTTTACTTTATACGGCATTAATTACTGTTTTCTACCAAATTCTATACCTACGTTAAGGAAAGCAAACTTTTCATATCGATTGCTTTTTTGCTGTACCTCATTATATATGTAGAGAGGTAAACTTTCGAAACCGAATGTTTTTGTCCCTAAAATGAAAAACTAAAGTAGATAATTAATTTAGTGGGGAAGTACGGGAGTCGTGAGTAGGTTGGTGCGGCGCTGTGTTGGCTCCGGGCCAGGCTACGTCACGGCTGCGTAAAAATCCATACCATTGTGTAACATGCTGCTCCTTAGACAACTTATACGTAGTTCAGTCGCTCGATGTAGGTTGTGAACCCTGGATTTAGGACCTGATTTGGAGATGGGCTAACATGTTCTGTGACGTTATTGTGGGTAGCAAGGCGGTATTTTTACCATCGAACTGTGGGTTATAATAGTGGTTTAAAAATTAATGATTTACTTCTTTCATTGTGTTAATACAGGATGTTGGATTTGGGAGATAATTGAGGATGGCATTAAATTCAATAATATCTTTTTAGTTATTCAATTTGTCCTTAACATGGTGGTAGACGCTACTCTGTCTCTACTGTCATCGATCTATTGCCACTGTGGGTGCAATAAGTGTTTTACTTGCTTCATTATATTCTAGATTCTAGAATGTTCGATTTGGGAGCTAACAGAGAGCGAAGATTAATCTCTTAGGAGTTCGTTGAATTGATGGCGGAAACCCGTCATAATGACATATGCAAGTGTGTCTCATTTCAGGTTCGTAATAATTTTATGTCTCCCATCAAGAGATTATCGTTTCTCCCTGGCTGATTATCTGTCTATTTTGATTATACTGCACTTACGATAAGGTGTATTGTTGTCACTTCTTCGTGTTAAATAAATGCACCCAACAGCAACATACATAGTCCTGACCCCACACTAAGATCGAGTCATGTTGTGGGTATCTGTGTGTATAACAGACAGAACGGGAGAATTTTCAGTCGCACAAACATCCAGATCCGAGACAAATGCCTGTGGATCGCTCAAAAAAAACAGTTACAGTTTTCAAATCTTGTCTGCCCACATAAGCGCTTTAGGAAAAATTGCAAATAATAATCTAGACTTTATGTGTCCATGTACATTCATTGACATTGACAGCCTCCGTGGCGCAGTTGGTTAGACGCCGGCTGTGAAACAAGAGGCCGCGGGTTCGATCCCCGCACCGAGAGAAATGTTTGTGTGGCCCACAAATATTTCTTCCGGGTCTGGGTGTTTGTGAGACCGAAAAGTCTCTCGTAGTTCCTGATACCCACGACACAAGACTCGATCTTAGTGTGGGGTCAGGACTATGTATGTGACTGTTGGGTGTTATTTATTATTATTATTATTGTAAACTTATTCTCTGAGGATAGGCAGTGAGTATCAATTTAAATGTATCCTTTTTAGGGGCTACGAGGTCACTGGATGTCATTGTATGGGTGCAAACAAACCACCCCTTTTTAGAGCTATTTACAGTAGGGGAGAATCAAAGCACTAATCACAGCCCCATCTATATTTCACAAGGGTTGTAAGACGCGACTCCTGGCTTCTTAGTACTTGTTTTTTGTAACTTTAAATAATATAAAAGGACTTTTCGCGCCTGTTTTCTGATTCCATTTTCTGTGCTTTTTTGTTTAAATAACCAATGTTTTCTAAACCATTTTCGAAGACTTAGCTTAGCTAGTGTGCAAGAAATATAGTTTTATTTTTACGTCATAGATAAAGGATTTTTAAAATATATTATATCATCAAAAACATCCTGTAAAAAAAATCCAAGTCTCGCAGCTCAGGTTTTCTACCGCAAAAAGTTGTCAGATGCATGTAATACCAAGTCGATTAATTTATTTAGTCCTTAAGGGACCTTCTATATAAAGTTATTACGTTAGTTATTACCATATCAATCTTAAAAATTCTTTACGATTTAAATAAATGGATCAACTTGGCCATCGCATGAAAACATAATGTATCGTACAATTTATACATAATGCTGCTGGCCAAGTCGATCTATTTATTTAAATCGTAAAGAATTTTTAAGATTGATATGGTAATAACTAACGTAATAACTTTATATAGAAGGTCCCTTAAGGACTAAATAAATTAATCGACTTGGTATTACATGCATCTGACAACTTTTTGCGGTAGAAAACCTGAGCTGCGAGACTTGGATTTTTTTTACAGGATGTTTTTGATGGGATCTCACGTCTTTTTGTAGAGTCCTACTTTTTTCCTTTTCGGTACTTCTTACTTCTAGAATATCACTGACGATTTTTCTTAAAGCCTCTGTCTTATGGATTTTTCTTATTTTTGTAGGCATCAATTTATCACAAATAAAGCGGATTTGATTATTAATGTTCTTTCTTTCATTGTAATTGATATTTTCGAGCTATTTAGTCTATTTATTTGCAAGGGCATGTGACATGCTGAATACACCATTTCCTTCTCTATATCCCCTCCTGTTATGCCTCATATATATAGATATCTATCTACAACTATTATTCCATTATATACGGGTACAATGATTCATTAACTGCAAATGTAACTTTGTAATCCTATACATTTATATGGGATTACAAAGTTATCCGCACCGCCGCTCATGCCCGTCAAGGTTAAAATAGTAATACAAATTGCCCTTAGTGCGACCGAAATGGCCATATTTAACGGATTTCTAATGCATCCAAACGCGCCACGTCATGTCAACTACTAGTTGACAGTTGGTCTATCTAGAAAACTAGACACAAATTATGAAATGTTTGAATTTTCCCTTACTTTAGACACTAAACACTAATTATATTCTAAATTTGAAGGTTCTATGTCTGCTAGAAGTGCCTTAGACTTTTGATGATCGGTCAGTCAGTCAGTGAGTGACAAAATTACGAAAGTTTGACTAGTTACAATTATTAAACTACTGGTTCAAATTGAATGAAATTTTAAATATACCGTGTTTACACAATGCCTGCTTAGTAACTGAAAATTCAGGCTTCATGCTTTAGCCACAACGAAGTTATAGGGGGTTGAAAATGGTCTGAATTGCTTCGAGAAAAGGATGTTACGGCCTATAGCTCGACTTGGACGGGGGCTCGGCCGCGCCCCCAGATACATGATACGCTTACGTACACTCAGGCCTTTTTCACAGAAGGGGTAGGCCTAGGTGCCACGACATCCACATTTCGCCTTGCATATTCCGTCCCACGATATGACAGGTGAAGAGCCTATCGCCATATCGGGCACAAATTCCTGACTCTGGGTTGATACTGAATAGAAAAATCCAATATCACTTTGCCCGTCCGGGGATTCGAATCCGAGACCTCAGCTTTTTAACCGTACACTAGTACAACTATCTAAAAATTAGCTGTTATAGTTTGCATGCGATTTGCAAGTAGGTAAAGCTGACGGAGGGGTGTATACGTCACAGTTTAAACTTTAATGTAGCCATTTCGAGTAGAGGCATATGTTAAATTTGTATGACTCAGATTGTATAGATTGCATTGCGATGTTTGAAGCGGTCGATTTATAGGCGTTCACAAACATTTACGGGCTTATTCATAGACAGATTTAAAACTTACTTTCATCATCATCATCATATCAGCCACAGGAAGTCCACTGCTGAACATAGGCCTCCCCCAAGGATCTCCACAATGACCTGTTGGAAGCGGCCTGCATCCAGCGACTTCCTGCAACCTTAGTCAGATCGTCCGTCCACCTTGTAGGCGGGCGTCCAACATTTCGCTTGCCTGTACGTGGCCTCCACTCAAGAACCTTTCGGCCCCAACGGCCATCGGTTCTACGAGCTATGTGCCCGGTCCACTGCGACTTTAACTTGCCAATCCTATGGGCTATGTCGGTAACCTTGGTTCTCGTACGGATCTCCTCATTTCTGATTCGATCTCGCAGGGAAACACCGAGCATAGCCCGCTCCATGGCTCGTTGAGTGACTTTGAGCCTTTTAATGAGGCCCAGAGTGAGAGGCCACGTCTCGATGCCGTATGTCATCACTGGTAACACACAACTATAACTAACACGGCACTGAGGTATTTTGGACGAGAAGAAGACGTCGCGAAGTTTCCCGAACGCTGCCCAACTGAGTTGGATTCGACGATTGACCTCTCTCTCGAAGTTGGACCTGCCTAACCGGACCACTTGTCCTAAATAGATATATTCGTCTACAACTTCGAGAGTCGAGCCCCCAACTCTAATAGGGGTGGGCACAACATGGATATTCGACATGATCTTCGTTTTATCCATGTTCATTTTAAGACCCACCTGTTGGGAGACTCGATTAAGGTCTTCGAGCATAGTGCTAAGGTCTTCCAGCGACTCTTAAAAACAACAAGGCGCCGGGTGAGGATGGAATCACTTCAGAGCTTCTGAAAGCGGGCGGAACGCCGATACTGAAAGTCCTTCAGAGGCTCTTCAATTCCGTTCTCCTCGAGGGCTCAACGCCGGAGGCATGGAGCAAAAGCGTGGTGGTACTGTTCTTCAAAAAAGGTGATAACACTTTGCTGGAGAACTACAGGCCCATCTCGCTGCTGAGCCATGTCTATAAGTTGTTTTCTGGTTTCAGCTTAAACTTAAACTTACTTTAGTTATTGAATATTGTGTCTTTTGAAAGACTTTTGAGTTCAGTTTGAGGTGAAGACAAATAACCGATAACCGACAACCGCTTGAGTAAGTGTTCTGGAGTGGTGACATAGCATGGGACGCCCTCTGGCGAGATGGTGGGACGACAATAAATAAAATAGGTTTTAAAACTGTCTGTGATTGAGGACATTAGTGTTTTTCTTTCTGTATCAGCCGATTTACGTACCACTGCAGGGCACGGGCTGAATCGACAGTACGATTGTGAGTGGTTAGGCCATATAGTCCACCACGCTGGCCTAGTGCGGGTTGGCGGGTGTTTCTTTGGTTTAATCTTATTCCGTTTAGACATTTTCATTAATATTATACATAGTTTTTGTAAGTTTTGAATTTCGCGTTGGCAGCCGCGTCTGATCCGTTTACTAAAAGGCCACCATATAACAACATTACGAACTATAGGAACATTACGCCCAAATACTGGAATGCCATTCAAATAATAAGTTTCTCTTAACAGCACACGGCCCAATTAGTCAGCAAATTTAAGCGAGATTAAAGTAGTTAACCGCAACTTATATTCAAGTTGCCTTCCAGTATTCGGCCGATAATCAATGATTTACAACATCGAGCATCATGCAAAACCTATCCTATATGATGATAGCTTTTTCCGCCATTTCGCTCGGCGTATATGTAGGTAAAGGTTTTTTTCTATTCTATAAGTACTTTTTTGCTTGAATCATACCATATATCATTTTCTGTAGTCTTGAAGATGAGTATTCAAAACTTCATGATGATCGGTTTTGTAGTTAAAGCCATAGAACTTAACAAACAAATATATCCTCATTTGAGTATAGATAAGGATACCTAGTACACCCGAATTAATTTAGTATAGGATATTCTTATGTTACTGTATAGTATGTACGAATACCATAAACCCGATTTAACTTAGTACAGAAATAGGATACATGTCGCTATGTGGCACAATGTAGGGTCTAAATGTCAAACTACAAAGGCTCTCGCGAAATGCCGTTTCCACTGTCGGTAAGGTTGGAGAGTTGTGTGCGTGAGTATCGATTAAATCCATCTAGACACAAAGCATTGCTTTCAATTCGGAAGGATTCGTCTTTCACGTGTTTAGCTGCGATCAAGAATATATTTGACCCTTATGCTATAATAAATAGTTTTCATAAAATATGTATGTCGAGAGTAGTTTTATATGGTGTTTAGTAAAGCTACAGAAAGTCTAATGTTACAGATTTGCTGTCGCATTTCGTTTGGTGATTGACTGCCGGATGCCCAATACCCATTTTCTCTTCCTATTCTTGTTCTTTCCCGCTCTCCTACCGATTTGATTTGATCCGATTTGATTTGATCTGATTGGTAATACATCCATGATTAAAGTGTTAGGCCGCGTTTCCACTGACGCGGAGCTGGGCGGAGAGGAGCGGAGAAGAGCGGTGAAAAGTGGTCAGTGTTTCCACTGAAGCGGAGCTGGGCGGAGAGGAGCGATGAAGAGCGGTGAGTGGTCAGTGAGCGGACCAGAGCGGAGTGGAGCAAACTTTTGGAATCGCGCATTTTTGCACTTAGTTACACTAAATCTCTCGGAAAGACCATACATCATGTTGTCGCTTAAAAAGAAAAAAACAATCATTTTATATCTTTCTCTACTTGAAGACGAAGATAACGAATCAGATGAAGTGACGCGAATCACGCACCGCTCCGTACCGCCCCGCTGTCCTCCGCTCTGTACCCCAATGCTCGCTGTCCTCCGCACTGCACCGCCTCGATGTATGAATATCCGCTCAGCTCTGCTCCACCCCGCTCGTACTGTTTCCATTGAAGCGGAGCGGATATTTCAAGCATAGTCATTGGTCAATTTGTGCACCGCTAAGCTCCTCTCCGCCCAGCTCCGCGTCAGTGGAAACGCAGCCTTATGGATGGTAATGGGCGGCAGTGATCACTTACCATCAGGGGACCTGTTTGCTCGTTTGCCGGATCTGTGCAATAAAAAAACAACCACTTTTTATAGTATTCATTATGTCGAATTAATGAATGAATGAATAATGATGAATGGATAATCACGCTTATACCAACATTCCTTCCTGTTTATTAAATAGTTTTGCGTTCCATATTAGTGATTTCAGAAACAAAATAATTGTTACTCGTAAAATTTACAATGAACCTAGAATAGGATTAACATAAAATAGGATAGTTGATAAATGCAATATTATGTATTCGTTATGTTTTCTTAGATCTAGTTATAGTTGGCTTTCTATTCCATACTCCTAATAAATTAATGCCAAATACGACAGCAACTAACAAAATTTTCAAATTGCTATCTTTTTTAAAGTCTTGTTATTTTTTTAATAGAAATTCCGCTGCCATAAGTCCGCCTAAGTACTATCAACTCAAAGCTCTCATATAAATTGCTTTGATATCCCTCTATATTTTAGTCGCAAAAAATGACGCACTGTTGACGTGACGTCGAGGTCTAAAAGGATTTCATAAATCGTCTGGCACCACCGTCCTTCGTCTGGCGACCTTCACCCAGTGTACGAAGGACCCTTAAAACTGTAACTACAGTTTAATATAACTATATTACTACATATTTTGGGGAGCACCCAGAACCTATGTAAATGTTCAAAGTTGAATTTTAAAGGCCTTATCCATAGATTATTATTTGCATTGTCTCTGCAGTCACTAAAACTACTATCCAGCTTCGATTTCGGTCGCAGTCTTGATATACCCTGTATTAAAATTCACTTTAAACTAAATGAAGAATAAAGTAATATCTTATGTTTTATGGTAGTATTAGAGCATGGGTTTGGGCGTGTACAGTAAATGCCCTTGCGCAACCGCGCCTTGTTTTCAACGATCAGTTCGCAGAGAACCTTGGCACGTCCTCATAATTTTAACACAACTTTCTTGCTCTTCCATTAATAAAGTATCAAAATTGTTATTGCAATGGCGAGACGAGCACGTCGTTCACCTGATGGTAAGCTATAAGATCGGCTTACATCCAGGGACTTCCTGCAACCATAGCCATGTCTTTCGTTATAAGTTCATGCTGTTTTGAAAACGTTTGCCTAACCTGTATATATTTTCGTGAAACTATCCCACCCTCACACCCACCACTGGAACAGCCAGGATCAACAGTGGCACGCAATGTAATGCCACCGAGGATTTAAGCTCGCGAGTCTCCGGGAATGTCTAACTTGTCTTTAACCCGCAACGAAATTAATCACGAAGTAAAATTGGGAGGAGTTGGAAATAAAGTACTGTATATATTTTCGAGAAGGAAAAATCTGTGATGTTTTAATTCCACGCATCTATTAAGCAAAATACAAACACTAGTAGCGACACTAATATGGGAAGTTGGCTACCTTCCATTGCTAACAGCTGTGGAGCTATTCTTGTATATCCGATACAATATTACATTATGTTGAATTTATACGTATATTCTTAGTAGACGTTTTACTCGTTCACTGTGGACTTTGAACTGTGACGTTTTGAGTTGGATACTTAGAACAATATTATAATTAAATAATTATTTACAAGATGTTTTAAATAATTAAGTAGTGTTCGATTCGGGATTACATGTAGAGAGAAATCCCTTATCAAATAGGAAAGTACATTTAATGTTGTCCAATAGTCGTTAAAGAGATTTGTTTTCTACAATGCGTTCGATCAATCAGTCCAAATCCAATATCGATAATGATGGTTAGTTACTTAGGTTAGTTGTTGGTAGTTGCTTTTTTAAAATACAGATTACCTAGTTGATTAGTTACAGACATTTTTAAGGACTTCTCATCTAAAATTGATTGCCCCTAAACCCACAAATTTAACCATCGTTACTTGTCACTAAACATAACTTTTAATAAAAAATACGACGTAACGAATTATAGGAACCATAGAAAAAAATGAAGTGTTTCTGAGATGACACCAAAGGGCAAAGGAAACGCGATAATGCCTAAATCGACCATAGAGTATAGACACCCACGAAATTGCCTAAATTATTGTGATGGTGCCGGTAGAGCGATACACCGGGTATTTTAGCCACAATTGCTATAAATATAGATCCTGCTATAAATAATCGTAAACTCCTTGACCACGAAACTCGTAGTGGGCGGTAACTGCTCTGTATAACCTATATGACATGTTGTTTTTTACAATATGAAGGTTAGGAGAGGAATGCGGTAGCTATTTTTCAGGTAATAAGCTTATCGAATTTATTGTTGTGTTGTTGTGAAAATGACAACAATTATTTGTAGCTATTGAATAGAATCTTTTATTCGGCGCAAGTCCAGCAATCTTATGAATTTCCCAATGAATAGCTAATTTAGGAGTAAGTAAAGAAGATACTTATAGTCTTGCATCTATAGTAGACGATGGACTTTAAATATACATTTATTATGCATATTTCCAAAGAAAAACTTAATATAAAATTCTGTGATAACTAAAACGATTTCCAACAATAGGAATGTACCTTTCACATTTAACAATACATGCTATTCTTAAACATGTTTGTTTGTTTTACTAACAACCAGATCTGGAGATAGAGTATCTGGTACGTTAGAAATATATGGCAATGTGCATGAAAGCGTCTATGAAATGACAATTTGTGGGTTCTAACTCCGCCATAAGATAAATATTTGCGTAAGAAACAAATATTTGTTTTAGCACAGGTTTCTACAGAACTAAATTGTGTGATTTACTTGGTTGAGATTATTTTGAACTGACTAGAATGCATGAAGATATTAATTAAAGTGGACGAAGCGAAAGTATTGTCAGAATCGAGCGACGTGGAGATCCATATTCTTTGCCTACCGCTGTGGGATACCTACAGGCATGACGTTTATACATGTATCACGTCACTAGGCGTCAATCATTCACCATTAGGTGATTTTTAGTGCGAGGTGGACTATATGGCCTAACCACTCTCAATTATACTCTCGATTGTAGAGGAGGCCCGTGCCCTGCAGTGGGACGTATATGGGGTGATACAGACTATTTTTCACAATTCCATACGTACCATTATCTTTCACTTTAAATTGATAAGTATTTTCAAATTTTCCTCTAAGTTAGTATTTTTACATTGTATTGTAGTTTATTTAGTGTATTAAATGACATTTTTATTTTATGTAATACTTTTCTGATTACTATTGCTCATATTTTTTGGGTTTGTTGTGACCATCCTTTTCTTCCCTTCTTTTTAATCCAATCCATCTAATGGTTGTCTGCAAAAAATCGCGGTAAGCGATAAGACCGCCAATTGTCACCTTTATTTGCACGAGTTTTTTACATTGCCTTATTATTATGTTAGTATGTGGTGTTCAATAAAATATACCAAGCTTGTTGAACCAAAACGCCACCCCTCGACCCATACTCCGATGCACATAACGCGCGGCAGTGGGTCAGCAGTGAGCAGTCAGCACGCATGCCAACTAGCGCCTATTTTATTTTCTAACTGTCATGGCGCCGACCCGTCTGGGGAATATTATCGTTTTTTGCGTCGCTCTTTCATTGAATAAAAAACTGTGGTTTGAAATTACACTTTGGTTAAGAATGTTTTGAATGCGAATTTCTCTTAGATTAATTAACCTTGCTGTGTCAAAATATTTTTTAAGTGTTTTACTCTTTAAAGGTTTGTGTTGTTGTTTGTGTGATAGCTACAGGCAGCTATATTCAAGGCAAATATACTCCTATATTCGTATAAGAAATACGCGCCTAATCTATGTACTATTTTATTATAACCAGACAAAATATCAAGCTTTGGACTGATACAAAAGCTGAATCTTATATATCGTGCTAACAAATAATACTATCACTAATAATAAGAAGACTCTGGTATTAGGGTCACCAATCCGCCAGCCCGACATGTTTAAGTATAGACAATTTTTTTTTTGAGTAACGCTCTATGATGTTATCTTTAAAAAGCTTTCCAGGCTTCGATCAATTATATACTAGATACAAAATCCGGAACAAAATCACACGTCAAAAGTGGCCGAGGTTGCTTATATTTGACCATTTGAATTTCGAACTACGAGATGTAGCAAAAAGTATTAAATTTTAATCAACTTCAGGTAACACTAAGCCTTATTCCTTTGAATTAAGATTTTTTACGTTTTGGACCATACTAAAATCAAATAAGAGCACACGTTTATTAGTGCTCTTACTTCTCTTGCTTTTTTTCTCTCCGTGACTTATAATGTAGTGTATATTTGATCGAAGTTTCCAGGGCTGTAATAAACTTCAAGATTTACATGGCCATGGTACAGCAACATCAAGCCAGTAGCTTTCAAGTCTCCGTGCCTCGTGCAAGACAATGCCCCGTCTCGCTTGGAGTGCGTCTTCAAAGCCTTTTGTCTATACGAGTGTTTCGTATATCTCGGATTTCTAGGTTATGTGACGTAACGCTTACACTTTTAATTAAACGAACACGTGTAGATTTAACAGGTTGATGTGTCGCAAAACCCATTAATTTTACAATGGCGCCCGACGTGGGAGTTGACGCCCAGCGTGTTGTTTATATTTGTAATCATTTTGCTACATAGTTTAGTGTTATGAGTTTTGAGTGAACCATATTTAATATTTATGTATGTGGATTGTGGAAAATTTTGATCTCCGGAGTACAATCAAATTGAATTTTATTTAAAATAATTTAGTGTATTGATTTCTATGGTATGTAAGTCCGCCAACCCGCACTAGGCCAGCGTGGTGGACTATATGGCCTAACCACTCTCAATCGTATTCTCGATTGTAGAGTAGGCCCGTGCTCTGCATTGGGACGTATATGGGCTGATACAGATACAGTGTGTTTATGAATTATGCATAAGAGTTCCGCGAGTTTTCGTTGATAATGGATTTGACAAAATACCCACTACAATATTAAAATCGTTCTCTTCTATGCTGGTGGCTCCCATCACATATCTTTGTAACTTAAGTCTACAAAATGGCATTTTTCCAACCTGTTTTAAAAAAGCTATAGTAATTCCAATACACAAGACTGGTGATAAAACAATCCCTAGTAATTACAGACCTATTTCACTATTGTCAGTTATGTCGAAAATTTTAGAAAAAGTAGTAAATAAAAGACTTATGGAATATTTAGAGACTAGAAATTTGATAGCATGTAATCAATACGGATTCAGAAACAACAGGTCGACAAATGATGCTGTTCTTAATTTTACATCAAATCTTATTACCTATCTTGATAAGGGGGAGAAATGTGTAGGAGTATTCTTGGATCTACAAAAAGCATTTGACACAGTATCAATACCTATTCTGCTCTCACGGTTGCAAAAATTGGGGATAAGAGGAATTCCTCTACAATGGTTCCAAGATTACTTAACTTCACGACAACAGATAGTAAGAATAGACAAAATTGTTAGCGACCTAGGAAATTGTTCATATGGAGTCCCGCAGGGGTCCACTTTGGGTCCTAGCCTTTTTATTGCATACATAAATGGATTGTGTAATTCTTTAATTGACAGGGGTGATCTTTTTATGTTTGCAGATGATACTGCTATAGTGTTTCATGGAGAAACATGGGAACATGCCCAAAAATTAGCTGAAGAAGGACTCAGAAAAATATCGTCCTGGCTTGAAGACAGTCTACTATCACTCAATATAGGCAAAACAAAATACATATGTTTCAAAATTACTAATGCAACTAAACAGCCAGACAATTTTAAAATAAGAATACACACATTTCCGTGTAATAGAAATGAGCAAAAGAATTGTGACTGTGCAGAATTAATAAGAGTATCAGACATACGCTATCTTGGTGTTATCATAGATGAAAAGCTTAACTGGAACAAACACATCAGTGATTTATCATTACGTATCAGAAAGCTTATATATATCTTCAAAAACTTGCGACAGGTAGTAGATTTAAAAGTTTTAATAAATACATACAAAGCCTTATGCCAATCACTGCTAACATACTGCATCACTAGTTGGGGTGGTGCGTCTAAATGTTACATGATTGTAGTCGAGAGAGTGCAGCGGGCTCTTCTGAAAATTATTGCGGGCCTCCCCTACAGATTTCCAACAACCCAAGTTTATAATTTAGTAAATGTAATGAATGTTCGAAAATTGTATATCTATGAAAGTATTCGTAGGTATCATAGACTAGTAGCACCTGTAACATCAGAACCAAAAAGG